>OZ010792.1:80508420-81148698 GCA_963932465.1 Maratus speciosus
TAGGATTTAAATTCTGTAAAGCTAAAACGAAACCTTACTTGAAAAAGAAGCATAAAAAAGAGCGCTTGCAATGGCGTAAAAAACATGTACAGTGGCCACTTAATAAATGGAATAAAGTTAATTTTAGCGATGAATCTCACATATTTCTCGGAACAGGTGATGACTGTGAAACATTTGTTTGGAGGAGAGTTGGTGAAAATTTCAACGATAAGTGTGTCAATACGAGGACTAAATTTTCACCTGCATTTACAGTTTGGGGATGTATGACACCACAAAGCATCGGCAAGTTGTGTATTCTGTTACGTACACTAAACTCGGAAGTTTACATTGACATTTTAGAGGGTTTTTTTTTATTCCCAGCATCGATCAATGGTTCGGGGATCAAAATAACTTCTTATTTCAAGATGACAACGCAGCTCCCCATCGCACCAAATCAATGAAGAAATTACTACAAAATGTAGGTAATAATCCAATTAAAACCATGACTTGGCCACCCAATAGTCCGGATCTTAATCCCATCAAAAATCTGTGGAATATATTAAAAAGATAAATCGATTTCTGAAGGATCACAAATGCCATAAAACTACGTAGAGCTATAAGGGAATGCTGGTGTGAAATTGCTCCCGATGAGTGTAAAAAGTTTATTGAGTCCAATCCACGAAGAATTTTGGCTGTCATCCGAGCTAAAGGGTGATTTACTAAATATTGATTACATTGATCAGTTATTTTTTTCCAAATCAAAGAGTGATTGGATAATTTTTTCTTTGGTGTTTAAATTTCAATCACCATTTTTCTGTTTATAAATCGATGTATAATGATTTTTCTTTATTGCATATTGTTGTTCATTATATATAATACAAATGTATTATCGCTAATAATCGTTTAATGTTTATGCAGTGAGAATAAAGAATCCTTTCTTACAAAAAATGGTAGTTGTTGGTGTAATGATCGGAAACTTTGTGCCAAGGGTTGTAGTTTAATATTTTGAGTATTTTTAATGAAAAAAATTGTGTTTTTTAGGTTTTTTTAAATTTTCAAATTCGAGTTTTTTTAATAAGTTTTCCTTTGAGTGATAGTTATATCCTTAATTCATTCTATAGAGTAAAGTTTCCTGATCATTTTAAAGCAAAAATTAGATTCTTATGTCAATTCAACGTTAGGATATCTTACGGATGGTGATATGACACCTAAAGTTTTTTTTGGGAAAATTGTGTTATATAAATTTTGCTATTTTCTTTTGTGTTATTATATTGAAGTACTTCATTTTATAATTTTATAAGACTACAAACATACCTTAAAATATTAGTAGTTTAAATTAGTTACATTGAATACTTCTGATTTCATATGGAGTCGAAGCATGAGCTCTGTTTACATGTTTTCCGGTATCGATCAAGCCCTGAGCCCCCTTAAAGGAACGTATTTATTGAATTTATAAAAAAGTTCCAAATATAATTATAATAAATAATCAATCTTATATTTCGCTAGCCTAACTCTTAAAACAAATATTATTTTTAAGTAAACTTTAATTTCAACTTTTCAAATTATTGAAAAATTAAACTTTATTCCTATACGTAATTAGTAGCATATAATTAAGAGAAGAAATTATGAAGTTTTTAATTCAGGCTCTGATCTTTCATATTACTTAATGAAAAATCAAAGAAAATTACGCCATTACGACACAATTATAATTTTTGTTTCCAACCAAATCTAAAAATAACATCGTTTTCAACGTCGCAAAATTTACATGCATGCTTTTCATATTCATATTCACTGTTTTAAAAATATTTTAACGTGCAATAGATTATTAATAAGTACATTCCCAAGCTTGATGTCACGTTTGCCAGTTACAAATCAGTTACAATTTTACATGTAAAAATTCGCACTTTTAATCGCGAAATCCAGAAAATTAATTTTGGACGCATTCGTAGTAAAATATTTGGTTTTATCAAAGAAAAAATACTTATTTAATTTTTTACTATGGCGTCATTTTCATTCACTGAAGCACCCTAAGCTTAGCATCTCAATTTCAATATCACGCCCAATCCACAAAAAAGTGGACATGAGGATGAAAATTTAAATTTCCTTAAATATGATTGAAATTTTGCACATTAACTGTTAAAAGTGTACTATTTCATATTTTATTGAAAAAGAATAAAATTTTTGTCATTAACATACTTATTTTAATTAATAAAGTGACACTATGACTGTGTGAAATAGACTGCACCAAAAATCTTTACATTTTATGGCCTCGTACAGCTGAACAAATATTCTGAAAATCTCCAAACTTAGATGTATATAATCTGACATCTATTATTGAGAGTTTTTGCCTGCAGAGAAGTGTTCACTAATCTTCGTTACAAGAGGTAAGCATATTTAATTACTCTTAATTATTGTGTCACACCCGCAACAAAAAGTTACATTTATATCTCCACAGAAAAATTTCTTTGACTGTAAGTTATGAAACTTTATATTCAAAAATAGTTTATTATGGTACTTTGAATTACAGACACAAGAAAAATTTAATTAATATTTTAATTATAGTTATTAAGCGTTGCGGGCGTGACATGCTCCTGTTGCGGGTGTGACATTTAATTAAAGTCACACCCGCAACATCTTTTAAAATTGAACACAAATGCAATCTAAATAAATTATATGTAAATTTATGTAAGAATTGGAAAACATGTAGGTCACAGCACTAACGATTATACCCTTTGATTTAGTTGTGTGAACCTCGGTTCACATCATCAAAATTAGCATCATTTTAGCATGTGACATTGTGTGTAATTGATTTATATTTATTCTGTTTGGATTGATAAATTGTTGCTTCTACAGGAAAATAATATTTTTGTAAATGATATATGAATAAAAAAATAATTTAAAAGGCAAATTTTTTATGAAAATAAAAAAAAATTCCGCAACAATATTTTAGCAATTTTTTTTAATATGTATTTATGATTTTGTTATTTGATAGCATTTACCTTTTTTTTTTTCAATTTTTAAAATAAATAATATATTACAAGAAGATTTTTTTCAATTTTAATTCAAATAAGAATAATTGAAACTGTTATTAATTAAAATGTTTATTAAGTTAGCATAAAATGTAGATAGTCAGTTTGAAATGAACCAAAATTTAACATATAAGATTAAAAATTTCAAAGAATTTCAATAATATTGACAATTTGTTAAACATGTATTTTTGGACTTGAAGTGCTATATTTATTCAACTTATACATTAATTTCTTCTCTTTTGCAGAAGAATGAATAGCACAGAAAGGTCACGAAATCATTGGGAAAATATTAAGGAAAACCACCTTAAATACGCAGAATATCTACAAAAACAGAAGGAAAGCGACAAAGCAAGGAGGGAAAAGAAAAAGAAACTTAAAAAAAAAAAAAAACACATCAGCAGCCAAGAAAGAAAAACAATTTCAGCGACAAAAGCTGAATGAAAGAAGCAGCAAAAGAAAGTGTAGAGAGAAGAAGAAATCTTCAACAAAAAGTGTCACACCATCTCCAGCTATAAGGGCAGAATAGTCTATTGGAAGTTACCGAAGAGCACAAACTTTTGGTAAAGCTAAACGAAATCTTCGTTAAGTCCAAGGAAAAGACACGCTGTAGTGAAAAAATTAGCACATGAGGAAAACATTATACTTCCACCTAAAGAAATATTGCAATAATTACAGAAAATGCACAAAAGAGAATTTGTTTGCTGCCACATTCTGTTAAGGACAGTGCTGTAGTTGGGTGGAAACGCCGTTCCCAGAAATATTTGGTTTGTTACTGAAAAAAAAAAAAAAAAAATCACATATGAGCACACACCTTTTTTTTTTTTTTTTTCAAGCGAAATGATACTAGCCTGGAAATGAGCCTAGAGCTAAATCCTTTTCTCCAGACTGTGAAAACTATACCCATTTCAACATCTGAATGCCAAGGAGCATTCAGCTGTATGAATAACATCATGACCAATGCGAGAAATTCACTCCTAATAGTAAGAGCTAGTTCACTTATATTCATAAGCCGTGTAGTACCCCTCTTAAAAGAATTTTCTCCTGAGCCATATGTGAAATCTTGGTTGCTATCAGGAAGAAGATTAACAGACGAGACAGCTTGTCATAAACCACAAAGCACAGAAAAAAACCTCTCATTATCGTTCTTTATGGAAACTTCTAGGATAGATATGTCAGTAAGCAATATATGGATTTATTTTTGTTATTTAGTTAAATTTTGATTCATAATGGAAAATGTTACTATGAGATTGATTAAATATTGCTTTTAGATAAATGCTATACAAATACAATACTATAAAATCTAGAATATAATAATTAAAACTGTTAATTTAAAAAAGTCAGCTTTTAGCTAAATGTTTTGAATTGCCTTTTGGCTCAGCAAAAGTCCGGCAGCATCAACATCTACTCTGTTATAAGGTGAGTTCCCACAAATATTTTTTCCCAACTACAGCACTGGATAAGGATATAATATCCATTAATAATAAAAGTGAAGTTGGAGATTTTTTGAAGTAGTTTTGTTCTCCACATTAAAAAACAACAACAACAACAAAAAAAAAAACAGCGAAAAGTTGGTTGTGCAAATAAGACAAATGGGTGGTGATGATATAGAAATAGAGTATCTAAAAAAAATTTCAGAAAATGTGTATGTTTGGCTAAATCAGCCAGATGTATCCTGGGAGAAACAGAGCATTATTATAAAAAAAAAAAAAAGCTGCCACCGGCAGAAATTATAAATTCAAGATCAGAAATGAAATTTATTTGATTTTTTTTGCTTGATATTATAATTGTATTATTCATTAATTAAAAAAACCCTGCTTTGTAAATATTTGTGTATGTCATTATTTTATTGCCCATACAAGTCACACCCGCAACAGGGTGTCACACCCGCAACGAAAACTTTAAATATTTCCTAAACAAGCAAGAATTGAGTAAGTAATTTACTTTTTTCATAAAATAATTATTTAACTATTACTGTCTAACATATAAAAAAAACAGTTCATCCTGTTGTTATAATTCACAGAGTTTTGAGTTTTTGTACTGAAAGATGAAAATGCATGTCCTTTTTATGTCACACCCGCAACAGGAGAGAATTATTTTTTTAAAAAATAAATAAAATACTGAGTAACTTGAAAATTTGGATTAATGTATGTGTAAGTGGTCCACATTGAAATCCATAAAAATTGAAACCATGGCTTAAAAATATTTTAGCTGATGTCTAATTTAGTTTGTGTAAATGTCACACCCGCAACTTTGGATTGGGCGATCAACGGAAAGAAAAGAAAATTGAAATGTAACAGCGTTATGAGTAAAAATGCGTTTTTTTTTAAATCGTGACGTCATTTTCTGTTAATTTTCAGAAAGTTATTTTTAATTGTAATACGAAAACGGCATCCGTAATAATATGGTAACTCTCATTTTTTCCCTTCTCTCTTCAACAATGGAAGTAACCGGACTGCCACCAATGTTAAGAAATTTTATAAAGGACATTTAAAATTAAAATTAAAATATAAAATTGGGATTATTTTAAAAAATAGCGGCTGCGGGAACACCTACAAATAAAGTACTTTCATTAAAAAAAATAATAATTATTATCAAAATCAGTTTCGTAGAAAGGTCAGGCCAGATGGCTAAAAAAACAGCCTGGTCCTTTAAATATATAGATCAGTCCGCTTTTTAGCGAAAGAGTAAACATTAGCAAATGAATATACAGAATGCTAAATTTATCTTTAAAAAGTTAAAGTTAAAATTGCGCTATGTGCAAAATACTTAAAGGATGACAAAAAATATTTAAAAAGATGTTAAATTAGTTTAATACTTCTTAGTACTTTCAGCGATAAACGTGTTACATGAAGATGCAAAAAACTCCACTGAATAATGTGAGATATTGCAAAATAAAGTACATTCCAGGATTTTTCGAAAAACTCGGACATGCACTTTTTCGCCACTCCTCCAGTAAAATTGAAATATATAATTAGTGCCAAAATAGACCCGATCCCAAAAGATGAAGTTTCTGGAGTATATGTAATTCCATTGAAAACAGAAAATATTTATCTCGAATACATAGGAATGACTTCTCATAAACTTAAAGATCGTATTAAAGAACATTTGAGAGATTTGAAGTACAACCGGTTAACAACAGTTCTGTCAAGATTCAACCAGAAGCAGAATATACAAGTTAATTTCAAAGATACAAAAATTATATGCCCCTTAATGAATTATCAGAATTTTATTATCCGCGAATCAATAGAAAGTATTACTAAAGAAAATACTGTTTGTAATGACGTTTTATCCTAAAACATACCCAGAATTTGGCTCGGTTTGTTTAAGGAATCATAAAACGCGTAATATTCCACTTCCCTCAATATCCATATTTTTATTTTCTTAACGTTTTCCGAATCTAAAAATTGACTTTCACTTTCACTACTTTGGACACCAACTACGTGAACTTTGAAAATAAGACGTTAATAACAGTATTTTTGTATTCTCTGACAAAGGCTGTGTTTATAGCTCAAAGTACTAAAAAGGAAGGTCTTCATACGTGCATACTCCGAAAAATCTGAAAAAAATATACAATGTTCTACTCATGAGAATAGATATGTTTATAAAAAATTTCGTCGGAAACTCGATAGAGCGTCCTTAAAAAAATAATGAAAATTTCGACATTTGGCGATTTATCACCAGTTGGCGATGGAATAAAATTTCAAAAAATACTTTTTTATGTCAAACACACTTTAAAATAAAAATGTTTCATATTGAACGTGTTTAAATAAATTTAATTTTAGTTTTGTCAGTTTTAGTTTGATTTAACTATAGTTTTGTTATATATATATATCAGGTTGTAACGAAAGTTTTCCACCAAAAAAAGTTCTTAATAAAGTTAGAAAAAAAAAACATGAAAGCAGTACCTTTAGTGCGGGTACCACCCGAATCTATGATTTTCTGCCAACGTTTTGGTAGTCTTTCAAAGACTTCGGCCCAGAAACTTGGGGGCTGCGAGTCCAAAAACAGATCAACCTCATTTCAGACGCCCTGTGCAGAATTAAAGATAGCACCAGTAAGATGTAGCTGCAGGTGAGAAAACAGGTAGAAGTCCGAAGAAGTGATGTTGTGGCTGTATAGTGGGTGTGGCAAAAGATCTCATTCGAGTCCATACACAGCCTAGACGGTGAATGCAGACACATGTGATCTAGCATTATCTTGATGAAACATTACCTTCTTGCGCCGGAACTCATTTTGACGTTTTGCCTTGATAGCAGCGTCAACACGGACTAACATCTTGCTGTGTACCTTACTGTTCATTGTTTTACCTTTTTCCAGATACTCTTTGTGGCTAACACCATAGGAATCCTACCAGATACAAAGCATTATCTTTTTGTTAGTCAAATTGCACTTTGCGATGCTGCCGACGGGCTCATCGGGCGCAGACCAACCCCCTTTCCGGATTGTGTTGTTGAAGTAAATCCACTTTTCGTCACAAGTGACGATCCGGTCCAGAATTTTGCCCTTGCGTTGATATTCGAGAAGATTAGTGCAGGCCTGAACACGTCTGCCCTTATCTGCTTGAGTCAACTCATGCGGCAGCCAGCGATTGAACTTGTACGTCAAGTTTATGCAATGCATAGCGCGACTAATGGACATGGCACTAACGTCTAACTCCTTAGCTCGCTCTTGAGCGGTCGAATACTGATATTCTTCCACAAGTTCTAGCTGGCGGACATTATCAACTTCAGTAGGTCGGTCAGAGCGCTCCGCTTCATGAATGTCATAATCCTTGTTTTTGAACTTTCGGTACCAAACAAACACAGTGTCATATGATACAATAGTAGTACCTAAAGCTGTGCACATGATTCGGTAACATTCTGTAGCTGACTTTTTGCAACAGAACTGAAAGTAAATGCTGGTTCTAATCTGGTAGCGTGATAGTTCCATTTAGGACACCCTGTACTTAATGATAACGATATTTTTCTCAAATTTAACAACTTAGTGTTATAAAGCAAGTATCTTTCTTTCAAATGCCAAAAATCGTTTGACAAAATATGAGCAAACACGTCAACGCGAACTGTTTGAAAAGACGATATTAGCCGTGGGGAGAAACTTTCGTTACAACCTGATATATATTTATAATGAAAGTTAACTATCAAATTTTATGAATTAAAACAAAATTTAAATTAATCAAAACTGTTTCAATCTCAAAATTAAGTCCAACTGAGTACTGCCGACTCAATTTTGTTGCTATGGAAACGACGGCTTCTTTGATATTGAAATGAATAGCTGCAGCATTCTTCATCTTGCCTTTATTTTGGAATACGCTTAAATATACGAAAATATTTTTTACATATGAAATAGTTTTTAAAGTAATAATATTAAATAACAAGCAAAATAAATATGTAATACAAAAAAATGTATTTACTAAACACTCTCCTTCTTTAAGTTTAAATTCATTAAATACTATTTACATGCATTCTAAAAATCAATTAACAAGCAATTTTCAGGTGCATTAAAATCGTTTGCTTTTGGCGAGGAAAAATATTGCTTACCAAATCGCGTGACGCTTTCGTCTTTTCGCGCCAAATACTCGAAAGTATTTTATTTGCACTGTAAGTCCGTCGCTAAATTTGACTGACCCTTTACTACATACATAAGTAGTTTAATTAGTTTTTTTTTCTTTCAAAATATTCTGAGTATGCCCGGTAAGGAGACCTTCTTTGTAAGAAGTATTAAAGTAATTTAACATCGTTTTAAAATATTTTTTGTCATCTTTTAAGTATTCTGCACATAGTGTAATTTTAAGAGTAAACATTGTTTTGAATTATCGGAAAAACTGCGTTAGATTTTGATAAAAGTAGACCAGTTATAGAAAAATACCCCTATTTTATTTATATTTTCAGCTATTTATTTATTTAATTTATGTAATTTGGCTTAAAATATTGGCTAGATATGATGCACCTACACAATGTCAGAAAAATGTATTTAAATAAAGAGCTCGTGTGAATTTTACGGGAAAAGTTCACAATAAACTGACAAGCTTTACCTGCGTAAGATGTTGAAATATGCCAATTGGTATTGAGCGACTATTTTTATTATGGGAAATTTATACTGCTGTATATAAATTAAAAATTACTGATTAAGTCTCATTGAGTAAACTTGATTCATATTCTGCATTAGGCGAACGTGGCACGTAAATTAATAGAAAAATCTAAAATAAATTCCAAGTCATAATTTAGAATGTATGTTCACAGCTTTCCACTCATTTTATTTTTCATTTGAAATTTCGATTTTTTTTTTTTTAGAAATCGTTCTTAGCAAGAATTTACACCGTAAAATTAACGACCACGCCAGATTCCAATTTTCTGGAGATCCAAACTTCTATAAATCAACTATATCACAGAAATAGCAATTTCATAGCTTCCAACTTGCACGGAATTTTCTCACCAATAAAATTTAACGGTAAATTTTATGTAAAACAGTTGCCGAAATCTAACGCTTTCTAACAATGAAACAGACAAAAATCTCTATGAAATTTTAATAGTAACAAAACACCGTACAAGGTGGCAGCTATCCAATTTTTGAACTTTTTTGCTCCTGCTCACTTTTAAATTTCGAAATTTTCAAAAATTGTTCTGTGGGTGCATTTACGTCCTTAAAGTAACAGCCATGTCAAATTTCAAATTCCTATCACAAACAATTTCAGATAAATCATAGTTTTAGAATATTTTCTGCCCATTTCACTCTTTAGATTTCTAATTTTTGAGAATTCGTTCTTAGCGAGCACTTAAAATTAAGCACCATGCCATATTTCGAGTTTCTAACCTCAGCAGTATCACAAAAATGGCAATTTTAGAACGTTTTTGGCTCTTGCACCCTTTTAAATTTCGAATTTTGTAAAAACTGTTCCGTGTGAGCATTTAGGTCTTAAAAATAAAAGAATTTTTAAGACGTCAAATTTTAAGATTTCAATTTTTTTAAGACTTTTTGTCAAATTTTAAGCTTTTCTCTTCAGCGTCTAGAATATATAGTTTGGAAATCAGCTATTGCAGTAATACTTAAAAAATTGCTAAAATATTGGATCCCTTAAATGTCAAACGATGCTGAAATCCAAAGAGTCAATCTCAGCGACATCTGCGGGATATTTTTTATAACTCCAAAATGATTTGATCTAGACGCTGTAATAATACGACGTTTACACTGCTAATAATCTGCAGCTTTTGCTACATAGTCACTCCACCGCTTTTTAAGAATATCTCTATTCTGACCAATGAGAATGCTCCATACTATAGTCAAATAATCGTTTTCTATAAAAGCGGTGGTGTGACTATACACCTAAAGCTGTAGATTTTTAACATTGTAAATTGAAATTTAAAAATATACCACGGATGTCGTTGCGATCAGTTCTTTGGATTTCAGTATCTTTGCACATTTAAGGGATACAAATTTTTAGCGCTGTTCGGATAGCAGATTTCCACACTGTTTATTCTAGGCGCTGTACTTTTCTCCTTTACAATTCTAAATAAATCATACTTTAGAAAGCCTTTAAATTAAAAATTTTTAATAAACAGTTTATACCGAACATAAAAGTAACCACTATATAAATTTTCATATTTTTAGCCCTAACAATTCCAACTAAATCGTAATTCAGGACATTTACCGCTGATTTCACCTTTTTAAATTGCGAATTTATGAGAAATTGTCATAGCCGAGCATTACCGAGCATTCTTACCGAGCATTTACATCTTAAAAGTAATCAGCATGATAAATTTCAAGTTTCTGTACCAACTGTATCACATAAATCACAATTTTAGAAAGTTTTTTGCTGCTGCACCCTTTTAAATTTCAAAATTTTAAAAACCAGTTGTTGGCGAGTATTTACGTCTCTAAAGTAACAGCCATGCCAAATTTCACGTTTCTAGCCCTAAAAATTTCAAAACAAACAGTTATTTAGAAACTTTTCCGCTCATTTCATCCTTTTAAATTTCGAACATTTTATAACCCTTTCATATCTTAAAAGTAACCACCACACCAAGTTTTTAATTTCTAGCCCCATTAGTATCACAGTAATTGTAGTTCTGGAATTTTTTTTTTCTCCTGCACCCCTTAAGGGCTGTGGTACCGATATAAAATTTTACAGCCTATGTTAGAGAAGAGATGGTCATAAGCATTTTGCCACCATTATTTTTTAAAATCGGTTCGGTAGTTCTAGAGATTACGCCCTACAAATAAACAAACGCCATTTCTTTATAATATTTGTATACTAATATTATAATATCTTTATAAAGATTAATTTAGATATAAATCTTATGATTTAAAATTGTTACTTATTAGTAAAATTATGTGACGTTTAATTTTTGTTCCTCCATTAACTGTACAGAACTTTCAACAAACAAGAGATTCTATAATAAATAATCTGTATTTTAGCATACTTTGCATCGCTCGGCATTTTTTAAACCTACATTAATTCGTTTAAGTTTACAATCCTTTGTCGAACATTATGTTCACAAAACACTTCTTCTAATTTAGTAAATAACTGTAACCATACCATTTGCTGCCGTTCATGGTGTAATTTAATAAAACTCAATTATACTGTGTAAGACTATGCTCCCTTTCAGTCCCGCTTAAGCTGTGCTTAAGTTTCATTACGCGTAGGATATTCAATTTATGCTAATTAAATTAGTAGACAAATTTCCTAAATGCTCCAGAGCTTTGTAAAATGAAATTATCTATTAGCAGTTAAGTTTATACAAATTTATTATAAGAACGCAAGTTTAAAATAAACGGTACAATGTTATCGAGAAAGAAGTATATTCCTAAAAATTTATTTATTTTTTTCTTTCTCTCTCTTTGTTTCTCGTGGGTCTGTGCTAGAGGATAGAGTCTAGGATGGATACGATTGTACCAATTGAACCCAATAAAATATTTTTTGCGACCCACAATCGCACCCGAACCCAACAAAATATGTTTTTTAGGCCCACAAACGTACCACCACCACCACCCTTTTATGTTTCTGAACGAACCCACAAATTATGAACTAATAAAAATTTCACCTTCGAGAGTATTTTTACTGAATTTTTGAAAAATACTTTAGGCGATTTGCGACAACTACCTCTACTATACAAATCTACTACGCACATAAAAGGCAAATGGGCACATGGGAATTTCGTTCCGGCTGCTTTTAACTCGAGTTCTGATGATTGTATTTTGATGGGACTTGTGCTGTTAGTTAGAGAAATTTTTAGGGGAGGGTTTAGTATATTGTATATCGCTATACGTTGCTTAGTTATAGAATTAGGGGTAAAGTTCTCTAATCAGATGTTACTGATTATGAAAGATTAACCATTTTTTTAAAGTTCTACAGAAATGATTTTGAGAAAACTTACATTGTTAGTTAGATGATTTTTCAGGAGTGACTTCAGTATATCGCATATCGTTCTACGTTGCTTAATCATAGAATTATGGGAAAAATTCTAGAATCAGGTGAACCCGATTATGAAAGATTATCCTTTTTAAAAAGTTTTACCGGACGGATTTTGGTGAGATTTACATTGTTAGTTAAATAACTTTTTCAGTTGTGGTTTTAGTAATATTGCATATCGCTGTATCGTTCTTTACCAAATCCCACTGTAGGTTAGTCCTTGACAGTCCAAATTTTGTCTGACACATTAGAAAATATAATAGGGTAATGACGTTTTCAGCGATGCGGAAGGATATTCCAAGTAAAGTTACATATTGCTTTAAGACACAAGGTCAAATTCCCCGATATATTTCGTTTCATTCAAAGTTTGTCTGTAAAACCGACCAACATAGACAGCGAAGCCTTATAGTCTTTAAGTAAACTGTAGAAAGATTTAAAAATAAACTAATTCGGTATATATCGGAGTTTTGTGAAATATTCACAACTCTACTCCAATCATTTCTGAAAATTTTGTTTTCAGTGTAATTTAGAATTAGAAAATATCGCCTTACATATTAATGTAGAAAGATTTCAGAAGTGAAATTTTACACTCCGTGTTTTTGAATATCAAGAAATCTGAATAGTTTCAACTGAAAAATAAATAATCCATTTAAAAATATTTTTGTTTTATACAAAAAACACGATAAAGTAATCTATCTAGATCTTATCTTAAATTTTACTACTTCCAATCAACGTGTTAAGTGAGTTTTATAGCGTTTTCTTTATTGATACTTGATGGTACCATCGAGGTATAAAAGGCAAAATCCGAACTGAAAGAAAATTAATGCTGCATTTTAAGGCAAACATAAGAAAAAACGTCTGTAATATTAATTTTACATTTTATGAAGAAAAAGGGAAGGATGGGTATACTCTCTTAAATATATTAAAACGCAGTGTGATGACTTCGGTGCGAACCCATCATCTTACCAGTCGGCGATAAGATGGAGCCATATGTTAGGCTTAATTTCGATTTGAGATTTGTATGAGAAAACTTATCTGCCTAAATACAAATCTCTTCTACCTTAATACCCCTCTGCTCAGCATATTTTTCTATAAAACATTAAAAACTAACAAAATTTTAATGATTTGTGCAATCGACAAACGATTTCAGAAATCGTGTTTAATTTTGCTACTGTAAACAAACAATAACGTGTTCAGTGAGTCATTCATTTTTGAGATTCCTTAATAACAATTTCAGAAAGAACTTTTGAGCATTAGATATTTTATCTCCCTGTAGTATTAATACTGAAATTTTGCGTATTTTAATAGTTCAAATAAAATCATCGTGTTTAATTTTGCTAATGAACACAAACAAAGATCGTAAAAAGGCCTTTGGCGTCCTTCGCCTATGAACCAAATGAACAAATGAAATTAATTTTTGTTTTAGAAGTAAACTCTTAAACAACCCAACTCAATTTTCTGTGTATTAATTTTTGAAATAGAAAAGGTAATAAACGCCGTCTTTTGTTTGTATGTTTCCGGTTTCCATGTACGCGTATAATTTGTTTTGGTAAAATTAATTGATTTGATGAATCATCAATCCATTTCCCCATTTTCCCAAATTTAATTACTTCTTAACATCGCATAATTTTACATTTTATATCGTTGAATGGAGGTATGTACTTTCAAATGTAATATCTTTGTAAGCTGTATTTCATTTTACTTTTTTTTTTTTTTTTTTTGAAACCATACAACTCGATTACGGAACATTAACACATTTGCACTTAAAACAATATAAATAGTTCACCGCTCCTTCCCGGCTAATATACAATAGCAAAAGTAAGACTTCATAATAAAACACAAATTAAAATTATATCAATATGAGGATGTCAGTTTCAGAACTCGCCTTTTCCGAAATTTACAAAAAATAGTGTTTTCTCTACCAATCTACTCCATTGGTAAACCTGTCCTGCACCGAAAAAAACAGAACACTCTGCAAAAAAAACTAATTTTATCCTATATTTCTACCATTGTAAAATCTAGGTTCACAATGAAAACCAATGGAGGCAGTTAGAGGTTTTTCCCAGTTTCCCAAAATTTGATTTCCTGGATAAAGCGAGTTTTGAAACTCACGTCCTCATATCTATGTCTGTTTCCTTTTACTAATCAAGAAAGATCTGTAATTTCTCCTCTGTTTTGTCATCTTATTCACACAAAGTTAAAAATGTGTTGTTGCTCCAGAGGCCTATGGTAATTCAGCTTCTGGACATAACGTTTCAAGTAGGTTTTTCTAATTGCCGATGAATAGCATACAAACATTTTTATATCCCCAATCCGAGCCGCAGTAAAAGAAAAAAAAAAGAAAAAAGAAAGAAAGAAAAAAGAAACTAGAGATTCCCACCTATGACGAAATAATAAGAGCCTTCCCGCCCAAAACAAAACGCACATTAGCACGATTTTACGGAAGAACGCGTTGTTAGTGCCAAAAAACTCTGAAAATTCATAAAATTCAAAGTATCATAACTCCATAAGTTTTGGTCGTACAAGACTGGAATTTTTATTCTTTTTCTTGATGAAAAAAACTTTTTCTCATGGATAAATGTTTTGTAAATATAGCTTATAGGAACCAGGGGCCGTATAAAAATTTAATTTCGTAGCTAACTTTTTGAAAGAAATCTATTTTGATGTAAATAGCTTTTGATATGATAAAGAACATTTGAAACATTTTTGGAATTGGAACTATACTTCTGAATAATGTTGCTAGGTGTCCCGATTTCTAGAGGCTCTAAGACCTGTACCACGTAACCACTGCGCGGGACACCAAAAATCCCGATTTTCCATGAGGCTCGTATTCTTTTAATTTCATTTCGTATCCTGCTATTCTTTGGTTCAAATACAGAAAAACCTCTGGAGATAGAACCTGTCTATAACGGAATTTTTTACAGTCCTTTTGAAAAGAATACCTTATAAATCTACCCGCCTTAACGAAAACTGTCTAAAATGGAAATTCTGCTGATTTTAGCGATTTAGTTTTCACAGAGTTCACTTTTCGTTGCTCAGTAAATCCTTTGAAACCAAACCTGTTTATAACGGAATTCTGTTTAAAAAGTAAAAACTTCATTGTCCCCGTGATTCGGCTTTCCCAATTTTTCGCTCACAGGCAATCAAAGCCTGAGAAGTGATGTGACCACAGGCTCTGTATCTACGTATACGTACGTAATGTATGTATGTACGTAACGCGGTAACTCTTGATAGAAATATCCAATTTGCTTCAATTTTTTTAGTAGGGTCATTCTGATAATGCGATTCCCTGCTAAGTTTTGAGGGTTCATTTGTTAAGTATAAAGGGGGGAACGAGGGGCTATTCCCCCCTTAATTTAGATAAATGGGTTTTTCATGCATAATTATGAGATTTGTTTAAAAAAAAATTCTATGTTTATTTTGATAAGGGGTTTCCCTGATTAGTTTTGGAGGTTCATTGGTTAAGTATAAAGGAGGGAACGGGGGGGGGGGGTGTAATTCCCTCCTTAATTTAGATAAATAGGTTTTTCATGCAGAATTATCCGATTTGCTTCAAATTTTTTATACCGGTTTATTCTTATAAGACGCTTTCCTGATTAGATTTGTAAGTTCATTGGTTAAATATAAAGGGGAGGACACAGGGGAGCTAATCCACCTCCTTAATTTATTTTTCGAGGAGCATTATTCTTTGAAATAAGAGTATAATTTTTACAATTAGCCCGTGAGCTCAATGCCATTAGTTTAATTGGCTCTTTTCTTTTTATTACTGTATAAGATTGTTGTGTTTAGGTTGCATAAACTTGTTAAGACGGAATAAAAACAGACCGCAGAAAAATTTCGTTTTAAACAGGTTTCCGTCTTATTAGGTATAATTGTATGATATTCTTACCGTAGGGATAGTTAAATATTTATGTTTAACCCCTTGAGGGGCGATGGGATAAAATATATCCCAGCTAATTTAAACAAGATTCTCACCAGAAAATTTTAACTAAATTTTATACTTTTAACTTTGGAGGAAAATCATTGAAAAATTTCGTTTCTTTATTTAAAAATAAAATTATTCGATTATTCCGGTGAGAATTTAATATTTAGAGGCATTTTTGCTTGCCCCTCAAGGAGTTAAAAGTGGATTCCGTTTTTATACGTTTTACTGTATTTTTATAATCCGATTTAGAAGTTGTTGACCCGTTTTTTATGATATTGGACCTAACCATAAAGGAATTAGGTATTGGACAATGAAAAGAAAGGACACCCTGTATAATACATTCAGAAAAATATATTAACATCTTAATGTTAATATAAATTTTGTCGTACTTGATGAGCTTTCATCCGTTTTCTTTAAAATAAATGTTCGTCCATTTTAAATTAGTTCAGTCTTTTGCACCTCTTTATTTACATTTTATTTCAGTCTTAGATGATATTCGTTAAAATAAAAGTATGTGTGTCCTTCATCGCATTTTGAATGCGGATAATGAATTTTACTGAATTTGGGAATTTATTCTCATTTTACTGGATGTGCAAATCAAGATAAAATCCCTTTAAATTTTTCTTCGCATTACTTCTCCCGACTTTCCCTTTTAGAACTCGGGCGTGATAAACTGCTTGGATTTCTCGAAAATTATCTTCCTTTGTAAAGTCTTTTCCAGCTCGTTGTTCAGGATAGATTAAAAAGAAAACTTCGTCGAATTAAAAGATACAAAGTCGATCATTGCTTCGTCTGTTACATTAAAAGGTTATGGAAATCTTTAACGATGGGATTTTGAGAGAGATGAAAAGCAAATTGCGAAAACAAAGAGAGAATTATAATTATATAAAGGACATACATATATAATTTTTGTAGTTATGAATTACGCCCGAAATATTACATATTTAAATTGCATGATTTTCTTTTTCATTGCTCACTAAGCGTTTAGCCAACAGAGTGAAAAAGTGTCCAAGTTGGAACTCGAACGCGTGTCATTGGTATCGCACACCAACGTTCTGCCAACTGAACCACTCAGACGATACTCAGTCTGGCACCCATCACTCTTATATGTTGGCAAGGCTGCATTCTCAGCACAAGATGGATCTCAGTTGCACCTCAGGTTTGTCACAGGTTTGTGGCTCATGAAGAAATTTCAGTCTTGTGATGTGACTACAGCCTTGCTAACATATAAGAGTGAGGGGTGCCAGGGCGGGTATCGTCCAAGTGGTTCAGTTGGCAGAACGTTGGTGTGGACTGCCAATGACCCGGGTTCGAGTCCCAGCTTGGGTACTTTTTCACTCTGTTGGCTAAACGCTTAGCATTGAAAAAAAAATCATGCAATTAAAATATGTTATATAAAGGAATTTGTCTAAACGAGTACGCAACCCTCGGGCTGCATGGAACTCACGGCTGGAATGAATGCCATTTTGGCAGAAAATCGGTAATTTATTTTAAATATTGATATTTTAATATATTTTTCTTTATTTGCGAGTTTTATAATACATAAAATGAACAAGTTAGAAATTACACATCAAACGGGGCAAATGAGGTGCGTTCGTACTATAGCTAGTTTTATAATTATTTTTTTTAACCGCATATTGTGCTGAATGTATATTTTAGTGCACTTCAATAAGTACATATCATTTTCATTCTGTTCGAAAGGCTATAACATCATTAAAATGCACTTGAAATAATTTTTTCCTATTGGCTGTAATGTAACAGGGAACTTTCACTGCCCCTGTAACTAAACCATGCATCCGATTTTCATAAAATTTGAAATGACTCGACAAAATAAGGCAACAATTATATATTTAAAATTTCAGACCATTTGGTTGGGTAGTTTTTGCTCTGTTATATGCGGACGGACAGACGGATGAAATGAACGACGACTATAGATGCTACGTATTTATATAATTACGAACGCACCTAAAAAAAATACTTCAAGATGATACGAGCATTCATATATTGTTGGAAGAAAACATTCAAAGCATTTTCTGTTGTGTTACTCTGATCCTATAAATCGTTATGACAGCTGGTGTGTACCCAAATGTGTGTGCCTGCCTAAAATATAATGCCACGTGACAAGATGGACAGGTATACTGAAAATAAGGAACCATCGTTTTGTCAAATCAATGTAAATCTGGGGCGAAGACATGATTTTAGTATTTTTAATAAAGGCTAATTTGTAGAATCTGTAGCTGCTTTGAACGATTATACTTAACCCTTTCAGGGGAAAGTAATTGTATTTATGTAATGTTGAATTCACACCAGAAAAAAATTATTTAGAAATAAGGAAATGAAGCTTTATAGCGTCTCCACCCCCCCCCCCCCCCCCCCAAAGTTATAAAAAGTTAAACTTTTGTTCAACAAATTCAGATACAAATTTTGATTAAAATAAAATGATGTAAAAAATACCCCAGAGTCTTTCAACGAGTTAAAGCTTTTAAACTGGGAATTCATACATTAACTTCCAGTAAAGTACTGAAATTGAGAGACCTATGTGCTAAAATATTTGGTATCTCAAAAACTAATGTACGGATTTTCATGAAACTTCAAATTCAGTTAGACGTTGACATAAGTTGTTGTTGATTAGGTTTTGGAGTATATCACCTAACAGATAACGCTGCTATGCTGCATTTTTCAGTATTTACACGATTTTAGCGATTAGTCTTACCTCAAAAAATAATGCACGGAATTTCATATCTTTAGAATCCTCATGATGGGCATAGATTGCCATTTAATTTTGGCACTGTGATAGCGAATTTTGCAGTATTAATATGTGTATGGTAAAAGAAAGTTTTGGGATTGCCATATCCGATTAGTGCAAAATTGGTTTCCCCCATTCCTCAATGTTTGCTGCATTAGCTTCGAAACATTTTAAAAATAAATATTCGTTCTCATTGAATGTGTTAAGTCTACAAGATCATTTCATTCATATTTTACTTCCAGATTTTCCATGATCTACTTTAAAATAAAAATGTGTTTGCCTTTTATCTCACTTTGAATGCGGAAAATGAATTTTACTGAGGTAGTGAAATTTATTCCCATTTGACTAGATGCGTATATCGCGATAAAATCCTTTTTGGTAGCTTTCATTACAAAAAGTAAAAAGCTACATGTTGCAGCCGTCCGGTCGAAAGCACTTCCGGAAAATTTTGGTATATTTTCATCGATCATGACCCACAGACCCCAAAATCACCCTCCGTTCAAATGTGACACAGATATATATGACCATTATATAATATTATAATTCATCATCTTTTTTTTATAAAAATAAAAAATATATATCTGATTTTTGTCATGCTATAACTCTCCTATTTATAAACCGATTTGGATGAAATTAACTGTATGCATAGTACATACCAATGTCTCGACCGAATTCGTTAGTCAGCTTCATCCGTCATCTTCTTACAAAATGGCGTCCATTTAAATTTTTTCTTATTTAAAAATTTAAAAAAGGTGCAAATAAATTAAAAACCGAAAAATATTATTTTCTTAAGAGTTTGAATTTAATACAAAGATTCCGGAGATTTTTTTGTTTTGTTTTTATCTTAAAAAATGGCTGAGATATAACAGTTTGAATTTTCAGGGTGCCTGGCATTTTGAAACAATCTGATATTCGTCATGCTGTAACTCTCGCATTTATAAACTGATTTGGATGCGATTGATTGTATGCATAGTACATACCAATGTCTCGACCGAGTTCGTTGGCCAGCTTCATCCGCGATCTTGTTTGAAAATGGCGGCCATTGGTTAGCATATAATGCATCTCCATACCTATAAGAGGTGTTACCGTATGGGGAACCTGTTCTGTCGCCAAATGCCGCCAAATTTGTCGTCGACTTGGCGATGTATCGACAAATTTGGTGACCAAATTTAGTCGTCAAAAGTGACACCAGCTTGGCGATATCTCAAATATTTCGCCAAATTCCCATAGACTTCCATTGTAAATCAATAGGGTTTACTTGCTTACAGAAAATCAACAAATTGAGATATTTTAATGCAACAAAAATTAATATTAGCTTAAGGGACTATATTAATTATATTTAAGGGAGTCCAAGTAAGATAAAGTAAATTAAATTCATCAAGTAAATTAAATTATGAATAAAAGTAACATGATACAATGCTTAGCATGCTTTCCCAAACATAAATTTTAAGGGAGACCAAACTGGTCGCCAAGGCCAGCTAGTAGCTTACTAATTTGGCGCAATTCTCATTCAAATTCAGTATTGACGAATATTCACTTATCGAGTTCGTCGCATTTTAGCTTCTTAAAATATGAATAAAATTAGCTTCAAGTAAAACTTGTAAAACAATAAAACCAAGAAATACGAAAGCTACCTCTTCCTCCCGGCACTGGCCGAAAAGACTTTTACATTTTGTCTTTGCATGATTTTTCCGGACTTTCTCTTTTGGAACTCGGGCGTGACACCTATTCGAATGTTCTCAAAAACTACTTTCCTTTGTAAAGTCTTTTCTCGTTCGGTGTTCAGGATAGATAAGAAAGGAAGCCTCTTCGAATTCAGAGATAAAAATTTCATCATTAGTTCATCTGTCACATTAAAAGATAATGGGAATCCTTAACGATGGGCTTTTAGAAGATATGAGTTGTAAATTGAGAAAATAAACATAGAATTAAAATTATATAAACGGACTTGCCTAAACCTCTAGATTTTAAGGATGTAGATTTTTGCAGGGAATGAAGGACATAGAAGTTATCCCAGTTTATTATAATATAAGTAAAAAAAGTCGGATGTACAAATCCCAAGACTTTCTCCTATCTCATACATGTCAATACTTCAAAATTCGCTATCACAGTCACAAAATTAAATGGCAATCTATGCTCATCATGAGGATTCTAAAAAGATGAAATTCCGTGCATTAGTTCTTGAGATATGACAATCGCTGAAATCGTGTAAATCCAGCAAAATGTAGCCTAGCAGCGCTACTTATTGGGTGATTTACACCAGATCCTAATCATCATCAGCTTATGTCAACGTCTAACTGAATATGAAGTTTGGAGAAAAACCGTACATTAGCTTTGAGATAGTGCTATTGCGAAAATCGTCAAAAAAAAAACTAGCATAACAGCGTCACCTATTGCGCGATTGACACCAAAACCTAATTAGCAACAACTTGTGTCAATGCTTAACTGAATCTGAAGTTAGATGAAAATTCGTGCATTAGTTCTTGAGATAGAGCTATTGAGGAAATCGTGCAAAATGCAGCACAGCAACGCCACCCATTGGGCGATTAACACCAACACATAATCAGCATCATTTCATATCAAGGATTAACGGAATCTGAAGTTCGATGAAAGTATGTACATTAGTTCTTGAGATAGAGCTATTGCGGGAATCGTGTAAATCCTACAAAATGCAGCACAGCAGCACCACCTGTTGGAGGCGATTCGCACCAAAACGTACATAGCACCAATTCATATCAAGGACTAACTGAATCTGAAGTTTTATGAATATCCGTGCTTTAGTTCTTGAGATAGTGAAAATGCAGCCCAGCAGCGCCACCTGTTGGGCGATTTACACCAAAAACTAATCAGCACCAATTTATATCAGGTAATACCTGAATATAAATTTTTATTAACCCATTTTAGGCCAAGCATAGAAATTTTATAAAGTGTGGTATTATTTTTATTGAAATATGCTTAAATTACATTCATTATGACAAAAAAAAAGTTTCGTGCATGAAAAATAATATTTTATGTGAGAAATAAAATGCATTCGGTGAATGGTGCGCTAACGAACAATTAAATTTAAAATTAATAATTTTTTTTAATTTTTATAACATTTGTTTTATTATTTTTTTATTTACAGAACTTGCAACTTTAATCCAATATAAAAAACTATGATTAATCCCAAGTGGAATAATTATACATTTTCAAAAAGTCGAATTTGTCAATAACCATTTCAATTAAAAAAAAAAAAACTAACGTACTTTGAAAATTTCTCAACAGAAAGTGTTTACTCCAATTGAGTTATTGATATTTTATAGATGTCTTCAGAACCCTTAAAAATAGCAGAAAAATAAAATTAGTGAAAAATATTCCTCACAATGTTAATAAAAAAATGTTTATTGAAATGGTGCGTTTACGCACCTTTAGCCGAAAATGGGTTAAATTCCATGCATTAGTTCTTGAGATAGAGCCAGGGGTGTAGTGAAGGGTATACGGAGGTATAGTCGTATATCTTCTGGATTTTTCTTAAGAAGCTCCGTATATTTTCTGTTTCTCAAATAAAGCTATAGCGTATACTCGAGTCATTGCGTTATTTACTTTAGCGTATACCCTCTGCCTCTAGCGTGTACCCTCTGGTTTTTTTACGACTACAACACTGGCGTAGAGCGACCACAAAATTTGAGTCAAAAACATTCTTTTGGGGATCTCTGACCCCTAAAGCGTGCAAATCAGTCGAAAACCGGAAGTCAAAAATTTTCACGAATCCAATACTTTATTCTTGTAAAGATAGAAGAAAATAAAAAGTTGGGTGGTGGAGAACTTAGATAGGACATTAAAGATAAAGAGGTATCGAAGATAGTGAGGTCATTAACGATGGTATTTTCAGTGAGATGTGTTTTTAATTTCTAATGCAAATAGAGGATTTATATTGTGTAAATTAATTCTGCTGAATCCGTAAACTTTAAGGATGTAGACTTTCAAAGGAATAAAAACAGTGTTACTTTAATGATGACGTTCACTTATGGCGTAAAGCGATATACCAATTATAAAATTTGATTTATTTAGATAATTTCAGACAAAAAAAAAAAAGCAGTTTAACAAATTACAACGACCATTTGGAAAATGATTTTTTCAAAGACTAAAATTTAAGACATAAAAAATCGCACGGAGTTGATCCTACATTACGTACGCCATGGATTAAACGATAACATTCCTGGACCCCATCATGAACAAATTTTAAAAGAAATTTCAGTTTTACAATTTTCGGTACTGTACATTTTGAAACTTCTACGGAGCTGGTCATACATTACGTACGCCATGAATTAAAGATTAATAATGTTATTACACGTAAAAATTGCAAGCAAGAGAAATCGCCTGCGACTCGTCAGATTTCCAATGAAACTTACGTAATAGCCAAGCATTTCATTGGCTGTTCGGGAAAAGGCTTTTCTATCATCAGATTTCCAAAAAATCTCACGACGAATTTTAAATAAAATTTCATTCTTAAACTTCTAAACATCCGACAATATTACTTTTTATACCGTCGGATAGAGAAAAAAAATGTACTTTTAAATGCAATTTGTTTGAAAGCTGTATCTCAATTTGTGTCTGAGTTATTAATTTTTTTTTTTGTAGTTTTTATTACTTTTTGTCATAGTGGCAACACTCTGTTGTCCATCGTTGTTGAAACCAAAGGGAAATACAGATTACTGTATATACCAATCAGATAACGAATAAATTGCGGATTAAACCAATGAAAACGTTCAGATATGCTTTTGATTTCCTACCCTGACGAGAACAATAACCATTTTTCCAAATGGTTAAAAAATTAGAAACTGTCCCGATTTGTTATAACAACCAGGGTTGCCAGTTTGGCTTCCAATTTTAGTAAGAAAATTGGGATTCACACCAGAAAATACAAAAAGAATTGCCATATTTATTTAATGACAGGCTTCTCTTGATTACTGAAAGTAAAATTTTCCTCTCAAAAAGTTCCGGTCTGAAGTTGAAATTTTGAAATAAAAATGGAGGCCAAACTGGCAACTCTGATAACATGTATTACATTAAAACCTGTATGGATGAATGCATTTCACATTTACTCCTTCGGGGCGTTTGAAATGACCATCATTTCTTCGTAAGGTTTCAAGAATTTTGAAATAATTATTAAAATTCCGAAATTTAAATTATTTTCTAAGATACTATAATTTTTAGTAAAATTTCCGTAATAAATTTAAATGGTGGCACTTGGACTATTCCACTGCTGTGAAAAATAGTAAGAAGAGGAAAATAACTGGAAATATTAAATATTTTTTGCGCCATTTATCTCATTAAAAATTAAGATAAAATATTTTTAATTTAAATGCATGATGGAATGATGATGGGACAAAACATTGAAAGGTCGATGATGATACAGCCTTTCAATGTTCTTAAGGATCCTAAAATCAAATGCTTCACGACAAGCAAAACGACATCATTTTCTTTAAAAAAAATTATGCATTTTTAATAGAATTAAAACTGTGATTTTTTTTATATAGTTGCATCAAAACGGCGTCATTTTCAGAGACTGATTCCCAACACCTCTAAAATCAGAAGCAGTTACTTTAAACAATGAAAATAGGATCATTTTTAAATGGCAATTAAAATATTTAAAAAATATATTTAAAGCAAGTTAAACACGCTTAAAATTAAAAAAAAATGCACTTTCACTCGGAAAACTGAAACGACTTGCTTTTATTGCATGAAAATCGCGTAATTCTCCTCCAACATAGATTGTAAATAAAAGGTTATCATAGAAACTTATATATATCCCAATATATGAATCCCCAGTGTCCGCTCCATTCAACCAACCAGAATTAAATGCGAGATTAGTTATTTGAAGGTATGCACTCGAGATAAAGAATAAATTTTACTGAGATAACAAGTTTTTTTCCTCACTGCTTTTTAAAAGTTTTCCACAAACTTTGATTTTCGCATGATGTTCTATTATTGGTGCTTCTCTCCCTGTTCCTATTGGTTGTTTACAATGTCGTTCTTTGCATGTGTCCTATATTGCCGTTTCTCGTGCTGCATTTATCATTCCAACGCCATTTATGGGTTTTCAATACGCTGATAATTTTGGAATGTTAAAAAGTAGGTGTTGCTTAGAAAAATTCGAAATTTTTCCACTATTATAAAAACAGTGGAGACTCCATTGTTCTTATTAACCTTAGTCTCGTACGCATACCTTTAAATAACGTTATTTCAAAATCTAAATTAGTATTCACTGAAAAGGACCTGTCTCATATATCCTGCTACGCAAACTGGGCATGCTCTTTCTCACCAGTTTTTCCAAATAATTTTCATCGGTTTGTTTAATCGTAAAAACTTTATAGAAAAAATTACTAGAGGAAAAGACTATGCTTAGTTTGAATAGCAGGATTTGCCTCTAATGTGTACCCACGGCTTAATCTAGGAAAATGTATTTGTAAGGTACTTTCACGAATATTGTATTACATCGAATTGTAAAGGCTGCAGCTAGTCTTTGTTAACCCCTTGAAGGGCACCGGCATATTATATATACCAGTTAATTTTCATTCCCAAATGTCACATTGGAATCAAAATTTATGAATTAATTTTTTCTTTATATAATGTACACGAAGAAAAGCTTTTACTTACTTTCTGATAAATTTGTTTATAAATACCGGTGTCATTCAATCATTTTAACATTTTTGCAACAGAAGTACTTTGCCCCTGAAGGGGTTAAAATATATATATATATCTCTGTCTTTTATCGCATTTTGAATATGAAAAATAAATTTTACTGAGGGAAGGGAAGTTATTACCATATATAAAATGCATATATATATGCATATCCAAATAAAATCCTTTTAAATTTTCTCAAACGTTTCTTTTACGACTTTCTCCTTCAGAATTTGCATGTGAAAAACTGTTCGAATGTCCCAGAAAACTATCTTTCTTTGTAAACTCCTTTCTAGCTAGTTGTTCAAGATAGATGAGAAAGTAAACCTCGGCGAATTGGAAGATAAAAATCCGACCATTGCTTCATCAGTCATTTTAAAAAGATAATGAATGGAGGTTCATTAATGATAGAAATTTGGGAACAATGCGCTCGAAATTGCAAATCAAACAGAGAATTTAAATTTTATAAACGGATTTATCTGAACTTGTAGATTTTAATGATGTAGAATTTTGGAGTTAGTGAAGACAATAGAAGCTGTCGCAACTTGTTGTACTAACATAAAATAATAAGCAATGAACTTCATGCAGGCACCATATAATCAATTGAAGGATTTTTAAATTGAATATTTCATTAATTATTTATAGACCGGAAGCCGGCAGCACAGACAACCACCTCATCGAATTGGAGGCTAAAATTGCAGAATTAGCTAAATCTCGATTCCCATAGTAAAACGCAATCAGTCTGCCAAGTCATATCTTTGTGGAAAACACCTAAAAGCCAGATTTTAGCGGTCGACTCGTAGGTTTACAATTGCGTTTTTCTTCACCCAAAGGTAGGAAAACATAGCGGGCTGGGAGAAGGAAAACACAATGGTAAACCTACGATTCAACCGGTAAAATCGGGGTTTTAGGTGTTTTCCATCAAGATAGGACTTGGCAGACCGATTGCGTTTTAATATGGAAATCGAGTTTTAGCTATTTCTGGAATTTCAGCCTTCAACTCGATGGGGTGGTTGTCTCATGGTTCGTACATCTCCTTGAATTTTGCAGACCAGAAAATTTTTCGCACCAGTATTATCTTATAGATAATTTTTTTTTATTAGAAGGCGAAATTGTGCGCGTTTAACTTAGATTTCTTTTTCTATATAAAGATACTGGTAGTTTTCCTGGAGAAATAACGGTATTCGTACGAACCATGTGTCTGTGTTGCCTACTCCCGGTCTATTAATATCTGTAAAGATGAAATAAGTGACATGTTTAAAATGCATTTCGTGAATTTTATATACAGAAACTCTAAATATGGTTCACATTTTAGACAATAGATGATGCTACACTTTCCAAGTGTTCCACTAAATATGTTTTGCAATTTTTTTTATGTTTATGACTTAACAATTGAATAGTTAACATGGACCCCAGCGTTGGCATTTTGGCCTCTATTTTTATTCCAAAATTTCAACTTCAGATCGGAACTTTTTGAATAAAAATTTTTACTTTGAATAATCAAGAAAAGCCTGTCATTAAATAAATAGGAAAATTCTTTTTGTATTTTCTGGTATGAATCCGAATTTTCTTACTAAAATTGGAGGCCAAACTGGCAAACGTTATGCACACACAAAAATTCAAAATAATAGTAGCATTAAATTTTAAAGTCTGATTTTTCCAGTTTTTCAACATTTCTGCTAAAACGTTTTGGTTAAATAAACAGCTATTTTTTACTGACAATAACTTTTTATCTAATTTTGATTAAATGAATATACAGTGGGATTAAAAAGAATTGGACGGACTTTAAGAAGTTGGAGATAATAAGAGGGTAAATATATCTCCTGCAGTTGTGGAAGTGGCCATACAGTGCTGAAATAGACACCCATATTTCGAAATGTAGTTACCATTACATACGGTGTCGCGGACCGAATTATAGAGCACTTTCAGAATTTTGCGTAACGCCATCATCACATTTTAGACAAAATGAAGGTGAATATGTTGAAAATTTCGTTAAAATATCTTCATTATTGCTAAAGTTCTGAACAAAAATTTATTTTCGGATTAAAGTGAAACAGCCTTTACCTTTTGATGAAATAAATGAATTGCGACCCTTGTTTCCTATTCACTTTTTTTTTTCCTTCGTAATGTGCTATACCACTTCTTAAAGTTTTTCCAATAACCCTGTATATACATCAGTAAGATGAAAATTCTTTGAAAGTATTACCTTAAAAAAAAAAAATATATATATATATATAAGCGATTCTGCCAAGCGTTGGGTGGGGTAACCATTTTACCCAAATCCGACCGGACACGTGATTCGGACCGAAACTATTTTTTTCTCTTTGTGGGTCGGAAAGACTTGGGTTGTTCTGGGTTCGGGTCGGTTTCCGGTTGGAACGTGACTCTTGAGGCTCGGATTCGGGTTGACCTGATTTTACTAAAGGACGTCCAAGATATTGTTTCAGATAAAAACTATATTTGAAAGATAATAAGTATATATATGTTCATTTTCAATATAAATGATAAAATACATATTAGAGACAAAATTGTAGACTATTTTCCTATAGAACTAAAAGATTCTTCATAAAACGCTATCATAAAAATTTAAATACACTAAGCCTTTCGAAAGATCTTACTCTTTCTTCGTCAGGCGCAAGTAAGACGTGCTTCCACTATGAAAGCAGCAGCAAGACTGAAATGAAATGTAAGGGAAAGGAAACAAGCTGAAGAAACAGCCAATAGGAAAGTAGAAATAAAATTCTACTTTCAATTTTATTTTACTTACCTTAGTTTATTTTACATAAATTTCTACTCTACTTCTAAAGTAGAAATAAATTTTACTTTCCTATTAGCTGTTTCTTCAGCTTGTTTCCTTTCCCTTATCTTTCACTTCAGTCGTGCTGCTGCTTTCATAGTAGAAGCATATCTTCCTTGCGCCTGACGAAGAAACACTAAGATCTTTCGAAAGGCCTAGCCCATTTAAAAATATATATATGGTGTTTTAAGAAGAATCTTTTAGTTCTTATTGTTTCACACCAGTTTCAACTTATATTCTTTTATTTCCATATAATTGTATTAAAATATGAAATAATTTTCTTCCATTTCGGATACGGGTTTAACTATTTTGGGTTCGGGTCGAGTTTTGGGTGATTCAGGGCTCGAAATGTACACGGAATCAAGGCACGAACCAGAACGATGTTCCGGTTCGTGAAATTCGACAAATATTGTTCCGGTTCGTGAAAGTATGGAAAATATTGTTCAGGTTCGTGGAATTATTAAAAAATATTATTACAGCTTCATACATGTAGCTTACTAAGCTCACTGTAACACTTTTTTATTCTAATTGTTTAGAATCTTGAATGCATTTTTTTTAATTGGTTTTTCTACGGTTAAATATAAACTTGCTATATACAGTAAAGTCCCAATTATCCGAGTTAACGTGAACCAAGCTCACCTCGGATAAGCAAAAAACTTGTGTAAACCGGATTTAAACAAATTGTCACTAACTAAGGAGATGAAATATAAATTTTCATTTAATTCCTTCATTTACTAGTAACTGGTACTAGTAACATTTCTTTGATGTACATTTCCGTTACTTTTAAGAAAATCGGGGAATGAAATTGTTATTTGAAAAAGCCCTTGATAGTTCTTTGTTTGTTGGATATCGATTATGCTGTAGTATTACGCTACTGCATAGCTACCAAGATTTTTTTCTTACCAATAAGTTTTGCCTAATTCAATCGCCGAAGTCTAACAATTGTCAACGATTAAATATGGCAAAAATTTCTATTCAATTTTAGAGGTAGCAAAACCGGCAGCTATATGATTCTATTAGTGTCATGAAAATTGCAGGTATAGCCTCTTATTTCTGCTTAAAGTATTAAATAGTTTTAGGTAGCTTTCTTTACAAAAAGCTACCTATTGCAGCCGTTCGGAGGAAAGCGATTTCAAAAAATTTTGGTATATTTTCATCGATCATGACCCCCAGACCCCGAAACCACCCTCCGTTCAAAATTGATATATATATCAATATATATATATATATATATATATATTTATATATATATATACTTACAGCTTTAATTCATAATATTACGGTTTTTGATGGTGGTAGGTTATGTTTAATTATTGGTTATATATATATATATATATATATATATATATCTGACCTATGTCACACTGTAACTCTCGTATTTATGAACCGATTTGGATGTAATTCGGTGTGTACATAGTACATACCAATGTCTCGACCGAGTTCGTTGGCCAGCTTCATCCGTCATTTTGTTTCAAAATGGCGGCCATTTAAAATTTTTTAAAAAATTTAAAATTTGAAATGTGGTACCAAAAAATTGAAAATGGAAAAATATTTTTTTCTTATGTATTTGACATTTATACAAAGACTCCGTAGCAGTTTTTGTTTCGTCTATATCTTAAAAAATGGCTGAGTCATAGCATTTTGAATTTCTAGCGAAGCTGACATTTTGAAACGTCCTGAATTTTGTCACGCGATAAAAGGCGTATTTATGAACCGATTTGGATGCAACTTCGTTTATACATAGTACAGACCAATGTCTCGAACGAGTTCGTTGGCCAGCTTCATCCGCCATCTTGTTTAAAAATGGCAGCCATTTAAAATTTTAAGAAAAATTTAAATTTGAAATGTGGTAGCAAAAAATTGAAAATTGAAAAAATATTTTTTTCTTATGTGTTCGACCTTGATAAAAAGATTCGGGAGCAGTTTTTGTTTCGTCTATATCTTAAAAAATGGCTGAGTTATAGCATTTTGAATTTCTAGCGTGGCTGACATTTTGAAACGTCCTGATTTTTGCCACGTGATAACAGACGTATTTATGAACCGATTTGGATGTACCTTGGTGTGTACATAGTACATACAAATAACTCAACCGAGTTCGTTGACCAGCTTCATTCGCCATCTTGTTTCAGAATGGTGGCCATTTAAAAAAATTAAAAAAAACTAAATTTAAAATGAGATACCAAAAAATTGGAAAATGAAAAAGATTTTTTTTGTATGTGTTTGACCTTAATACAAAGATTCCGGAACAGGTTTTGTTTCGTCTGCATCTAAAAAATGGCTGAGTTGTAACATTTTGAATTTCTATTGTGGCTGACATTTTAAAACGACCTGATTTTTGTCACGCGATAACAGGCGTATTTATGAACCGATTTGAATGTAACTTGGTCTGTACATAGTACATACCAATGTCTTGACCGAGTTCGTTGGCCAGCTTCATTCGCCATCTTGTTTCAAAAGGGTTGCCATTTTTTTTTAATGTAATTTAAAATTTAAAATGAGGTATTAAAAAATTGGAAAATGAAAAAGATTTTTTTTATGTGTTTGGCCTTGTTACAAAGATTCTGGAGCAGTTTTTGTTTCTGAAAATTTGTTCTTTTGTTTATATCTTAAAAAGTGGTTGAATTATAGCACTTTGAATTTCTATCATGGCTAACACTTTGAAACGATCTTGTATTTGTCACGCGATACCACACGTATTCGCCTATTTCGATGGAAGAAGGCATGTGGATAGTATACATCAATATCTCGACCAAGTTCGCTGGCCAGCTTCATCCGCCATCTTGTTTCAAAATGGCGGCCATTAAATTTAAAAAAATTATATTTAAAGTGAGGTGCAAAAAAATTAGAAATTGAAAAGGTTTCTTTCTTAAGTATTTGACCTTCATATAAGGATTCAGGAGCATTTTTTGTTTGTCTTTATCTTAAAAAATGGCTCAGATATAGCAGTTTCAATTTCTAAAGTGGGTGACATTTTGAAAAATCTGATTTTTTATCTGCGACAGCACTCGTATATATCAACCGATTCCGATATGAGTGAGCATGTGCACAGCAATTACTAAGGTCTCGACCAAGTTCACTGGTTAACCTCATCTACCATGTTGTCTTAAAATGGCAGGCACTTTAAGAAATCGCCGAATTTGGCAGCCAAATATAAGTTACTTTAAATAAAAGCAGCTTGGATAAAGCTGACTAATTTCGCGAAATTCTCATTCATAATGATTTAGTATTGATAAAAATTATTATTGAATCTCCTACATTCGGTTTCCACTTAATTGAGCTTCGTGTGTTTGAATAATATAAGTTAGCTTTTTAAAAATAAGGAATATGAAAGCTACCTCTTCATCCCGGCACTGGCCGGAAGGACTTTTTTTCAATCGAACTTTTACCTTTGGAATGGATCTTTTTTTTTTTCCCCATTCTAACCAGAAAATCAGAGTTCTAACTTTTTACGGCTTCTCTTTCATCTTCACCTAACACTTTTTTTATACTGACTGTTCATTAATAATGGAAGCCATCAGTTCACTAGAAGACAATAACTCAGTAAAGCGGGACTCGGATACTTGGGACTTTACTGTACTTTCAAAAATAAATAAAAATTAGCCGACAATAACTTTAAAATAGCATTCCGGCTCGTGGATTTTTCCATTTCGAGCCCTTATTTCAACCCTACTCGCACAGAACTACTGAAAATAAATGAAACTGGAGATTAGGAATATTTCTGAAGTATTCCTCCAGAATATCTTGCGAAATGAATACACATAAGATTTTCCAAAAACTACTTTACATTCACCTTCTGCCGCAGGACAGATTAATCTTTCACAATCCTAATCTGAATCGCGAAGGTGAGTTACATAGTAACAATCTTTTTGCCCTTTCACTGTCGCGCCTAAAGTTAATGAGGATCATTAAAGTTAGTTCGCGGTGGAGATGTTTATTACACAACGGATGAAAACAAGTAGGTGTACTTAAGTTGGATAAATGAGCCTCTCCATGAGTGGAATTAGGTTTTTGGAAAAAGGATTTCGGCAGAAATGCGGAGAATGGAGATAATTTAGAAAAGGCATTGCTGAGAAATAACACTATCTTAGAAGATAAAGAGTTTAATAACATAAATACGAAACCCGTGAAAAATTCGTATGTTGCGAAATCTACCAGAACCGTTTAACAGTCTCATTTTAAGGGCTACTTTGGGAAATTAAAAATTTTAATTTTGTTACTATTTTGGAACTTGAAATGTAAATTGAATAACAATGCTTTACCGCTGTTCTGATCGGTTTATCCCAACGAAACTGGAGGCTTTACCTCTACGTCACTAATACTTGATTACATCGCCGCAATATTCATCATTTATACTATCACATTTCCTTGATGATTTTCCCTATAGAATAGCGGTCGTAAAACGGTTTGAAAACGGTTTAAAAATGAATTTAATGCCTAATCCGCCGGCCGATTGCGCGAAAATTTCACATTCCTTACCACAGTGGTTTATGACATATTTCTCAAATAGGAACTCAATCGGAAGTACCGCTTAAGAATTAGTGTGTTCACTATATCTCATGCACACTAAACTTATACTTTATTTTCCTTTAGGCTATGTGTTTTGAAAGTTAAAATAGCAGAGCGAATGAAAACACACGTTTCATTCTATAAATAGTATGAAAAACGGTAATACCGCAAAAGTTGTGAAATGTTTTAATTAACTAATTTTTTTAAAAAAAGGATGTTTGAAAAATTCTACAGCATTTATATAATTATTCTGGTGTTATTTTTATTTTCAACTTTTGATTGAAATTTTTTTGAAAATTCAATAAAATTTGTTGTTTTCTTTTTGAATTCTGTACTTACTACTGTTGATATTAGTTCGCAACATTACTTTTCAAAAATCTACATATATATATTACGCTATCGTACGTGGCACAGAAATCGCGATTATTTGTTAATTGTTTAATGGCAACGCCCAAATGAAACGCATCTCATTGGTTATTGAACAGCATTTAATGCATCCTCTGACCTATAAGGGGGATTACCATAGGGGAGGACCCTGTTTTGTCGCCAACTTGGTGATATATCGACAAATTTGGCGAACAAAATGAGTCGCCAAGAGTGACGCCAAATTGGCGATATCTCTAATATTTTGCCAAATTCTCATAGACTTCCATTGTAAACCAATAGGGTTTACTTGCTTACAGAAAATCAACAAATTGAAATATTTTAATGCAACAAAAACTAATATTAGCTTAAGGGATTATATTAATTATATTTACGGGAGTCCAAGTAAATTAAATTATGAATAAAATAACATGATGCAATGCTTAGCATGCTTTCCCAAACATAAATTTTAAGGGAGACCAAACTGGTCGCCAAGGCCGGCTAGAAAGAAAAGAAATGTCAGGGAATGGGTTAGTAAAAAATTTGGAATTGTTCATCTGGGGGTTAGCATTATCTGTCTGTCTGTCCATGTTATAACTCGCGTACACATACTCGAATTGCAATGCAATTAATATATGTTAATGAGGTTTACTATGGGATGTTCGGTGTTGAAAATGAAGCATGTAGCGTTTAAAGTTCATTTACAGGGACACTTAAAAGAATTTCATTACATTGCAGTCTATGAGGGAAATCGTCTGTGATGTATGTTAATTGTGTAAAACTATTTAAAACATATTTAAATTAATGTATATGACAGAGGGGCAACACATGAGATTTATTATAGGGTGTGTTGTGCATAGCATTCATCATACAAAAGAATTAGGTTATAGTACTGTAAAAAGAAAAAAAAATGCTGGAAGTGCGTTTTAAGTTAAGGTACGCGTTTTTAAATTAAACTAATTTTTTGCCAGTTACTTGGTGTTATAATATAAACGATATACAGGGCAGCACAAAAGATATCGAATACATTTCCGTTTGGTGACTGAAATTGCTAAAGAGGAATTTACAATTGTGGTATCCATGTCCCAACTGAACTCAGTTTTAGCATACTACGTAGTAAGTATAAGAATCTATAGATCATACACAGGACTGCGCAAAAGTATACTGATGGTAATTTCTGAAATAGGGTTTACAAATGTGTTATACGTTTTCCAAATTGTTCATTTAGACATCCTTGTTAAAGTACCGGGTGATTATAATTAAAGTTACGATTTCAAAAATCGATAATTTTAAAACTACTGATCAGAATGACTTGATATTTGAGTAAAACAATCGTGAGGCAATGAAATATTGTTTGGCGAAGGAAAAAAAATCAGTTCCAAAATGTGCCGATAGATGGCGCTGACAGGTTTCACATTGTATGGAGACATGCAAATTACTAATACGTGACATGCGCACCGCAGCCATAGTTGCCATAAAAATGAAGAGCACTAGCTCTTTGCCTGAATGCTTCATCATGACTCTGACTATGAAGGATCGCGCTCTGCTATTGAAGCTTTTTTATAAGAAGGATGATTGTGCACTTACAGCTATTAGGAAGTTTCGGAAATTAAAATCCATAAACAGTGGTCCAATAACCACAAATGGTCGGCGAAAAATAATTGCTAAATTCGAAGAGACCGGTTCATGTGACGTTAAACGGGGTAGAAGAAGGAAACCAGTTTCGGCTACGGCAGTGGAAGATGTGTGTACAGCATTACAAGACCAGACTAACAGTGAGGCTGTAATCAGCAGTGCACGGAGAATTGGCCGAATACTGTATATGCCGAACAGCACGGTGCGTAAAGTCCTACGGAATATCTTGTGCTGTTAATCGTACAAGATAACTCATGTGCAGGAGTTGCTACCTGCTGACCTGGAAGCACGTCAATCTTTTGCACTACAATTTCTTGCGCGGATGGAAATGGACAACGGATGGCCATGGAACATTCTGTGGTCTGACGAAGTCCACTTTCATTTGCAAGGTTCTGTAAATACGCAAAATTGCAGGATATGGGCGACCGAGAATCCGTCCCAGCTACAGTCATTACCTCTTCACTCTGAAAAGGTCACTATGTGGTGCGGAATAACGGCAGCGTTTATCGTCGGTCCGTTTTTCTTCGAGGACATCACACCTGCGGGTCCCGTTACCTGCACCGTTACTGGCAAGCGGTATGAAGCACTTTTGCGTAACCATGTCCTTCCGGCATTTCAGCAACGTCAGTGTGTGGATCGCACAATATTCATGCAAAATGGCGCTCCTCTGCACATTGCTACTCCAGTGAAGCAGCTACTGAGTGCTAATTTCGGAGATGATAGGATCATAAGCCGCCATTTTACAACAACGTGACCGCTACGTTCCCCCGACTTAAACCCGTGTGGTTTCTGACTTTGGGGGTACTTGAAGAATGTTGTTTACAACGGGCGGATTTAGAATCTGGCCGACTTGAAGGCAAGCATCACACACCACACCCATTGCATCAGTACAGATACCCTCCGATCTGTTGTGAAGCATGCCGTTGTGCGCTTCCAATTAGTAGCGGAACAAGGCGGAGGGCATATCGAACAACTTATGTCTTAATCATCAGTAAGGTGTTTGTTACATGAAGCTCTTTTTATTTTTTTTCCATTTTTTGTCATCATCGCTGTTGTCGCTGTGAACACGTATTCTTGTCTTTTCGCTGATAAATTTTTAGTAAATCCCTGAACTCTATTTTTTCCATTTGGCTAACAACATTCCTGTGTTTAACAATTACATTTTTGGTCTTTCCCCTGACATTACACTGAAAACGCCATCTATCGGCACATTTTGGAACTATTTTTTCCTTCGCCAAACATAATTTCATTACCTCACGATTGTTCTGCTAAAATATCAAGTCATTCTGACCAGTAGTTTTAAAATTATCGATTTTTGAAATCGTAACTTTAATTATAATCACCCGGTATTCTGGAAATTTTGGAAAGTGTTTTATAAGCTATGCTTGAGGCATGATTTTGCGTTATTGTTTAAGGATAACGCAAAATCTATTATGCGAAATCAGCTGTAAATTTCTATTCTCATGTTTGAAGCTTCTAAAAATCTATTTCTATACAAAAATTTATACGTTTCAATACGTTTTTTCAATCAAAAATGTATACGTTTCATGTTTTTTGTCTTTTTCGAAACATAATTACAAAACACCCATTTTTTCCAAATTAATTTTCGGGAAAAATATTAAATGTAACGTATTATTTTTTTTAATAGAAATCAATTTATAAAAGCTTCAAACATAGAAATCTAAAATTACAGCTCATCCTGTAGAGTAGTTTTTGAGTTATGCTTAAAAAAACCAGCAGCATTGCTATCTATTTTGCAACGATTAACTAGTCGGATGTGCCAACCCCAAAAGTTTCTTCTATCTCATACATGTTAATACCCGAAATTAAACCTAATCGAAGTCGAAAAATAAACTTACATTGGACACCTGCAGTATGATTTTTTTCCATCTTGTCTGGTTAGTGGAACCTTATATCATTTTCTCACGCATCCACGGATTCCCAGCACCCCACTCCCACGAGGTCGTCGCGTTCTGAACAACTGGTATACCACAGCATAACAGCCTGGTCTATTGCTACCTTGTCCCGAAAATCGCACAAAATTCGCCATCACAGACTTCAAGCCCATTTCCTCCAAAATTTTATGAAAAATTCGATCTAAATATAACATTTCAATAAAAAATATTCATAAATTCTTCATTGAAACTGAAAAAAAAAAAAATTAAAAAAAAATAATAAACGGCCAAGTGCGAGTATTACTCGCGCACAGAGGGTTCCGTACAATAATATATGAATTAGTAAGTGTATTATTAAAAAAATACCTTTTCTAAAAGAATACCAAGACTCTGTAAAAACTGTACAACGTAGGGTTGGGTATAGCTGTATAGTATACAGGGTGCAAAGGAAAGTTCCTTTAACCTGAAAATACTTGCGAACGGAGAGAGCTACAGCTATACAAGTGAGGTAACGGTACAGTAAAGCGACTACGCCCGACCTAATGCAAACGACAGCAGCACCCCTAGTGGCGAAATTTGGAAGATAGCCATTGCAAATCGAAAACGAAAAGAGGTAGAGCAAATTTTCCAATTAGAAAGTTTTAGAGTATCAATTAATTAGTACGAAACGACATTTGATTCACACGGATAAGATAAATCGCCGCCTGCATACCCAAAAATGTCCGAAATCGATGAGCGATGATTCTACTTTGCCTATTCACATTCCGGAAATGTAGCAGTGCACAATTGCAGATTGTGACGTTGTACTGTGCTGTAATGTTTGTAAAGATTCAATTTCTAATGCATTTAAAATTTTAGAACAACCCTTTCAGGGCCAGAAGAATTCTGTTCGTAAACTGATGAAATAATTGACTGACACCAGAATATTCAAACGAATTTCTCTGAAAATAAAAACCCGCTAATTAGCACTTTCATTACAAAAGCAAAATTTTATTAAAATATTCTTGGTGCCATTTGTCAGTTTTGGAATTAAAATTAGGTGGCTAGACCGTCTAGCCACCGCCCTTGAAAGGGTTAAATCTATGTCGTCGTATTGAAGAGGCTTGCAATAGATGTTCCATGCTGAGAAATGTGCATGCAGAATTACTCTCACGAATACAAACGTGTATCGTGAGCAATGGCGAACTTTTCGAACATACTGAATATTAACTTTTTATCACTGTGAGACAGTTTGTCTTCTTTTTGTGTGTGATGTTACCAAAATGTATTGAGATAAGTACGTATTTATATTGTGCGTATTTCTTCATACTTCTGACTATTCCATTCAAACGTTTACACAAAATGGAGTGCATCGATTTCGGACATTTTTGGGTAAGCAGGCGAAGATTTAACTTATCCATGTAAACTAAATGTCGTATTCTATTAATTAATGGATGCTATAAAACTTTCTAACTGGAAATTTTGTTCTATCTCGTTTCGTTTTCGATTTGCAGTGGCTATCTTCCAAATTTCGCCACTACGGACGCTGCTGTCGTTTTCATTAAATCGGGATTAGTCGCTTTACTATACCGTTTCCTCACTTGCATAGCTGTAGCTCTCTCCGTTCACAAGTATTTTCAGGTTAAAGGGACTTTCCTTTGCACCCTGTATACTAGAAAAGCATAAATGGATATACCATGAAAGTTCAAAGATATATGGAAGCTAAATAATAGCAAATATAGCTATTCGGTATATCTGTTATTCGAAATAGGTTTTTAGTTAACCTTTAAAGACATAGTAGGTGTATTGAGAGAGCCACTCAATGGAAACTAGTCGCGAATCCCGTAGCATTTATGTGATTAATTCTCATTAAATTAGTCCGTTTTTAACTATTTGACGTTTATTGCTTTTATACTGCTACTGGGCATTGCATTTCATAAATATATCCTTAAAATTTGTTATCTAGGCTTTAAAAGCCGATGGAGCATAGAGTACGCCGCCCCTGTCATTATGATTGTCCAAACTGTCCGTGTCTTTAAGGGCTAATATCTCGGCTAATTAACGACGATTTTTTCCGAAATTCATGATCAACAATGCTTTTATACTTCTGTTACGATAGGTGCCTCCAACTCTGCTCAACGCTTTTGCTGAAACCCGTAAATCGAAATTTGAGTGTAACGGAAAAATGCGATTTTCTCAAAAACTATGTGTCCTAGGGTAATCGCTATAATTTTCCTGCAAGGTTTAAATTAATGTCTACAACCTCTAATTTTTTCATAATTTTAGTTTGATATATTAATTTATTATATTATGAATAAAATATTAATTTTATATACACATTTTTTCGAACATTACTTTTTAGGCCGCTCTTTGTATATTAACGAACATCAATATTGGATCGTGCTGATTATTTTACTTAACAAGAGAAAACATAGTGGGCATAGATCAAGATTTCCTCATGCTTTTATTTGTAACTAGCAAACCCCGCGGCTTTGCTCGCGTAATACATTAAATATGCCAAGCGATATTTCCATGACTACTGTTTATTAAAAGAACACTTTTTGAAATAATTCAAAAATTAAAAATTAAGCCACGGTTTGACTAAACTTCATTATAAAAGTGCAATAGACAGAAAAGAGATTTTAATTAATAAGAACTAAAAAAGCTAATTCCGATTAAATCATAATTTAGAAAGTATTTTGAGAGTTTTATGCTCATTTCATACGCTCATTTCAGTATTCGTTTGAAGTTTTAAATTTTTTAGAAAGCATCTTAACACATTTACATCTTAAAATTAACCATCATGTCAAATTCTGAGCTTCTTGTCTAATAGTCTACCACTTCTCTGGTGTTAGTGGCATCAACATAAAATGCCGAAACAGAGTTGAAATAGAATGTCTCGAAAAATGTTGAAACAGAGAGTGGCACCATTAATTTGCCAACATTAACATTGAAATCGGTTGGTATTTCCTAATATTCTATAGAAAACGGAATTTAGGTGTTTTTAAGGGCTTTCTTGTTGCTCCTGCCAACCAGGTGGTAGTGAAACCGGCATAAAATATAGCCCGTATAGGATCAGGGAATATCACTCTTGATTCGCAACCAATAACTTCTGTAATCGGTTTATTATTTCCAGAGATTTTATAGAAATCGTAATTTAGGAGTCTTTTAGAATGCTTTACACTCCTTGCCTTCTCTTCACCCCTTTTTAATTTCGAATTTATTTTCGACTGTTCATAGAGGACATTTATATTTTATAAGTAACTACCGTGCTACATTTAAAGTTTCTAGTCTCTTCAGTACCGCAGAATTCGCAATTTAGAAAGTTTTTTGCTCCTGCAATCCTCGACATAAAATATAGCTTATGTTTCAGCAGTTTCTATTACGATCAATTTGCAACCATTATGTTTGAAATCGGTTTCGTATTTCATACGATTGCATAAAAATCGTAATTTAGAACGCTTATAGAACGCTTTTCGCTCACTTCAACCTTTTAAATTTGGACTTTCGCCAATTTTCAGAAAGCATTTGCATCTTTGAAGTAATTACCATACAAAATTTAAAATGTTAGACTCCCTCAGTAACACAAAAAACGCAATTTAGAACATTTTTTGCTCCTGTAAACCCCAGGTGGTAGTGACAACAACGTAAAATATAGGCTATGTTGGAGCGAGGACTGTCACTATCAATTTGAAATTATTACTTCTGAAATCGGTTTATATTTCCCGAGATTGCGTAGAAATCGCTATTTAGAACGTTTTTAGAACGCTTTTCGTTCATTTTCACTCCTTTTAAATTTCAAATTTTTAAGGAATTCTTCTCAGAGAGTATTTACATCTCATAAGTTTCCATGCCAAATTTCAAGTTGCTAGCCCTTCAGTATCACAAAAATCACAATTTAAAATGCTTTTTAAAATGCAACCGCAAGGTAGTAGTGACGCCGACATGAAATAGATCCTATATTGGAGCAAGGGCTCTCATCATCAATTTCCAACCATTACTTTTGAAATCGGCTGGGTACTTTCTGAGATTGCGTAATAGAAATCGCAATTTAGAACGTTTTTCGTCCATTTTCACCCCTTTTAAATTTTGAATTATTTAGGAAATGTTCTTAGAGATATTTATATCATTTACATCTTATAAGTAACTACCATGCCTAGTTTCAAGTTGCTAGCCCCTGCAGTATTACAAAAAAAAAAACGCAATTTAGATCGTTTTTTGCTCCTTCACCCCGTTTGGGGTAGTGGCACCGACATGAAATACAGCCTATGTAGAAACAAGGGCTGTCACCATTGTTTTCACACCATTATTTTTTAAATCAGTTCTGTACTTACTAAGATTGCGTAGAAATCGCAATTTAGAAAGTTTTTAAGAACGCTTTTCGCTCATTTTCACCCCTTTTAAATTTCGATTTTTTAGGAAATGTTCTTAGAGATCATTTGTATCTTATAAATAACTGCCCTGCCTAATTTCAGGATTGTAGGCCCATCAGTAACACAAAAATCGCAATTTAGAACGTTTTTCGCTTTTGCAACCCCTAGCGGGTAGTGACACCGACATGAAATAGAGCCTATGTTGGAGCAAGGGCTGTCCTCATCAATTTTCGACCATTACTTTTGAAATAGGTTGGGTACTTTCTGAGATAGCGTAGAAATCGCCATTTAAAACGTTTTTTAGAACTCCTTTCGCGCATTTTCACCCCTTTTAAATTTCGAATTTTTTAAGAAATATTCTTAGAGATCATTTATATCTAATAAGTAACTACCATGCCCATGTATCTGGACCCTTCTGTAACACAAAAATCGCAATTTCGAACTTTTTTTGCCCCTCCACCCCCCTTTAGGGGTAGTGGCACCGACATAAAATGTAGCCTATGTTGGAGCAAGGGTTGTCACCATCATTTTGACTTCATTATTTTTTAAAACGGTTTGGTACGTCCTGAAATTGCGTAAAAATCGCCATTTAGAACGCTTTTCGCGCATTTTCACCCCTTTTTATTTTCGATTTTTCTACGAAATGTCCTTAGAGATCATTAGTATCTTATGAGTAACTACCATTCCAAATTCCATGTTTCTAGGCCCTTCCGTAACACAAAAATCGCATTTTTAGAACGTTTTTTACTCCTGCACCCCCTTTTGGCCAGTGGCACTGACATTATATATATATAGATTATGTTCTAAGTTGGACTAACGCCATCATTTTGATACCATTACATTTGGAATCCGTTCGGTAGTTCCAGAGCTTACCTCCTACAAATAAACAATTTTTACCTCTTTATAATATTAGTAAGTATAGACACGTTGAAAATTTTTAAAATCCAAGAAATTGAGGACTAAAAATGGAAAGCGCTGAAAATCCAAAAGAGGAACTTTTTCAAGAGAGCGAAAAATAGAAAACTCCTGCTTCTGGTACTTACAGCGTTTTCCACTTCACTCCTTTTGGGCTCTTTGGGGTTCAACACTTTAAAATGTAGGAACATAGTTTCCTTTCGTTTATTGTTTAAATACCTAATATTATCATTTGTAAACATTTCTTTTATTTACTTATTTAATATTTTCACTTTGCTTAAAAATATTCCATTGATGGAAACAATAAAAACATGATCAAGTTGTGTAATGGCCACCAGATCGTATCACTGGCACATTCAGTGCTCTCCACTTCACATCGTGTGGCACATTCAAACAGCGGCGTTTTCTACTCTTTTTTAACTACTTCTACTAGGGTTGCCACTTCAATGGTTCTCCTCATTGTTAAGCTTGGCATTTAAGACATTTTTTCGTTTAAAAATTTTTTCGATTTTTTGGTACTTTCAGCGTTTAGTATTTTTAGTCCTCAATTATTAAACTTGATATCATGGAACAGATTTGAGAAGAGACTTTATTACTTTGAAAACGATATAAATCATTGGCTCAGAAATCATTAGTAAAGTGTAGATGCATAAGGGGCATAGAACACAATATAAAAATTAATTTAGAGAATGTTCCTAAAAGTATACAAAATTCCTCATTTCATTCCAGAAGCAAAAAAAAAAAAAAAAAAGTAGAGAAAAAAAAAGAAGATAAAGTGATAATCGTAAATGCCAATTAGTGAAATTTTCAATCCTCTTTAATTAAGGAAAATAAATTTACTCCGTAACATTTGGAGATAAATCTGCCGAGTTATCGAGAATTAAAATTTATATAAGTTAATTCACATGGTGAAATGATGATGGCAAAATTCGAGTATATCTAACAAAAGAATAGGGGATTGTCCACAAATTTAGATTAGTAAACAAAGTCGGCTATCACTTTGTGAAAAAAAGAAAAAAATTGTAAATTGTAAATTGCATCATTTTATTTAAAATATGGAATGAAACTGATTGTTAAATATATACTGTTTTTATCTCAATTTGTTTTATCCATTGTAAATCTATGATTTGAAGAATTGGAATACTCGTAACAGTTTTTCTTTCAACTTCACGAAGTAGGAGTCTTTCGATATTAAAAGAGAGAAAAGTTCTTTTTATTAACTGAAAATTTTCAAATTGGGACCGTGCAAAATGTAAAATTTTTATACAACTTTAATTATATTATATCTGGAGTGCACAATTACTAAAATTAAATTCCCCTCTTCATTTCTGATCAATTTACATACTTAAACTTCAGAAAATATCGTACAATTATTATGACTTTTCTCGTGAAACACCCAGTATAAATATATATCTAACTTTGCAAACGAAATAATTACAACCATAAATCTTAACCTATCCTATACACATTTTCCATTCAAGTGGCTAATTTTTTATAGTCGAATTCGTAAGGAATAACTCTAGTTTTAGATATTATTATTATTATTATTGTTTCTTCTACATAATTTTTCTGGGATGTACAATTTTTAATTTCCATACAAGAAAGAACAGAGAGGACATCTATATTCGCCATGATCACAAAAGTGATCATAGCATCTTTAACCATTATCGGACGCCAACTTTTTATACATGATTCTATTTTTATATTCATGTCAATGTACAAGTAAAAGTATTTCTTAAAAAAAAAAAAAAAAAAAAAAAAAAAAAAAAAAAAAGTGGTGCCAACCGAATGAAATTCGTGTAAGAGATACTGGTCCCGATGTCACGTGGGAAGTGTCACGTTTACGTCATCTATTGATATATAATGAAAAATACCTTATTTTCCTCTTAACGCTTAAATGCGCGATTTTTTATTTTGTTTCGAAAAATATATATATGATTTTCTGAAAGGTTTATTACACAGGAAAAATAATGAAAAAAATCAGAGATACATTTTTCATGTAATACGTCAATCTTTTCTTCTCTTGCAGATCTGCAATACAAGTAAAAACTACTGTTGTGTGGCTGTTTTACGCTAAAATATTTCAAATTAGTAAATATTTTAATAAGTATATCTCCAAATACCTTACTTTGTATAATTATTTATTTTATAAAACTTAACCTTTAACCCTTTCATTCCCATGATAGAACACTTTCTAGAAATTACGTAATTCAGGGAATCTAACTGTACACCAGAAAGTTTCAACGGTTAATTTCTCTTTATTTAATTACGGAATGTCTGTTATTAATTAAAGCAAATATTGCTATTTTAATTTTTTGTGTGATTTAGGAATATACGATATGAATAAAAAAGTATATTAAAGTCAAAACACCGTTGTTTGCATTTATGCAAATCTGCGCACTAAAGGGTTAAAAGTGTTGCGTCATATGCGCATTCAGGGAATAACATTTTTGAAAATGTTTTAGTAAAATGAAGTAGCAAAAAAGTAAAACTTCTTGTTCTATTTTGGCGTTTTGTGAAAAATGCGATCGCAGCTGATACTCTACCTCAAACTTGGTTAAACAAGAATTTTTTTTTTTTTTTTTTTTTTTTTTTTTTTAATTGACTTGATCCCCCTTTTGAATATCTCGCATAATAATGGTCTTAGCCGGAAAAGGAAACTTAATCGAAGATATTATATGCAAGATTTCAATATAGATTAAACAAGTTATCAAATTTTAAATATAATATACAACTATAAAATTCTTAAACTAAATGGATTTAAAACAGTAATATATGCATGTACAGTCGTGGGGGAAAAAAAGTAAACACCCCTTACTAACTCTTCAAAAAATTATCGTAGAAGAAAGTCATTGGTACCACACGATTGGTAATAAAGTCTACTTTTAAATGATGCATAAAAAATTTGCTTAACCCCTTGGGGACGAGCGACCGGTATTCGTGCCGCGTTAGGTGCTCAGAATCAGTGATTATTCTCACCAGTAAAGTTTTATCGTAAATTTTGCCTTATTTAATCCGAGCATTTTCCCGATTCAATTAGGCAAAAAATTCTGTTTTTAAAACTGGTGATAAAATATTAAAAATTCTGTAAAAGACCCTCGTCCCGAAAGGCCCATCGTATTAAAACGAACCATAACCTTTTTTTTTTTTCAATAGCAGTACACAGTTCTGGCAGCATAAATGAACTCTACACCCTTCAATTCGCCTAAAAACAAATTTTTATGCAATTCGTACGAGAAGTTTCCGAGAAATTAATTATTTTATGACTAGCGTATATTAGAGGTAAGGCCGTATCCGAATTGAAGTTTGGTACTTCACTGTTCACCGAGAGAGCTCCCTTCTTGATCAAGGCAACTTAAGGGCCCCGAAAGCAGTCATTCAAGATTGCTAGATTACAGGCTAGCATAAGAAATTTCAAAATATCTACTCACTTCTATCATAGGCGGCCCCTTAAACCATCATTTTACCCTTTATAGGGTTTCGTTCATCTGACGAAACCCTATTCGTCTCGCTCCTCTGTCTGTCTGTCTGTCCGTCCGTCTGTCTGTCCGTCACAGAGTCCGTTCTCAGAAACTATATATGTTGGAGACTTGAAATTTTCCATACTTATAGATGTACACCTCACATCAAACGACAAATCCTAAAATTTTGAAAAAGTCTTATATTCAACCCTCTGGGCTCCAACTTGTGTATTTTAATCTTTTTGTTCTAACTGAGCCCCTAATTAAGTTTGAGACTTGAAATTTTGCATAATTATAGCTGAACACTTGCAATCACACGAAAAATCATAAATTTTTCAAAAATCTTATATTATTTACCCACCGGGCTCTAACTTGTGTATTTTAAGCAATTTTTCTAACCTCCTCCCATTGCACCCGGTGGGCACTTTTCTAACTTTTGCCGACATCACTTTGACCACTCTTTCATATTATGCACATAGCCTTACATATTTCAGTTCCACTTTTTACCGCCAGGGTGTGCTTACCTATCTCGGGTGCTATAGACCCGATCCCATCGACTAATATACCTACGGAGAGGTTGTAAAATGGAGTTTAGTTCGGATAGAGGTTTGTGTAGAGTGCGCCCCCTGGTTTCGAAATGTGGAACTAACAGATTTCGCAAAAGGATAAAGTGTTTTGAAAGGAATGTTAAACGAAACCCTCTGTGCGATCTGTGACCACACTTACCCACTTGTTTAAGTATAATTTGAAAACTACTTGGAAGAAAGATGTAAAATTTTGTATTTCCATAAAGAAGGACTTAATAAATCTAAATCCAACAAGAAAAATGTAGGTTGCTGTCGAGTTTCCTCTAAATCCACACAACTTTGAAGAAATCCTTTACTATTTATATGCTGCCACCACCGATATGATTACGTGATATCGGTAGCGCTATGAGAGGATTATTGAAAAGAAAACCAACTCTTTCAAATAAACTTAACTAACAATTCATTTACACACTATTTACAAACGACAAAACAATATTTACACTTAAGAACTTGGATATAGGTGATCCGGTCCAACATTAAATTAAATACCGTAAATACTTGCTGTGTACTGTTAAACTAGTTTATATTCCTCTCACCCTTAGCTAGTTAAATTAGATTTATCGGAGATCACTATTAATCTCCCAACACATTAGCTCTATACTCTAAGAGCTTCACCGCATAATCACGCTCTATCCACGAGCTACCCTGGAACTACTCACACCTTGAGTTCCAGGCATCAACTTACTCTGCGAGAAAGCGACCAGACACTTTTTAGCTATACGCCTTAACTGATCTCCTTCAGCTATATCACTCCTCTCCCCCAAAACATAAACGAGGTTTTCCTTCTGACCCCCGGGTCAACTCCCCTTCATCCAACCTCAAATGTCACCTTCCCGTGACGTCCCTTCTTTCGCTATATGGGCGATGTAACTCTTTTGTCTGCCTTATCTCTGGTACGCATTTGAATAGGCAGGGGAACTGCTATTCAATGGATAAACTGCATTCCTTCACCTACTCTGTATAACTCACTAGGTCGGATTAAATTTCAGATAAGAAAAGAATGCTACTTTAAAATTTCCAGTACATAGACAATATACCAGCAAGAAATTAATATATAACCATAGTTCTAATAGCATATGTTCCTCAGAACCTGACAGTTGCAATTCATAATTATTTCGAATATTAATTTCATAATTCATAATTTATATCATAAAATTATAAAAATTGCAAATTCAACGTGTTTATGTTTGGGTATTTTAGTATTATTGCTAAGCAAAAAATTAGCACATTAAGAGTATAATTTAAGGAGATATTAATAAAAATATGAAAATGTAATTTAACATTAGAAACACAAGATCTTGAATGTTTATAATTCAAACACTTATCATTCAAATGACTTGAAATTTGGTGTCTAGGCATAGCTTGAACCGAAGATTTTAAATATCTTGCTAAAATTGGGTATTGCTATTGAAAAATATGAAGTTTGGGTGCGTTTTAATATGTAGATGGCCCCTAAGCAAATTTTATATACATAATTTAAAAGTAGACTTTATTTCCAATCGTTCAGTACCAGTAACTTTCTTCTACGATAATTTGTTGAGGAGTTAGTAGAGTGTGTTTACTTTTTTTTTCCACGACTGTATATATTTCATGTTAATAAAATAGAAGTCCAATAAACGGAAAGACGATAGAAACAAATATCACTGCCAAACCATTCTACCGGCTCACTTTATTTACAGTTAAATTTACTCATTCAACAACCATTAACTGCGCCATCTCTCTCTCTCTTGAGAAAAATTTAACCGGAAAACATATGATTGCCCATAACAGGGAAGATAAATACTAGGCTTTAATCCAAAGGCAAACACACATTCCGAAATGTTCGTCTCTGAGTAACTAATTACTTCACACAAACGATTAGTTTCTCCCTTGCGTTCAGTGCAAGAAGGGGTGATTAACCCTAACAAGTCCTTTAAACGCATAAAAGCAATGGAGTTTCGAAAGTTTGAATTTCGTTCTCCTTGCTCTTCTAGAACAATAAGTGATCCTGAGACAAGTTCGTTTAAAAGTGAGAGGTTTAGATTCAATATACGTTACAGAATTTACTTTTATTAAAACACAGAATTTTAGAATTTGAACGATAAAACAAACTTTGCGTTATGTGAGAAATAAAATCAAGATTAGTTAATGATAAAAAAAAAAAAAAAAAAAAAAAAAAAAAAAAAAAGTTATTCATTGAGCAGAAATTATTGCACAATTTTCAAACTTTAAAGTACAGTCTCATTTATTAAAACATCATTTCATGTCTTTAAACGTGAATCGTCTGAAATAAATATCACAAGAAAAATATTGCGCTCAGAATAATGTCATTTTTCCAAGTATGATCGCATTTTTAAAACATTATGGGAAAAGCAAAAAAAAAAAAAAGAAAAGAAAAGTATTGTTTTTGGCCACCGCTATAAATGTATGTATGTGTGTGGAATGTTTCGAGTGTACACCGCTTCGAGGTAAAAGTAGTCATTGTATCTTTTTTTTTTTTTTTTTTTTTTTTTTTTTACGGGAACACGTCAAAAACTTTAATACATTATTGTCTGCTGAATATCAAACATGAGCAGGGATAGTAATTAGAGCGATTTTATGAATAATAGAGTGGCAACATATAACTAATCTAATCTGAAATTTTTGGACAAAATAGTAGAATTCTGCTTTAACGTCAAGCTGTTTCCTGGCTTGTCTTATTTGCCCAATCAAACTTGTTTAGGTGAGTATTGCTAAGTTTTGCAATGTGGGTTGCCATAGTTTAGGCATAGATCCGAGGGCTTCCAATGTGTGCATATGGGGCGGCTCTCTTAGGAAGATAATAATGAAGGGTTGTCTCAAAAAACCCTCTATTGTGCCAACGCCAACTGGCGTACAAAAACTAAATTAAAAAAAATATGCATCTTTTATAACAGGAATGATTTTGTACAATTTTAAGCAAGTCGTGAATTAAGAAATAGTCATTTGAAGTTGCTTTAATTTTTTGTTAAAAAATTATTTGTTTGCATTACAAATTGTACCAACTCCACTCCCCCTCCTCTGGCCATATCCATTTGTGTGTCTAATTTGATTAATTTTATTAAAGGAACTGAAAACAAAAAACGAAAAAAAAAAAACCTAGTTTTATGCATTTTTCTTCAATCCTCGTGGAACAAAATTTGAAGTTTTGCCTATTCCTGTCAGCATTAAAAACAGAAAAAAAAAAATTTTTTTCGACTCGGACCGCGTAATTTGTCCGCTATTAGGAGTTGCACGATATTTAAATTATACAATTATATAAGTGTTGGGGATGACTGAAAAAGTGAACGCTAACTACAGGTATCCGTCATTCGGGAGTATCCGTTACGAAGGTTTTACTGAATTTTCAATATATTTTAAAGGGGAAAAGAATAAGGAAAAAATAATTTATTCCTATAATTACCATCGTAGCTGTGATTTTTGTAATGATACTAAGAAAAATAAAACAGAAATTCATCGCGTCTTTCCTTCATACAATAAATTTTACTAAAAAACAATCTTAGATATTTTTATGTCCATTTCTTTCTCGTTTTCTCCCATATTCTTCTTTTCTCTTGACGAACATACATAAGGGTAACCGCCCATCGATCAGTGGCGTAAGAAATTCCACGACATACCTCACCCTGGGATTTTATCTTATTTTATCTTGCCCCGAAAAAGAAATAGGGATGCATTTATATCAGTAAGAACACGATCAATTTCATTTCTTGACTTCAACAACTCTATCTTCATATAAAGTTGGCATTAGTAATTTTTCTGTAGACGATGGTGTTTTCTTTTAAAAGAAAAATGTTTATTAATCCCAGTGGCGCAGCCTGGATCATCGTTCGGGAGAGGTTTTGGAATGTTATTACTCATGAAAAGTACAATAAATGAATGAATTCATTGTTTTATATGCGTTCGTAAATCATACGGTATGCATAAAAACTAGCATAAAAAAAAGCTTTGCGCGTGTACGTGTATTGCCAGAATAAAAGAAAAAACTGTCTTATCGAGAGATTTTATTTACGCACCACAGTATCTTAATAAATACACAATAAGATTAATAATTCCTTTTTTCACTCGTTTATTACATGCTTTCTTTTAACTTACAATTATGTTTGTGTGTGGCAGTCAAATCTTGTGACTCATTTATCGCCCAATTCCTGTTGACGTAGAGCTTTGAAATTTGGAATATATGTGTATTCCTGAGGGTAATACATGAAATGGACATTGATTTTTTTTACTTTGATCCCTAAGAGAGGCAAGGGGGGCAAATTTACTTAATGGTTAGGTTTGATTTCCTATGGAGAAATCAGCTTCAACAATGAGTATTTGTTGAAAATTACTAATGACAGGTGTACCACAATAGCGCCAAATGTTAGCCAACGTGTCAAAATATAGCCAAATTTGGTGACAAAATAAATTGCCATGTAGAAAGCCAACTTGGCGATGTTGGCTAATTTGGAAAAATTCCCATTTAAATCCATTAATCTTCCATAATCGAGCTCACCGTAATTAAATTTAACTCCGTGCATTTAAGCTTGTTTTTTTCCAAGACTTTTCTACTTTTTAGTGCATAAAAACATATTTTCTGCATTTTTGGGAATTTTAATGAAAGCATGTTTTTCAAAAAAAAAATTTTTTTACATGTATATTTATTTAGCTTTACTTGGTTTTTGCATGCAAAGATGGAATTTTGTAACCGAATTTTCACTCCTTTACTTGTATTCCAGAATTATAAAAATTATGTACTCAGTTATGTTTCCAATGACTGTACAACAATTTGATATTTTTAGAACTTAATTAGAAATAAATAAATAAATTTTAAGTCATTTTTCTGTTAGGTGAACGCAGATGACAAATCGCCAAAAAATCTGTATGTTTAGAACTACAGTAGCGCTCAAAAGCATTTTGACAACATTATATTCGCTCGTATTTTGTTTAATATAAAAATATAAAAGAAAATATATTTTCAATCATTAAGAACAATCTGACTGCAGTTAATTAAAGATATCAAGTTTCAACTTGTTTGTTTACATTCGGCGCCACCGAAGAAAAATGTTTCCTCCTTAGCTCAAAAGTATTTTGGCAATTAGTTTGCACTTACTTGTTGAAAGCGTCAGTGGCTCTATAGCTTCTATTAGTATTTATATTGACTTATTGTGATTATTTTTAAATGCCGAAACGCAAAGAATATTCTAGTTATTTTAAAAAAGCCGTTGTAAATGCATTTAAGCAAGGAAGGACGCAAGAAGAAGTTGCTCGTTCTTGTAACGTGTCTCGGCAACTTGTTAGTACATGGAATAAAGTTTTTAATAAACGGAATTCTATCTAAAATAAGCCTCGAAATGGCCGTTCAAAAAAAAGAAAGCATGCAATGTTAACCGTATTATCAAAAAAAGCTACCTACAAGTGATTGTCGTAAGTCGGCTGTAGTAATAAAAAAAATGAATTGAAAGAAAATTACGGCATAGTTTACAGCATCTACCACGTTTCAACTGTCAAACGACATGTAAATCTCTATAGTTTACAATGACCGGAGACCATAAAAAATGTCTTTGGTATCTGCTAAGAATAGGAAGGCTAGACCTGCATTCGTAAAACGGCATAAATCGTGGACGAGTGTACAGTGGTCTAATGTTTTGTGGAGCGATGAAAGCAAGTTTATTTTAGTGCTTTCTGATGGAATCAAGTACATTCGACGTCATACAAACAAAAAATATGATCTTCGATTCCAAATACCCACCGTCAAACATGGAGGCGGCAATGTGATGGTTTGGAGTTGTTTTTCTCGCAGCGGAGTTGGACTCTTAGTTCGAACTGAGGGGAATATAGATCGGTTCATGTATGCTGATATATTAAAGACACATAATCTGTCACATGATAAACAAAACATGCTTGCTAAGTGGTATTTTCAACATGATAATGACCCGAAATACAAATGACAGTACGCAAGTGATTTTATGAAACGCAGAAAAGTCAAGGTTTTAGAGTGGGCAAGACAAAGTCCGGGTTTGAACCCCAAAGATCATCTGTGGAAGGAGTTAGTAGAGTAAGATGCCAAAATTATTCAAATAAGGAGGCTTTATACGAAGCTCTTAAAAATGAGTGGGAGCGAATTCCTTTAGATCGAATACAAAAGTTAGCCGACTCGATGCCCGCACGTTGTGAGGTTGTCATAAAGGCCTGAGGATATGCTACTAAATATTGACTGACACATTGCTACATTTGATCATTATTGTGTTAAAACGATTTTTTGTTATAATGTCAAAATACTTTTGATTCATGATTTTTCATGGGTTTCACGTTATTTTCTAGCAAATGATAATTAATTTATTAAAATTCTGTAAAACATTGAGTATAGTTAAATAAAATAAATGATTGATTTTTGTATTTTATTATTGTTTTTAATGAAGTGAATTATTATCGCTACAGTATTTACAGTTTAGAAAAGTATTGGAGTTAATTAGGCATCATACCACTATCGACAAATTATGCCAACTGGCCGTGAAACGGCACCATTGAAATATTTTAAACATTAAAAAGTAGAAAATGTAGATGAAGGAAAAAGGCTGTAATATATATTTTTTAAATACTCTTACCAATTAATGGTTTAATATTGATTAAGTTATGATTATACGTTTCGAAATAATTTAGAAATCCTTTTCCTTTCCTATTGCCATATCTTGTAAAAGTACCAGAGCCGATATTATGTGTTTTTTTTTTTTTTTATCAACTAGGGGGCTTTGCCCCCTACGAGCTAAGCTCGCCAACCCCTGTTCATACACCGCAGACTCTAACAGCACGCTAATTTGATCGGCTTTAAAAAGATTTCGGAAGATAGGATTATAATTTGAATCTGACAATTATAATCTGACGTAATTTTCACCAAACTTTTCTTTCTCTTTTTAATATTCACGTAAAAATACTTTTGTTAGAAATGAAATATTATGGTCATCTTAAAATATCAGATAAATGTCTCGCGCAATTTTTAAATTTAAACTGTTTTGCAATATTATCTTTTCTTCATTTTACGTAGTAAGTGTAATGTGACGTAAATGTGACGTAAATTCTCCTATTTAAGACTTCTAACGCATGTTAATGAATTTATTATTTTGCAATATTCTTTCTCTTTTAAAATTCACGTGTAAAAATAGTTTTTATGACGTAATTTTCAATGAGTTCCTGCTTTTTATATTTTGTGTTTATAATAGTCACGTGTAAAATAAATTTTTAATTTGAAGCAAACATTATTGTTTGCGCTGTTTATACAGTTGGCAACAGTTTAAATTAATACAATTTTCTAAAATATGCAAAAAATATCTCTCGAAATGCTGAAAATTTGAATTTAAAATAGATATAAAACCTCAAAAAATGAGTCAAATTAAAAAACTAAATGCAGTCTGCACACCGGGAAATTCTGACGCATAAAATGATCTAAAAAGGATTAAATTCCTATGTACAGTTTTTGCTCCTATAAAACTTTTTTAATGGAACGATTTTGTCCAACTTTAGCATTAAATATCTCTTAAAATAAGTCTTCGATTTGAAAACTGTCTGCATCAACGTGTTTATCAAACATTTCTCTATAATACTACCGATTTTCATATTTTTGTATGCAGCAGTTTTTTTAATATTAACGAAGAAAGGCCATGCTTAAGCATTCAAATTGGATGCCGATCTGCCGGGAATATCTACGCAGATTTTCATTGGTCCATTTCCAAATCAAAACTTTTTTTTATATATATAGAAGGATTCACTAGTTCGCGTTTTCTATCAAGGGTAAATCAAAGCGGCAAATTTTCTATAATCGGGGACCATGACAAATTAACCTATCATAACAAAAAAAATTTAACAATTGCTTTCCTGAAATTAGGCCTATTTTTTAAGATACTAGGGGGCTCGGCCTTCTACGAGCTACGTTCACCAACCCCCTTTCAGACACCGCATTTTCTAAAAGCACGCTAATTTGATTGGCTTTAAAAAGATTTTGAAAGATTGAATTATAATTTAAAAAACAGTGTCGATCCCCCTATAAACGGGTTTCTATTCATTTCTCTTTGATTGGGGAATTTATAAGGAAAAATCAGGTGCTGTTAAAAGACACGATGGCTGTTTTCGTCTTTGATTAAATAAAATCATTAAACATTTCAAAATAAGCTAATATAAAATGAATTAAGTAAACAGAGTCTTTGTCTCCCAGTATTTTTTAACAAAGCGAAAAGAACGTTCTTTCTGACGTAATTTTCATCAAACTTTTTTTTCTCTTTTTAATATTCACGTGAAAATACTTTTGTTAGAAATAAAATATTATTAGCGCTGTCCCAGCAAAAATAGTGGAAAAGATCATCTCGAAATATCAAATAAATGTCTCGCGCAATTTTTAAATTTAAACTGTTTTGCAATATTATTTTTTATTCATTTTACATAATAAGTGTAACGTAACGTAAATGTGACGTAATTTCTCCTATTTAAGACTTCTAACGCATGTTAATGAATTTATTATTTTACAATATCCTTTCTCTGTTAAAATTCACGTGTAAATATAGTTCTTATGAAGTAATTTTCAATAAGTTCCTGCTTTTTATACGCAATTATTTAATTCTAATTTGAAAGTATCTTTTCTGTTTATAATAGTCACGTGTAAATAAATTTTTAATTTGAAGCAAACATTATTGTTTGCGTTGTTTATACAGTTTTGGCAACAGGTTAAATTAGTACAATTTTCTAAAATAAGTAAAAAATATCTCTCGAAATGCTGAAAAATTGAATTTAAAATAGAAATAAATCCTCAAAAAATGAGTCAAATTAAAAAAATAAATGAATTCTGCACACCGGGAAATTATAACGTATAAAATGATCAAAAAATTATTAAATTCCGATGTATAGGTTTTGCTCCTATAAAACTTTTTTAAAGGAAAGATTTTGTCCAACTTTAACATTAAATATCTCTTAAAATAATTCTTCCATTTGAAAACTGTCTGCATCAGCGTGTTTATTAAACATTTATCTATAATACCGCCGATTTTCATATTTTTGTATGCAATATTTTTCTTAATATTAACGGAGAAAGACCTCCGGTCACAAAAAATTCAAAACCGGCTGCGGTGACAGCAGTAGTTACTTTTTTTTTTTAGAATAGAGAGAAACATTGGATGCTTGTAAAAGTGTGTTTTGTAGAAAAGCATTTTTTTACTTTTATGTTTTTAATATTTATTTTAAAATACACTGGTGTCCAAAATTAAGGACCAGTCACAAAATTCTAATTTTCAAGTACGCGAATACTCCAAAGGAAATAATATAATTCGAATAACTACTATCCCTACAGCACAGCTTGTCCATATAACATCTCATTCATGTCACACATGGTCACAAGTGTCACAGTCACTACGGTGAAGCAAAAACATAGGAAATTCCATACATCTCATTATGAGTCTCAAATGATCACTATATGTGACTCCACTGAGACGTCACGGTGACTGCTACTTTATGACGAGTCACCACGCGACTTTACAATGTAGCTACATTGTAACTCTCGTGTGACTCTTATCTACGGACTCAGTTTCAAAGTCATCGTGAACGCTGTATTGTGATAAGTTGCCAAATAATGTCACATTAACGTCACATGGTGACTTTCATGTGACAGAGAGACTACTGTGAAATCACCATTGTGCTCTTTTGTGAAAAGTCACATGCGACTATAATGTAATATTATTTGGTGACTTATCATAATGCAACGTTCATGATTACTTTGAAATTGAGTCTAAAAATGACAGTCACATGAGAGTCACAATGTAACTACATTGTAAAGTCACCTGCTGACTCGTCACAAAGCAGCAGTCATATTAACGTCTCAGTGGAGTCACATATAGTAATCATTTGAGACTCATAATGAGACATGTGGAATTTCCTATTTTTGTTTCACCGTGGTGACTGTGACACTTGTGACCATGTGTGACATGAATGAGATGCTATATGGACTAGCTGTGCTGTAGGGATAGTAATTATTTGAATTATATTATTTCCTTTTGAGTATTCGCTTACTTAAAAATTAGCATTTTGTGACTGATCCTTAATTTTGGACACCATGTATGCAGTGCAAAATGATTGTCCTGATTACAAATGATAATAACTTAGTTGTAAACATCGACAGGAAGAAGCCGCTTGAACATAATACAGAAGGATATTCAAAGACATATTTTATAACTGTTTTTTGTGCCTCTGCTTAGTCACTTGGGGATAATTCTAATCAAGCCCGACATTGTGAAGAATGCTTATAATCGCTGATATATCAAAGTGTAGAAGGAGCCATATCTCGAACCTGCCACAAGCTACTCTTTTGATAATCTATTGATATTTCTACTGACAGGATATGATTTTTGTGGAACATACCTTTTGCAAATGTTGTAGAACTAGTGACAAATTTTTTTGTTTAAAAAAGCAGTCTTTTGTGATAACTACCTGATATATGTAGTAGGTCCAACCTATATGGGCTGTGGGGGCGGAGCCTCCGAATAATTTTCTTTCTCAGCCCACACAATTTCCATTTTTCTATTTTTTATGTATTTACTAATTATTATTTAATCGCTGAAACAAAATTTCTTCTGTTGTCGTTCACCAAATCCTTTTGTTGAGAAGCAGTAAGGACAGCATGAATTAACGTTTTTTTTTTTTTTTTTTTTTTTTTAGATAGATTTCGTAAGAAATACTACCTATTTCAGTCGTTACTATGGTGCGACTTTTGAAAAATTCCTTCATAACTTTTCATTATAGGACCCCAGGAACCCAAAACCACCCCCACCTAAAAAGTTTATATATATATATATATATATATGTATGTATGTATGTATGTACTAAATTTTGTCCGCACGATAAAAGTCGCAATTATGCCCGGATCGTCTTCAAACTCGCCAACAACTTTGAGATGGTTAATATCTCGGCGGGGATTGAAAATGGTCAAAATCGGCCCAAGGGAATGGAAATGGGAAGGGTTCAAAATTTTGAATACCGTCTTAACATGATTCTGATAAAATATCTCTTACACAACAATGGCAGGAAAAAATAAATATTTTTCGTTATAGCGATTGCCAACAATTAAAAAAAAAAAAAAAAGCAATAAAATTCTCACCATAACAATTGCTTCTCTATTGCAAGAATTTCACGTGAAAAATTGAATTAAATAAACAGTTTGACGAATTGAAAACAAATTGAATATTACGTCATAAGTTTTCAAAAGCAAGATTTCAGCATGAAAACTGAAAATGAAATAAATAGTTTGACGAATTAAAAAAAAAATATTGCGTCATATTAGAAATATAATGGACCTCAGCAGGCGAATATGTAACGCCATGTGAGTGTGAAGAAACGTATTAAAACATGATAAAAACTCGACTATGGAAATATTAACATATTTTAACACTTTGAGGTTCTCTGAATTTGCTTTAGCCATTTTTAAACCTATTCCATATACATGCGTGCGTGTATTCGTGTATATTAGAATTTTCTTGAAATGTTTAGCTCCCTAGAGATCATTCTTAGTGAAGGAACTGGGTTTATCTATAATCTTGATTTAATTTTTGCTGGTGAATTTAGTATTTAACTTCGAAATCTACCTCCGCCTGTAGGCCCGAGCCGGCAGGGATTTTTTTTTTTTTTTTCTGAGAACCCTTAGGAAATTACTGGGAGGAATGACTTGTAATTCTGCATACCCATATATATAAGTAACCTCTAGAGAAAAAAAAATTCTATTAATGTTTTTGATTTATATTTTTCTCAAACATAAATTTTATATTTCATGTACTATAAAGACTTAAAAAAGATAATTTGTAATGCTTGAACATCAACAAATTATGATGGTTAACATAAAAAGCAAGTAGTGTAAAAAAAAGCAATTATTAAAAGTGACATGAATAAGAATATATTAATAAATAATTTAAGAGCTCAAATTTTTAAATGTATAGGACTCCTGCACTTCACTGAAAGATTTAAAATTTAGTATCTGAAGCTAAAATTTACTCCAGAGTTTAAAAGTAAAATACTTTTGTAAAATCTTGATAATGACATTTGAATTTTAATCTTTGTTTCTATTTTAGTATGTAGATGGCCTTAGTAGTAGCTGACTTTTCTTCGTACATAATTCCGATTTAATAATACTTATTGTGTCTCTTTGCGACATTTTAATGACAAAATAGTTTTTTTTTTTTTTTTTTTTTTTTTTTTAGACAGTACTTTTTCGTATAGTCAAATTTTGTTTATTTTTCCATGATTTTATTTAATTACTACAAAAAATGTTAATTCACATCAGTATAATATCATAGTTTTGTTCTAATCTGATCGTTATGAGAAAATTAAAACGCAATAGAAGGAGTAATAACAAACTAAAGAGATAAGTCCCATTCAGCTTTTTTACATATTATACAAGAGGGAGTTATATCTCATATCTGTCAAACATAAGCTTATTTCTAGAGGCTTTAAAAGTACCCCATGTAATACGATATACCTAAGCATTAATTTTCCCCTAATTATTTTTATCATTCATTTTAAATTCATAAAAAATACTTTTCAACAAATGCAGATGTTACATTGTGGTAACGGTAGATTTGAGCTTCAGATTCTAATCTCTTCTGAATATCTCTGCTGTGCAAAGTGAAACCTTACAAGTTCTTAATCTCTGTTTACTGGACACATACTAAACAATGGAGAATGTTAAAAACAGAATCCATCTGTTAGATTAGTGTTATTTACGGAACTGTTGCACTTAGTTTTGAATATTGTTTAGTTTGCAGTACGGTTCATTGTAGTTTAATCCTTTATGCCCAGGCGGTACTTTAGAGTACCAGTAAAATTTTTATAAAAAATATTTGATTCGCCCGTTATCGACGTTAGTTTTGAACATCAATATTAAATACAGTAGAGTCCCAATTATCCAAGTCCCTTTTGCCCTTTCAGGGGCAAAGTACATCTAATCGTAAAATGCTGAAATGAATGAATGCCACGAGAATTTACAAAAAAAAATATTTGAAAATAAGCAAAAGCTTTTGTTCTATAAGTGTTAAAACACCAACCATTATTTCATAACGACGAAATGTACCTGCAATTAAGTTTAAATTTCCGAGCTTTATGAACAAAAAATTTAACAAACCTTATCAATTTGAAGAAAACCCGTATCTTCATTTTAAACTCGCTCCCTTCCAAGTGCTTGTGGCCGAGTGGTTAAGATGCTCAATTCGAAAAGCGTGGTCCGAGGTTCAAAGAAAAGGGGATCTCGGAAGAACGAGAGACGTTAAAAAACTCCTTTTTTCAGATTACGGATATATGCCGATAGCAGTGCTGCCCAGAATATCTCCGCGAGTTGGAGAAAGTATTTCTGAGAGTCTACTGTACTTTCGAATCGCATTCACTGTCCACTAATTCGTAAAACAGTTTTCGTATCTTTTCTTCTTTTGATTTTCTTTTTGCTATTTTCTACTGTGAATATTTCGTGAGCTATTGGATTCGGAAGCGTAGTTCCTGTACATTCCTTTATACTCGTGACACCAGTTTTCGGAAGATACCACACTTGTCAAAATACAGAACTGACAGTTGGGGATGTTTCCTAGTAAGAGAAAAAAAAAACTTTCAATCAAATGTTAGTTATTTTTTAATGCTTGTAAATTTCACGATTTGTCAGAAAGTTGAGATATTATCACAAGAAATATAACACGGGGATTAAAAAAAAAACCTTTTTTTTTTCTTTTAACCCCTTCAGGGGCAAAGTACGTCTGTTGAAAAATGTTAAAATGACTGAATGACACCGGTATTTATGAACAAATTTATAAGATAGTAAGTAAAAGTTTTTCTTCGCGTACATTATATAAAGAAAAAATTACTTCATAAATTCTGATGCCATTGTGGCATTTGGGAATTAAAATTAACTCGTATATATAACATACCAGTGCCCTTCAAGGAGTTAACAGGAAATCGAAGTCCAGTAGCTCTTGGGAACTTTTTAATAAAATGCTAAAAGAAAATATCTCGTGAAAGGCAACTTAAAAACTTTTATCTTATTATCAATTTATTGTGTTATATTGCTGTTTATTAGTTGTGTTGTTACTTTCTTGATCTGCGAGGTTCATTGTTCATCTTCTTTGGGTGAAAATTTGCAATTTTTTTTTTTAATTTTCATTCTTTGAATCCCTTAAGTGTGTAGTTTGTTGACCTAAAGCTTAGTTTCGTGATATTCCAATTCCTTACGAACTTTATTGCTCGTTGAATATAACGCTATTACGTAACTTTAAATTTGTTTTACTCGAAACCATGTTTTTCAAACTCAGCGAGCATTTTCTCGTGAACTATACGACCAATTACTTACATTTTTTTATTTAAAAGAAAAGGGATTGTTTTGGTTGGAGCTTATACCACCGAAATGTATAATTTTCATTGATTCATTATTTTTTCAAGCTCGAACAAGGTAAAATAAAAAGGGCGAAAAAAGTTACCTTCTTTGTTTAAATGACCGCAATTTTGCCAAGAATCAACTTTTAAACTAAATATTTATATTACCTGCAACGAATTTAATGCCCTTTGATAATCTCGTGACCCAATTTGATTCGAATGCTTGAGACCGGGAAAAAACGGTGTTGCGATTGGAAATTCGCGGCATGAACATGCTGGTATTCCCCGTCGTACAAGACGTATTATTCATTATTCATTTTTTTTTTTTACACAAAAATTTAAATATATAAGTGAAATGTCAATAAATATAATGCAAAAAGTCCGAAGGCTCTCTTTTCTTTGTAACAGAAAAAAGTCGTAAAATTCGGGTGAATTTTAGGCCAAAAAAGTAAAACGTCCCATTAACTAACGTTAAAAACTAAGTCCGCCATATTGTAATAAGTATAAGATTGCATTGTAAGTTAACCCAAATTGTAAGAAGGGGATCTTGAACTTTTTTACGTTTGCCACCACAAATATTAAAAGATAATCTTCGCTTTATTTAATGTTCAAACTTTTTGTAATTTGTAATTAATCAAGATAATTTTTTTAAATTAAGAAATAGTGGTATCGAGATAGTTAATTTAAATTTATCTTTCACTGTGCGAAAACGCACCATCATCAGGTAATAGGCTAAGAAGTGACAGACATACTCTGTGTCCCGATTTTTAGGGGTTAAGAAGACACTAAAAAACTGAATAAAAATTTGGCTGCGCGGGACGCCAAATGTTCCGATATTTTCAAAGTGTACAACCTCTTAAATTTTTACATGTTCTGACTTACAAATATGTATTCTCTCATTTACAAATATATATTCTGATTATTGGAGTTCTATTATATAATTTGGCGTAAATGAATCTATAATATTTTCAAATATAGTAACCACACTTACATTTCAAATCCGAATGAGGGTCATTACTGCAATTCTAAAAGTCGCAGAATAGATCTGTTTACACAAAAATTCCTTGTTTATTATTTTCTACAATCCTATTATATTGGCATTTGCTTAACACTAGATTGCCCAAGGAAATCATTTTGACTGCTTTTTAATTTCAATTAGAAAAACAATAATGTATATAATGACACAAATTCTTAGAATTTTGGGACTTTTTGTACAACATATAAATGCGTTTATTAATAATTTTAGTTACCTCCCCCTCCTTCTTTTCCGGTATATATATATTTGTTATACCTATATTGCCCAAAAGCAGTCATTTTGACTGCTTGGGAAATTTTTAATAATCAAATGACACTTATTATTGAATTGAGTAAATTTCTTATATGACCAGTTCGGCTCTGTATTGAAATAACAGTTTTCATTTTTTTCGATTACCACCACATGATAAATTATCGATGTGGGCATATACTTGATAAGTTGCAGTTGCTCAATAAGGTAAAGTAGTACTTGTTATCCGGGTCTTTATGCAGTGATACTTGTTCTAACAAATTGTTTGTTTTTCCTTTTGCGCTCTAAATTCATGAAAGAAATGTCGAATAGAAGTGAGTTATTGGAAAAGCTAACGAACATAAGGGAAGAGTGCTCCGATATAGAATCAAATGCAAAAAATTCGGAACTATCATCTGAAGATGAAGCGGATTATATTTAAAGTGAAACATCTGCACATGTGAAACATCGCTATCTTCAGCGATGAAGAGTTGATCACCAATGATGAAAATGAAAGTGTCATCAATATTCCCAGGAAAAGGTGTAGGGTGGTAAGTAGTTCAGAATCTAATGGAGAAATTGAAAACACCTTTCAGGAGACCGAAGCAGCTGCCGATGGTACAGTGTGGTCAAAATTTCACAAAGGTGGTATTCCTGGAAGGTTACCATGTACTTGTATTTTTAAGGGTGTGAAAAGGCCAACAGGCTACGCAAAGGCATACATTACGGCAGATAATCCCATCAGTGCATTCTCGTTGATAATAGATAACTATATTATCAAACATATAAAAAAGTGCACAGAAGAAGAAGGCCGCCGAATTTTGAGGTATGATTGGATAACAGCATTACCGGAAATACGTGCATTTATTGGGATTTTATATGCTCGTGGGGCCTACGAGGCAAAAAATTTAAAACCGAGTTATTTATGGTCAGCAAAGTAGGGCCCCGAATTTTTTATAAAAACTATGGCCAGAGAAACGTTCAAGCAAATCCTGCGGATTATTCGTTTTGACAAAAGAACCGAAAGAAGTAGGCGTCTACAAACAAATAAATTTGCCTTTGTTTCGGAAATATATGACAAGTTCATTGAAAATAGTCAAGTTTGCTAACAACCAGGGCAAAATATAACAGTTGACGAGCAGTTATTTCCGTCAAAAGCCAGATGCAGGTTTACACAGTATATGCCTTATAAACCCAACAAATTCTGGCTTGCATCAGATGTTAGTAGCAAATATGTTTTGAATGGTTTTCCTTATTTAAACAACGACCCTCGTCAACGCTACTCAGTGAACACGTTGTTCTGAAACTTGTCAAGCCATATACAAGCTGTGGAAGAAATATCACGGCCGATAACTTTTTCACTAGCATGTCACTCGCGACAAAATTATTGGCCAAACAAACAACTCTAGTTGGAACTATTAGGGGAAACAAAAGAGATCTACCCAAAGCAGCCAAACAAACGAAGAATAACATGCCTCGTTTTTCCACTCTGCTGTATAAATCAGAGAATTGTGTTCTTACAATATATAAAAGCAAACCAAATAAAAGAGTAGCTGTTCTAAGTTCTAAGCATAAATTTGTGAAAATCCATAAAAGTAATAAATAAATGTTACCGGAACCTATTCAATTTTATAACAGCACAAAATTTGAAGTTGATATGACAGATCAAATGGCCGTAAAATATACAGTAAAAGCTAGTTCTCCTCCAAATATATTTTAGATTTGGCTGCTATAAATGCGTGGATCCTTTACAAAGAAACGACAGGAATACTAAATACAACGAAAAGAGTTCTTGTTTCAGTTAGCAGAAGGGCTTTCCACCGAATACAGAGCTGCAAGTCAGAAAAATTCATCAGAACATGAAGACCCACAAAGATCAACTGCAACATCATCAAATGCAACCCATTCTAACAAATACAAAATTTGTCAAGTACGACTTTGCCACAACAACAAAACAAATAATACATGTGAAAAATGTCAAAAGTATGCAATTTTTAATTAATTATATATCCGACTTATATAAGTGAGAAATGCCAAGCTGGACATCGTCCTTGTGGTTTAGTGGTAGAGCACTGGAGATCTATTCCAGGGACCCGGGTTCGATTCCCGGCTTGGACATTTTTCACTAAGTTGGTTTACGCTTTGTAGCAATGTGATAATTCACATCATTAGTAGTCAAAAGTATGTTTGCGGAAGATGTACACATAAAAAGATTTCCACTTTCATTTGCATAAAATATACAAATAATAATGCATAGATTCTTTTATTGTTAATACTTACTAATAACTTGTTATATAACTGTAAATAATATAAAAAATATTAAAAATTAATTTTAAACAAATTTCTTTAGTTATTCTTTCACAATGCAGTCATTTTGACTGCTTTTGGGCAATATAGGTATATACTAAGTTTCAGTCTTTCTAGTGTTAAGGGGTCGCCTGCATATTGAAATTGTATCAAACTTACATTTTTTTAATACTGGCATAATTTTTATGTCGATAAGTACACTTTTAGGCCATTAGAATACTGTGCTGAATTTAGACATCTTTCTTCAGGAAGAAATTTTGAAACTCCGGGAGGGCATTACAAAGCTAATTTACACTTTTAGGCCATTACCAAACACAAAATAACAAATCTTCCGGAGCGGGGTGACACTTTGATGCTCCGGGTGGATGCCTCCTACCACCCCCTAAATTCATCACTGCTTAGAAGTTATTATGCAGATGAAAGCTGGGAACTCCTAATGTTAAATTCTTTTTTAATAGTTGCAAAACAAACTGCAATGGGGGTAGTTTTTTTTAAGAATAACTCAAAAACTACCTCTTACAATAAGCCATAATTTCGGATTCGGATAGAGATTCCCTTCTAGAAATCTATTTCTGTTGCATTTTTACAAGTTACAATACATATCTTTCCCGAATATTAGGAAATTAATAATTAAAAAGTTATCGAATAATCCATGTATGACGATATCAAAATTGGGTGTTCGTAATAAAAATTGTAAACGTTATCGCAACTGCGACATGGAGACGCCTACCTTAGCTTTTTTTTTTAACATAAATTAAAAAAAGACATAATTCCCAATCGAATGCCTATTTTCGTTTTACTCTGCGACAGTTCAACTGCACTGGTTGATCTTTGTAACACTTTCCAATATCGTTGAAAAGTGTTTATGAATTTGGTTTGGCCTGACCGTATGTCTGCCTGTCTGACCGTGCTCTAACTCGAGTAAATATACTTGGATTGTCATGAAACTGAGCATTACTATGGCAGGTTCGATATTCAAAATGAACTATGTAGCAATCGTAGTTCGTTTAGAGGGACGCTCAAAATAATTGTGTTACGTACATTCTGGTCCATGTGAAAAAATTGTTTGCAACGTATTTTGATAATCTTACAGTATTTCAATCATATTTAAATTTATATACGTCACTGAGGTGCTCAAAAAGATGCTTATTGTAGAATAGGGTATGCATATCATTTGTAGTTCATTTACAGAGACACCCAAAAGGATTCGGTTACAGTACTGTCTATGACCGATAACTGCTGGAAGTGCAATTTCAATTGTGGTATGCGTTTAAAATATAACTGATTTTTTGCATATTACTTGGTGTTTATAAATTCTATAGAGTACCATGTATAGAGTTCTATATACATGGTTTCACAAAAGCCAAATGAAGGATTGTACCTATGGAATGGATCATTTTCTTCTGATGGACTGATGGCTTCTGTTATTATGAAACAGCCATTATAAAACAGCCAAGTGTTAGGTGAAGATTAAAGAGCAGTCGTAAAAAGTTAGAACTCTGATTTTCTGGTCAGAATGGGGAAAAAAATGGCCATAATGGTTTTTTTTTTTTTTTTTTTATTATGGCCATGTTTTTTTCCCCCATTCTGACCAGAAAATCAGAGCTCTAACTTTTTACGACTGCTCGTTCATCTTCACCTAATACTTCATTTATAATGGCTGTTTGATAATAATGGAAGCCATCAGTCCATCGGAAGAAAATAACTCGGTTAAAGCGGAAACTCGGATAAGCGGGACTGTACTGTATATTTCATTTTGAAAATGATCTTCATAATCTTTTTGTTGGTGTTCAGAGGGGGGTCATGACTCCCGTGACCTCTCCCTTGGATCCGCCATTGTAGATTACGTAGTTCAGAATTACATATTTTATGATTACATATTTTAAATTTTAAAATAAGTCGGCTATTAGAAAATTAGTAAAATTCTCTTTCTAAATATACTTTGCGGAAGAGAGGGGGAGGGGACGCCAAAGTCCATGTTTACCCCGGGTGCAAAAAAAGGCTAGTTTCGGCCCTGACTCCTGCGCATATATATATAAATCTACAGATCATATAGAGGAATCTATAAAAGAATTTGAATATTTTTCCAACTCTAGATGAAAATTGCTAAAATTGTGCTTTCAAATGTGTTATGCGCTTTTCAAATTTGTTTACTTAAATATCATCTTTCATTTTATTAAACTGGAAGGTTTTATTACACTATTCTAAATGTGTTGGAAAATGTTTCATAACGTATGCTTGATGCATGATTTTTCTTTCTTGTTTCTTCTTCTTCTTTGGACAATTGTACTTTAATTGGCAATTTCTCGTTTCGACAGAGAACTTTTAAAAAAAATCTTTGAAGAGTGAAAGAAAATAAAATAAATAAATAAATGAAATCTTACTTATTTTTAATACTTGTAATCTCATGATTTGTCTGTAATTTGAGATCTTTATCATCCTTGAGGAACAGGCAATATAGAATGAGAAGAAAATGTCCTCTTATTCTTTTTCGGTCTTCAATAAAGAGAAATTCTTGGGTTAGGCAGGAAATCGAGATCTCGCAGCTTTAGGGAACTTTTTTAATCAAATGCTATAGTTTTCCTTCAAGAAAGCAACTTTAGGGATTTTATCTGTTTATCGATTTATTGCGTTATATTGCTGATTGATGGTTATGCCGAAATGGTCTAGAGCAGCTATATTCCACTTGCGGGCCGCTTAATTTTTATGTGTAGACCAAGACTATCTATCCTTAATCCATTTTTATATAAGTTTTAGATGCGTATAAAAGGTATTAAAGACCTTCACTATTATTTTAAGCATGGCCTGTCTGAAAATGTATCCGACCTTTGTCCGAAAATATATATATAAGTCAGCTGTGCGGATTGGTACCCTAATCCCCTTCAAGGAAGGCCCCTTGCGTCTCCACACACTTAACCCACCGTTCCTTCTACTGCCGAAAATACTTCTAGTAGGCTTTTATTGGAATATCACAAAACGGGATCCTTTTAATGGCGCCTTCAATTTCGGAAACAACCAGAAGTCGCAAAGAGTCATGTCTGAAGAGTAGGGAAGTTGGAGAAGGACTGGAATTCCATATTTTACTAAGAAAGTCTGAATCGGGTGCGATGAATAAGCTGAAGAATTAATTAATCTTACGACACTTGATGAATCGTACGAATTGTTCCGCTTTGGGAATCACCAAGCTTTGACAAAATTTGATGCTTTGCTCAACCCGTTCAGACATCTTGAGAGAAATCAAAATCCGACGAACACGTATGACAACACCTCATTCGGCTCACTGGAATTCGTGGAAAAAATACAAGCATGCGCATTAAGCTGTCTCCTTCCAATATGCACAGTGGTGCCGCCTTAGAATCACTGAAAAATCTTAGAAAAATTAAAGTCGGGTACTTATCAGACAGACTTAGTATAACTTTATGGGTAGATAAAATTTGCTTTGTTATTTATAAATATTTTTAAATTATTTTAAAAAAGTTCTAAATGCTATTTGTTGAGACAAAAAGTATTTTTAAGTGCAATGCTTTTAATTATATTATAGTGGTTTATATATCTTTTTTTAATATTGAACATTAATAAGACATTATTTAACATTAGTATCGTTAAACTTGCACCCTATATTTTTATATTTCAAAAAGATAAAAAGATTTTGCTTCGAATAAAAATCTGATTTATTTTTAAAAATCACCCAACCCTTTCCGGCACGGGCATTTATTGTTGTAAAATGATGAAATGATTGACTGGAACCGGAATTTTAAAACGACTTTTTTAGATATTAAAAACAAGTTATTTTATATGTTGATTGTAAAAGCAAAATTTTACTAAAATATTCTTGGTGCCGTTCGTAAGTTTGGAATTAAAATTAGGTATCCCGACCGGGGCACAGTGTGCCGGAAAGGGTTAACACTTTCCAACATAGTTGGAAAGTGTTTATGAATTCGGTTTGTCTGTCTGTCTGTGCTCTAACCTACGTAAATATACTCGGATTGCAATGTTATTTTTAAATATTATTGAGGTTTACTGTATAATGTTTTGTAATGCAAATAAAGTATGTAGCATTTATAGGTCGTTTACAAGGGCACAGAAAAGAATGCTTTACATTATGGTATATGTGGAAAAATCATTTGCAGTACATTTTATTCATGTAACGATATTTGAAAACATACACTGCAAAACAAAAATCCGCCAATATACACAAATTTTTCCGTAAAATTTTACGGAATGGTTTCATTTTTTAAAGAAACAGTACAATTTCCTTAATTGAGATTTTGAGATTACAAATCTGCATAAATCCAGTAATTTTTCCATAAATTTTACAGAATCTTTCTTTATTGCTTTCAAAAAAGTACGAGTTTCGTAAATGATGTTTAGAAATAGTTGTTGTGTTTGGAAAGTGAAATAGTTAATTCTGTAAATACTTATACTTATTTTTATTATGATTTTAAGACAATATTTTACTTATTTATAGCAAGCTATTATTTTTTAAGTCTCTGTAGGATGTTTTAAAATGAAAAAAATCTTTTTTTAATTTTAGCATTTTTTAATCTACTAGGGGGCTCGGCCCCCTACGAGCTACGCTCGCCAACCCCCGTCCAGACACCGTAGACTCTAAATGCACGCTAATTTGATCGGCTTTAAAAAGATTTCGAAAGATTGAATTATAATTAAAAAAACAGTGGCGATCTCTCTATAAACGGATTTCTATTCATTTCTCTTTGATTGGGGAATTTTAACGCCAAATCCGTTGCGGTACTACTTGATTATCCCGTCGACCAATTTCGCCAAATTATATAAATCGCCAAACCACTCGCCAAATTATACAAATTGACATAATTTTTATTTTAAATAACGAAAAAACAAATAAATTAGTACAACATTAATAAAAATACAAATAAAACGTCGAAATAAAAATAACTTGATGACGTAGACACGTGTAACAACATTTCAAAATAAGCTAATATAAAAGGAATTAAGTAAACAGAGTCTTTGTCTCCTGGTATTTTTTAACAAAGTGAAAAGAAAGTTCTTTTAAATGAGACATTTTAAATTAATCGTTTTTAATCTGACATAATTTTGACCAAACTATTCTTTCTCTTTTTAATATTCACGTGAAAATACTTGTGTTAGAAATGAAATATTATTTGCGCTTTCCTAACAAAAATAGTTGAAAACAGGGGCGGCCGGTCCATTGGGGCCACTGGGGCCAGGCCCCACTAGAATTTTCTGTTCATTTAAAAATTTTTGATTCATATTTTTAATTTAAAACTTAAAAAAAAAAGAACTGTTTACTAAAAATATATTGCAAAGAAACTCCTTCTTACATCGTGCCCACTCATCCGTTATCGACTCTCAGCATCTATTTCTTTCTCAGAGGCAATAAATCACTTTACTGGCCACTACTTACTTCTGAACACCAAGGTTACTGTATCGGGGCACAAGACATTTGTGCCCATTTGGCGCGATAATGAGTATTTCCCTGCATTTTCGCCGATCCCAACCGTTATAGCAAAAATGAGAAACAGTGCATGCGTGGGGACTTAGATTGAAATTCACTTACTAGAAAACTAATATGTATAAGGTTACCAGCTTGGCGCTTTTATCATATCAGGCGTGATATTTTCATCCCATCAACATTTTTTTTTTCAGTTGATTAGCAAAACTTTCTGTAAATGTTGTAGCAAGTAAATGGCTTATAATAAATAAAAATACCTCTACTATCATAGATATTTTTACTCTTATTGTTTAGTTATTTTAAATCACCCGCAAAATATATTTTTAAATAATTAAAGGTAATTTGGTGAAAGTCCATGTAAAGTTTTATTAATTTCAACAGAAAGAACCGCATATTATTTAATAATTCATTTATTAAATACACAACTTTATTTAATATTCTATTTTCATTTGTTTTGTAATTTCCTATGTCAATTACATTATTATTTTATTTTTATTAACAAACAACACTGCTTTAGAAATAGCTTCATGTGATTTTCTTAAAATGTTTAATACTAACGCAATTAGGAAATTATTTATTACTCAACAAATAAAGAGTAACATTTTGCAAATGAGCTTATTAATGAGTAATTTAAACGGATTACTAATAAAAATGTAGCTGCAAATATATATTATTCTTTCCACACTTAATATTAAGAAGAATAATTATCTTTTTTTTTTCTTTTTTTTTTACTTTATATATTTATTTTTTTTAACATAAAGTTAAAAATATATTCTTTTAAATCTTGTATGTTTCGCTGCCAAAATAGTATATTTTTAAAGAAACATTGTCAATTTATTTTAAGCAGTACATATAAATTTAAATGTAATAGTTTATGATTTTTACAAATTTAATAATGCATTATTTTTTTACAATTCTATTCTACTTTATGTAATTTTACAAAAATACATTTTTTATTGAATATTATTACTACTATGGCCTTTCTTTTTAAATACAACTTCTTGTAACTGTTTTTTTTTTTAATTCAGTTATAAGCAATTAAAAGCTATCTACTCAGATAATTATAAAAATTTTTAATAACCAATTTCGTTTAAATCATTGGACATAGATGGCAGCACAGTAATTTTTTTTCACTTTTTGTGTGGATGGTGTTGGGGTGAAATTTGATTCAACATCAATATCATTTATACTTCTATTATAATTATGGTGTATAAAAATTAATAAAGAATTTATATGAAACTTTTCTTTGGGATACATTCAAATAAATAGTAGTCTTCTCTTATATCGGTGATCTTTCTCTTTTATTTCACCCCATATACAAATTGCACTTTAATATTATGTAACTTCATACATTTATCAAAAAATAAAAATTACTTTGCAAATATATAAATTATTATTAGGAGTTTTTAAATTTAAAATATAGTTCATTTTAGTTATACTATTAGCAAATTAAGTTATAATACACATTAATTAAAAAATTAACTATTTATCATTAATAAATGAAAACAATGTTTAGATATTCCAAGTAGCTAATTACCGTATTTTATGAAAGAAACGCCGCACTCCTCAAATTGGTCTGAATAAACTTAAAAATATCGTAATCGCCGCACCCGTTGGAAACGCCGCATCCATCGGAAGGCTACTTTTGTCGACAGCGTCACACTGATCTAACTTTAATCAAAGTTTTCTGAGCAGTGTAGGATGCCTCGTATTTAATATCTTAAGATGTCTGAAGTTTTATTTAAAATATTTAAATCCGAATTTAAATATTTTTATGAATTTTTAAATTAAGGAAACTCAGTTGGTATTTAAAAAAAATCGTAAACGCGCACTTGGGAAAAAAATAACTTTTAGACTCGTAAACACCGCGGCGTTTCTTCCATAAAATACGGTAGATTTAATATTTTGTTTTCACATTATTTAGTGATAGCATATTATTATGTAATTTTCATACAATTTATAAATAATTATAGCATATTTGAACATGAAATAATCGAATATTGAACATAGAACATTCGATAAAGATAAATTATTATATTATGTAAATTATAATTATCAAATTACTGTTGTTATTATATTATAAAATTAAATATGTCACTGTAATTTATAGATAATTGGTTTGATAATAACAAATTATTAAAAAATGTAATGATATAATAATATTAATACTTAAATTATTATCAAATTATTATTAGTAGTAATGTAATACTATCCATATACTTCAATAAATAAAATTTTACATATCAATATTTCATTGAAATTTAATGATAATTTATGATATTTATTTATAAAATATCTTCTTTAGACAATAAAGAAGATGATATTTATTATGAATTACACCTGTTTTAGTTATAATGAAAATATTTAATGTTGATAATAAGTAAATACTATAACATTATGAAAATATCAATAATGATCAAATATTTCAGTAAACCATTTAATGATTAATATATATATATATTTAAATACTATATAACAGCTTTTTTTTTTTTTTTTTTTTTTTTTTTTTACAAAATATTTTAAAATTAAGTTTATAAAAATAATAGTTAATAAAAAATTATAATAATTATATAATTAAAGTAGTATTTTAATATGTTTAAGTATGTATTATAAAATATCTCTCTGTAACATATCTTGTAATATTATAAATATAAATTTATTTATCTAATATAGATAATATTTATTATAAATAGTATCTCTTTTTATTTGTATTGATACAACAATAATATTAGTATCTGGTACTATTTAATTACAATACGTTAATAATGATAAAAAATAAATATTATAAAATATAACAATATTTCAATAAACTATTTAAGTATGTTTATGTGAATAAACCAGGAAACAGATTTAAAATATACTATAAATTAATATTGGAGATTTAAGTAGCTAGTTTCACAAAAAAGTAAAATATCATTTAAAAAAAAAATCTCAAGTCCTTTAAACACCACTGTCAATCTAATAATAACAATATTTTTGTTGTTGTGGTTGTTAATTACCAATTTAGATTACCCGTAAATTATATCTAGAAGTAGTTACGATATTGAGAAAAATGTTAAATTATCAAACATAACAATTTATTATCTAATATAGATAATATTGTTATTTATTTATAAATCACATTAAAGTTAGAAGAAAAGGAGTCAAAACTGTGTAAGAAAATATTTTTATCATTTTTGACAGGAATATACGTATATTGTTCAGGTAAATGCATTATAAATATCAAATCAAATAAGTTTACGCAAGCTCTACACTATCACCGTTTCACAATAACAAGACATCGAAATATTTTCGAACGCCAAAAAGTAATCGCCAATTGACATAGCAACCTCGGTAACCCTGTACAAGTTTTCTACCAAGAGAATTTCAATCTAAGTCCCCACGCATGCGCAGTTTCTAATTTTTGCTATAACGGTTAGGATCGGCGAAAATGCTATTTCCCTCCCTCACGTGTCATTCAATTTTGGCGATGTACTGCTCTTTTAGAGCTAAATCTTCCGTATTTTTTTTGCAATGGGGGGCACTGGGCGAGAGTGCCCTTGATCCAAAGTTTGTTATACGGGGATTCTCAAAAATATTCGTCGACATTTGTATTACTATTGCTGCTTATTCGTTGAATTACGCGATCTTTAAGTACTCTGTACTCTCTTTAAACGGAGACACATGTTATTGTTAAGGTGTATTCCAATCCAAACTGCTTATTTTCTGATTTATTTTTAAATTCATTTTTATTCTCAAACGCATCAAACTGGCAAATTCTCTTATTTAGAAACTACATAATGGGGCGTGCTTGTCGATTTTTTGAAAAATGCAGAAAATATTGCAAAAAAATGCTATCAAAGTGGGAGTTTTGAACCGAATTTTCTGAAGCGGGAGATCTGGGGATGAAAAAAAGGGTCCTAATGAGAAAATAATTGTTTTAAAGTCAAATTCTATTGAATTGAGCGAAAAATGAAACCACGCGGCCTCTTAAACATCACTTCAAAAACCATCTCAGCAAGTTTCATGTTTTTACTTTTAAAAATGAGTCTGAAAGTGTCCCAGAAAATTTCGAGCTGTTGAGGGTGGAAAAATATTTTTTCGAACACACCCTTAAATTCTTGAAATAAAAAAATCAATTCTGTAGATGATTTATTATGCCCTTTTCAACAATGAATTTGGAAGAAAAACTTGAAATTAAACGCCTGGGACCTTATCAACCGAAGAATTTTGAAATGTAACGAAAAGATGGGGGAAAACTACGCTATTTCTCTACACAGTGGTATCAAAAATTTCTGTGTATTTCAGCAAGTGAAGAAAAAAAAAGCATTGTTCTGATTTTATTTTTTATTTTTTGGAGGGATGAAATTATGGAGCATGGCCGGCTGTAACGATTTGAAGCATTTTTCTGAAAGAGTAAAAAAACATGAAATGAATACTACTCATTTAAATAATGCTTTTAACTATAAAACCTTCGGAACTGTCAATATTGTAGTGCAGTTGGATGAAGGTTACAGGATTTCATTACAAAAACATAATGAAATGGTTGAGAAGAACAGGTATGTGCTAAATAGTAAACCGAGGTATGTTTTTAGAATTGGTCACATACGCCTCAAAACTGGACACTATATTGGAAGACCATTTAAACAATGCTACAGTATCTAAAAATACTTAAAAAACTATACAATATGAGCTGTTGGATTGTATATATGAAACGTATATGCATGAAGTTAAAAATGAGATTTCTGCTTCTAATTTTGTAGATTTACAAGCTGACGAAACTATATTGATGTAAGCTGCACTTCGCAATTTGTTATCATTTTACGATATATAAAAAACAACAAACCCTTGAAAAGGTTTGTTCAATTTATTGATGTCTATGATAAAACAGCAGAGGGACTTACTATAATCTTAACTCAAAATTTAGAAAAGTTTTATTTAAAAGATAAGCTTGTTGCGCAAGCATATGACGGTGCGCTGTTGTGAGCGGGTGTCATACTGGAGTTCAAGAGCGAATGAGAGAAAATTTTAAAACATTTTTGAAAAACTCTATGGAACAGGAACGATTAAGCACACTCTTGCTGTTCTTTCAGTCCACAAAGATTTTATTAGTACAATATCAGAATTTGATGTAAAAGTAAGTGAAAGATTTGCTAGTCGAAAAAATCGACGTGCCTAATTTCTATTTAAATAATGCATTAAATTTTAATTTGTGAATGGATTAAATCTCTGCAAGAAAAATATGTATTTTTTTCTATTAAATTATGAGATAATTATTTTTTGTTTGATTTGTGAATTTGTTTTTTAATTTAATAATGTTTGACCAGAGTAAGTTTAATGTGAATAATGGTAATTAAATTTAAAGTTAGTGAAAGATTTGCGCATCTAAAAACATACCAAACTTTTATTTAAATAATGTACTAAATTTTAATTTCTGAACAGTTTCAATGTTTGCAAGTAAAGTTTATATTTTTTATCTGTAACGTTGTGAGATTGTTATTATTATTACTATTATTATTATTATTTTGTATATTTGTTTTTTAATTAAATAATGATTGATCAAAGTATGTTCAATGTTAATAATGGCAATTAATGGTATGTTAAAAATTGTAATTAATTTGATAAATTTGAAATTAACGTTGATTACTTGAAAAAATAGCTAATTTTTTTTTTTTTTTTTTTTTTTTTTTTTTTTACAAAAGTAAGAAATAAAAGTTTTAAATAATAGTTACTTTTAAATAATTTGTTTTCATGTTTAAACAACAAATATTAATACATAAAAATTTACAATATGTTATGAGGACCGGGCCCCACCAGTGAAGATTGGCACGAGCCGCCACTGGTTGAAAAGTATCCTCTTAAAATATCAAATAAATGTCTAGCGCAATTTCTAAATTTAAACCGTTTTGCAATATTATTTTGTGTTCATTTTATGTAATAACTGTAATGTAAAGTAAATATGACGTAATTTCTCCTATTTAAGACTTCTAACGCATTTTAATAAATTTATTGTTTTACAAATTCCTTTCTCTCTTAAAATTCACGTGTAATTATAGTTTTTATGACGTAATTTTTAATAAGTTCCTGCTTTTTGTACATAATTATTTAATTCTAATTTCAGATGTTTTTTTCTGTTTATAATAGTCACGTGTAAATAAATTTTTAATTTATTTACACGTATAAATATTTTTTTTAAAGCAAACATCATTGTTTCCGCTGTTTATACAGTTGGCAACAGTTTAAATTAATATGCGGTAGTTACTTTTTTTTAGAATAGAGAGAAGAGAGATTCCCTTTAACAGATTAGCGCATAAAACTTAAAACATGTCTGAAATATAATAACGAAATTATTATAAAATTGACGTTTATCTAAATTATAATAAGCAATAAAAGAAATTTATTTTAATAGCCGGTCGTAATTATCTTTATTGAGTTTACAGTAGATCATCACACAAATAATTTGAAAAAATAGATGTTTTGAAAAAAATATGCTGGTATTCTTGCAAAAATAAATAAATAAATAAATAAAAATAACATTACTATAAAAATTTTTAAATCTTGCAAAAAAGAAGCAATATTTAATAATCTCTTATTAATACATTCTTTCATGCATGTAATATTTTAAAGACTAAAATTTATCGTTTATAAAGCATGAAATTAAAAACCTAAATATTCAAAATTATGGAAAGCCAATGTGTAAAACATTTAGAATTGTATACTCAATTGAAAAATGTTATCTCTACGAAAATACGTTCCTTATTTAGTATATTGCCCTTGCTTCATAAAAGGCATCTGAAATAAGTAACGATGTTTGACATCGTAGCTTATGTAACCGTGGTTTAATGGTTAAGGGTAGTAAGCTGAAAGAAGACAGTTCCCTAGTTTGAATTCCATGGGGGGTAAGTGCTGTTTCTTTACTGTTATTTGAATTAAATAGAGATACTCTGGCCTTGATGTAAAGGTGTCCTTGAAAAGTGAAGAATGGAATTTGCAAGTTTGTCTTTGAAAAATTATTTTTTGTCTTTGAAAGGGAAATTTTTAAATACGGAAACATTTTTCTGGAATTTACGGATTTTTTTTCCCCCCTTTAAAATGCGGAAATAGTAGTGACGTCTCGATTGCCAGTATAATTTCCGTATTTTAACGGAACTTTTTTTTTTTACAGTGTAATTAGATTGAGATGCATTAGTAAGGTGGACCAAAACATGCTTTCTCAGGAGTATAAGAATGATTAACATTTACAGTTTAAATGGATATTATAGCACTTACATGGACGCACAAAAGAAATTCAATACATTATTATATATATGGCTAAAAGCGTTTGCAATGCTTTTTAGTATTGTTCTAATGTTTAAAACATAATTAAGTAAAAAGAATCGCTAAAGTGCACAACAACATGTTTTCCTTAGAATATGGGGTGCGTAGCATTAATCGTTCAATTACAGACATGTACAAGAATTCGCTTACAGGGCTGACTATGATCGATGATTACTGGAAGTGTGTTTTGTGTTATGGTATGCATTTTTAAACCTATTTGAGTTTTCGTGTATTACGTAGTGTGTCTAAATTCTGTAGAAACCAGTAATTTAGTGGTCAGAGTGTCGCACTACCACGCTACAAGGTCTACAGTTCAATTCCGGACTGCGGACTGTGTAAGGCTTACTTAAACTTTCATCCCTTCGGGGTCGATAAAATGAGTTTGCTTATGAGCTAAACACTCAGGATACCGCGTTAGGTTGACGCCCATAGTCAAAAACACACACACACATATATATATATATATATATATATAAAGTTCAATTCAATTCTGTGCATAACTTCGTACACTTTCCGATGATACAATAATGAATAAATATATTAAATTTAAAAAATCAAAAAAACCGACAGCGTAAAAAGCGAACTAATTAATTATTTCTCATGAAACTATCTTTTATATTACTTACCTTTTTTTTTATTTATTTATTTACTTGTATTGATGACGTTTAAGTTGTGTTTAATTGTTAGTTCCTATCTACAAACACTGTTTTGATGTGGCCCATAGATGTCTCTTATGAAGGTTAGAGTTGCAGTAAAGGTAGAGATCCAAAGTACACAACTTCCAGATTGTGTAATATTTAAACGGAACTTCTGACTGCAAAATGGTCAATTAAACATCGTCTTCATTTTGAAAGACCTATCCAATGATATGCCACTCAATAGGGTACGAAAAAAAAAATTTCGTCTCTACCGCCATTTTGTAGTTTACGGCCGCCATTTTGAATTTATAAAACAAAACATATCCTATAACCATCGGACGGTTAAGACGAATCGATAGAGACCTCATTCAGTAAAATCCATTCAGCCTTTGGGATGTTTCGAGGGTATAAAGAAATTCACATACACAGATACCCGTGAAACACATAACCCTTCTTTTTAGTCGGGTAAAAATGCACAAAAATCGTTATTACTGCGCCCCTTCCGTTGGAATACCCCCATCCAATTCAACTGGTACTTGTTGGCCATACTCAAAAAGATACCTATGAAATTTGTTTAAATTCTAAGCATAACTTCATACACTTTTCGATACTACCATACTGTAAAAGACACACAAATCGCTGTTACAGTGCCCCTACCGGCGGAATATACCCAAATTCAACTGGTACCTGCTGGTTATAGCCAAATATTTATACATGAAATTTGGTTAAACTCTATGCATAATTTCATTAGACTTTTCGATGATACAAAGAGGACAACACACACACGGACAAACAGACATTTTGAAAAAACATGTATTTCAGGGTCTCTGATCCTTAAAACTTGTAAATCAATCGAAAACCGAAATTTCGATTACAATACTTTCTTCTATTATACACAGAAGAAAGTAAAAGGGATAATTTGCTATGCCCTTATCCTTGAGCAGTTTTACTAGTGTTAATAGAATATCTTAACACATAAATAGATTAATATAATAATATATTTTATTATAAAAGTTTAAACTATGGATTTATTTTTGTGAAATTCAGTAACATGTGTGCTTGCAATGACCATTCAAAAATTTATAAAATTAAATGCAAATGTAGTATGTAACAAAACAAAACTCGCAGTCCTTGAACGTGCCTGGGTAATTTTAGGCCGCAACAGGATTTAAATATAAACTTTCATTTCATGTAAATTTTTCGTTATGCCAACTTCTAGGAGCAACATTATTATTATTATTATTATTCATTTATTTATTTATGTTTGGTTTATTATATTTTCAACTTTAGAAATCGCTCAATTTATTTAAGAGTTTGTTATTTATTCTTGGTTAATATTTGCAGAAAGTGAATTTTCCCTCTGCACATCAAACTTTAAAAAAAAAAAAAAAAAAAAAAAAAAAAAAAAAAAAAAAAACTATTTTATTACTAAATATATTTAATGAACCTTCAAAAATGTTTTGTAACAGCATGCGGTTTCTTTGAGTTATTTTTAGCCTCAGGGTATGAAATTCTAAAACTAGACATTTATATAAATTTGAATCCGTATATTCTAAATCGTCTTATTCGAATAATTTATTAAAAAAAGATACTGCATAAAAGCAAAACATCGTAAGTGAATATAATTATAAAAAAGCCCTAATTTTTTATTTATGGATGTTTTGATAATATTTTTAAAATATATTCTAAATATTTTAATAACAGACAGTAAAACCTCCATAACGGCACTCTCGAATAGCGAAAACCTCTATTTAACGATCAGTTTTCCAATCCTCACTCCCAAAACCTAACTTTTTGTATGTTTAACCTCTGAATAACGGACACTCCGAATAGCGAACAGTAATTTTGGCGATAAAGGATGAAAAATCATTTTTTAACGAGGAAAGGGAAAAGGAAAAAAGTAAAAAGCCTATAAATTTATCAGGGCAATGTGTCACAAATTTTGTGATCACAGATAAATGTAGAAGGTGGGCCGGGGAAAATCCCCCTCCCACGTCCAGTATAGAATTCAGGGGGTGGCCCGGGAGAATCCCCCCCCCCCCCCCCCAGCATTGAAAGCGAGAATTAAAGGTGCCGAGATCAGGAAAAAAAACTCTTTCGCAATGTCGATTACTGTTTGATATTTGTTTGTGATTAATATTTCGCGAATGGCCTCAAAAAGAAAACGATTAACTTTAAAAGGAAAATTAGAAATTGTAAGTGTATCTGAGAAAGAGAAATTCAGTTTACGGATACTTGCTGAACGTTTTAAAATAATTAAAACACAGGTGGAAGAGATTTTACGAAATAAAGTAGAACTAAGAAATTTGTGGATTACTAACTCTAACGAGAACACCAAAAATGTGAAATTGAGGAAGACTAATTTCATTGAAATGATTCTATAATTCTGAATTGGTTTACTTCAGTTCGTTCAAAAAAAAATTCCAATCAGTGGGCCTTTGATTCAGGAAAAGGCTTTAGACGTAGCAAGAACTTGGATTACACGATTTTAAGGCTTTCAGTGGGTAGCTGGAGAAGTTCGGATCACAGCACAACATCGCTTTCAAAATAATATGTGGAGAAGCAAAATCTATAGACCTTAAAGAAGTGGAGGATTGGCCAATTTCTGAAGGTTATGAGAAGAGAAACATTTTTAATGCCGATGAAACCGGACACGTTTTCTGATTTTCTCCGAATAAGACTTTGTGTTTTAAAAACGATGGCTGTATCGGCAGAAAAATGTCAAAAGAACGACTCACTATTTTATTATGTTGGAGAATGTGTTAGGCGAATTTGAAATCTCTCTTATTATTGCAAAATCTCTTAAACCCAGATGTTTCTCAAAGAGCATTCAATTTAATAAATTTGGTATTGTGTGGAGAGCGAATAAGAAAGCGTGGATGACCAGTTCTTTAATGATCGAATGGTTAACTTCCTTTGATAATACGATGAAAATACAACAAAGAAAAAGAAATAAAAAGTTCTCTTGTTTTTGGACAATGCAAGTTTTCATCCAAAACATTTGAAATTCGACAATGTTAAAATTATGTGTTTTCCCTCAAACATAACTTCACCACTTGATCAAGGCGTAATACACAGTTTTAAATTAATACATGGAAATTATTCCAGAGAGAAACATTCGCCTTGCATACAATATTTCAAATGAAAATCAAATTTCAAATTTCAAAGTAATTGCTTAAAAGGCGCAAAGGCCAACATAGTGAAAAAGATTCCAAGCCGGGACTCGAACCCGGGCCATCAGTATAGCGCACTGACGTTCTACCGACTAAACCACTTGGAACGATACCTAGCTCGGAAAATTTCTCACTATTATATGTTGGCAAGGCTACAAACGCAACACAAGATGGAATACTTATCGTGAGTCACCGACCTGGGACAAACACGAAACATAATTAAATCCAGCATCGATAGAAATTTTATTAATATAATATATATTAATATTGTTATTTATTGTATAATTAATATTGTATTAATATAATTTCTATCGATGCTGGATTTAATTATGTTTCGTGTTTGTCCCAGGTCAGTGACTCACGATAAGTATTCCATCTTGTGCTGCGTTTGTAGCCTTGCCAACATATAATAGTGAGAAATTTTCCGAGCTAGGTATCGTTCCAAGTGGTTTAGTCGGTAGAACGTCAGTGCGCTATACTGATGGCCCGGGTTCGAGTCCCGGCTTGGAATCTTTTTCATTATGTTGGCCTTTGCGCTTTTTAAGCAATTACTTTGAAATTTGAAATTTGATTTTCATTTGAAACACAGTTTTAAAGCCTGGTACGGAAATCTTTTATTACGCCACATTCTTTCAAGTTAGATTCTATGAATACACTTGAGAACTGCCTAAATTTAGTCAATGCTCTCGAAGTTATAATTTGGATTTCCTCAGCTGTAAAAAAACATAAAACGAGAGAGCTTAAGACAATGTTTCAGAAAAGGCTTTATACTATTAAAAGAAAATGAAACACACATTTCCGACACAAATGAAGAAATAAGCAAAATAAGTGAATTAATGGAATGTATAAGGAGTGTAGAAACTGCCGAAAATTTCATTAATATTGATGATGAGCTACCTACTGAAGTTGAATCAGTTTATGTATGCGATTATAATTCTCCAGAATTTTCGACAAAAACTGACCGTATTAGTGATGATGAAACAGACACTGAAAGTGGAGATGCTTCCTGCAATATCGAGAATGGAGGATATTCCATCTACGTCATGATCACGTAGTCAAGATAAAAACTTCTAGCTTAAAGAAGGGAAAGCTCCCTAGACGCAATATAAATCCCACGCGCCAGCCAGTGAAACATTTGATGGGGAAAGCAATAGTAGCTTCCCTTCTTATCAGTTGGGAGTTCTTTGGGTAAATTACCGGTATCAAGTGATTTTTTTCAGCCTCGAACCCAGATTTGGAATATAGTCCATTTCCAAGAAGCGTATAGTGAGCTGTTACACAATTTTTTTTGTAAAAAAAGATTATTCAGAAGGATTAAAACTACTGACACAGTTAAAACTTTACACGGAAAACAAATTACATTTAATCGCAAGCAAAAGTAAACTTTTTTAACAAATTTTTTTCGTAAGAATGTAATAAACAGTAGACAAAGGAATGAACAATTTTATTTCAGTTTTACTGCTTAAAAAAATAATTTTAATTTCTGATTAATCATATAATGCAGGTTTCAGGACATAGAAAAGTCAACTGATGAAACATCAAGCATTTCTTAGCAATTTATGAGTCTGAGGTTTTCCCAATAGTGGACAGTCTCAGCGCTCCCGAGGTGTCCGTTATTTAGAGGTTTTACTGTATATGTATATATATATACACTATACGGCCAAATGTGACCGGTCACTTGCGATTTTAGACGTTTTGTTAAATATCTAAAAAAATACATGAGGAATTAACCTGAAACTGCAGGTGTGTAAGCAGTAAAGTATAGGCCATATATTCGAAGATTTTTTTTTCCCGAAACCCCATAGGAGACCGTCAACAAATTGAAAAAGAACGAATATCTTTTGGATAACCCTGTAAAAACTAATGTAGCAAAGGCATTCAAACTCGAGATTATTAATAAGTGGCTTATTGTAATATACTGTGTTCATTTTTATGAGGATAGCACGTACACTTGTAGAGAAATTAAGGTTTTTATAAAAACAGTCCCAAATTTTGCCACGTTTTTTGCTTATAATTTGCAGAGTTCTTAATATAAAAAAAAGCTCTTTACAGAAAATATGACAAACAACATTGTACATAATACCCTGCAATTAGACTTAAAAAAAATAAAAATTGGATGAAAAATGAGCAGGTTTACTAAAAAATGTTTCACTGCGCATGCGCGAATGCAATCAAAATATAATATGCATAATGTATTAGCTAAGTATATAGACCAACTTTTGCGAAAGTCTCAAAATCATAGCTTGAAAATTCTGAAAATTATCGTCGATAGCATAAGCTCGAAATCCGTTGTTCCCCAAGAGGAGCAAAAATATGAGGGGTTGTATCAAATATCTGCTAATTAGTGCCAAGATAGCGTACGCAATATTGCACGTACTACTATATTTGGATACATTCCCTCATCTTTTTGCTTCCTCTTGGGAACAACGGATTTCGAGTTTATTCTATCGACGATAATTTTCAGAATTTTCAAGCTATGATTTTGAGACTTTCACAAAAGTTGCTCTATACACTACTTAGCTAACATATTACGTACATTATATTTTGATTGCATTAGCGCATGCGCAGTGAAACTTTTTTACTAAACTTGCTCATTTTTAATCCAATTTTTATTATTTTTTAATTCTAATTGCAGGATATTATGTACAATAAATATTGTTTGTCATATTTTCTGAAAAGAACTTTTTTTTTATATTAAAAACTCTGCAAATTATAAGCAAAAAACTTGCGAAATTTGGGACCGTTTTTATAAAAACTTTAATTTCTCTACGAGTATACATGCTATCCTCATAAAAATGAACACAGTATATTACAATAAGCCACTTATTAATAATCTCGAGTTTGAACGCTTTTGTAGTTTTACAGGGTTATCCAAAAGATATTCGTTCTTTTTCCATTTGTTGATGGTCCCCTATGGGGTTTCTGGAAAACATCTTCGCGGAAATATATGACTTATACTATACTGTTTACACATCTGCAGTTTCAGGTTAATTCTTCAGTTATTTTTCTAGATATTTAACAAAACGTCTAAAATCGCTAGTGACCGGTCACCTTTGGCCATATAGTGTATAATAAACTTTTTGTAATGGTAAACCATTTGAACAAATGAAAATGTTTAATGTTCTTTTTTTAAATAATCTATTTTAAACAAAATTTGTTTTTGTCTCTTAAATTAATAACTGTTTTAAATATAAAGAAGAAAATCAAAAATGTGTAAATTAAAATCCAACGTGTTATTTATCCATTTTTTAAATAATAATCAATAAAATTATTATAAATTAATATTCAACTTTTGGAATATTATAATAATAATAACAATAAATCTTTAGTAACAAACATGTTATTTATATATATGTACATATATATTCAAATTGATCGATGTCCTTCACGATGTTTAAAAGGAAATTCTTCTAAAAATCCTAACAGCATATATTTTAATTAATTTACTACATATCTTTCTTAAAATAACTTAGTTTAAATAAAAATTCTTTTTTTAATCTCAAGAGAATAAAACTAGTTCAATAACTAATTTAAATGTACTGAGAAAATAAAAATCTTCAAATTAGAATTCAATGTTGATGAATTACAAATACATTCACATTTTTAAATGTAATATTAAAAAGCACATTGGTCAAAGCGTATTTCGAGAAGCGTTATTAATTTAAAGCGTTAAAAGGTATTAAATATATGGCAAATTAAAATGACTTTAGAAATTAATTTGTTTAACGAATTTGTGTAACTGGCTCTTTAAAACATATTAATGTGTAATTAAATAGTATAAAAAAAGTATGATTTCAAAATATTAATTAAATTTAAAAAATTATGGTACTAGAAAGATGACAATTTGGAAAATATGAAATTATGTAATGTCATTAAAATGAAATTATGTAATGTTTTTAAGAAATGAATCATTATAGGTGATAATTCTGTTTTTGATTTTTGTGTTTCTCTTCTTCAATGTCAAAATTTAATATATTTTGTTATAAAGTTATTAGTTTCAGGAATCATAACAATTTATCTTAGTGATACTGTATATTTGAGATGGAAAGCATATTGTTAAAGCAATTAAAAAAATTAAATATTCAAAATTCGTATAGGTCCCTATAGAATACAATCTCTAGGAGGAATTGCGTAATACTGAAGTAAAACCAGAGAACAGAATTCAAATGAAATTTTTTTAAATGTACTTCTCAACTATAATGAAAATTTTCAAAATGCATTAATGAAAATTCATTTAAAGTGATAAAACAAATATAAAAATAAAAGGAAAATAAATAAAAAGGGATCCTCCCCAATAAAAAAGGTATATTTGTCATTTTTGTGCATATTATTTATTTTTTCAAATATCACACTTGAAGAAGACAATTCTTCAAGTGTCAAATAGCACCTTTTAATATTTGATGTTGTTGTTGCCGTTGTTTCGTAATTTTGAAATAAAAACATTCATAAATCAATTTTAGTACATTGAATGCTTATTTCCATAGTTATCAGTTTTAAATATTCCAAATAAAATAACCCTAGATTAATCTTAAAAGGTATCACTTGATACCGATAGAAATATTCGTAATTCCAAAAATAGGCAAGACAAAAAATTTTAAAATTTGAGAAACTCTTATTGAATCGACGTCGTGCAGTCTGCACTAGTTTGTGCTATGTGGTATCTGTAACCGCATAGGGTATACAGGGCACATTTGTACACCCTGTTTAATAAGCATCGCCGGCTTTCTTCTTTAAAAAGTCCAGGAGTAAAGCAATTTTGGACGCCCTAATTTACCTCCAAAATTTTTAAAAAATAACTTTTTACATCTTTTGATTCTCCTGTGAAAATAGTAGCAAAGGATGAACCCGAGTGCAACATTTTTAGGTAGCTTTCTTTACAAAAAAGCTACCTATTGCAGCCGTTCGGAGGAAAGCGATTTCAAAAAATTTTGGTATATTTTCATCGATCATGACCCCCAGACCCCGAAACCACCCTCCGTTCAAAATTTATATATATATATATATATATATATATATATATCTGACCTATGTCACACTGTAACTCCCGTAATTATGAACCGATTTCGATGTAATTCGGTGTGTACATAGTACATACCAATGTCTCGACCGAGTTCGTTGGCCAGCTTCATCCGCCGTTTTGTTTCAAAATGGCGGCTATTTAAAATTTTTAAAAAATTTTAAAACTTGAAATGTGGTACCAAAAAATTAAAAATGGAAAAATATTTTTTTCTTATGTATTTGACCTTTATACAAAGATTCCGGAGCAGTTTTTGTTTCGTCTATATCTTAAAAAATGGCTGAGTTATAGCATTTTGAATTTCTAGCGTGGCTGACATTTTGAAACGTCCTGAATTTTGTCACGCGATAAAAGGCGTATTTATGAACCGATTTGGATGTAATTCAGTGTGTACATAGTACATATCAATCTCTCGACCGAGTTCGTTGGCCAGCTTTATCCGCCATTTTGTTTCAAAATGGCGGCCATTTAAAAATTTTTTTAAAATTTAAAATTTGAAATGTGGTACCAAAAAATTGAAAATGGAAAAATATTTTTTCTTATGTATTTGACCTTTATACAAAGATTTCGGAGCAGTTTTTGTTTCGTCTATATCTTAAAAAATGGCTGAGTTATAGCATTTTGAATTTCTAGCGTGGCTGACATTTAGAAACGTCCTGAAGTTTGTCACGCGATAAAAGGCGTATTTATGAACCGATTTGGATGTAACTTCGTTTATACATAATACATACCAATGTCTCGACCGGATTCGTTGGTCAGCTTCATCCGCCATCTTGTTTAAAAATGGTGGCCATTTAAATTTTTAAGAAAAATTTAAATTTGAAATGTGGTACCAAAAAATTAAAAATTGAAAAAATATTTTCTTCTTATGTGTTTGACCTTGATAAAAAGATTCGGGAGCAGTTTTTGTTTCGTCTATATCTTAAGAAATGGCTGAGTTATAGCATTTTGAATTTCTAGCGTGGCTGACATTTTGAAACGTCCTGATTTTTCTCACGTAATAACAGGCGTATTTATGAACCGACTTGGATGTACCTTGGTGTGTACATAGTACATACAAATATCTCGACCGAGTTCGTTGGCCGGCTTCATCCGCCACCTTGTTTCAAAATGGCGGCCATTTAAAAAAATTAAAAAATAAAAAAATTTAAATGAGATACCAAAAAATTGGAAAGTGAAAAAGATTTTTTTTGTATATGTTTGACCTTAATACAAAGATTCCGGAACAGTTTTTCTTTCGTCTATATCTAAAAAAAATGGCTGAGTAATAGCATTTTGAATTTCTCTTGTGGCTGACATTTTAAAACGACCTGATTTTTGTCACGCGATAACAGGCGTAATTATGAACCTATTTGGATGTAACTTGGTCTGTACATAGTACACACCAATGTCTCGACCGAGTTCGTTGGCCAGCTTCATTCGCCATCTTGTTTCAAAAGGGTTGCCATTTAAAAAAAATTAAATTTAAAATTCAAAATGAGGTATTAAACAATTGGAAAATGAAAAAGATTTTTTTATGTGCTTGGCCTTGATACAAAGATTCCGGAGCAGTTTTTGTTTCTGAAAATTTGTTCTTTTGTTTATATCTTAAAAAATGGTTGATTTATAGCACTTTGAATTTCTAGCATGGCTAACATTTTGAAACTATCTTGTATTTGTCACGCGATAACACACGTATTCGCCTATTTCGATGTAAGAAGGCATGTGGATAGTATACATCAACACCTCGACCAAGTTCGCTGGCCAGATTCATCAGCCATCTTGTTTCAAAATGGCGGCCATTAAATTAAAAAAAAAATTATATTTAAAGTGAGGTGCAAAAAAATTAGAAATTGAAAAAGGTTTCTTTCTTAACTATTTGACCTTGATATAAGGATTCAGGAGCAATTTTTTGTTTGTCTTTATCTTAAAAAATGGCTCAGATATAGCAGTTTCAATTTCTAAAGTGGGTGACATTTTGAAAAATCTGATTTTTTGCCTGCGACAGCACTCGTATATATCAACCGATTCCGATATGAGTGAGCATGTGCACAGCAATTACTAAGGTCTCGACCAAGTTCACTGCTTAGCCTCATCCACCATGTTGTCTTAAAATGACAGGCACTTTAAGAAATTGCCGAATTTGGCAGCCAAATATATGTTACTTTAAAGAAAAGCAGCTTGGATAAAGCTGACCAATTTCGCGAAATTCTCATTCATTATATTGATAAAAATTAGTATTGAATCTCCTATATTCGGTTTCCACTAAATTGAGCTTCGTGTGTTTGAATGATATAATTTGGCTTTTTTTAAATAAGGATTATGAAAGCTACCTCTTCCTCCCGGCACTGGCCGGAAGGACTTTTTTAAAGTGGGCCTAATTTTCTTTTTCAAAAGTAAAAAGAAAGGTTTTTTTAAGTGTCGTCAGAGGCCTCTATAAATGTGAGAAGCAGGTGAATTGCACTCCTCCCCTTGTGGCTAGTCCTCCGTGCAAGCGACAAATGAACATTAGTTGATTTTTCTCCGCCTTAAAGATTTTTCTTACAAAGGATTTTGTATATTTTCAAAGTGTTTTTTACGGATTTATCAACCAAAAAATTGTAGATTACATCATAAATGACGTAGTCATTTATCTGTTCATGACAGTTCAGACTGTGATGTTTGTAGTAATTCGGTATCATCTTCAAGCTACAGATCTCTGTCTGATGTGCGACAGAGGATCATAGCGCCCCAACAATAACCAGTGTGATTTTTTTTTAAGTCTGCAATTAAATAAATTAAGGACCAAACGAAGAAAGTAATACTTTTACGTCATTTTAGAAATATTTTTACGAATTCATGAAGTACTTTTCTTTTTAATTAGAAGAAGAAAGCATCTTTGTTTTTGGACATAATAACTATTTATAACTATCATGTGTGCAGGAAAAATGAAATCCACGGAGGGGAAGATTTTGGAACAAATGTATTTGTGATCTGCAACTTTTGTCAAGTTTTAGAAAATGTAGAATATAAACATTAACTAAGCTATACTAAGAATTTTTTTGGCGGAACTTCCCATGCAAGACAACTTTTAAATGTATTAACATAAAAAGCAATACAGAACTTTAGCAATCGAAATATATTAAATATTTAAAAATAAGTTTCTATCAATATTCTTCAAAAGAAATTTTTTCTCTCTCTATCTCCTTTTAGGTAGCTTTCTTTACAAAAAAGCTACCTATTGCAGCCGTTCGGAGGAAAGCGATTTCAAAAAATTTTGGTATATTTTCATCGATCATGACCCCCAGACCCCGAAACCACCCTCCGTTCAAAATTGATATATATATATATATATATATATATCTGACCTATGTCACACTGTAACTCCCGTAATTATGAACCGATTTCGATGTAATTCGGTGTGTACATAGTACATACCAATGTCTCGACCGAATTCGTTGGCCAGCTTCATCCGCCGTTTTGTTTCAAAATGGCGGCCATTTAAAATTTTTAAAAAAATTTAAAACTTGAAATGTGGTACCAAAAAATTCAAAATGGGAAAATATTTTTTTCTTATGTATTTGACCTTTATACAAAGATTCTGGAGCAGTTTTTGTTTCGTCTATATCTTAAAAAATGGCTGAGTTATAGCATTTTGAATTTCTAGCGTGGCTGACATTTTGAAACGTCCTGAATTTTGTCACGCGATAAAAGGCGTATTTATGAACCGATTTGGATGTAACTTCGTTTATACATAGTACATACCAATGTCTCGACTGGGTTCGTTGGCCAGCTTCAACCGCCATCTTGTTTAAAAATGGCGGCCATTTAAATTTTTAAGAAAAATTTAAATTTGAAATGTGGTACCAAAAATTGAAAATTGAAAAAATATTTTCTTCTTATGTGTTTGACCTTGATAAAAAGATTCGGGAGCAGTTTTTGTTTCGTCTATATCTTAAGAAATGGCTGAGTTATAGCATTTTGAATTTCTAGCGTGGCTGACATTTTGAAACGTCCTGATTTTTCTCATGTAATAACAGGCGTATTTATGAACCGACTTGGATGTACCTTGGTGTGTACATAGTACATACAAATATCTCGACCGAGTTCGTTGGCCAGCTTCATCCGCCATCTTGTTTCAAAATGGCGGCTATTTAAAAAAATAAAAAAATTTAAATGAGATACCAAAAAATTGGAAAATGAAAAAGATTTTTTTTGTATGTGTTTGACCTTAATACAAAGATTCCGGAACAGTTTTTCTTTCGTCTATATCTAAAAAAAATGGCTGAGTAATAGCATTTTGAATTTCTCTTGTGGCTGACATTTTAAAACGACCTGATTTTTGTCACGCGATAACAGGCGTATTTATGAACCTATTTGGATGTAACTTGGTCTGTACATAGTACATACCAATGTCTCGACCGAGTTCGTTGGCCAGCTTGATTCGCCATCTTGTTTCAAAAGGGTTGCCATTTAAAAAAAATTAAATGTAAAATTCAAAATGCGGTATTAAAAAATTTTAAAATGAAAAAGATTTTTTTTATGTGTTTGGCCTTGATTAGATTCCGGAGCAGTTTTTGTTTCTGAAAATTTGTTCTTTTGTTGATATCTTAAAAAATGGTTGATTTATAGCACTTTGAATTTCTAGCATGGCTAACATTTTGAAACGATCTTGTATTTGTCACGCGATAACACACGTATTCGCCTATTTGGATGTAAGAAGGCATGTGGATAGTATACATCAACACCTCGACCAAGTTCGCTGGCCAGATTCATCAGCCATCTTGTTTCAAAATGGCGGCCATTAAATTAAAAAATATATATACATTTAAAGTGAGGTGCAAAAAAATTAGAAATTGAAAAAGGTTTCTTTCTTAAGTATTTGATCTTGATATAAGGATTCAGGAGCATTTTTTGTTTGTCTTTACCTTAAAAAATAGCTCAGATATAGCAGTTTCAATTTCTATTGTGGGTGACATTTTGAAAAATCTGAATTTTTGCATGCGACAGCACTCCTATATATTTACCGATTCCGATGTGAGTGAGCATGTGCACAGCAATTACTAAGGTCTCGACCAAGTTCACTGCTTAGCCTCATCCACCATGTTGTCTTAAAATGACAGGCACTTTAAGAAATTGCCGAATTTGGCAGCCAAATATAAGTTACTTTAAAGAAAAGCAGCTTGGATAAAGCTGACTAATTTCGCGAAATTCTCATTCATTATATTGATAAAAATTAGTATTGAATCTCCTATATTCGGTTTCCACTAAATTGAGCTTCGTGTGTTTGCATGAGATAAGTTGGCTTTTTTTAAATAAGGATTATGAAAGCTACCTCTTCCTCCCGGCACTGGCCGGAAGGACTTTTTTTTAATGAGGGATCTTTTTTGTTTAAGATTAATTTTAAATTAATTTTAAACACATGAAAATAAAAACAGAGATACAAACTGTCTTTCATTGGGGAAGAGAAGAGGTCAGGGAGAAAGAGACTCTCTAACGAAAAATTGTTAGTTACTCTTTCACTTTGTGTTTGGTTTTTTAAGTCACTTTGGAAAAATAAAATTTACTTAAAAAAAATTCCTTAGAGAAAAACAGAATTCAGTTAAATTTCGAAATCCAAGGGAGGAGCTTACCCCAAACCGGCGCCTATGAATCCTTTTTATGTCCTTTTGCAAATAATTTTGCGTATTCATGCAACATTTTTTTTCTTTCAAAAAACAAAGCAGCCTTGTTTTTGGACCATCCATAGCTATTTATACATATTCCAGAAGCACCGGGTATTTCTTTAATAAGTGCAAAAGGAGGCCTGGCACAGGTGAATTAAAGCAAACACCTGCCTGTGTATTGCGAAGTAACTGACCTTGCATGCAATTGCGCGACCTTGGCGGACCTTAATGAGAATTCCTGGAACACATAAAATTGCCGATACTTACAAATTGGGGTAAATGGTAAAAGATCGCTAAGAATGGAATTGCATTAAAAGCGACCACATGCAGCGAACACTGGCGACGATATTTCGTGTCGCTGTTTTCGAATTCATTGCTGAGGTTCGAAATGCCTAGGGCTGAAACCTTCAACATATTTTTCGTTTATTTTACATCGACAACATCTATGTGTTGACGTCGTGGTGCTATTAATAAAAGCAGGAAAAGTAAATGGGAGGGAAAAAATATAAAAAACATATATCTACTAACTATACTTACAATCTTTTTTTTAATATATTTGTAAAATAATGCAGGACGACCCATAAGACTGTTCACATTTCAGAAATTCATAAAAAATTAAAAATTTGTCACATCCGAGTGCGGTTTGTCGCATAAGAATAGTTGCAATGTCAGGATTTTTGTGGAAAAGGAATTTTCTTTGAACTATTTTTTTGCTAAAAAATTCCGCCCATTTGCCACGTCTTATGTTTCAAAACCCTCTTTTATACTGCAGAGTGTTAAGTTTTATGAGTTTCTGAAATGTAAAAGGACATATTCTTAGAACTTTATTTTTATTTTTCCCCGAAATATTCCACTTGACAAGTTTTATGATTGAAACCACGTACACTGATACGAAAATTTTTTAAATGTTCACGAATTTTGAAAATGTGAACTCATCTTTGAATCTCTTTGAACTATTTTTTTGCTAAAAAATTCCCCCCATTTGCCACGTCTTATGTTCCAAAACCCTCTTTTATACTGCAGTTTGTTAAGTTTTATGAGTTTCTGAAATGTAAAAGGACATATTCTTTGAACTTTATTTTTCCCCGAAATATTCCACTTGACAAGTTTTATGACTGAAACCACGTACACTGATACGAAAATTTGTTAAATGTTCATGAATTTTGAAAATGTGAACTCATCTTTGAATCTCTTTGAACTATTTTTTTTGCTAAAAAATTCCGCCCATTTGCCACGTCTGTTGTTCCAAAACCTTCTTTTATACTGCAGTTTGTTAAGTTTTATGAGTTTCTGAAATGTAAAAGGACATATTCTTTGAACTTTATTTTTATTTTTCCCCGAAATATTCCACTTGACAAGTTTTATGACTGAAACCACGTACACTGATACGAAAATTTGTTAAATGTTCATGAATTTTGAAAATGTGAACTCATCTTTGAATCTCTTTGAACTATTTTTTTTGCTAAAAAATTCCGCCCATTTGCCACGTCTGTTGTTCCAAAACCTTCTTTTATACTGCAGTTTGTTAAGTTTTATGAGTTTCTGAAATGTAAAAGGACATATTCTTTGAACTTTATTTTTATTTTTCCCCGAAATATTCCACTTGACAAGTTTTATGACTGAAACCACGTACACTGATACGAAAATTTGTTAAATGTTCATGAATTTTGAAAATGTGAACTCATCTTTGAATCTCTTTGAACTATTTTTTTTGCTAAAAAATTCCGCCCATTTGCCACGTCTTATGTTCCAAAACCCTCTTCTATACGGCAGTTTGTTAAGTTTTATGAGTTTCTGAAATGTAAAAGGACATATTCTTTGAACTTTATTTTTATTTTTCCCCGAAATATTCCACTTGACAAATTTTATGATTGAAACCACATACACTGATACGAAAATTTGTTAAATGTTCATGAATTTTGAAAATGTGAACTCATTTTTGAATCTCTTTGAATATTTTTTTTTTATTGCCACAATAAGCACGGCTTTTTGACAAAACTTATGGTGCACTCCGATATGACGATATGTTAATCTTTTTTTTATGAAGTTTTGAAATGTGAACGTACTAACAGAATACCTTGTATGTGCACCTTGAACACCAAGACAAGTTCATATTTAATGACTTTTTTGGAATTGTGCAGAGTTTTTAGAATCTTTTATTTCCATCATCTACTAAAAGATGGAGATTAGAAAACGTAACAGATCTGCGTGTATTTTCTAAAACACGATAGAAACATTGAATGGAATGTATGGAACCTGCAATGTACAGTCGTGGAAAAAAAAAACAAGTAAACACCCCCTACTAACTCCTCAAAAAATTATCGTAGACGAAAGTTACTGGTACTGAACGATTGGAAATAAAGTCTTCTTTTAAATGACGTATATAAAATTTGCTTAGGGGCCATCTACATATTTAAACGAATCCAAACTTCATTTTTTTTCAATGGCAATACCCAATTTTAATGAGATATTTCAAATCTTCGGTTCAAACTATGTCTAGACACCAAATTTCAAATCATTTGAAAGATAAGTTTTTGAATTATAAACATTCAAAATTTAGTGCTTCTAATGTTAAATTACATTTCATATTTTTATTTATAACTTTTGAAAGTATGATCCTAATGTTTTAATTTTTTGTGTAGCAATAATACTAATATACCCAACATAAATACGTCGAATTTGCAATTTTTATAATTTTCTGATATGAATTATGAAATTAATATTAAAAAAAATTATGAATTGCAACCTACAATTTTTTTGATAGATTCAGATTTATTAAGTCCTGCTTTATGGAAATCCAAAATTTCACATTTTTCTTCCAAGTAGTTTTCAAATTATGTTTAAAAAACGGCAAAATGATGATTTAAAGGACCGTCTATGATAGAAGTGACTAAATATTTTGAAATTTCTTATGCTATCCTGTAATCTAACAGGCTTCATTGACTGCTTAAGGTGCCTTGATCAAGAAGGGAGCCCTCTCGGTTAACAATTGAGTACCGAACTTCAATTTGGATACAGCCGTTAAAATACGCTCGTTTTTAAATAATTAATTTCTCGGAAACTTATGGTACGAATTGCATAAAAATTTGTTTTTTGACTAATTGAAGGGTGTAAAGTTCATTTATGCTGTCAGAATTGTGTACTGCTATTGAAAAAGACAAAGTTATGGTTCGTTTTACTATGTAGATGGCCCCCTAAGCAAAGTTTATATACTTCATTTAAAAGTAGACTTTATTTCCAATCATTCGATACCAGTAACTATCTTCTACGATAATTTGTTGAGTAGTTAGTAGGGGGTGTTTACTTTTTTTTTCCACGACTGTACCAAGCTTCTGAACTTTGTAATGCACTAGAAGAGTCGCAGAAAACACTGGTGATATTCAAGCAAAAATTAATACTTAATCGTTAGTCAGTCAAATGATAAATTACAAGTTTCTGGTCTCATTAGTTTTCTAGCACTCCTCACTCTTTCAGTGAAATTATGTGAGTAAAGAACTTCAGAATGATACCATGGATGCTGCTAAAAGGTTTTTTTTAATTCCAAAATCTTTGTAACTGGTAAAGATTACACCGGTAAAGGGTTTAATGAAGGCTTGACGTTAAGACTCTGAGTAAGTGCTTACACGAAAACAAAATTATTTGATCAAAGATCTGCAGATAATCTTTGCAGACCTAAAAACAACCTTCAGACTACAATGTTTTTTTCCAAATGGTAGAAAAAGCATTAGTATCAAATTTATTTGAATACTTTTGAAGTTTTCAGGACATGTTCAAGAACAACATAAGAAAATGTGCCACACATCAGAAAGTGCGATTGACATAGTAGAGCTGGCGAAAATAGGATCGTGTAAAAATGTCAAGACTGTCTGATATCGATGGTTATATGCTTTGTAAGAAAATGGAATTGTTAAAGCCAATTCTACTATCAAAATTCAAAATACCATGAAAACGCTTGAAATCTTTGTTTTCAACAATAGATCTACCGCATTTCTAAATTTATTTATTTATATTTGGATTTTTTTTTCACATTTTTAGTGTCCGTAATATCTGGAGAAAGTTTTTTCTAAGATCAAAATTTACTTGAAATCATCAATTTAGCAAGAATGTTTGAAGAGCTTAACACTTATGTCCGCTGAATCTCAAATTAGCAGTAATTGAAACTTCGACAAAATTCTAAACAATATTTCAGAGGAAAAGCAAGATAAATAACTTATTGATAATAAAAGACTCATTGGCTCATTGGACTCTCCTAATGACTCGTTATTTCTTTTAAAGTTTTTAAACGTTAATTGATTTTAAGACAAATGTCAGACGGGCGTCTTTTTTGCTGCTTTTTTGCTTAAGTATTATCCATTCACAATCCATTCAGCATTGTGAATGGATAATACTTAAGCAAAAAAACAGCAAAAAAGACGCCCGTCTGACATTGATCTTAGAAATACAAAAAGAAAAAAAAAGCAATTTAACAAAATACAACGACCATTTGGAAAATGATTTTTTCGAAGACTAAAATTTAAGACATACAAAATCTCACGGAGTTGATCCTACAATACGTACGCCATAAATTAAACATTAATAGTGTTATTTACACGTAAAAATTGCAAGCCACAAAAATCGCCTGCGACCCGTCAGATGTCTTAAAACTTACGTATTATCCACCTGAAATTTACGTATTATCCAATCATTTCATTGGCTGTTCAGGAAAAGGCTTTTCCACCGTCCAAGAAATCTGACGACCCATTTTAAATGAAATTTCATTCTTAAACTTCTAAACATCCCACAATATTACTTTTTACACCGTCGTATAGAGAAAAAAAATGTACTTTTAAATGCAATTTGTTTGAAAGGTGTATCTCAATTTGTTTCTGAGTTATTAATTTTTTTTTTTTTTTTTTTTTTTTGTAGTTTTTATTACTTTTTGTCGTAGTGGCAACAGAAATATCCATCTCTGTTGAAAGTAAAGGGAAATACAGATTACTGTATAGACCAATCAGAAGACGAATAAAATGCAGATTAAACCAATAAAAAGCTTCAGATATGCTTTTGATTTCCTACCCTGACGAGGACAATAACCATTTTTCCAAATGGTTAAAAAAATACAACAGAACATTTAAATTCGGATTTTTTTCCCTAAACAAAAATAAATGAATGTTTTTAATAAATCATTTTATTGTCACTAGAACAAGTGGTATTGCGATCATGTAACTTTTTAAGATATGATATAAAATTTTTGTGTGTTATGTGTAGGCTTACAAGGTTACAAGTATGCAATTTTATATTAAGATGTTATATTTTTATATTAAAACGGGCTGACTAAATGCCGGGGTCACTTCGTGTCATGTGCGTTTTCTGAATGAAATCTACCTCTGTAGACTTCACACATAAGCTGTAGGTTTCACACATAAACTGTAGGTTTCACATATAAAATTTCGCCAGATAACGCAGATATTAAGGAACTTTAGCCAGTAGTTGTTCTAACTTATACGGGTATTAATAGGGTTAATCTTACTGTTCTGCGGAATAGCTTATTTTCAGCGTCTGCAAAAGTTTGACTAAGTCTTGTTTACGAAACTTACTTCTCAATAGATAAAAAAAATAATAATTTTAAGTTATTTATTTCTAATTTATTAGGGGCCCACAAGTAGCCGAGAGGTTCTGCTCTCGAAGCTGGTAGGCGGGAGGTACTGGGTTCGCGCCCGTCAGCCAAATCGTTCAGATTTTTCGTGGTTTTCTTTGAGCCTTAGATTTCCAAACGTAAATACGTGTTAGGTTCCCTTAGAAAGACACCCACGGAGGGCACCCCCCCCCCCCCCCTAGAGCCTATATCCCTCGTGTTGATAATTGGCCATCATAAACACAACCAACCTAATTTATTAGAGATTTAAATACTAACGAACATTTTTGTATGTTTATTTGTCTATGATTTATTGAGTGGTAAGTAAAAAATAGGAATTTTGTGGGATAAGAAAGTGCACCTTGTTTGGTAAAAAAAATAAATTATGCAATGTTTTATATATATGTATGTATGTATGTATGTATATCTTATTGTATTCTGACTGTTTTTAGTTGTTTTTATTTGTTGAAAGTGACCAACACACATAGATGTTGTTTGGTGCTAACAGCAACAAATTGAAAACAAAAAATATCGCGCATCCGTCTGAAATCAGCAGCAACAAATTTCAAATGAATTGGGAAATTTTATGTTCCACAGTTTTTGTTTTTTATTATACTTTTATTATATAATTTTTTATTTATTCAAGTTTCATGAAAATATTCTAAACTCTATTCAGGGATATATAAGAAAGTTATACTTTCTTTTGAAATTATTTTTCTGTTCAACGAGTTTAGTGCGATGCTTAGGACTGATTTTTTAAAAGAAAATTTGTGTTCTTGCCAACTTTTTTTTAACACTTTCCAACAAAGTTAAAAAGTCTTTATTAACATTTTCCAATAAAGTTGAAAAGTGTTTATGACTTCTGCTTGTCTGGCCGTCTCGGATTACCGTGAAATATTTGGATGTCATTGACATTTACCATAGCACGTTCCCTATTTCAAATGAAGTTTGTAGCATGTTTAGTTCATTTACAGGGATAGTCAAAAGTATTTCGTTACATTACGGCCAATGGGAAAAAATCGTTTCAAATGATTTTTAATGATGTTACACGCTTTCAAACATAATAAAAGAGATGTGCATTCATGAAGTGCACTAAAATATGCATTTCTGTAGAATATGTGGTGCAAAGAATAGTTAATATTCATTTACAGGGCCACACAAAACAATTCCGTTACATAATGATATATGGGTATAGGGAATTGTTTGCGGAGTATTTCATATATAATGAAATTGATATACCTTGCTGAGGTTTACTATAACTTATTTCATGTATAATACGAAGTGCATAGTATTTACAGGGACACACAAAATATTTCAGTACTATATTGTATCCGAAGTACTGTACATTAGCGATGATTGCTGGAAATGATATTTTAACTATGATATGCGCTTTTAAGTTTCACTATATTTATGCATACTATATGGTGTGTATAAATGCTATAGTTGATGTACCGGACTACGCAAAAGAATTCGTAAAGGTTAGTGAGTATGAGCGTAAATTGCTGAAAGGTGGATTTTAAATGTGTTATGCATTTTTACCAGGGTTGTAGTGGGTAGCTGCCCGGGTACGCACCCAGCTACCCACCCGGGCTGGGTTTTTTATAAAAAAAACAGGGTTTTATACAACCTTAAGGTTTGTAGTGGGTAGCTGCCCAGGTTCCCACCCAGCTACCCGCCCGGGCTATATTCTATTCGAACTACTATATTGTATCCGAAGTACTGTACATTAGCGATGATTGCTGGAAATGATTTTTTAACTATGATATACGCTTTTATGTTTCATTATATTTATGCATACTATATGGTGTGTATAAATGCTGTAATTCATATACAGGTCTAAACAAAAGAATTCGGAAGGATTACTGGGTATGAGCGCAAACTGCTTAAAGATGATTTTTAAATGAGTTATGTATTTTTACGCCAAACTGCATTTAGTTTACTAAGAAATGTTTATAGAATATAGATAAAATGATATACAGGGTCACGCAAAGAACTGGATACATGGCCGTCTATAAATGATAATTTCTAGAAATGTGATTTCAGTAATTTTAAGAGTGTTTTAGTTTTAATTAAATTTTAGCTAAATAGTGGCGTGTAATAAGGGTTATACAAAAGTATTCAAATATATTTCCATCTATTTGTATAAATTGCTGTAAGAGAAATTTCAACCTGTTATGCGTTTTCTTACTAAACTAAATTTTCCCATTATATAGTATGTGTATTAACCTACAGATTCAATACAGTGCTGTTCAAAAGAATTGGAATACATATTTGACTACGGACGGTAGCTGCTGAAATCAGTTTTTCAAATGTTTTATGCATTTTCTAAAAAATATTCTAAAAAATATATATGTTTACTTTGTTATCTTACTTACCTTATTTCCCTAAATAAAGAAGTTTTGTTAAAGCATTCAGGAAGTGTTTGGAAGTGTTTCATAATCTATGCTTAACGCATGATTTTTCTTTCTAGTTTTTATTTATTTATTTATTTATTTATTTATTTTTTTGTTGTTGTTGTTCTGATTTTATAGGCAGATTTTGTCGTTTTTCATATTAAAAAATGTTGTGTTCACATTTTTGAAGTTTGTAATAAATTTCTTCTTTTAAAAATTCTTTGAGTTTACCATCTCCATTTTTTTTAAATGTCAAAAGTAGGAAATAGAGTGCATATTCAAATATAGTGAAGAATTTAATTCCATTGGGTGACAAGTTGGCATGATGCATTTTTAATACGTTTCAAGAGAGAACAAAGGTGTGACACTAAGTCACCCCGACAATGGTTTTATTTCTTGCCGCAAAAATAAATAAATAATAAAATAAAAAAAAATTGCCTAACCCTATTTTTCCATTTCACCTTAGATCTTTTAAAAATTATAAACTGAAAGCTGAGACATACACTATATGGCCAAAAATCATCGAACACTTCCGATTTTAATCGTTTGGCAGATATCTTGAGAAATACAGGACAAATTCTTCTAGAACTTCACGAATATAAAGAACATTTCTTACCTCATCATTTTCAATGAAGCTTTAGTCACGAGGGCATTTAAGAGGCCAACAACAAATTGAACAAAAAAATGTCATTCGGAAGTTTAATAGATTCGAAATTTTCGGATAAACTTCGAATCTTTGGGTAGATGAATATACAACTGATACATATACAATTTAAGCCACCAAAAATACTTTTATTTTAAATCATAAGAATTGTTGTTAGGTACATCGTGAATTTAGACACAGACTGTTCAATAAATCCGTTCACATATCAAAAATTCATTAAAAAATTTTTTAATTGTTGTATCTGATTGCAGTTTGGGAGTACGGTTTGAAAAGACTCAACAAAGTGTCGGATTTTTTCTGGCTAAAAGAAAAAAAATCATATTTCAAATTTTCTTTGAACTATTTTCTTTGCTACAATAATTCAGATCATTAGACAAGTCTCCGATCCTTTGACATGCTGGAAACCGCACTCCGATAAGTTAATTTCTTAATTTTTTACTGGTTTTTGAAATGCGAACGGGGCATTTTGAACTATTTTTTTTTCCACTAAAAGTTGCGCTTTTTGTCGAATCTTATATGGTATAAACCACATTGAAATGCGTAGGTTATTTAAATATTCACGAATTTTTGAAACCTGAACTTACTTTTGAATTTCTTTAAAATATTATAAAATTATCTATTAAAATCATGGGTTCGATAACATTGTGGTCTGAGCGCTGTGCAAGGTTTTCAGATTTTTTTCTGTACGAGACAGCAGGGCCGAAACTAGCCTTTTTTGCGCCCGGGGCAAACATGAATTCTGGCGCCCTCCCCCCCCCCCCCCCCTTCTTTTCTTCCTCAAAGTATATTTACAAAGAGAATTTTACTAATTTTCTAATGGCAGACTTATTTTAAAATTTAAAATATGCAATCATAAAATATATAATACTGAACTACGTAAATTGAATGTGACGTTTGTTTCAATTATAGTTCGTTCACATAAAAGAATTCGCATGTATTACCGGCTATTTACAGTGTTTGCTTATACAGTAGAGTTCCGATTACCGGAGCCCCGCTTAACCGAGTTTCCGCTTTAACCGAGCTATTTTTTTTCTGATGGACTGATGAATTTCATTATTATGAAACAGCCATTATAAATGAAGTGTCAGGTGAAGATGAACGAGCAGCCGTAAAAAGTTTGAACTCTGATTTTCTGGTCAGAATGGGAAAAAAATGGCCAGAATTTTTTTTGTATGGCTGCTCTTTCATCTTCACTTAACACTTCATTTATAATGGCTGTTTCATAATAATGAAATCCATCAGTCCATCAGAAGAAAATGATCGATTCCAAAGGTATAATCTTTCACTTGGCGCCCCTTGGCTCTGGCACCCGGGGCACATGCCCCCTCTGCCCCCCCCCCCTTTAGTTTCAGCAATGTGAGACACTTCTTCAAAAGTTGTCAATGAAAGACTGTTTCCTTTAGCAATATAGGTAAAACTGGTCGATGCTTAAAGAATACCTTAGTGTTTCCCTTTAGTCTTTTTGTGCATGAAAGTTTACGAAAAATAATCATGGAGAAAATACACATAAATATCTGATGAACAAAAGTATTCAGAAGGGATAAACGAAGCAGCTTAACTAAGAAAAATATCACTATATTTTATTTCAATTTCCAAAAAACTGAAAGTAAAATAATTCGTTAATTCTTAGGGCTTTATAGATAATAAAGGGCAGGGCATTATGCTTACTTTCAAAAGTATAATAAGCGCTTTAACTACATTTTGTTCCACAATAAAAGTTTAAAAACTTTTAACTTTTAGGTATATATTCGAAATTTTAGTTGCATACAGGGTCCCATAAAGTCGTTCATAGTTTTAAAATTCATTTTTTAAAAAAATTAAATCGTAGAACGTATCGGAGTACGGCTTGGTTCTTAAAAATTTTGACAGAGTCTGATTTTTATACGAATAGAAAAAAATATTTTAAAGAGACCCATCTATAAGTTCAGATTTCAAATTTTCACACAAATTTAATAAAATGCCATACCAAGAGTACGGTTTATGCCTTAACAAGAGTGGAATTTTTCGAGGAAAAAGAAAAAAAAAGGTTAAAAAAGCCTCATAAGTTCGTTCACATTTCGAAAATTCATACAATTTTGACAAATTGTCGTACCGAAGTGCAATTTACGTCATAAAATTTGCGAAGGAGTGGGATTTTTCGCAGAAAATAATAAAATTGTCAAAGAATCTTATAAATTCATTCCCATTTCAAAAGTTTATGCAAATTTGACTCATTGTCGTACCATAGTGGGGTTTACATCATAAAACTTGTCAAAGAGTGGAATTTTTCGTGAAAAAAAAAAATTTTTAGACAGCCTCATAAGTCCGTTCATATTTCTAAAATCCATACAACTTTAACACACCGGAGTGCAATTTACGTCGTAAGACTTGTCAAAAAGTAGAATTTTTAGCGGAAAAAGAAAAAAAAAACTGTTCAAAGAGTCTCATAAATTCGTTCACATTTCCAAAATTCATACAAATTTAACACATTGTCTTACCGGAGTGCGGTTTATATCATGACTTGTCAAAGAGTGGGGATTTTCATGGGAAAAAAAATATTTAAAGAGTCTCATAAATTCGTTCATATTCCAAAAATTCATACAAGTTCAACACATTGTCGTACCGGAGTGCGGTTTATATCATAAGACTTGTCAAATAGTGGGGATTTTCATGGAAAAGAAAAAAAATATCTAGAGTCAATAAGTTCGTTCATATTCCAAAAACTCATACAAATTTAACATATTGTCGTACCAGAGGGCGGTTTACATCATAGAACTTGTCAAACAGCGGGGTTTTTCATGAAAAAGAAAAAAATATCTAAAGAGTCGCATAACATCGTTTACATCCCAAAAATTCATACAAATTTAACACATTGTCGTACTGGAGTGCGGTTTAAGTCATAAGACTTGTCAAAAAGTGGAATTTTAGTGGAAAAAGAAAAAAAATGCTTAAAGAGTCTCATAAGTCCGTTCATATTTCAAAAATTCATACAAACTTAACACGCTGTCGTACCGGAATGCGGTTTAGATTACAAGACTTCTCAAAGAGTGATTTTTTTCATGAAAAAGAAAAAAAAATGTCTAAAGAGTCTCATAACTTCGTTCACATCCCAAAAATTCATACAAATTTAATACATTGTCGTACTGGAGTGCAATTTACATCATAAGACTTGTCACAGAGTGGAATTTTTTGTGGAAAAGGAAAACAAATTGTTCAAAAAGTCTCAGAAGTTCGTTCTCATTTAAAAATTTCATACAAATTTAACACATTGTCGTACCGGAATGCGGTTTACATTACAAGACTTGTCAAAGAGTGAAACAGAATTTTTCATGAAACAGAAAAAAAAATTCTAAAGAGTCTTATAAGTTCGTTCATATTCTAAAAATTCATACAAATTTAACACATTGCTGTACCGGAGTGCGGTTTACATTATAAGACTTGTCAAAGAGGGGAATTTTTCGTAGAAAAAGAAAAAAAATGTTCAAAAAGTCTCATAAGTTCGTTGACATTTAAAAAATCCATAGAAATTTAACACATTTTTGTACCGGAGTGCGATTTACATCATAGGACTTGTTAAAGAATGGAATTTTTCATGAAAAGAAAAAATGTTTAAAGAGTCTGGTAAATCCATTCATCTTTCAAAAATCCATACAAATTTAACACACTGTCGTACCGGAGTGCAATTTACATCGTTAGACTTGTCAAAGAATGGAATTTTTTTGGGGGATAAAGAAAGCAAATTGTTCAAATAGTCTCATAAGTTCGTTCACATTTCAGAAATTCATAGAAATTTAACACATTGTCGTACCGAAATGCGGTTTATAATATCATAAGACTTGTCAATGAGTGGGGGTTTTCATTGAAAAGAAAAAAAATGTCTAAAGAGTCTTATAAGTTAGCCCATATTACAAAAATTACAACAAATTTAACACTGGCGAAAAACAATGGCCATAATTTTTTTTGAAAAAAAAATTATGGCCATTTTTTTTTCCACAAACTGACCAGAAAATCAGTGTTCTAACTTTTTACGGATGCTCTTTCATCTTCACCTAACACTTCATTTATAATGACTGTTTCATAATAATGGAAGCCATCAGTCGATCAGAAGAAAATAACTCGGTGAAATCGGAAACTCCGATAATCGGAACTCTACTGTAGTCAAGTTTTAAGACTTATAACACGCAATTTTATTTTACATAAAGTAACGTCATCCACATCCGCTGAAGAATTCATCATTTGCGATCCAGTGTAAAACAACATCTACAACAAACTACGCTTAGGACGTCACTATCGCTGAATAATACACAAATTTAAAAAAAGAGATTTCGTCATTCAAAAAACTCGGCTATCTAAAGATTCACAGGCCTTCATTTCTTTGTATTTTTAATATAGATATTTAAAACTAAATTTAGTTTCTAATAGCTCCATGTTTTATCAGAAATCCTTCATTTATATTTTTTTCAAAATAGCACGTATTTTAATTTAAAAAAAAAAATCAGTTTTTATGGGAAAATGGCAACAAAAAGATATAATTGCTATTTTTCTTTCACTTTCTACAGAAATGGAGTTCTTCCGTTACCAATATTAAGCAAATGGCTCTAAAGACTACAAAAAAAAAATAATAATATTTCAAAAATAAATGGAGATGCAGTTTTCAAACAAAGTTTGCATTAAAAAGTACTTTTTCTTTTCCAATACGACGGTATAAAAATCGAAAATGTGCGATGCTTAGAAGTTTAAAAAATTGCTATAGAGTATTTAATCGTACTGCTTTGTTTTACGGCTGGCTTCTGTAAGGTAACGTTATTTATTGGAGACGACACAAAATAAGTTGGGAGAAAGAAATAGCAAACCGGGGGCTAAAAAACGTCAATAAAACTCAAAACACTGCTGTAATTAGTAAAGCTATTTAGAAACAACTTTTACGCGAAAGGCAGCGGCTTGTATTGACAATCTCTTCACAAAATAAACAGTTGTACTTCTTAAAATCGATAAATGCAGGCTTCTTTTTAAGAAACAAGAGATTAAAAAAGACGGAATCGTCAAAAGGAAGTCAAGGTTTACTATGTTCAGCGAAAGTGAATAATACAGCAAACAACTCTGTTTTGGATAACGTTGCATCGATAATACAGTTGCTAGAAAACAAATTGGCTTCAGTCCTTTTTTTACGCAAGAATTTTTTTTTACTGAAGTATTGAAATTCGGTTTAGAAAGTTTCTTTAAAAGTCTCTGCTAATAAAAAATACCGTATTTCGTTTCGTAATAGCTTAATATTCAGTTTTGAAGAGCGAGAATTCGCATAATTATATTTTTTTTTCCTTCAAAAAGTGCTTGTAATTTATGCATAATTAGTCAACGCATGTTCTTTATTTAAAAAAAAAAATAGTTTTTTATTTCACTGTCCCTTTAATAATTAGGTTTCCAAAACTTTTAGCGGATTAGCTTTTATGGCGAATAGCACTTATAGCGGTTTCTAGGAGAGGTGTAAAAATTATTTTGTGCTAAGTTTAAGTATAGATAATGTGCATGTAGTGTTATTGTAGACAAAATTTTCACCGGTGTTTAAATGACTGTTCAATGCTTGGAGAAGAATGCGCACAAGAATCGACCGAATGAGCACAATTTTACAATTGCGCACACTACCTACTAGATCGGCAACTATTCATATCACATTTTATTGTTCGAAATTCATAAAAGATTTCCGACTTTAATTTATTAAAAGTTTTTTATTAGTTCAAAATAATATTTTTCTCATTAATTTTTAAAAATTGTAAGTTTTTTCCATGATTGTGCAACTTTAAGAATCTTTTAAAGCTTTAATATTAGAATTTTATTATCGTTACACATAATTAAATTAAAACTGTTAAATCGCTATGTTCGTGTGATTGTTTATTATTATTATTTAAAGATTATTTTAAACTTTAAATGTTTCATGGCAGTTTGGCACACACATATAACATATTTGAAAATAACAATTTCAGGCATTACCATCTATCGGAAAAGTATCTGTTTTTTTTTTTTGTTGTTGTTTTTTTTTTGTTTTTGTTTTTTTTTTGCGCAGTTCTGTATATTATCTATAAATGTTTCTACCGGGTGTCCCAAAAAGGACTGACTGATTTAAAAATTCAATAACTTGTAAACGGTGACAGATATTTAAAAAATTCTTGCAGGAGAGTTATGCATGAGGTCAAAAGTTTTTTTACAGTGATTTTCAATTTTAGTTCGAATTACAAACAATAGATGGCGCTGTAAGCAATAGTCGCTAAATACAGGCTCGATTTTTAGTCCTTTATCTTGTTCTATGCGGAAAAAGGAGATGGAAATGTATTATCCGGGCCACGAAGTGCCAAAACTCGAGCCTGAATTTAGCGTCTATCGATCGCAGCGCCATCTATTGTTTGTAATTCGAACTAAAATTGAAAATCACTGTAAAAAAACTTTTGACCTTATGCATAACCCTCCTGCAAGAATTTTTTAAATATCTGCCACCGTTTACAAGTTATTGAATTTTAAAATCAGTCAGTCCTTTTTGGGACACCCGGTATGTACTACATAGAATGCTAAAATATTGTTCAGTTAGGAAAGAATCAACTTACAAGGGAACCACTTTTGGTGTTGCTCACACCTAGCATTGAGACCTGATGCATTTTAAAGCCCTATATTACGAAGTTTGAGAATCGATAAAATTTTTCTGTTAAAATAATATTTCTTGATTTTACAGCAGCATAACTTTCTGAAAATTCAATTTTCGAGACCCCTTATCGGACTATTAACATTGAATTTTTTTAAAGAAAAGCATTTAAAAATACAAATTAGTTAATAATAAGTATAAAATATTGAAAAAAGTTTAAAATTTTTTTCAAGAACTCTCGAATTTGATTTTGAAAAATTACAACATTATGTTCATATTTTTGGCGGGGAAAACGTTGGCGTTTTTTTTTTTTTTTTTTTTTTCAAAAGGAGAGCTTTCCGGCAACCCTAGCCAAATGTCATCTCATAGCTGTTTGTATTGCGTGAGGAGTGGTTTTTGGACTAATAAGTCCGACCCAATCAGCCACAGTAATTTTTCTAAATTGTGTAAAAGTATTAATTTACTTTATGATTTCTTTTACCAAAGGACCATTTAATACAGCAACATTTCATTTTAAACATTCGAAACTTTATTCCATTCGATTTCAAACGGAAATAGTTTGCTTATTTCGTATTTCACTAAAAAATACTTTTCAATGATCTTGAAAGCTTTTATAGAAATATTTTTATTATTTATATATTTATCGTCTGCATAGAAAAAAAAGAAAAGACCTAATTCATGTTTCTTCTGCTATCAATTATCAAACAAATGGCAATCTGATATAATTCTAAAATGTACTGTACTTACTCCCGGGATAAAGCGGGCGGAAAATTGTAGCTCCATATTTGGCGACTTAACTCACTTTTGGCGTGAAATAAACAACTAAAAATGTAATAATAAAAAATTAAAAGTATAAAAAAGTATATAAAATATTATTTTAACAAAGAAATTTTATCGATTCCCTAACTTTTATGTATAGGGCTACAAAATGCACCAGGTCTCGGTGCTAGGTGCGAGCAACACCAAAAGTGGTTCCCTTGTTAGTTGAAAATTGTCCTTTACCAATTTCCGTCAATAAAGAGAAATGTACTCGAATTTTTTTGTGAAATTCTGTAAATGATCTTTAGAGTTTATAAGCAGCAAGAAAGACACAAAAATTTAGTTAAACATAAGATTTCATACCACAACTGAAATAGACACTTTCAGCAAATTACAGTCATGGACAGTATTATAACCATATTCTTTTGTGTGTCCCTCTAAATGAACAATAAACGTTATTTAACACATCATATTCTACAATAAGCATCTTGTAGTGCACCTCAGAAATGTACAGTATAACTTTAAAAATCCGGCATCAATTATTATTAAGTGATAATTATATAAGAAAAAGAGAAAATTAAATTTAAAAAAAACTTACTTTAATTGATTTTTTCTATGATAAAGAAAAAAAAACTGTAAAGAGTGACATTATTTCTTCTCTTGTAATTTCGAAAACATCGATGTCAATTTTGTTTGCTTCAGTTTTTTTTGCCCGTTCTTTAATAAGTTTTTCTACTATTTTAGGCAAATGAAGAATATCTAATTCGTAAATACAGTCTTGTTTCCCTAAAGCAGATATTAATTCTCCAGTCAAATTCATGCATTTTTCTAGTGACACCTTTTCTTCTGCTGGTTGTTCATCCTCGTCTTCTGAGCTGCTACTAGCTTTATCGGTCCTTCTATTCAGCACAGCGTCAGCGATCTCGCTGTCCGTTAAATTGTTCATTGTTGGTGCATTTTTGTCAATGTATAAGCCAATCATCTATATCCCTTTATTTTCGACACTTAATTCATTTTCAGATTTTGCGTATTCAATAAGCTCATATATAAAGAGCGGCCTTTTCACAGGAAATGTGAAAGCTTGAAAATTCTTCCTCATGCCGTTTTGATGCCGAATTTTTGAAGTCACACTGTATATCATTTTCAATAAGTTTGAAACGGTGCGACGTCATTAAAAGACACTGAAACGATTTTTCCCTATACAAATGGAAGACCATATAATGGAATTCTTTTTGACTACCCTGCAAATGAACTATAAATACTGCACACTTTGATTTTAATACCGAAAATGGCATAGTAATCCTCAATAACATTTATAAGTTGTATGGTAATCTCATAGTAGGAGAGCTGTTGAACATTTTTGAGTAGGTACTTGAGGCACCCTGAAAATTTGTGCAACACTTCTTTTGTAATGCCTGAATACAAAATCGAATGTCTGGCTGAAGGATCGTGGCCCAAAACCTGTGCCAGACACGTGTCGAGTGCCATTTTTTGACTACCCTAAAAAGGTATTTGAGGCACGCTGAGATTGAGACAGAATAATATTTATACTTAGAAAAAAATATTTTGAAAATGACAGATACTTTAGTCGGCCCAAAAACTGTGCCAGACACGTGTCAAGTGCCATTTTTTGACTACCCAAAAAAGGTATTTGAGGCACGCTGAGATTGAGACAGAATAAAATTTATACTTATAAAAAGATATTTTGAAAATGATAGACACTTTAGTCGGCCGAAAAACTGTGCCAGACACGTGCCAAGTGCCATTTTGCCAAAACTGGTGTGAAAAGGGAAAACTATATTGTAATTAGATTTTTAACAAAAATGTTTAGTGCTGCCATCTATATCCATAAAAAAAAGAATGAAATTAATTGAAGAAATCAAGAAATGACTTAGATTAACATTTATTTAAAGTAGTATGAAAAAATAGGAATTAATTTAATAAGTATTGAGTAAATATAAAATAAAATAAATAAAAGGGCATTGATTAAATTAACTATTTTAAAAACAAATATTATAAAATAAAAAATGAGTATATAAATAATATTTAAAAAACAATAAGGATTATTTTGAGATAGTAAAATATAGCCTTGTATTATGTACCAATATGTGAAATAAATATTTTTAATAACGAGAGATAAAGAAAATTTCGTTAATTAAATTTCAAATTCTAGGAAGGATAATTCTCCTCCTCTGCCCCTCTTACAATTACATAAGTATCTAGATTACTATCAAAAGAAAATGACAAGATATGTAATTTAAAATCACATTGTTTTAAATGTGCAATAAAAAGGGAGGGAAAAGAGATAAAATTATATGTTTTTTTGCATACGTGCAGCCGGTCCTATGTACGATGCGAGTCAAATGATGATACACATTAAAGTGAGTGTAGATGTTGATGGCCTCATAATCATCACTGTCTTCATCATCATAATGGTTGTCGGAACTCGATTTTGTTTGCGGGGAGAATGGCATTCTTTCGCGTTATTTTTCACTCAGGAAAATATGCAGTTCAATTTCATTTTAATGCACTCAATTTTACAAGCATATATTCACTTCTAAAAAACTGGAGTATTAGCCTCCGGTATGCTATTTCTTTTTACCAGCTTATTTTGTGCCATCTCCAAAAAATAACGTTACGTTGTATAAGCCTGCCGTAAAACAAAGCAGGTGTATCATTGTACTGTTAAATTGTTTATTGCAATTGTTTAAACTTCTAAGTATCGCACATTTTCAATTTTTATACCGTCGTATAGGGGAAAAAAATACTTTTAAATGCAATTTGTTTGAAAACTGCATCTCCATTTATTTTTTAAGTATTAATTTTTTTGTAACTTTTAGCGACATTTGTTTAATTTTGGCAACTCAAGTGCTTCATTTCTGTAGAAAGTAAAGGGAAAATAGCAATTCGAGTGTAGGTGGGTTTGGGTTCGAATCCCGCTGACTCCGTTGCACACTCTTTGTGGAGCTCTCGGCTGTATTTCTCTGAGATGTAAATTTCCTTGTGTGTACTATCTCGTCCTTGTATATATTGACGATGACTTATAAGCAGGTGCTTGACGCCAAGCACACAGGTCAGATGTATGCTAATAAAATGTCAAATGTCAAATAGCAATTATATATTTTTGTTGCCATTTTCCCATAAAAACTGAAAAAAAGGTGTAATTAAAATACGTGCTATTTTGAAAAAATAAATGAATGATTTTTGATAAAACATGGAGATATTATAAACTAAATTTAATTTTAGGTATCTATATTAATATTACAAACAAAGGAAGATCTGTCAATCTTTAAGTAGCCGATTTTTTTTTCTTTTTTTTTTATCGGGTTTCTTGAATGACAAAATCTTTCTTTTTTTTTTTTTTGGATGTGTGCGTTGTTATTCAGCGAGAGTGACGCCCTATGCGTGCTTTACTGTAGATGTTGTTTAATACTGGATCGCAAATGAGGAATTCTTCAGCGAATGCGGATGACGTCATTTTATATACGTCATTTTATATATAATAAAATCGAGTGTTTGAAGTCTTAAAACTGAACTACGGTAGAGTCCCGATTATCCGAGTCCCGCTTAACCGAGTTACCGCTTTAACCCAAATATTTTCTTCTGATGGACTGATGGCTTCTATTATTATGAAATAGCCATTATAAATGAAGTGTTAGGTGAAGATGAAAGAGCTGCCGTAAAAAGTTAGAACTCTGATTTTCTGATCAGAATAGGGGGAAAATGCCATAATATTTTTTTTTTTTTTTTGAAAAAATAAAAATTATGGCCATTTTTTTTCCATTCATCCTATTCTTCACCTAACACTTCATTTATAAAGACTGTTTCATAATAACACTGGGGAACAATTTTTAACTTAATTTCTGTTGACTTCGATTTTTCAGCTGTTTTTAAGTCAAAAAAGCGTGCTGATTTCAAAACTGCAATTAGTTTTCTTCTATCACGTCAAGTTTTTCCCCTACAGCTTACATTAATGTGACCACTCTACGCTGAATCGGACGTGAGTCATAGGAAGAAAAAAAGCTTCAGAACTCTTAGCGTCTTAGCATCAAGACTGCACAAGAAATTTTTGCTTGAAAAGGGAGCTAATGTGTCCTACTTTCGATCAAGAGAAAGTGAATTTCTTCAATACTTTTGAAATAACAGTGGATTTGTTTTTTGCCATAGCGTACATGGTTTAATGGAAGGGTTGGGAATTTCATCCTATACCGAAACTGAATGGCGACTGTTCATCGATAGCTCAAAGAGGAGCTTGAAATGCGTACTCCTTCACAACGGAAATTTATTTGGAGCAGTCGCAATAAGCCATTCAGTTTATTTGCGCGAAGAATATGAGAACATAAAGAGAGTCATTGATTTATTGCACTGTCACATTCACGAGTGGATCATCTGTGTTGACCTCAAAATGGTGTGATTCCTTCTTGGCCAGCAACGTGGATATACCAAGTATCTATGTTTTTTACGTATGTGGGACAGCAGAGCTTGTGAGAAGCATTGGTTCCAGCCTCCAAGATCTCACCTCACACCTGGAGATCCAAATATTTTGCATCAGCCACTTACCGACAAAAAGAACATCATATTCCCACCTCTGCATATTAAACTGGATCTAATGAAGCAGTTCGTGAAAGCTTTGCCAATTGAAGGAGACTGTTTCACGTATCTCATTTCGAAATTTCCAAACCTGTCTTTTGAAAAAATAAAGGCAAATATATTTGACGGCCCACAGATTCGACAACTCATTAGAGATGAACATTTCATCGGAGCAATGACAGAACTCCAAAAGAATGGTTAGTTGGCATTCAAAAACATTTTTAAAGACTTTCTTGGAAATACGGGAGTAGAAAATTACACCGAAATTGTCCAGCTACTTTTAGAGAGCTTCAAAAGGCATGGTTGCAACATGAGCATCAGACTTCATTTCCTGCATAGCCATCTTGATAACTTCCCGGAAAATCTTGATGTAGTCAGTGATGAGCAGGGTGAGCGATTCCACCAAGATTTGAAGCTCAGGTATCAAGGTACATGGGATGAACATATGATGGCTGACTATTGTTGGAGCATCAAGCGAGATTGTCCACAAATTGAACACTCCAGGAAAAGCTACAAGCGAAACTTTTTACCTTAATATGTAATTTTTTCGTTCTGTAAAAGGATTTTACTACTTGTATGAACACAATGTAGTGTACAGTAAGTATATACAGCCATTGTATGAATAATATATTCGGTAATTTTTTCTTTATTTTCCTTTGTATCCACATTAAGTATGATTTTGTGGGTATCCTGTAGCTTAAAAAGTTGACGTGATAGGAAAAAACTGGGGTCATTTTTGGATTTAGATGCCAATAATTAGCCAAAAACAAGTGCCAGGTCTAAGTCAATGAAATGTGTGTTCCCCAGTGTAATAGAAGCCATGAGTCCGTCAGAAGAAAATGATCCATTCCAAAAGTATAATTTCTGTTAGCTCGGATAACCGGGTCTCTACTGTATCTATATTTATATACATATATTTTTTTGTCATCGGGGGCGATACTAAATTCTGAAAAAGCAGAATTCCTGTTCTCTAGTTTTTTCCCTCTTTTGTTTAACTCCTTTTTTTTTTTTTTTTTTTGTATGTAAAGATGGAATTTCGTAATAGATTTTTAACCCATTTCCTGATATGTTAGAATATTATAAAAAATTATGTACAAAGGTGTACATACGATGATAATAGAACATTTTAATCTGTTTAGGACTTAATTATAAATTAATACGTTAATTTTAAGCTGTTTTCCCATTAGCCGGCCACATGTGATAAATCGCCAAATATTCTCTGTAACTCGTACAATTTATGGGAGTTGAAAAATAATGGATTTAATTATGCGCCAAAATTTGTCAAGGCGCTGTGAAACAAATTAATTTACTATTATAAGATGAGAAAACAATTTAGAAATCCTAAAAAGCTTAAATAATGTTTCATTTCTTTTTTCTTTTCTGTTCCCTTTCTTAAAAAATAAGCAGAGCAGAAATTATATATTTTTAATAAATTAATTTGCTTGAGCTTTCTACCAAGAGGGTCGTTCAAGTATTACGTAAGCAGTAAGTGGGGGAGGGGGGGCCCAGTGTCTGCTTATTTTTGCTGACAAGGGGGAGTGAGGGGTCACGAAAATTCTTACGTAAGCATTAGACAACGAAGCAACTATAGTTTAACAACAAAAAGAAAAAGAGCATGATTTAGACGAGTGTTCTGCGGATGTTAAACAACTTGAGAAAAAAGATTTGAAGTAAACAAGAACTGGAAACGAGGATCATTCCAGCCCACCACTGCATTGAAAACGTAATAATAGACAATGGAGAAACACGGATTCAACGATCTTGGACACAAGACTCGAAATGTGAGCGCCAAACACATAATATTCCTATGATTCTTGTTAAAATTTTTAGTTATGTGCCTAAATAAGGGCCGGTTGTATTTCTTAAAGTTTTTTTTCTGTTTTTGTTCAATGCAATAAATAATAATTTAAAAAAACTATTTTGTATTCTATGAATTGTTTAGTGCCATAAGTAACAATATATATAACCGATTTTTTCCCTTTAATACCACAACCCCTATGTGTCTGCTTATGTAAATTTGCTGGATTAATAATGCAATTTATCGCTAACTGTAATTTTGTATGGCAAATAGTGTTGATGTTAGAATGTCATAAAATCTTACGTAAGCAAAGGGGGGGGGGGGCGTCTAGTATTTGCTTATTTTTCCTTACAAGGGGGAGGGAGGGGTACAAAATGACTAAAAATATGCTTGCGTAATACTTGAACGACCCCAAGTGTAAAAAGACAGTGAATTTTGTATAATCGAGTTCATTACCCACGTCAGATTAATATAATGTAACGGGATTTTTTTTTTATGTGGGGACATGAATTGCAGTCAAAAAATTAGGCAGTGTTTTCAGGATGACCATTGGATGCTTATAAAAGTATTTTTTAACTATTTTTAATTTATTATTTTTATTATTATTATTAAAATTACTATTATTATCAAAGCGGCAAAATACGTATTAGAAAGAGACGTATAAAAGCGTAAATAAAAGCACCGAAATACTGCGAACAAAACTGTTTCAAGACTTCTAAAAGGAGTCATTTATCCAGATTAAAATAGAAGAAATAGAGCGGGTGATATGCAGCAGCAGCAAAATTATAGATATTGTTACATTTTGTACTGAAGATAAAGCTCCCTAAGGCGACAAGAGACGTACAGTCCTGGAAAAAAAAATTAAACACCCCCTACTTACTCCTCAACAAATTATCATACAAAAAAGTTACTGGTACCAAACGATTGGAAATAAAGACTACTTTTAAATGATGTATATAAAATTTGCTTAGGGGGCTATCTACATATTAAAACGAACCCAAACTTCATTTTTTTCAATGGCAATACCCGCTTTTAACAAGATATTTCAAATCTTCGGTTCAAACTATGCCTAGACACAAATTTCAAGTCATTTGAATGATAAGTTTTTGAATTATAAATATTCAAAATTTAGTGCTTTTAATGTTAAATTACATTGTCATATTTTTATTTATATCTCCTGAAATTATACTCCTAATGTGCTAATTTTTTGTGTAGCAATAATACTAATATACTCAAACATAAATATGTTGAATTTGCAAGTTTTATAACTTTATTATTTGAATTGTGAATTACGAAATTAATATTCGAAAAAATTATGAATTGCAACATACAATTTTTTTGATGGATTTAGATTTATTAAGTCCTGCTTTATGGAAATCCAAAATTTCACATTTTTCTACCAAGAAGTTTTTAAATTATGCTTAAAAAACGGCAAAATGATGGTTTAAGGGACCGTCTATGATAGAAGTGACTAGATATTTTGAAATTTCTTCTGCTATCCTGTAATCTAGCAGTGTTCAATGACTGCTTTAGTGACGCTTTTAAGATGCCTTGATCAAGAAGGAGGCTCTCTCGGTCAACAATGGAGTACCGAACTTCAATTTGGATACAACTCCTAAAATACGCTCGTTTTAAAAAAATTAATTTCTCGGAAACTTGTGGTACGAATTGCATAAAAATTTGTTTTTAGGCTAGTTGAAGGGTGTAGAGTTGATTTATGCTGTCAGAATTGTGTACTGCTATTGAAAAAAACAACGTTATGGTTCGTTTCAATAAGTAGATGGACCCCTAATCAAATTTTATATACATCATTTAAAAGTAGACTTTATTTCCAATGGCTCGGTACCAATAACTTTCTTTTATGATAATTTGTTGAGGAATTAGTAGAGGGTGTTTACTTTTTTTTTCCACGACTGTACAAATAGAAAATCTTCATTTTAAACTTTACAAACTTATAAACTTTGCTGCATTTTACAAATAGTATTTTTATATACTTATTACTGCAGATTTCAAAGCAATTTTCTGGCTTTGAAGGACAGTAATACATATCATAGTCATATTTCAAAATTCTTCATGCGTATTTGAAATTATTCAAAAGTGAAATTTTATAAATATTTATATTATATGAAGATACAGAACTTCTAAATAAATAAGTTTCTGGTTTCAATACGGCATCTAAAGAATCTTTAACCGAATTTTACCTCCTGATAGTTACTACCCTCATAATATCTACACTTTGATGATGCGTATATCAGCATTTACACTCTGAAAAATCCCAATGAAATTATTGGAAAAACCTATCAAAAACTTTTATAGAAGCTGAGCTTAACGATATGGAAAAAGCATTAGCTCATCACGTAAGAGAAAAAAAAATACGTTGCGTAATATCATAAAATGAACATTCTGCCCCCAGAATATCCGCTTCCATAGACATCAATGGATTTTTTTTTTTTTTTTTTTTTTTTTTTACCATGAGAAAACCCATAGACTTTAGCGCAGTAATTGGAAAAGAGGTAAATACTTTTAGAATAAGGTATGCACCCTTTTTGATATATTGTATTTTTTTTTTTTTTAAAGAAAAAAATTAAAAAGTCCTTTTAATCAGTACTGAAACGTGAATGTTCTATTTATTTTAATTTTCATTAAAAATTACATAAAAACTGGGATCATAGTACTTTAGCTGATCACAACTGTAGTGAGACACGCACACACTCGAAATGAAAGCTCTGTGTTATTATTCTACGATTCTGACACAGTATTATCTAATCGACTCGAAGGCACAGTTAGTCAACACGATTGAAGATTAATTTGTAATTTGTGCAGTTCGTTTCTTATTATCTTTTTATTTTTATTATTTTATATCTATTTTTCCGATATGTAATTTAAGTATATTTTTCAGTGCAAAATTTAAAAAGTACGTATTATTCATCTCTCATATGTGAGGAACCTAATCAGTAATGCTCCCTCCAGCATCTGTTCTGAGCGGCTGCGAACCTTGCACGCTCCTAGGTCAGGGCATGTCAAATAACTTGCTCTATACATAATTTATTTCTTTACTTTTCAGTGTTTGGGGGTCTTGAAAACGATTAAACTGATGAAAGAATATTTTACAATATGTCACTAACCATATTCGAAAAAATGGAATTTTTATAATAACGCATATTCCATATCTTATTTCGTATTTCGATGGCAATATTTTATCCATCGATGACAAATTGGTAATGGTGTATCTTGGTGCATATTTAAATTAAACATTTTTAGCTGGATTTTATTTCGCGCAATAAAAACAAATGCATAATTTGATTGAATTATTGATAGTTGCTGTTTGTTTATAAATTGTCTATATCTGTATAGTTGCATAAATCGCTTATTTATTTTCTATTTGTATATTTTCATTCGCTGTGCCTAGGAATTCTGTTATGGGCGAAGCCACAAAAATTTTAAATTACTTGTAATTTTAAAAAAAATAAATAAAAATACAATTCCGAGCATATTCTGATACAGCTTATATTTTAGACAATTTAATTTAACTTGATATTAATTTCGTTTATCTTCAACAAAAAATGAAAATAGATCTTTTAGTTGACAGATACGTAAATTTCGTTTTCGTATTACAGGCAGTTCCGTTCAGTTTAGCGTTAAAGTGCGATAGTTCAAGTTTAAACTGATCTTAGGATTAATCTGCTTTTTATTTATTTTCACTTTGCTATGTGCAATCAGTTGCCAAATATAACTTTCCCACATATTTGCACTGCTGAAATAGATTTAAAATATATTTAGAGGAAGTTCGGGTATTATGGATATGGAATAGTCAGACAACATGGAATATTTCAATATCTGGCGCATACGGTGTTACAGTCAAGCGTAAAACTCTCAAACGACTTCCTAACACTCCCATGAAGCACTGTGCTCAGTTCTGTTTGGATGGTGCCTGTTGTTGGAGCGATGTGGTGAAATATAATTCTAGCCTCAATTTTTGCAGGTCAATTTGATAAAATTCGTATTAATTATAAGGCTAATGTCAGACGAGCGTCAATTTGCACGCTTTTTGTTTCAACATGAAAAAGAAACACATGCTAGCGAAGGTGTAGGAAGGCTGTAGGAAGGAAAAAGGCGTGCAAATAGACGTTCGTCTGACATTAGCCGCGAAGGTGTAAGAAGGCTGTACGAAGGGAAAAAGCGGCTTTTTTTCCTACCTACAGCCTTCTTACACCTTCGCTAGCATGTGTTTCTTTTTCATGTTGAAACAAAAAGCCGGCTAATGTCAGACGGCTAATTTGCGCCTTTTTTTTACCTTCCTACACCTTCGCTAGCATGTGTTTCTTTTTCATGTTGAAACAAAAAACGTGCAAGTAGACGCTCGTCTGACATTAGCCTTAAATCTCATTGTCAGTGATGGTAACAAAGTTCAGTACAAAGTTGAATAATTATATTTATTACTGTGTTGGTCAGTTTTTAGGTGCGTTCGTAATTATATAAATACGTAGCACCTATAGTCGTCGTTCAGTCCGTCCGTCTGGCCGTCAGTCTGTCCGCATATGACAGAGCAAAAACTACCGAACCGAATGGTCTGAAATTTTAAATATATGATTGTTGTAAAATTTTGTCGAGCCATTTCAAATTTTATGAAAATCGGATGTATAGCTTAATTACAGGGACAGTCAAATTTTTCCGTTACATGACGGCCAATGGGAAAAATTATTGCAAGTGCATTTTTATGATGTTACAGCCTTCCGAATGGTCTGAAATTTTAAATATATAATTGTTGCAAAATTTTGTCTAGTCATTTCAAATTTTATGAAAATCGGATCCATAGTTTAATTACAGGGACAGTCAAAAGTTTTCCGTATATTACGGGGAATGGGGAAAAATTATTGCAAGTGCATTTTAATGATGCTACAGACTATGCACTTATGAAGTGCAAAAAAATATACATTCAGTACAATATGGTCTGCAAAAAATAATTATAAAACTAGTTATAGTACGAACGCACCTCATTTGCCACGTTTGACGAGCAATTTCCGACTTGTTTCCTCTATGCTAACTTCTTGACGAGTGAAGAGGTTATGTTTTCAAGATGATGTGTCCGGTAATATGGAATATCGGCTATACAACTGTTTCAAGACGAGTCTAGTGAAGACGAACAATCATTCCACTCAGACGTATCATTCGATATGGGCTTTCTAACAAGTTGTAACACCAGATGAGGAGGATTCAGTGTGCCTGTTTTTTCCAATGGAAAATATTCAGAGGATGGAAGCAGGGCCGAAACTAAGGGGGGGAGAGGCAGAGGGGCCATGTACCCCGGACGCCAGAACGGGCGCCCAATGAAGATTTTGTGTGTCGATTTTTCTCACATCTATGTTTAGCACGGTATTGTTAAAATCATCCTGTCTGGCGTATGACAAAGCATAGAAGAATCTAAAGATGATATAGCATAAGGATCCTGTATAAGGCGGAATTTTTTTCGATTCTTTTCGATTCCGTTTTCGACATTTTAATCAATCAATATTAGGCAAAGCCAAGGGCGGATCCAGCTCACCATTTAGAAGGAGGTCATGGATTTCCTTTTTTTGGCTGGGAGGGGATCACATCTCGTTATGAGAATCTTTTATATTGAAAGATATTTCCAAATCCAAACTATCTACTTTTCTGATACTTTCGCGAAGTCATTTTCATTCGTAAATACAAAAAATTTGCATTAATATTCGTAAAAATATAAAATTTACCAATTTTGTTCAGATACCTAGAAATTAAAGAGTTTCCCATTTTCTTATAAAGGCAAAGATTCATTCAGAAAATTTAGTCAAAGTTAGCATTTTTAGCCAAGTTTTACGAGTTGACAGCAACAGAAATGTCATCGCAAAGGAGCAATTGGCTGTCACTTCCGAAAATTCAATTTTAAAAGTCTAACAATTGTCAGCGATTAAATATGACAAAAATTTGTATTCAATTTTAGAGGTAACTAAACCGTACACATCGGCAGCTATGCGATTCTATTAGCGTCATGAAAATTGCAGGTGTAGCCTCTTCTTTCTGCTCAAAGTATTAATACCTTAACGGTCGCACTAAATTGCGGTTTAAAAATTCAAATTGCTTATTAGCACCACTTTTTTGAAAAAGAAATATCTACCTTATTTAATGACAGGTAAAATGATACCATAATAGAGCCAATTACACTATTTTATAAAACTGATGGGAATCAAACAATCTGAATAAAAGACACAGCCCGTGAATATCACGGGAGCGAGAATTAAGGGGTTAAATAGTTTTTTCAATCAAACTTATACCTTTGGAATGGATCATTTTCTTCTGATGGACTGATGGCTTCCAAAAAAAATTATGGCCATCCCCCCCCCCCCCCCATTCTAAGCAGAAAATCAGAGTTCTAATTTTTTACGGCTGCTCTTTCATCTTCACCTAACATTTCATTTATAACGGCTGTTTCATAATAATGGAAGCCATCAGTCCAACAGAAGAAAATAACTTGGTTAAAATTCTCTTTGTAAATATACTTTGTGGAAGAGGGTGGGGGCGCCAAAATCCATGTTTCTTCCAGTTGCAAAAAAGGCTAGTTTCGGCCCTGGATGGAAAAGGGGAGGAGTGGATATAATGTCTGATGTGAGGTCATGTGGACTGTGGTGGATCCGAAACAATAGACTACATTTGTATTTTTATAAAAATTAAAGCAATTTTTTAAAGAATCTGATGATTTATAGATGATGTACTAATTGTTTACTTATTAAATAATTTCGGTTATTATTGTAAAACATTGTTTTTCTTGCAATTATAATGTTCTTTATAACCCTATTCCATATTACCCGGCTGGTTGCAATTACCCGAAAAGTGTAACTTTTTTTAAAGCTAAATATTGATATGTATATATTTATTGCACTTTAAATCCATTATAAATGTGTTAAGAAATAGTCAAAGTTTGTTCTGTACTAACTTTGAATGTATCACAATTTTTTCTTTCTTCTATCTTTACAAGAACAAAGTATTGGATTCGTGAAAATTTTTGACTTCCAGTTTTCGATGGATTTATACGTTTTAGAAGGTCCTGAACACGATTTGATGGTTTTTAGACAATGTCTGTCTGTGAGTTTGTCTGTCACTCTGTCTGTCAGTCTGTCTGTGTGTGACAAAAACTTTCTGGGCCCTCTATCTCAAGAACAATGCACGGAATTTTACAAAACTTTAGATTCAGTTAGACCTTGATATAAACTGATGCTGATTAGTTTTTGGTGTATATCGTCCAACAGGTGGTGCTGCTATGCTGCATTTTTCAAGATTTCCGCAATAGCTCTATCTCAAGAACTAATGCACGGATTTTCATCACACTTCACATTCAGTTAGTCCTTGATATGAATATGCATTAGTGCTGATTACGTTTTAGTGTAAATCGCCTGAAAAGTGGAGCTGCTATGCTGCATTTTCTACGATTTCCGCAAGAGTTCTATCTCACGAACTAATGCACGAATTTTCATCACACTTCACATTCAGTTAGTCCTTGATATGAATATGAATTGGTGCTGATTACGTTTTAGTGTAAATCGCCTGAAAAGTGGAGCTGCTATGCTGCATTTTCTACGATTTCCGCAAGAGTTCTATCTCAAGAACTAATGCACGAATTTTCATTAAACTTCACTTTCAGTTAGTCCTTGATATGAATTGGTGCTGATTATGTTTTGTTGTAAATCGCCCAACAGGTGGCGCTGTTATGCTGCATTTTTCATGATTTCTGCAATAGCTTTATCTCAAGAACTATGCACGAATTTTCATCTAATTTCAAATTCAGTTTGACGTTGACATAAGTTGTTGCTGATTAGGTTTTGGTGTAAATCACACAACAAGTGGCGCTGCTATAATGAATTTTGTACGATTTTGGCATTGTGCTAACAAGGGGCGAATTTTGAAATATTAACATCTATGAGATAGAAGAAAGTTTTGGGATTGACACATTCGACTAATTTTATGTTGACTTACAAATAAAATTATAAATGGTATTCCATAATAACCGAACTTCCTCTATACGTTTAAAAATTATTCTAAATAAAAAGCTAAATTAAACTGGAAATTTCATTCAAAAGTACGTTGCTTTCCCGATTCTATGATGAAGTACAAATTGAAACTATGCGATATTTAGAAAGTCATGTAGGAGCAATCAAAGCAAAGAAAAAAGCGCAGTTCGTTGCTACCTTCGTTATACATTTCTGAAACTAGCATCAGTGTTTGACAGCCGCCCAAAAGTGAACAATGAATTTATGGAGACGACAGAAAACTGCGTAGTGAAAGAAATAAGAATTTGTCGAAAAAAAAAATCATTTACAAAATATCAAATAATAAATGCAGTTTTGAAGAAAGACATTGATTTATTTATTTTAAGATTATCAATATTAAACTTTATTTAATATAACACTAAGATGTTTTGTAACTATTCAAAGCAATAGGAGACGGAATTTAAGAAGGGTTTCAAAAAATTTCCCCTTGTTGGTCGGTTTTCCCAATGATGGTTACAAACGGTAATGCAAACCAATTTCGATCGAAATGGGTTCGATGGGTTTTCCCCTTAAGCGCATTATGAAATCATGCGAAAATTGGGAAGATATTAAATATGGGAATTTAATACATTAAAACAAAAAACATAAATTTTAATTACCAATTATATATTATGCATTATACAATTATGTATTATACATAAATAAAATACATAAATTATTTTTCATTGCAAAATAATTTTATTGTTAAATGTAATAATTTGATATAGAAAAATATATGTAACCATGCAAAGTGTAATAAAATCAAATTCATTTTTTCATTTATTTTTTATTACTTTTTTTCACTTTGTTCAAAAATTACAACTCGTATAAATGTGTGTATTATCAAAGTTAAATTTATGCTTGTGTTTTTCATCGTATATCCTCATCTAATACAATGCAATACATTTTTACTGTTAAACAATTTTTAATTATTTTTAATAATGTATAATATCTGGTAAAAGTATCGTTACTTAAAAACAAAAGGCTTGACATAATCATAAATATATGTCATGATAAATATATCGGTGGAAAGCTGATAAAAATTTAATTTGCTTTAGTTTAAAATAAATAAACCGAGACTATTAAAAAACGTAATATAAAGTTTCGCCATTTTTAAATTATGAGGTGTGACTTAAGGAAATTATAGATTTTTACATAGGTAATAGGTAATTGAGAATCAAGTTAGTAAAAGAAACATTTTTTTATTATTTAATTCATTTTCCAAATGCAGTCAAGTCTGTCTAGTGTTTCATAATTAGTTTAAATAATAATTTAATTCAGACGTTAAAATGTATGCGCATGTTAAAAGAAACTCGTTAATTTTTTTCTCATTCTCCTTAATTCGTCATTTACAAAGATTTGGAGAAACAAATCCTACTTTACAAATGGTCATTTTGAAATTACAAAGCATATTTATTTAAATGCATTGTTTTTTTTAATTAAAACTAGGGGGCTCTGCCCCCTACGAGCTACGCTCGCCAAACCCCCGTTCAGGCTCACCAAAATCCAAAAACCACGCTAATTTGATCGGCTTTAAAAATATTGAATTAAAATTAAAAAAAAAAAAAAAGTAGCGATCTCTTTGTAAACGGGTTTTCATTCGTTTTCCTTTGATTGGGGGTTTTTATGACCAAATCTGCTGCTGTTAAGATATACAATGGCTGTTTTCGTATTTAATTAAAAAAAATAGTTAAACATTTGAAAATAAGCTAATGTAAAATGAATTAAGTAAACAGTGTTATTGTTTCCCGGTATTTTTTAACAGCGCTATAAGATAGTTCTTTTAAATAATTCATTTTAAATGTACCGTTTCAAATCTGACGTAATTTACACCAAAGTTTTATTTCTCTTATTAATATCCACGTGAAAATACTTTTGTTGTTAGAAGGAAATATTATTTGCGCTGTCTTCGAATTCACGATAATAGTTGAAAAGATTATCTCAAAATATCTCGCGCAAATATATTTTTCAATTTAAATTGTTTTGCCATATTTTTTGGCCATTTTAAATATGACGTAATTTCCTCCAATTACAAGTTTTAACGCATAATAATGATTTTTTTTACTTTAAGATTTTGTTTCTTTTTTAAAATTCAAGTGTAAATATGGTTCTTATGACGTAATTTTCCTGCTTTTAACATGCAATCATTTAATTCTAATTTTAATTTTTTTTTTTTTTTTTTTTTTTTTTTTGTAATAGTCGCGTGTAAATAAATTTTTAATTTGAAGTAAACATTATTGTTTGCGCTGTTTATACAATTGGCAACAGTTTAAATTAAAAACATTTTATAAAATTTGTAAAAAATATTTCTCGAAATGCTGAAAATTTGAATTTAAAATAGAAATAGAACCTCAAAAAATTAATCAAATAAGAAAAATAAATGCAATCTGCACACCGCGAACTTATAACGTATAAAATGATCTAAAAATGATTAAATTTCCATGTATAGTTTTTGCTCCAATAAAACTTTTTTAATGGAACGACTTTGTCCAACTTTAGCATTAAATATCTCTTAAAATAATTCTTTGATTTGAAAACTGTCTACATCAGCGTGTTTATCAAACATTTCTCTATAATACCACCGATTTTCATATTTTTGTATGCAACAGTTTTTTTAATATTAACGATGAAAGGCCATGCTTAAGCATTCAAATTGGATGCCGATCTACCCGGAATATCTACGCAGATTTTCATTGGTCCATTTCCAAATCAAAACTTTTTTTTATATATAGAAGGATACCATATAAGGATAACGATTCTCGTAAACACAAATTAAAATAAAATTCTAACTAAACATTCTTATAGTTGTGTTACTAATTTTAAAATATTGTTAAAAGTTAATTTATGTGCATATCTTTGGTTACTTGCAAAAATAGATAAATAATAATAATTAGTTAATAAATAATTAAAAATACTTTCCAGTCAATAAAATTTTAATCAGTTTTTTTTTTTTTTTTTTTTTTTTTTTTTTTTTTTTACATTTGTAGTATATTAAATTTTAGTAAGTATATCAAATTTTAGAATTTTAAGCAAAAACCACGATTTCTACCCACCGTCCTAGGGCGGGCATTTACAAAGTAGCTAATATTATTCATTGTAGGGGTACATGCAGGATTAACACCTGAATGAAAAACGGGAAACGAATTCAGTGATCATCTGTGGGGTAAAATAGAGAGAGGCAAGACCCTTGACATTCCTTTTGTTAGAAAAGAGTATGAATTATTTGGTAATTTTTTTTTCCTACAAGCTCTAAGTAAATATAAGAGATATGAAAATATAAGGATGTATAAGTAGATATATACTAAATGTATCAAGTTAGAGTATTTAATTGAATTTTCCATGTATATATTTTGAATTAAAAAGCAGGGTCTTAATTTTAGTTTAGGGATAGACTATCGTTATTTTATGAATTTTATCAGATTTTACATACTATATTTATCTTTATTTAAAATTATTGCTCATATGAACTAATTATGTAGATACATGTGGACTTCTTTTAAAGCTATAGAAAATATTTTTTAAATGCTTAGACTAGTGTAATTTTTAAGCTACAGGTTTAGCAGTTCCTTAAACTAATGTAATCCTAATTTTTAATGAAAGTAAATTTGAATTTCAGTATAAAAACTTTACTTTCTAATTTCAATGGATGTTTATCATTATAAACAGAGTAAATAATTAATTTTATAAACCAATACTTTATTAAGTTGTAAAAAAAAAAAAAAAGGTATATTATCTGAAGTTTTATCTTACTTCAATAATGTACCTGAATGTTTTTTGTTGTTGTTGTTGTTTTGGGGGGGAGTATTTTTATTTTGACTTCTTGTGAAGTATAATCCTTCACAAAATAAATGAAACGCAATATTTGAACTTTTCTTTAGATATAAAACCGTCCTTATCTTCAACTCATAAATCTGAACAGGAAAGAAGAAGAAGAAAACCTTATAAAAACCTTCGGTATCCCTTAATAGAATTTGGATTATTTCGAAAAGCGTTTACTTTGAAGGGAAAAAACCTATACTGAACTATATTTTTAATTCATTTTATAATTTTTTAGCATTTTGAAATTTTGAATCTTTTCAAAAATAAAATTAAAAGAAATAAACCAGTCAAGTGCGAGTATTACTCGCATACAAATGGTTCCGTACAATAAATAGAAGGATTAGTAACTGGGCATTGCATTACACAAATATATCATTAAAAGTTGTTATCTAGGCTTTAAGAGCCGATGGCGCATAAAGTACGCCGCCCGTGTCTTTATGTATGTTCAAATCGTCCGTGTCTTTAAGGGTTAATATCTCGGCTAATTACCAACAATTTTTTTTTTCGAACATCATTATCAACAATCCTTTTATGCTTCTGCGACGATGGGTACCTCCAGCGCTCCCAACTCCTTTGCTGAACGCCCGCAAATCGAAATTTGTGTTAACGAAAAAATGCAATTTTCTCAAAAACTGTGTGACCTAGGGTAATTGCTATAGTTTTCCTGTAAGGTTTAAATTAACATCTGCTACCCCTATTTTTTTTTCATAATTTTAGTTTCAGTAGATTTGGAAATAGAGGGGTAGGACATATTTTTGCGTTACATTTTCGACGATATCTCTGAAAATATAATACCTAAAATTAAAGGAAATTATTTTTGAGTTCGTCGTTAAGAAAACTTTCATACGATACTCTATAAAGATGTGGGTCAATAGCCTTTATTACACCAGCCAATTTTAACTTTCCACGTTCTATAGTTTACGATTAAAATGGCTGTGACAGAACAGACAGACACAGGAGTGATCTTATAATGGTTCCGTTTTAACTTTTTAAGTACGGAACCCCAAGAAAGATAGTAAAAATAAATTTCCTTGTTACGTTTTTCTTGAATTATTTTTTCCCTCAAAATACTCTAAATTCTGTTTTAAAATCTGTATTCAAAATGAAAATCTAAAATAATTGCAAAACTTTTTTTTTTCTTTTTCATTTCTATCATGCAATTAGTTGAATATTTTTCTATCAACAGCCTATCACGAATTCTTATGAAGTTTCTCAAACAGTTGTCTCATAACAGTGTTATTGTTGTTACTTTTTTTAATATTCTAGTTTATGTGAGGCTTTTTTAGCTCCAGGTATGCTATTTCTTTCTCCCCGCTATAAAGTGTCGTCTTCAAAGAATAACGTTACGTTGTATAAGCCAGCCGCAAAACAAAGCAGATATATCATTGTACTGTTAAATACTCTATTGTAATTTTTTAAACTTTTAAGCATCGTACATTTTCGATTTTTTTACCGTCGCATGGCTGAAATAAACGTACTTTTTAATGCAATTTGTTTGAAAACTGCATCTCCATTTATTTTTGAAACATTAATTTTTTTGTAGTTTTTAGCGTCATTTGTTTAATTTTGGCAACTCAAATACTCCATTTCTTTAGAAAGTAAACGAAAAATAGCAATTATATCTTTTTGTTGCCATTTTCCCATAAAAACTGAAAAAACTGTACTTAAAATACGCGCTATTTTGAAAAAAATATAAATGAATGATTTTTGATAAAACATGGAACTATTATAAACTAAATTTAATTTTAAGTATCTATATTTATTATTACAAACAAATGAAAGCCTGTGAATCTTTAGATAGCCGATTTTTTTTTTTTTTTTTTTTTTTTTTTTTTTTTTTTTTTTTTGGATGTGTGTATTATTGAGGGATAGTGACGTCCTATGCGTCCTTTACTGTAGATGTTGTTTAATACTGGATCACAAATGAGGAATTCTGCAGGGGATGTGGATGGCGTCATTTTATATAAAATAAAATCGCATGTTTTAAGTCTTAAAACTGAACTACAGTAGAGTCCTGATTATCCGAGTTCCGCTTAGCCGAGTTTCCGCTTTAACCGAGTTATTTTCTTCTGATGGACAGATGGTTTCCATTATTATGAAACAGCCATTATAAATGAAGCGTTAGGTGAAGATGAAAGAGCAGCCGTAAAAAGTTAGAACTCTGATTTTCTGGTCAGATTGGGGGGGGGGGGGGGGTGGCCATAATTTTTTTTTGCTCGAATAATCGGGACTCTACTCAATTTATATTTATATACATATATTTTTTTCTTCGGGGGCGACACTAAATTCTGAAAAAGCAGAATTCCCGTTCTCTAGTTTCTTTCTTTCTGTCTTTTCTTTTACATTAAAAGTAATATTTAAAATATTGCAACTTAATATTGTAGCTTTAACTTAAGAATATGCAAGTATTCTTAATAACTATTCTTATAAATTATGCAGTTATTTTGAATATTTTCCATAAATAGCCTACCATGTAATTATTTTTTTTTCTAAAAAGAAAAAATAATAATAATTACATCTTTATGTTAAAGAGTATTCTTTTAACATAAATTATTATTTAATTATTTTAAATAAAATTTTAATATCGAGTTTTCGTATAATAGCTTGATCATATAATAATTCGAATTTTTCCTCTAAAATTAACGTATCACGTGATTAATTTGAACCAAATGATTATATCAAAGTGTATTTTTCTAGCATAAATTATTGTTTAATTATTTTAAATAAAATTTTAACATGGCTTTTCATATAATAGCTTGGTCATATAATCATTTGAATTTTTTTTCTAAAATTAACCTATCTTGTAGTTATTTTGAATCAAATTTTGTATCAAAGAGTATTCATTTTTTTAGCATAGCTTTATTACATATATTTTAAAATTAATTTTTAAATTTTTTTCTAGCAATAGCTTATCATACATAATTATTTTGAATTATTTTTTAAATAAAACATATTTTCCTTTACTCAAATAACATAGCCGTACAATCTCTCTTTTTTCCAGAATGCTCCAATTTCAACCATGCCGAAGAACTCATAATACATTTTCCACTACTACCACAATCTTCTTTTTTGATACAATCATCATCTATTACAGAAATAAAAAGAGAAGACTCTTACCTTTAATCCAGGTCTTTCATGTATTCCAATTTTCCAGTATTTTTCCTGTTTCTCGATGATGTGTTACAGCAGCACACACGCAGTCTACCACTAACATCTCACGTAAACATTCCTCATAGGATAGCAAACGTGATTTTTGACAAACCGTTTTTCTCTCTCTTCGGAATCGTTTTCATGCTGCGAAAAGGGGAGGCCTTGCTCACCGGATGGCAGCTAGAATATCGTCTGAAGCACCCCGAGCGTAGAGCGATCGATAATGGAACCGTTACAGCAGCTATCCTTTGCCGGTTGCTCATTGGCTGGTTCGGGATCGGTTAGTTTTGTTTTGGTTGTTGCAAGAGCAGTCAATGTCTCTTTTATTTCTTTACTATACGCATTTGTATACGGTGCTTAAGCGTTCATAAGTCAAAGGGAAATTTCATTGATTAGAATTCGATATGTTAACTTGCAAAGCAATTAAAAGTAAATAACTCCTATAGTGCTCTTCACGGCATCGTGATTTTTCCAGGACGTGATCCGGAAGGAAGCACGTCTTAGGTAGAGGGCTTTTGAGGAGATTTAACATGGATATAATATCTCCCACTTCGTGGATAAATGTTTAAAGGAAAAGTTTCTGTACTTTAAGGAGCTTTTTTTTTTCTAATATCCTTATATACAGAAAATTAATTTTACTCAGAATGTACGGCTTGGTACAAAATTTTATGTAGCTCCTCTTCAGCATGCATTTTGAGAGCATAACCATATTTTTTAAATTAATTTCAATTCTAAATCGAACAACTTATTATGTGTCATTTTAAAGACAATTTTATATAGAGTTAAGAACTATTTTCAATTTTAAATCTTGGAAATTTACGAAGAATTTCATTGTGAAATAACATAAGTAATGAAAAATAGTTCCTCCACCACTCTCTTAAATACTTGTAAGGCAATGGAAAATTTCATTGGTTAAAATCTGTTATGTTAAGCAGTAATTAAAAATAAATATCTCGGATGGCACTTTTCACAGCATCCTGATTCCGAAAGGAAGCCAGTCTTGGGTTGGGGGCTTTTGATGAGATTTAACTTATAGTTACATAGACATAATATTCCCCACTTCGTGGATAAATGTTTACAGGAAAAGTTTCTGTACTTTAAGGAGCTTTTTTCTTCTAATATCCTTATATACAGAAAATTAATTTTACTCAGAATGTACGGCTTGGTACAAAATTTTATGTAGCTCCTCTTCAGCATGCATTTTGAGAGCATAACCATATTTTTTAAATTAATTTCAGTTCTAAATCGAACAACTTATTATGTGTCATTTTAAAGACAATTTTATATAGAGTTCAGAACTATTTTCAATTTTAAATCTTGGAAATTTACGAAGAATTTCATTGTGAAATAACATAAGTAATGAAAAATAGTTCCTCCACCACTCTCTTAAATACTTGTAAGGCAATGGAAAATTTCATTGGTTAAAATCTGTTATGTTAAGCAGTAATTAAAAATAAATATCTCGGATGGCACTTTTCACAGCATCCTGATTCCGAAAGGAAGCCTGTCTTGGGTTGGGGGCTTTTGATGAGATTTAACTTATAGTTACATAGACATAATATTCCCCACTTCGTGGATAAATGTTTACAGGAAAAGTTTCTGTACTTTAAGGAGCTTTTTTCTTCTAATATCCTTATATACAGAAAATTAATTTTACTCAGAATGTACGGCTTGGTACAAAATTTTATGTAGCTCCTCTTCAGCATGCATTTTGAGAGCATAACCATATTTTTTAAATTAATTTCAATTCTAAATCGAACAACTTATTATGTGTCATTTTAAAGACAATTTTATATAGAGTTCAGAACTATTTTCAATTTTAAATCTTGGAAATTTACGAAGAATTTCATTGTGAAATAACATAAGTAATGAAAAATAGTTCCTCCACCACTCTCTTAAATACTTGTAAGGCAATGGAAAATTTCATTGGTTAAAATCTGTTATGTTAAGCAGTAATTAAAAATAAATATCTCGGATGGCACTTTTCACAGCATCCTGATTCCGAAAGGAAGCCTGTCTTGGGTTGGGGGCTTTTGATGAGATTTAACTTATAGTTACATAGACATAATATTCCCCACTTCGTGGATAAATGTTTACAGGAAAAGTTTCTGTACTTTAAGGAGCTTTTTTCTTCTAATATCCTTATATACAGAAAATTAATTTTACTCAGAATGTACGGCTTGGTACAAAATTTTATGTAGCTCCTCTTCAGCATGCATTTTGAGAGCATAACCATATTTTTTAAATTAATTTCAATTCTAAATCGAACAACTTATTATGTGTCATTTTAAAGACAATTTTATATAGAGTTCAGAACTATTTTCAATTTTAAATCTTGGAAATTTACGAAGAATTTCATTGTGAAATAACATAAGTAATGAAAAATAGTTCCTCCACCACTCTCTTAAATACTTGTAAGGCAATGGAAATTTTCATTGGTTAAAATCTGTTATGTTAAGCAGTAATTAAAAATAAATATCTCGGATGGCACTTTTCACAGCATCCTGATTCCGAAAGGAAGCCTGTCTTGGGTTGGGGGCTTTTGATGAGATTTAACTTATAGTTACATAGACATAATATTCCCCACTTCGTGGATAAATGTTTACAGGAAAAGTTTCTGTACTTTAAGGAGCTTTTTTCTTCTAATATCCTTATATACAGAAAATTAATTTTACTCAGAATGTACGGCTTGGTACAAAATTTTATGTAGCTCCTCTTCAGCATGCATTTTGAGAGCATAACCATATTTTTTAAATTAATTTCAATTCTAAATCGAACAACTTATTATGTGTCATTTTAAAGACAATTTTATATAGAGTTCAGAACTATTTTCAATTTTAAATCTTGGAAATTTACGAAGAATTTCATTGTGAAATAACATAAGTAATGAAAAATAGTTCCTCCACCACTCTCTTAAATACTTGTAAGGCAATGGAAAATTTCATTGGTTAAAATCTGTTATGTTAAGCAGTAATTAAAAATAAATATCTCGGATGGCACTTTTCACAGCATCCTGATTCCGAAAGGAAGCCTGTCTTGGGTTGGGGGCTTTTGATGAGATTTAACTTATAGTTACATAGACATAATATTCCCCACTTCGTGGATAAATGTTTACAGGAAAAGTTTCTGTACTTTAAGGAGCTTTTTTCTTCTAATATCCTTATATACAGAAAATTAATTTTACTCAGAATGTACGGCTTGGTACAAAATTTTATGTAGCTCCTCTTCAGCATGCATTTTGAGAGCATAACCATATTTTTTAAATTAATTTCAATTCTAAATCGAACAACTTATTATGTGTCATTTTAAAGACAATTTTATATAGAGTTCAGAACTATTTTCAATTTTAAATCTTGGAAATTTACGAAGAATTTCATTGTGAAATAACATAAGTAATGAAAAATAGTTCCTCCACCACTCTCTTAAATACTTGTAAGGCAATGGAAAATTTCATTGGTTAAAATCTGTTATGTTAAGCAGTAATTAAAAATAAATATCTCGGATGGCACTTTTCACAGCATCCTGATTCCGAAAGGAAGCCTGTCTTGGGTTGGGGGCTTTTGATGAGATTTAACTTATAGTTACATAGACATAATATTCCCCACTTCGTGGATAAATGTTTACAGGAAAAGTTTCTGTACTTTAAGGAGCTTTTTTCTTCTAATATCCTTATATACAGAAAATTAATTTTACTCAGAATGTACGGCTTGGTACAAAATTTTATGTAGCTCCTCTTCAGCATGCATTTTGAGAGCATAACCATATTTTTTAAATTAATTTCAATTCTAAATCGAACAACTTATTATGTGTCATTTTAAAGACAATTTTATATAGAGTTCAGAACTATTTTCAATTTTAAATCTTGGAAATTTACGAAGAATTTCATTGTGAAATAACATAAGTAATGAAAAATAGTTCCTCCACCACTCTCTTAAATACTTGTAAGGCAATGGAAAATTTCATTGGTTAAAATCTGTTATGTTAAGCAGTAATTAAAAATAAATATCTCGGATGGCACTTTTCACAGCATCCTGATTCCGAAAGGAAGCCTGTCTTGGGTTGGGGGCTTTTGATGATATTTAACTTATAGTTACATAGACATAATATTCCCCACTTCGTGGATAAATGTTTACAGGAAAAGTTTCTGTACTTTAAGTAGCTTTTTTCTTCTAATATCCTTATATACAGAAAATTAATTTTACTCAGAATGTACGGCTTGGTACAAAATTTTATGTAGCTCCTCTTCAGCATGCATTTTGAGAGCATAACCATATTTTTTAAATTAATTTCAATTCTAAATCGAACAACTTATTATGTGTCATTTTAAAGACAATTTTATATAGAGTTCAGAACTATTTTCAATTTTAAATCTTGGAAATTTACGAAGAATTTCATTGTGAAATAACATAAGTAATGAAAAATAGTTCCTCCACCACTTTCTTAAATATTTGTAAGGCAATGGAAAATTTCATTGGTTAAAATCTGTTATGTTAAGCAGTAATTAAAAATAAATATCTCGGATGGCACTTTTCACAGCATCCTGATTCCGAAAGGAAGCCTGTCTTGGGTTGGGGGCTTTTGATGAGATTTAACTTATAGTTACATAGACATAATATTCCCCACTTCGTGGATAAATGTTTACAGGAAAAGTTTCTGTACTTTAAGGAGCTTTTTTCTTCTAATATCCTTATATACAGAAAATTAATTTTACTCAGAATGTACGGCTTGGTACAAAATTTTATGTAGCTCCTCTTCAGCATGCATTTTGAGAGCATAACCATATTTTTTAAATTAATTTCAATTCTAAATCGAACAACTTATTATGTGTCATTTTAAAGACAATTTTATATAGAGTTCAGAACTATTTTCAATTTTAAATCTTGGAAATTTACGAAGAATTTCATTGTGAAATAACATAAGTAATGAAAAATAGTTCCTCCACCACTCTCTTAAATACTTGTAAGGCAATGGAAAATTTCATTGGTTAAAATCTGTTATGTTAAGCAGTAATTAAAAATAAATATCTCGGATGGCACTTTTCACAGCATCCTGATTCCGAAAGGAAGCCTGTCTTGGGTTGGGGGCTTTTGATGAGATTTAACTTATAGTTACATAGACATAATATTCCCCACTTCGTGGATAAATGTTTACAGGAAAAGTTTCTGTACTTTAAGGAGCTTTTTTCTTCTAATATCCTTATATACAGAAAATTAATTTTACTCAGAATGTACGGCTTGGTACAAAATTTTATGTAGCTCCTCTTCAGCATGCATTTTGAGAGCATAACCATATTTTTTAAATTAATTTCAATTCTAAATCGAACAACTTATTATGTGTCATTTTAAAGACAATTTTATATAGAGTTCAGAACTATTTTCAATTTTAAATCTTGGAAATTTACGAAGAATTTCATTGTGAAATAACATAAGTAATGAAAAATAGTTCCTCCACCACTCTCTTAAATACTTGTAAGGCAATGGAAAATTTCATTGGTTAAAATCTGTTATGTTAAGCAGTAATTAAAAATAAATATCTCGGATGGCACTTTTCACAGCATCCTGATTCCGAAAGGAAGCCTGTCTTGGGTTGGGGGCTTTTGATGAGATTTAACTTATAGTTACATAGACATAATATTCCCCACTTCGTGGATAAATGTTTACAGGAAAAGTTTCTGTACTTTAAGGAGCTTTTTTCTTCTAATATCCTTATATACAGAAAATTAATTTTACTCAGAATGTACGGCTTGGTACAAAATTTTATGTAGCTCCTCTTCAGCATGCATTTTGAGAGCATAACCATATTTTTTAAATTAATTTCAATTCTAAATCGAACAACTTATTATGTGTCATTTTAAAGACAATTTTATATAGAGTTCAGAACTATTTTCAATTTTAAATCTTGGAAATTTACGAAGAATTTCATTGTGAAATAACATAAGTAATGAAAAATAGTTCCTCCACCACTCTCTTAAATACTTGTAAGGCAATGGAAAATTTCATTGGTTAAAATCTGTTATGTTAAGCAGTAATTAAAAATAAATATCTCGGATGGCACTTTTCACAGCATCCTGATTCCGAAAGGAAGCCTGTCTTGGGTTGGGGGCTTTTGATGAGATTTAACTTATAGTTACATAGACATAATATTCCCCACTTCGTGGATAAATGTTTACAGGAAAAGTTTCTGTACTTTAAGGAGCTTTTTTCTTCTAATATCCTTATATACAGAAAATTAATTTTACTCAGAATGTACGGCTTGGTACAAAATTTTATGTAGCTCCTCTTCAGCATGCATTTTGAGAGCATAACCATATTTTTTAAATTAATTTCAATTCTAAATCGAACAACTTATTATGTGTCATTTTAAAGACAATTTTATATAGAGTTCAGAACTATTTTCAATTTTAAATCTTGGAAATTTACGAAGAATTTCATTGTGAAATAACATAAGTAATGAAAAATAGTTCCTCCACCACTCTCTTAAATACTTGTAAGGCAATGGAAAATTTGATTGGTTAAAATCTGTTATGTTAAGCAGTAATTAAAAATAAATATCTCGGATGGCACTTTTCACAGCATCCTGATTCCGAAAGGAAGCCTGTCTCGGGTTGGGGGCTTTTGATGAGATTTAACTTATAGTTACATAGACATAATATTCCCCACTTCGTGGATAAATGTTTACAGGAAAAGTTTCTGTACTTTAAGGAGCTTTTTTCTTCTAATATCCTTATATACAGAAAATTAATTTTACTCAGAATGTACGGCTTGGTACAAAATTTTATGTAGCTCCTCTTCAGCATGCATTTTGAGAGCATAACCATATTTTTTAAATTAATTTCAGTTCTAAATCGAACAACTTATTATGTGTCATTTTAAAGACAATTTTATATAGAGTTCAGAACTATTTTCAATTTTAAATCTTGGAAATTTACGAAGAATTTCATTGTGAAATAACATAAGTAATGAAAAATAGTTCCTCCACCACTCTCTTAAATACTTGTAAGGCAATGGAAAATTTCATTGGTTAAAATCTGTTATGTTAAGCAGTAATTAAAAATAAATATCTCGGATGGCACTTTTCACAGCATCCTGATTCCGAAAGGAAGCCTGTCTTGGGTTGGGGGCTTTTGATGAGATTTAACTTATAGTTACATAGACATAATATTCCCCACTTCGTGGATAAATGTTTACAGGAAAAGTTTCTGTACTTTAAGGAGCTTTTTTCTTCTAATATCCTTATATACAGAAAATTAATTTTACTCAGAATGTACGGCTTGGTACAAAATTTTATGTAGCTCCTCTTCAGCATGCATTTTGAGAGCATAACCATATTTTTTAAATTAATTTCAATTCTAAATCGAACAACTTATTATGTGTCATTTTAAAGACAATTTTATATAGAGTTCAGAACTATTTTCAATTTTAAATCTTGGAAATTTACGAAGAATTTCATTGTGAAATAACATAAGTAATGAAAAATAGTTCCTCCACCACTCTCTTAAATACTTGTAAGGCAATGGAAAATTTCATTGGTTAAAATCTGTTATGTTAAGCAGTAATTAAAAATAAATATCTCGGATGGCACTTTTCACAGCATCCTGATTCCGAAAGGAAGCCTGTCTTGGGTTGGGGGCTTTTGATGAGATTTAACTTATAGTTACATAGACATAATATTCCCCACTTCGTGGATAAATGTTTACAGGAAAAGTTTCTGTACTTTAAGGAGCTTTTTTCTTCTAATATCCTTATATACAGAAAATTAATTTTACTCAGAATGTACGGCTTGGTACAAAATTTTATGTAGCTCCTCTTCAGCATGCATTTTGAGAGCATAACCATATTTTTTAAATTAATTTCAATTCTAAATCGAACAACTTATTATGTGTCATTTTAAAGACAATTTTATATAGAGTTCAGAACTATTTTCAATTTTAAATCTTGGAAATTTACGAAGAATTTCATTGTGAAATAACATAAGTAATGAAAAATAGTTCCTCCACCACTCTCTTAAATACTTGTAAGGCAATGGAAAATTTCATTGGTTAAAATCTGTTATGTTAAGCAGTAATTAAAAATAAATATCTCGGATGGCACTTTTCACAGCATCCTGATTCCGAAAGGAAGCCTGTCTTGGGTTGGGGGCTTTTGATGATATTTAACTTATAGTTACATAGACATAATATTCCCCACTTCGTGGATAAATGTTTACAGGAAAAGTTTCTGTACTTTAAGTAGCTTTTTTCTTCTAATATCCTTATATACAGAAAATTAATTTTACTCAGAATGTACGGCTTGGTACAAAATTTTATGTAGCTCCTCTTCAGCATGCATTTTGAGAGCATAACCATATTTTTTAAATTAATTTCAATTCTAAATCGAACAACTTATTATGTGTCATTTTAAAGACAATTTTATATAGAGTTCAGAACTATTTTCAATTTTAAATCTTGGAAATTTACGAAGAATTTCATTGTGAAATAACATAAGTAATGAAAAATAGTTCCTCCACCACTTTCTTAAATATTTGTAAGGCAATGGAAAATTTCATTGGTTAAAATCTGTTATGTTAAGCAGTAATTAAAAATAAATATCTCGGATGGCACTTTTCACAGCATCCTGATTCCGAAAGGAAGCCTGTCTTGGGTTGGGGGCTTTTGATGAGATTTAACTTATAGTTACATAGACATAATATTCCCCACTTCGTGGATAAATGTTTACAGGAAAAGTTTCTGTACTTTAAGGAGCTTTTTTCTTCTAATATCCTTATATACAGAAAATTAATTTTACTCAGAATGTACGGCTTGGTACAAAATTTTATGTAGCTCCTCTTCAGCATGCATTTTGAGAGCATAACCATATTTTTTAAATTAATTTCAATTCTAAATCGAACAACTTATTATGTGTCATTTTAAAGACAATTTTATATAGAGTTCAGAACTATTTTCAATTTTAAATCTTGGAAATTTACGAAGAATTTCATTGTGAAATAACATAAGTAATGAAAAATAGTTCCTCCACCACTCTCTTAAATACTTGTAAGGCAATGGAAAATTTCATTGGTTAAAATCTGTTATGTTAAGCAGTAATTAAAAATAAATATCTCGGATGGCACTTTTCACAGCATCCTGATTCCGAAAGGAAGCCTGTCTTGGGTTGGGGGCTTTTGATGAGATTTAACTTATAGTTACATAGACATAATATTCCCCACTTCGTGGATAAATGTTTACAGGAAAAGTTTCTGTACTTTAAGGAGCTTTTTTCTTCTAATATCCTTATATACAGAAAATTAATTTTACTCAGAATGTACGGCTTGGTACAAAATTTTATGTAGCTCCTCTTCAGCATGCATTTTGAGAGCATAACCATATTTTTTAAATTAATTTCAATTCTAAATCGAACAACTTATTATGTGTCATTTTAAAGACAATTTTATATAGAGTTCAGAACTATTTTCAATTTTAAATCTTGGAAATTTACGAAGAATTTCATTGTGAAATAACATAAGTAATGAAAAATAGTTCCTCCACCACTCTCTTAAATACTTGTAAGGCAATGGAAAATTTCATTGGTTAAAATCTGTTATGTTAAGCAGTAATTAAAAATAAATATCTCGGATGGCACTTTTCACAGCATCCTGATTCCGAAAGGAAGCCTGTCTTGGGTTGGGGGCTTTTGATGAGATTTAACTTATAGTTACATAGACATAATATTCCCCACTTCGTGGATAAATGTTTACAGGAAAAGTTTCTGTACTTTAAGGAGCTTTTTTCTTCTAATATCCTTATATACAGAAAATTAATTTTACTCAGAATGTACGGCTTGGTACAAAATTTTATGTAGCTCCTCTTCAGCATGCATTTTGAGAGCATAACCATATTTTTTAAATTAATTTCAATTCTAAATCGAACAACTTATTATGTGTCATTTTAAAGACAATTTTATATAGAGTTCAGAACTATTTTCAATTTTAAATCTTGGAAATTTACGAAGAATTTCATTGTGAAATAACATAAGTAATGAAAAATAGTTCCTCCACCACTCTCTTAAATACTTGTAAGGCAATGGAAAATTTCATTGGTTAAAATCTGTTATGTTAAGCAGTAATTAAAAATAAATATCTCGGATGGCACTTTTCACAGCATCCTGATTCCGAAAGGAAGCCTGTCTTGGGTTGGGGGCTTTTGATGAGATTTAACTTATAGTTACATAGACATAATATTCCCCACTTCGTGGATAAATGTTTACAGGAAAAGTTTCTGTACTTTAAGGAGCTTTTTTCTTCTAATATCCTTATATACAGAAAATTAATTTTACTCAGAATGTACGGCTTGGTACAAAATTTTATGTAGCTCCTCTTCAGCATGCATTTTGAGAGCATAACCATATTTTTTAAATTAATTTCAATTCTAAATCGAACAACTTATTATGTGTCATTTTAAAGACAATTTTATATAGAGTTCAGAACTATTTTCAATTTTAAATCTTGGAAATTTACGAAGAATTTCATTGTGAAATAACATAAGTAATGAAAAATAGTTCCTCCACCACTCTCTTAAATACTTGTAAGGCAATGGAAAATTTGATTGGTTAAAATCTGTTATGTTAAGCAGTAATTAAAAATAAATATCTCGGATGGCACTTTTCACAGCATCCTGATTCCGAAAGGAAGCCTGTCTCGGGTTGGGGGCTTTTGATGAGATTTAACTTATAGTTACATAGACATAATATTCCCCACTTCGTGGATAAATGTTTACAGGAAAAGTTTCTGTACTTTAAGGAGCTTTTTTCTTCTAATATCCTTATATACAGAAAATTAATTTTACTCAGAATGTACGGCTTGGTACAAAATTTTATGTAGCTCCTCTTCAGCATGCATTTTGAGAGCATAACCATATTTTTTAAATTAATTTCAGTTCTAAATCGAACAACTTATTATGTGTCATTTTAAAGACAATTTTATATAGAGTTCAGAACTATTTTCAATTTTAAATCTTGGAAATTTACGAAGAATTTCATTGTGAAATAACATAAGTAATGAAAAATAGTTCCTCCACCACTCTCTTAAATACTTGTAAGGCAATGGAAAATTTCATTGGTTAAAATCTGTTATGTTAAGCAGTAATTAAAAATAAATATCTCGGATGGCACTTTTCACAGCATCCTGATTCCGAAAGGAAGCCTGTCTTGGGTTGGGGGCTTTTGATGAGATTTAACTTATAGTTACATAGACATAATATTCCCCACTTCGTGGATAAATGTTTACAGGAAAAGTTTCTGCACTGTAAAAAAAAAATGGTAACGTTGCATGTAAAATCCAGGAGCGTTTCGCCTTTTCTCAGGTTTCCAGAATAATTTAGCTCTTTCCTGATAAATTCTGGTTTTCTTATCTGAAACGTTCCTGAACAAAATTTGGAAACAGCAAAACGTTGCGGCCGCCATTTATTATTTTTTTGCTATAATCCGTTGCTCGCGCGCGAGTGTCGAAAACGAATTCCTTAAATGAATGTAAAAAAATTAATATGGAATGCAAATAAATCAATAGACGACATAATCCTTTACGTCTCTATTGCCAAGACTGTGGAATGTTTAAGGAGCAGACCGTGTAAAAAAAATACACCTATTATTTGATCTCCATTAACCAGGGGACCATCAAATATGATTCTCACCGATTTTGATTAATTTAAAGTATGTTTTAGAGTTCTTATCTCTAATTATTCTTGTGAAAGAATTTCTTCAAATGGGCCTTAGATTTTCAGAAATTAGATGCCGAGGTTTAGCATACGTTTCAAATACCCATTAGTTTGCAGCTCTCAATGTGTCTTTCGTAGTGTGGACGCAGAAGGTTCACCCGCCACCCGTACGGCCCGAGTTCGATGCTACCTCTCGACTTGTTTTTTTTAAATTAATTTTATATTTTAACACTTTACAATTTGATTTAAATTTGATATATATTTGACACTTTAAATTGCTGCAAATTTGAATTTTTTTTTTTTTTTTTTTTTTTTTTTTTTTAGGAAAAAATATACAATTACGTTTAGGATTTTTTTTTTTTCATGAAAATTTATATGTATTTTATCTAACTTGTAAACTAACATAATTACTGACGAAAATCCAAAATATTTTACGTCTAGATTTTTTTTCTAATTATTATTTACATTTATATATTTTTATATTTTAAGCAAAGTTCAGAAACAATATATCATATATATATTTACTTTATTGAATTTTAACTGGAAATTTATTTTTTCGTGTAAATTATAAATAATAACTAGCGCTGCAGTTCGCAGCCAAGTCCAACTAATAAGAGTGAATTATGTCAGCCAGGTATCGGTCCGAATAGCCTAACAGGTAAGGCATTGGCACGGCACGCCAAGTATCCAGGTTCGATCCCTGGTCTGAACATTTTTCGCTCTGTTGGAATAAACTTGAACTGTGCTACTCCAGCCTTGAATATAAATAATAATTTTGATGTCAATTTCAAAATATTTTTTCATTCCAATAAATAATGATAATAAAGCGAAAATTGTCAACAGGAAATGTAAAAATCGTCTGCGGATCCCGCATGCTGTGAAATGTCAGTAATGTTTTGCTGTCAACAGAAATATTCCTGGTATTTCGCAGGAAACTTACTGGCATTTCTGTAGAATGTTTTTAACATATACAGTAAAGTTCCAGTCATTTTCAAGAAATGTTTCCTGGAAATAATGGGCAACTCAGCTGCCCATTTTTTCCCAGGAACGTTGCGGAATTTTTTTTACAGTGTGTACTTTAAGGAGCTTTTTTCTTCTAATATCCTTATATACAGAAAATTAATTTTACTCAGAATGTACGGCTTGGTACAAAATTTTATGTAGCTCCTCTTCAGCATGCATTTTGAGAGCATAACCATATTTTTTAAATTAATTTCAATTCTAAATCGAACAACTTATTATGTGTCATTTTAAAGACAATTTTATATAGAGTTCAGAACTATTTTCAATTTTAAATCTTGGAAATTTACGAAGAATTTCATTGTGAAATAACATAAGTAATGAAAAATAGTTCCTCCACCACTCTCTTAAATACTTGTAAGGCAATGGAAAATTTCATTGGTTAAAATCTGTTATGTTAAGCAGTAATTAAAAATAAATATCTCGGATGGCACTTTTCACAGCATCCTGATTCCGAAAGGAAGCCTGTCTTGGGTTGGGGGCTTTTGATGAGATTTAACTTATAGTTACATAGACATAATATTCCCCACTTCGTGGATAAATGTTTACAGGAAAAGTTTCTGTACTTTAAGGAGCTTTTATCTTCCAATATCCTTATATACAGAAAATTAATTTTACTCAGAATGTACGGCTTGGTACAAAATTTTATGTAGCTCCTCTTCAGCATGCATTTTGAGAGCATAACCATATTTTTTAAATTAATTTCAATTCTAAATCGAACAACTTATTATGTGTCATTTTAAAGATAATTTTATATAGAGTTCAGAACTATTTTCAATTTTAAATCTTGGAAATTTACGAAGAATTTCATTGTGAAATAACATAAGTAATGAAAAATAGTTCCTCCACCACTCTCTTAAATACTTGTAAGGCAATGGAAAATTTCATTGGTTAAAATCTGTTATGTTAAGCAGTAATTAAAAATAAATATCTCGGATGGCACTTTTCACAGCATCCTGATTCCGAAAGGAAGCCTGTCTTGGGTTGGGGGCTTTTGATGAGATTTAACTTATAGTTACATAGACATAATATTCCCCACTTCGTGGATAAATGTTTACAGGAAAAGTTTCTGTACTTTAAGGAGCTTTTTTCTTCTAATATCCTTATATACAGAAAATTAATTTTACTCAGAATGTACGGCTTGGTACAAAATTTTATGTAGCTCCTCTTCAGCATGCATTTTGAGAGCATAACCATATTTTTTAAATTAATTTCAATTCTAAATCGAACAACTTATTATGTGTCATTTTAAAGACAATTTTATATAGAGTTCAGAACTATTTTCAATTTTAAATCTTGGAAATTTACGAAGAATTTCATTGTGAAATAACATAAGTAATGAAAAATAGTTCCTCCACCACTCTCTTAAATACTTGTAAGGCAATGGAAAATTTCATTGGTTAAAATCTGTTATGTTAAGCAGTAATTAAAAATAAATATCTCGGATGGCACTTTTCACAGCATCCTGATTCCGAAAGGAAGCCTGTCTTGGGTTGGGGGCTTTTGATGAGATTTAACTTATAGTTACATAGACATAATATTCCCCACTTCGTGGATAAATGTTTACAGGAAAAGTTTCTGTACTTTAAGGAGCTTTTTTCTTCTAATATCCTTATATACAGAAAATTAATTTTACTCAGAATGTACGGCTTGGTACAAAATTTTATGTAGCTCCTCTTCAGCATGCATTTTGAGAGCATAACCATATTTTTTAAATTAATTTCAATTCTAAATCGAACAACTTATTATGTGTCATTTTAAAGACAATTTTATATAGAGTTCAGAACTATTTTCAATTTTAAATCTTGGAAATTTACGAAGAATTTCATTGTGAAATAACATAAGTAATGAAAAATAGTTCCTCCACCACTCTCTTAAATACTTGTAAGGCAATGGAAAATTTCATTGGTTAAAATCTGTTATGTTAAGCAGTAATTAAAAATAAATATCTCGGATGGCACTTTTCACAGCATCCTGATTCCGAAAGGAAGCCTGTCTTGGGTTGGGGGCTTTTGATGAGATTTAACTTATAGTTACATAGACATAATATTCCCCACTTCGTGGATAAATGTTTACAGGAAAAGTTTCTGTACTTTAAGGAGCTTTTTTATTCTAATATCCTTATATACAGAAAATTAATTTTACTCAGAATGTACGGCTTGGTACAAAATTTTATGTAGCTCCTCTTCAGCATGCATTTTGAGAGCATAACCATATTTTTTAAATTAATTTCAGTTCTAAATCGAACAACTTATTATGTGTCATTTTAAAGACAATTTTATATAGAGTTCAGAACTATTTTCAATTTTAAATCTTGGAAATTTACGAAGAATTTCATTGTGAAATAACATAAGTAATGAAAAATAGTTCCTCCACCACTCTCTTAAATACTTGTAAGGCAATGGAAAATTTCATTGGTTAAAATCTGTTATGTTAAGCAGTAATTAAAAATAAATATCTCGGATGGCACTTTTCACAGCATCCTGATTCCGAAAGGAAGCCTGTCTTGGGTTGGGGGCTTTTGATGAGATTTAACTTATAGTTACATAGACATAATATTCCCCACTTCGTGGATAAATGTTTACAGGAAAAGTTTCTGTACTTTAAGGAGCTTTTTTCTTCTAATATCCTTATATACAGAAAATTAATTTTACTCAGAATGTACGGCTTGGTACAAAATTTTATGTAGCTCCTCTTCAGCATGCATTTTGAGAGCATAACCATATTTTTTAAATTAATTTCAGTTCTAAATCGAACAACTTATTATGTGTCATTTTAAAGACAATTTTATATAGAGTTCAGAACTATTTTCAATTTTAAATCTTGGAAATTTACGAAGAATTTCATTGTGAAATAACATAAGTAATGAAAAATAGTTCCTCCACCACTCTCTTAAATACTTGTAAGGCAATGGAAAATTTCATTGGTTAAAATCTGTTATGTTAAGCAGTAATTAAAAATAAATATCTCGGATGGCACTTTTCACAGCATCCTGATTCCGAAAGGAAGCCTGTCTTGGGTTGGGGGCTTTTGATGAGATTTAACTTATAGTTACATAGACATAATATTCCCCACTTCGTGGATAAATGTTTACAGGAAAAGTTTCTGTACTTTAAGGAGCTTTTTTCTTCTAATATCCTTATATACAGAAAATTAATTTTACTCAGAATGTACGGCTTGGTACAAAATTTTATGTAGCTCCTCTTCAGCATGCATTTTGAGAGCATAACCATATTTTTTAAATTAATTTCAATTCTAAATCGAACAACTTATTATGTGTCATTTTAAAGACAATTTTATATAGAGTTCAGAACTATTTTCAATTTTAAATCTTGGAAATTTACGAAGAATTTCATTGTGAAATAACATAAGTAATGAAAAATAGTTCCTCCACCACTCTCTTAAATACTTGTAAGGCAATGGAAAATTTCATTGGTTAAAATCTGTTATGTTAAGCAGTAATTAAAAATAAATATCTCGGATGGCACTTTTCACAGCATCCTGATTCCGAAAGGAAGCCTGTCTTGGGTTGGGGGCTTTTGATGAGATTTAACTTATAGTTACATAGACATAATATTCCCCACTTCGTGGATAAATGTTTACAGGAAAAGTTTCTGTACTTTAAGGAGCTTTTTTCTTCTAATATCCTTATATACAGAAAATTAATTTTACTCAGAATGTACGGCTTGGTACAAAATTTTATGTAGCTCCTCTTCAGCATGCATTTTGAGAGCATAACCATATTTTTTAAATTAATTTCAATTCTAAATCGAACAACTTATTATGTGTCATTTTAAAGACAATTTTATATAGAGTTCAGAACTATTTTCAATTTTAAATCTTGGAAATTTACGAAGAATTTCATTGTGAAATAACATAAGTAATGAAAAATAGTTCCTCCACCACTCTCTTAAATACTTGTAAGGCAATGGAAAATTTCATTGGTTAAAATCTGTTATGTTAAGCAGTAATTAAAAATAAATATCTCGGATGGCACTTTTCACAGCATCCTGATTCCGAAAGGAAGCCTGTCTTGGGTTGGGGGCTTTTGATGAGATTTAACTTATAGTTACATAGACATAATATTCCCCACTTCGTGGATAAATGTTTACAGGAAAAGTTTCTGTACTTTAAGGAGCTTTTTTCTTCTAATATCCTTATATACAGAAAATTAATTTTACTCAGAATGTACGGCTTGGTACAAAATTTTATGTAGCTCCTCTTCAGCATGCATTTTGAGAGCATAACCATATTTTTTAAATTAATTTCAATTCTAAATCGAACAACTTATTATGTGTCATTTTAAAGACAATTTTATATAGAGTTCAGAACTATTTTCAATTTTAAATCTTGGAAATTTACGAAGAATTTCATTGTGAAATAACATAAGTAATGAAAAATAGTTCCTCCACCACTCTCTTAAATACTTGTAAGGCAATGGAAAATTTGATTGGTTAAAATCTGTTATGTTAAGCAGTAATTAAAAATAAATATCTCGGATGGCACTTTTCACAGCATCCTGATTCCGAAAGGAAGCCTGTCTCGGGTTGGGGGCTTTTGATGAGATTTAACTTATAGTTACATAGACATAATATTCCCCACTTCGTGGATAAATGTTTACAGGAAAAGTTTCTGTACTTTAAGGAGCTTTTTTCTTCTAATATCCTTATATACAGAAAATTAATTTTACTCAGAATGTACGGCTTGGTACAAAATTTTATGTAGCTCCTCTTCAGCATGCATTTTGAGAGCATAACCATATTTTTTAAATTAATTTCAGTTCTAAATCGAACAACTTATTATGTGTCATTTTAAAGACAATTTTATATAGAGTTCAGAACTATTTTCAATTTTAAATCTTGGAAATTTACGAAGAATTTCATTGTGAAATAACATAAGTAATGAAAAATAGTTCCTCCACCACTCTCTTAAATACTTGTAAGGCAATGGAAAATTTCATTGGTTAAAATCTGTTATGTTAAGCAGTAATTAAAAATAAATATCTCGGATGGCACTTTTCACAGCATCCTGATTCCGAAAGGAAGCCTGTCTTGGGTTGGGGGCTTTTGATGAGATTTAACTTATAGTTACATAGACATAATATTCCCCACTTCGTGGATAAATGTTTACAGGAAAAGTTTCTGCACTGTAAAAAAAAAATGGTAACGTTGCATGTAAAATCCAGGAGCGTTTCGCCTTTTCTCAGGTTTCCAGAATAATTTAGCTCTTTCCTGATAAATTCTGGTTTTCTTATCTGAAACGTTCCTGAACAAAATTTGGAAACAGCAAAACGTTGCGGCCGCCATTTATTATTTTTTTGCTATAATCCGTTGCTCGCGCGCGAGTGTCGAAAACGAATTCCTTAAATGAATGTAAAAAAATTAATATGGAATGCAAATAAATCAATAGACGACATAATCCTTTACGTCTCTATTGCCAAGACTGTGGAATGTTTAAGGAGCAGACCGTGTAAAAAAAATACACCTATTATTTGATCTCCATTAACCAGGGGACCATCAAATATGATTCTCACCGATTTTGATTAATTTAAAGTATGTTTTAGAGTTCTTATCTCTAATTATTCTTGTGAAAGAATTTCTTCAAATGGGCCTTAGATTTTCAGAAATTAGATGCCGAGGTTTAGCATACGTTTCAAATACCCATTAGTTTGCAGCTCTCAATGTGTCTTTCGTAGTGTGGACGCAGAAGGTTCACCCGCCACCCGTACGGCCCGAGTTCGATGCTACCTCTCGACTTGTTTTTTTTAAATTAATTTTATATTTTAACACTTTACAATTTGATTTAAATTTGATATATATTTGACACTTTAAATTGCTGCAAATTTGAATTTTTTTTTTTTTTTTTTTTTTTTTTTTTTAGGAAAAAATATACAATTACGTTTAGGATTTTTTTTTTTTTCATGAAAATTTATATGTATTTTATCTAACTTGTAAACTAACATAATTACTGACGAAAATCCAAAATATTTTACGTCTAGATTTTTTTTCTAATTATTATTTACATTTATATATTTTTATATTTTAAGCAAAGTTCAGAAACAATATATCATATATATATTTACTTTATTGAATTTTAACTGGAAATTTATTTTTTCGTGTAAATTATAAATAATAACTAGCGCTGCAGTTCGCAGCCAAGTCCAACTAATAAGAGTGAATTATGTCAGCCAGGTATCGGTCCGAATAGCCTAACAGGTAAGGCATTGGCACGGCACGCCAAGTATCCAGGTTCGATCCCTGGTCTGAACATTTTTCGCTCTGTTGGAATAAACTTGAACTGTGCTACTCCAGCCTTGAATATAAATAATAATTTTGATGTCAATTTCAAAATATTTTTTCATTCCAATAAATAATGATAATAAAGCGAAAATTGTCAACAGGAAATGTAAAAATCGTCTGCGGATCCCGCATGCTGTGAAATGTCAGTAATGTTTTGCTGTCAACAGAAATATTCCTGGTATTTCGCAGGAAACTTACTGGCATTTCTGTAGAATGTTTTTAACATATACAGTAAAGTTCCAGTCATTTTCAAGAAATGTTTCCTGGAAATAATGGGCAACTCAGCTGCCCATTTTTTCCCAGGAACGTTGCGGAATTTTTTTTACAGTGTGTACTTTAAGGAGCTTTTTTCTTCTAATATCCTTATATACAGAAAATTAATTTTACTCAGAATGTACGGCTTGGTACAAAATTTTATGTAGCTCCTCTTCAGCATGCATTTTGAGAGCATAACCATATTTTTTAAATTAATTTCAATTCTAAATCGAACAACTTATTATGTGTCATTTTAAAGACAATTTTATATAGAGTTCAGAACTATTTTCAATTTTAAATCTTGGAAATTTACGAAGAATTTCATTGTGAAATAACATAAGTAATGAAAAATAGTTCCTCCACCACTCTCTTAAATACTTGTAAGGCAATGGAAAATTTCATTGGTTAAAATCTGTTATGTTAAGCAGTAATTAAAAATAAATATCTCGGATGGCACTTTTCACAGCATCCTGATTCCGAAAGGAAGCCTGTCTTGGGTTGGGGGCTTTTGATGAGATTTAACTTATAGTTACATAGACATAATATTCCCCACTTCGTGGATAAATGTTTACAGGAAAAGTTTCTGTACTTTAAGGAGCTTTTATCTTCCAATATCCTTATATACAGAAAATTAATTTTACTCAGAATGTACGGCTTGGTACAAAATTTTATGTAGCTCCTCTTCAGCATGCATTTTGAGAGCATAACCATATTTTTTAAATTAATTTCAATTCTAAATCGAACAACTTATTATGTGTCATTTTAAAGACAATTTTATATAGAGTTCAGAACTATTTTCAATTTTAAATCTTGGAAATTTACGAAGAATTTCATTGTGAAATAACATAAGTAATGAAAAATAGTTCCTCCACCACTCTCTTAAATACTTGTAAGGCAATGGAAAATTTCATTGGTTAAAATCTGTTATGTTAAGCAGTAATTAAAAATAAATATCTCGGATGGCACTTTTCACAGCATCCTGATTCCGAAAGGAAGCCTGTCTTGGGTTGGGGGCTTTTGATGAGATTTAACTTATAGTTACATAGACATAATATTCCCCACTTCGTGGATAAATGTTTACAGGAAAAGTTTCTGTACTTTAAGGAGCTTTTTTCTTCTAATATCCTTATATACAGAAAATTAATTTTACTCAGAATGTACGGCTTGGTACAAAATTTTATGTAGCTCCTCTTCAGCATGCATTTTGAGAGCATAACCATATTTTTTAAATTAATTTCAATTCTAAATCGAACAACTTATTATGTGTCATTTTAAAGACAATTTTATATAGAGTTCAGAACTATTTTCAATTTTAAATCTTGGAAATTTACGAAGAATTTCATTGTGAAATAACATAAGTAATGAAAAATAGTTCCTCCACCACTCTCTTAAATACTTGTAAGGCAATGGAAAATTTCATTGGTTAAAATCTGTTATGTTAAGCAGTAATTAAAAATAAATATCTCGGATGGCACTTTTCACAGCATCCTGATTCCGAAAGGAAGCCTGTCTTGGGCTGTGGGCTTTTGATGAGATTTAACTTATAGTTACATAGACATAATATTCCCCACTTCGTGGATAAATGTTTACAGGAAAAGTTTCTGTACTTTAAGGAGCTTTTTTCTTCTAATATCCTTATATACAGAAAATTAATTTTACTCAGAATGTACGGCTTGGTACAAAATTTTATGTAGCTCCTCTTCAGCATGCATTTTGAGAGCATAACCATATTTTTTAAATTAATTTCAATTCTAAATCGAACAACTTATTATGTGTCATTTTAAAGACAATTTTATATAGAGTGCAGAACTATTTTCAATTTTAAATCTTGGAAATTTACGAAGAATTTCATTGTGAAATAACATAAGTAATGAAAAATAGTTCCTCCACCACTCTCTTAAATACTTGTAAGGCAATGGAAAATTTCATTGGTTAAAATCTGTTATGTTAAGCAGTAATTAAAAATAAATATCTCGGATGGCACTTTTCACAGCATCCTGATTCCGAAAGGAAGCCTGTCTTGGGTTGGGGGCTTTTGATGAGATTTAACTTATAGTTACATAGACATAATATTCCCCACTTCGTGGATAAATGTTTACAGGAAAAGTTTCTGTACTTTAAGGAGCTTTTTTATTCTAATATCCTTATATACAGAAAATTAATTTTACTCAGAATGTACGGCTTGGTACAAAATTTTATGTAGCTCCTCTTCAGCATGCATTTTGAGAGCATAACCATATTTTTTTAATTAATTTCAGTTCTAAATCGAACAACTTATTATGTGTCATTTTAAAGACAATTTTATATAGAGTTCAGAACTATTTTCAATTTTAAATCTTGGAAATTTACGAAGAATTTCATTGTGAAATAACATAAGTAATGAAAAATAGTTCCTCCACCACTCTCTTAAATACTTGTAAGGCAATGGAAAATTTCATTGGTTAAAATCTGTTATGTTAAGCAGTAATTAAAAATAAATATCTCGGATGGCACTTTTCACAGCATCCTGATTCCGAAAGGAAGCCTGTCTTGGGTTGGGGGCTTTTGATGAGATTTAACTTATAGTTACATAGACATAATATTCCCCACTTCGTGGATAAATGTTTACAGGAAAAGTTTCTGTACTTTAAGGAGCTTTTTTCTTCTAATATCCTTATATACAGAAAATTAATTTTACTCAGAATGTACGGCTTGGTACAAAATTTTATGTAGCTCCTCTTCAGCATGCATTTTGAGAGCATAACCATATTTTTTAAATTAATTTCAGTTCTAAATCGAACAACTTATTATGTGTCATTTTAAAGACAATTTTATATAGAGTTCAGAACTATTTTCAATTTTAAATCTTGGAAATTTACGAAGAATTTCATTGTGAAATAACATAAGTAATGAAAAATAGTTCCTCCACCACTCTCTTAAATACTTGTAAGGCAATGGAAAATTTCATTGGTTAAAATCTGTTATGTTAAGCAGTAATTAAAAATAAATATCTCGGATGGCACTTTTCACAGCATCCTGATTCCGAAAGGAAGCCTGTCTTGGGTTGGGGGCTTTTGATGAGATTTAACTTATAGTTACATAGACATAATATTCCCCACTTCGTGGATAAATGTTTACAGGAAAAGTTTCTGTACTTTAAGGAGCTTTTTTCTTCTAATATCCTTATATACAGAAAATTAATTTTACTCAGAATGTACGGCTTGGTACAAAATTTTATGTAGCTCCTCTTCAGCATGCATTTTGAGAGCATAACCATATTTTTTAAATTAATTTCAATTCTAAATCGAACAACTTATTATGTGTCATTTTAAAGACAATTTTATATAGAGTTCAGAACTATTTTCAATTTTAAATCTTGGAAATTTACGAAGAATTTCATTGTGAAATAACATAAGTAATGAAAAATAGTTCCTCCACCACTCTCTTAAATACTTGTAAGGCAATGGAAAATTTCATTGGTTAAAATCTGTTATGTTAAGCAGTAATTAAAAATAAATATCTCGGATGGCACTTTTCACAGCATCCTGATTCCGAAAGGAAGCCTGTCTTGGGTTGGGGGCTTTTGATGAGATTTAACTTATAGTTACATAGACATAATATTCCCCACTTCGTGGATAAATGTTTACAGGAAAAGTTTCTGTACTTTAAGGAGCTTTTTTCTTCTAATATCCTTATATACAGAAAATTAATTTTACTCAGAATGTACGGCTTGGTACAAAATTTTATGTAGCTCCTCTTCAGCATGCATTTTGAGAGCATAACCATATTTTTTAAATTAATTTCAATTCTAAATCGAACAACTTATTATGTGTCATTTTAAAGACAATTTTATATAGAGTTCAGAACTATTTTCAATTTTAAATCTTGGAAATTTACGAAGAATTTCATTGTGAAATAACATAAGTAATGAAAAATAGTTCCTCCACCACTCTCTTAAATACTTGTAAGGCAATGGAAAATTTCATTGGTTAAAATCTGTTATGTTAAGCAGTAATTAAAAATAAATATCTCGGATGGCACTTTTCACAGCATCCTGATTCCGAAAGGAAGCCTGTCTTGGGTTGGGGGCTTTTGATGAGATTTAACTTATAGTTACATAGACATAATATTCCCCACTTCGTGGATAAATGTTTACAGGAAAAGTTTCTGTACTTTAAGGAGCTTTTTTCTTCTAATATCCTTATATACAGAAAATTAATTTTACTCAGAATGTACGGCTTGGTACAAAATTTTATGTAGCTCCTCTTCAGCATGCATTTTGAGAGCATAACCATATTTTTTAAATTAATTTCAGTTCTAAATCGAACAACTTATTATGTGTCATTTTAAAGACAATTTTATATAGAGTTCAGAACTATTTTCAATTTTAAATCTTGGAAATTTACGAAGAATTTCATTGTGAAATAACATAAGTAATGAAAAATAGTTCCTCCACCACTCTCTTAAATACTTGTAAGGCAATGGAAAATTTCATTGGTTAAAATCTGTTATGTTAAGCAGTAATTAAAAATAAATATCTCGGATGGCACTTTTCACAGCATCCTGATTCCGAAAGGAAGCCTGTCTTGGGTTGGGGGCTTTTGATGAGATTTAACTTATAGTTACATAGACATAATATTCCCCACTTCGTGGATAAATGTTTACAGGAAAAGTTTCTGTACTTTAAGGAGCTTTTTTCTTCTAATATCCTTATATACAGAAAATTAATTTTACTCAGAATGTACGGCTTGGTACAAAATTTTATGTAGCTCCTCTTCAGCATGCATTTTGAGAGCATAACCATATTTTTTAAATTAATTTCAGTTCTAAATCGAACAACTTATTATATGTCATTTTAAAGACAATTTTATATAGAGTTCAGAACTATTTTCAATTTTAAATCTTGGAAATTTACGAAGAATTTCATTGTGAAATAACATAAGTAATGAAAAATAGTTCCTCCACCACTCTCTTAAATACTTGTAAGGCAATGGAAAATTTCATTGGTTAAAATCTGTTATGTTAAGCAGTAATTAAAAATAAATATCTCGGATGGCACTTTTCACAGCATCCTGATTCCGAAAGGAAGCCTGTCTTGGGTTGGGGGCTTTTGATGAGATTTAACTTATAGTTACATAGACATAATATTCCCCACTTCGTGGATTAATGTTTACAGGAAAAGTTTCTGTACTTTAAGGAGCTTTTTTCTTCTAATATCCTTATATACAGAAAATTAATTTTACTCAGAATGTACGGCTTGGTACAAAATTTTATGTAGCTCCTCTTCAGCATGCATTTTGAGAGCATAACCATATTTTTTAAATTAATTTCAGTTCTAAATCGAACAACTTATTATGTGTCATTTTAAAGACAATTTTATATAGAGTTCAGAACTATTTTCAATTTTAAATCTTGGAAATTTACGAAGAATTTCATTGTGAAATAACATAAGTAATGAAAAATAGTTCCTCCACCACTCTCTTAAATACTTGTAAGGCAATGGAAAATTTCATTGGTTAAAATCTGTTATGTTAAGCAGTAATTAAAAATAAATATCTCGGATGGCACTTTTCACAGCATCCTGATTCCGAAAGGAAGCCTGTCTTGGGTTGGGGGCTTTTGATGAGATTTAACTTATAGTTACATAGACATAATATTCCCCACTTCGTGGATAAATGTTTACAGGAAAAGTTTCTGTACTTTAAGGAGCTTTTTTCTTCTAATATCCTTATATACAGAAAATTAATTTTCCTCAGGATGAACGGCTTGGAGCAAATTTTCTGCAATTCCTCTTGATGTCTTGATTATGCATTTTCAGGACATAATCATATTTTCGAAAATTCTAACAAATAATTATGCGTCATTTTAAAGAAAATTTTATATGTGGTTCAGAACAGTTTACAGTTTCAAAACTCTAAAATTTACGAAGAATTTCTTGGTGAAATAACTTAAATAATGAAAAATAATTTCGCCATTGCGCTCTTAAATATTCGTAAGTCAATGAGAAATTTCATCGATTAGAATCTGATATGTTAAGTTGCAAAGCAATTAAAAATAAATATCTCGGATGGTACTTTTCACGGCATCGCGATTCCGGAAGGAAGCACGTCTTGGGTTCAAGGATTTTGAGGAGATTTAACTTACAGTTAGTAACATAGACATAACATCTCCCACTTTGTGGATAAACGTTTTAAAGGAAAAATTTCTGTATCTGGAGGCTTTTTTTTTTTTTTTTTTTTTTTTTTACCAATATCCTTATATCGACTAAAGAAAATTAATTTTACGCAGGTTGTACTGATTGGTACAAAATTTCTGCAATTCATCTTGAACTATAGCCTTTTCAGGGTACAACCATATTTTCAATATTAATTTCAATTTAAAATCTAGCTAATTATTATGCACCATTTTAAAGAAACTTTTACATAGAGTTCAGAACTATTTAAAGTTTAAAAATTTGAAGATTTAAGAAGAATTTCTTGGTCAAATAAAATAAATACTAGAAAACAGGAATTCTGCTTTTTCAGAATTTAGTGTCGCCCCCCGATGAAAAAAAAAATATATATATGTATATATAAATAGTACAAAACATATTTCAATTTTAAGACTTTAAGCACACGCTTTTATTTTGTGTAACATGACGTTATTCGCATCCGCTTAAGAATTCCACATTTACGATCCACTCTTAAACATCTACAGTAAAGTATGCATAGGACGTCACTATCGCGAAATAATACACAAATGCAGCTTAAAAGATGCCGTCATTAAAGAAACTAGACAAAACAAGGGCTATATAATGATTTATAGGCCTTCATTTGTTTGTAACATTAATATAGATACTTAAAATTAAATATAGTTTATAATAGCTCCATGTTTTAACAGAAATCCTTCGTTTATATTTTTTCAAAATAGCACGTATTTTAATTACATTTTCATTCCGTTGTTATGAAAAAATGGCAACAAAAATATATAATTAATATTTTACAACTATTTTTCCTTTACTTTCTACAGAAATGGTGTACTTCCGTTGCCAATATTAAGCAAATAGCTCTAAGAACTACACAAAAGAATTTATATTTAAAAAATAAATGGAGATGCAGTTTTCAAACAAATTGCATTTAAAAGTACTTTTTTCCCAATACGACGGTCCAAAAATTGAAAATGTGCGATGCTTTGAAGTTAAAAAAAATTGCTATAGAGTATTTAATCGTACAATGATACATCTTCTTTGTTTTACGGCTGGCTTATGCAACGTAACGTTATTTTTTGGAGACGACACAAAATAAGCTGATGGGAGAAAGAAAAAGCATACCGGGGGGCTAAAAAGTAATTTCTCCACCTTCATTTTAAGCATTCATAAGGCAATGGAAAATTTCAGTGATTAGAATCCGATTTAGCTTAACTAAAGTAAATATCTCGGGTGGTACTTTTCACGACATCACGAATCCGGAAGAAAGCACGTCTTAGGTTCAGAGCTTTTGAAGGGATTTAACTTATATTGTATACAGTCACATAGTTACGAGTTACATAATGACTCCCACTTCGTGGATAAATGTTTAAAGGAAAAGTTGTTGTAATTGCAGGCTTTTTTAACCATTTGGAAAAATGGTTATTGTTCTCTGTCAGGGTAGGAAATCAAAAGCATATCTGAAGGTTTTTATTGGTTTAATCCGCATTTTATTCGTGTTATGATTGGTCTATACAGTAATCTGTATTTCTTTTTACATTCAAAAACGATGGATACCTTCTGTTGCCACTAAGACAAAAAAGTAATAAAAACTGCAAAAAAAATTAATAACTCGGAAACAAATTGAGATACAGCTTTCAAACAAACTGCATTTAAAAGTACATTTTTTTTTCTATCCGACGGTGTAAAAAGTAATATTGTCGGATTTTTAGAAGTTTAAGAATGAAATTTCATTTAAACTGTGTCGTCAGATTTCTTGGAAATCTGACGATGGAAAAGCCTTTTCCCGAACAGCCAATGAAATGCTTGGATAATCTGTAAGTTTCAGGTAGATAATACGTAGTAATAACACTATTAATGTTTAATTCATGGCGTACGTAATGTAGGATCAACTCTGTGCGATTTTTTATGTCTTAAATTTTAGTCTTTGAAAAAATCATTTTCCAAATGGTCGTTGTAATTTGTTAAATTGCTTTTCTTTTCTTTTTTTTTTTATTGTTTTAATATCCTTATATGACATACAGCAAATTAATTTTCCGCAGTATGTACGGTTTGGTGCAAAATTTTGCAATTCCTCTTGAACTAAGCATTTTGGGCGCATAACCAAGTTTTCAAAATTAATTTCCATTCCAAATCTAACAAATTGTTATGCAATATTTTAAAGGCAATTTCATACATATAGTTCAGAACAGTTTCCAGTTTTAAAACTTGGAAAGTTACGAAGATTTCTTGGTGAAATAACATAAATAATAAATAATTTCTCCACCGCTCTCTCATGTGTTGCTTGGTGCAAAATTTGTGCAATTCCTCTTGAATTATATATTTTGAGAGAATAATCATATTTTCAAAACTAATTTCAGTTCCAAATCTAACAACTTATTATGCGATATTTTAAAGACAATTTCTTATAAAGTTCAGAACTGTTTACAATTAAAAACTGTAATATCTACGAAGAATTTCTTGGTGAAATAACATAAATAATCAAAAATAAATTCTCCACCGCCCTGTTAAGTATTCGTAAGTCAATAGGAAATTTTGGTACGTAAAATAGCAAAGTAATTAAAAATAAATATCTCGAATAGTACTTTTCATAGCATCATGATTCTGGAAGGAAGCACGTCTTAGGTAGAGGGCTTTTAGGGAGATTTATATTTCCCACTTCGTGATACTTCACTCCGTACTATCGTGACATATTCCCCACTTCGTGAATAAATGTAAGAAAAAAATTCTGTATTTTATTAACCTTTTAGGTGCGTTCGTAATTATATAAATACGTAGCACCTATAGTCGTCTTTCGGTCCGTCTGTCTGTCTGTCCGTCCGTCCGCATATAACAGAGCAAAAACTACCCAACCAAATGGTCTGAAATTTTAAATATATAAATGTTGCAAAATTTTGTGGAGTCATTTCAAATTTTATGAAAATCGGATGCATAGTTTAAATGCAGGGAAAGTCAAAAGTTTTCCGATACATTACGGTGAATGCGAACAAATTATTTCAAGTCCATTTTAATGATGTATAACCTTTCGAACAGAATGAAATTGATATGCACTTATGAAGTGCACTAAAATATATATTCAGTACAATATGCAGGGCAAAAAATATTTATAAAACTAGTTATAGTACGAACGCACCTCATTTGCCACGTTTCACGTGCAATTTCCAACTCGTTTTATACTAATATCCTTATATGACTACAGCAAATTAATTTTTCGCAGGATGTACGGCTTGGTGCAAAATTTCTGGAAATACTACACTTGAACCAAACATTTTGAGGGCATAACCATAACCATGTTTTCAAAATTAATTTCAGTTCCAAATCCAACAAATTATTATGCGCCATTTTAAAGATAATTTTATACAGATTTCAGAACTGCTTACAGTTTAGAAACTTGAAAATTTACGGAGAATTTCTTGTTGAAATAACATAAATAATGAAAAACAATTCCTCCGCCGCTCTCTTAAGCATTGTAAGTCAATGGGGAATTTCATTGATTAGAATCCAATATGCTAAATAACTTATTTCAGAGAACACTTTACCTTCAAAGATATTTTTTTAATTTAAGAAAAGTTTAATTAATTAAAAAGAACAGTTTAAAAAATGGATTGTATTTGTTTCTTTGTTTCTTAATTTAGAGCGTCAAATCTTTAAAAACAGATAAAATTTTAGGTTTTTCAATAAAGCAAATCTAATATTTAATGCTTTTATTTCGATAAATTACATTTTTTTTTTCATCAGAGAATCGGTTTATTAATTTAACCAAGAATCAATGTTTGCAGATTTTTTTATCCATTGTTATGTTCTATCCCCATAATTAGGTCAGAAATTTAATTAGAAATTGTTTTTTTCTTGCTGTTTTTTATCCTTTTAAAATTAAATTATTTAGTTTTGAAATATAAAACTTCTCGCGATTTGAAAAAAATAAAATAAAAATGCATTAAAATTCAGATTCAGAAATAAAAATATGCAAACTTAATATATTTTTTATTTATTATTATTATTTTTTATTTTAAGTTTTTCATCAGACAATAATCTAAAAGTATTTCATTTTTAATACAAAAAAATCATTAAATATGCTTAAAATATCTAAAATTTTATATTTATAATGTCTATAACTATAAAGTCAACTAATTTCTTACTCCATTAATTAATTTTCCTTATATTTTAAATCCTAAATCAAAGGATCAATGTGTTAAGTAAATCAAAAGTTGGGTATAAGTACAGTACGAGGTGGTTTAAAAAATAATAATAAACAAAAAAAACAAGAATTCTACTTTTTCAGTATTTAGTGTCTCCCCGATGAAAAAAAAAATTATATATATATATATATATATATATATATATATATATATAGCTTCAGTTTTAAAACTTAAAACACATTCTTTTATTTTATATAAAATGGCGTCACTCGCATCGGCTGAAGAATTCCACATTTCTGATCCAATCTTAAACAACATCATACAGTAAATTCTGCACATAACGTCACTATCGCTGAATAATACACAATTCCAGCAAACAGAGAAGTCGTCATTCAAGAAACTCGACATAAAAAAAATCGGCTATCTAATGATTCATATGCCTTCATTTGTTTGTACCATTAATATAGATACTTAAAATTAAATATAGTTTATGTACTCTATGTTTTATCGGAAATCATTCATTTATATATTTTTTAAAAATAGCTCGTATGTTAATTACGGTTTTTTTTTTTTTCAGTTGTTATGGAAAAATGGACAAAAAGAATAATTACTATTTTCCAACTATTTTTCCTTTACTTTCTGCAGAAATGGAGTACTTCAGTTGCCATAATTACAGAAATGGTGTTAAAAACTACAAAAATTTAATATCTCAAAAGTAAATTGAGATGCAGTTTTGAAATAAAATGCATTTAAAAGTACTTTTTTTCCCAATGCGACGATATAAAAATTTAAAATGTGCGATGCTTAGAAGTAAAAAAAAATTGCAGTAGAGATTATCCCGTACAATGATACGTGCTTTGTTTTACGGCTGGCTTATATAACGCAAAGTTATATTTTAGAGATGACAGTTTAATTGCTGGCCGAAAGAAATGGCATATGGGGGGCTAAAAAACAAAATTAAAAACCCCTCCGAACTGTAGTCATGATTCGAATTCTAAAAGACGCAAAATATAGCTGTCTGCAACAAAATTCCTTGGACATTATTTTCTACAATGCCGCTACAGTGGAATTTTCTTGAGGGGCCATGTATACAATCCAACTCGGTTAATAAGAGCACTGCTAATACGAAGACAGGCTATGCCATAGTGTAAACAATCGGGTCTGTCTAGCCACGGTCTGAGCATCGTATGGACTCTCATCACGGAGGTAAGAGATAGATGGAGATGAAGTGTATTGATTTGGCATGATGTAAAAAATAGAACTCTGAAACCGGTTAAAACCGGTCAAAATTAAGTCCAAATATTTGCGACTCTGCATAGTCTGCGTTCGGCTGGGCCGTATGAGAATATTTAAATTTGAGCGATAGCAGCCTTTATATTGCAGACAGTTTTTACGGCATACTGCATCTCTATTATAATTTAGAACTTTGTGACTCTCATGCCCAGGCACCATAAGTTACGCAGTAATGTAAACGCAGCAAAAGAATGTGCAACGGGGTAATCGGAAGTGGAACTCGGTGCCTTTTCCTACGTAAAGTGTCTCTATATTAGAGTGGCGACCAAAACTGTAAACATATTAAGCGTACATTGTTAATGCTGGAATATGTCGTAAATTGACGCAGCTGCGCCATCTGGTGGACGGGGTTGATAATACAAATACGCGGGGTTTTTAATATGACGTCATATATGACAGAATCTCACTTGTGGAAGATGAATCTTGTTTACCAGATTTATTGTAAAATATTTTTATTACAGTTTGTTTCGATAAATTATGTACATTAAAAAAAGGGTCACAATATTTTAATTTCGGGAGAAAAGCACTAATGCTACGAAAACATTATTGCATTTTACCCTTAATCTAAAATGACATTTTTTAAAACGACTTTTTTTAAAATACACACATTTTTATCAAAACAGGCTGTAACAAAAATATTTTGCAATAAATCTGATAAACAAGATTCATCTTCTGTCAGTGAGCAACAATTTAAAATTCGTGACTGAATTTTTAACAGGGATTCTCTAAATGGCTTTGTCTTTTTAAAGAAAAAAATCTAATCTGGCGATTTTAGGAAAATTATTGCAGCTATTGTCCTGACTCGCAAAATATTTAAACAAATAAATAAATGAACAACACTTGCTCGTTTAATATTTACACACATTAATAGTACAACATTTAGTGCATGCATTTTAAATTAAAGTGATTCTGAATATAAAATGAAATGAGTTTTAAGTTAAATAAATGAACTATTTGTAACTACATAACATGAATAGGATACGATCAAAAGAATATTGGAATAAGTTTCCGACGTATCGTCTGCGCTTGATAAACGAAGAAAAGGACTTAAAATTGAATATTTTATTTATTTTTAAATTCTATACCTATTCTAAGCATTGATAAACGTTGTATTTTCATCGGGAATACAACTGTGTACATCATTTTTTATAACTTCAGCACATCAAGAATTCGTAAAAAATGAGAGTACAAAATTCTATCTTCACATATTAGCTACTTACTAATTTTTATGCGTCATTTCTCATTACATTAATAAAACATAATTTAAATCGAACGTATTTAAATCAGAAATATTTGTATTATATAATTAAATAAGATGTTATTTTTTTTATAAATTAAAATGAAAACACGTAACTAACTTGTTTTACTCTTTAGAAAAGGACAAAGACGAATTCTACCAGGAAAATAATTTTCTACAATTTCGAAAACTACAGCTATTCGATGGCCAAGATTTTGCCATTTTAACAAATAATATTAGCTCTAAAAAGAACTGTTTTTATTTAAATAATTAACTACAATAAATAAACTAAATAATCACGAATAAAAATTAATTGAATATTCTATGCTGTCAGAATGTAAATACTACAAACAAATGAAAACACGATATTTGAGCTGGCGCAGTTATTTCATACATGTACAATTAATAGTAACATAAAGAAGAAAACAGTTAAGTATATTTCTGTAGTTCAACCCCGTCCGCTACATGGCGTGTGACCTTGATTGATGTGACCTCGCCTTTAATCTGTAACCTTTCCCATTTGAGATAGGACGCTTACTTTGTATACCGCTTTGATGGCGACCTACGATGCTCAAACTGTACTTAGACAGACGCGTTTGTCAAAACAATGGCAAACCTATATTCCATAAAAATTCATCATACTCGCCTGGACGAGTTCGATCATACGAGTGAAACAAGTTAACAATCATTATAGACCGGGAAGCGGTAGCGCAGACAATCACCTCATCGAGTTCACGGCTGAAATTCCAGAATTAGTTAAAACTCGATTCGCCTATTAAAACGCAATCGGTCTGCCAAGTCATATCTTGGTGGAAAACACCTTAAAACCCGATTTCAGTGGTTGACTCGTATGTTTACCATTGTTTTTTCCTGCTCCCAGTACTCCATGTTTCCATAACTTTGGGTGTAGACGTTGATGTTTTAAAAGTCATGATCTGGCCTTGTGTGTCGTTGGTCGCGGTTTTGAACGGCATCAAGTGACATCATTTATGATTGCTCGAGGCTAACGAAAAAGACAGTCTACCGCGGTGCATCCCAAGTGTTTTTTTTACAGACCGCTAGAGTGACGTAATGCTCTTTCCGTACACCTGCATTGGTGCATTCGAGCATCACGTGATTCCAGCGATCTATAAAAAAAATGATACGTGAAATGCACCGCAGTAGCCTCTCTTTTTCGTTACTCTCGTGACTGCTCGATCTATTGGATCTTCCTTGGTCGCTACTCTCATATCAAAAAACTCTAGTGATTAGTTGAATGATGCCTTAACCACTCATCCATACAGGACCCTCTCTACTACAGATGAGATATCAAAGAGGGACGTATAGCGTATAAGATTTGTCTGAGACAATTCTTCACAAAAACGGTCCGCCAAGCATCTTGGCGAGCCTGCCATTATCGCCAAGCTAATGCTTTTTAAGATGCCTCACTCCTATAATCGAACTCGTCCAGGCGAGTATTAAAATGAAACTTTATTATTTATATTAAAAATTTTACGCATGTATTAACCATCTATCTGAACTGTTGGTTAAGCGCAAAAACCGTGTCGAATGTTCAAATGATATTCACCATTAACATATTTGGACTTCGGCTGTGATCAGGTCCAATCAAGTTAATGGTGAATACCATTTAATCGTTAGACTGAGGTTTTCGTGCTTAACAGGCACACTGTTAAAAATATCGTGAAAAATCACCTCTATTTTTAAAGGCTATCTATTTTCTGACCAATGAGAACGCTACATTAACACCTATGAAGCGTTCTCATTGGTCAGAAAATAGATAGCCTTTAAAAACAGAGGTAGTTTTTCACGATATTTTTAACAGTGCAGTTGAGGTACAGCGTCTAGAATACATAGTGTGGAAATCTGCTACCCAAACAGCGTTAAAAAGTTGTATCCCTTAAATGTGGAATGATTCTGAAATCCAGGGAGCGACATCTGCGATATATTTTCAAATTTCAAAGTAATCATCGTATTATTACAGCATCTAGACCAAATCGTCTTGGAGTTTTAGATAATATCATGCGGATGTCGCTGTGATCGATTCATCGGATTTCAGCGTCGTTTGATATTTAAGGGATGCAATATTTTAGCACTTTTTTAAGTATTACTGGGATAGCCGATTTCCACACTGTATACTCTAGACGCTGTAGTTGAGACTTACTGTCACGTTCAAAGACTTATAAGATACATAGACCTGCAAACTGTCAGTTTAACTGAGGATTTTTTATCACAGCTGTTGTTCGGCAGTATATATGCTTTATATTTTAATTTACCTAAGAAAATGCTTTTATCAGCGTATTTTTTAATTGCGGATCATTAAGTATTATTCTACCCTATGTCATTTAGGCCTTTTAAAAAATATATATGCCTTATTATTCATCCTTTTTTTTTTGTTTTTTTCATATAGCAAGTAAGTATTTCAATAAACATCCTCCAAGAACAAAAATATAGTGTTACTTTCGTTAATATGCATTTTTAAAATTATCTTTTTGCATAAAAATTAGTTTAAAAAATGTACATTTCTTTACAAGTAATTTAAAATTTTGTAAATTGCTATATTATGTTACAATTGCTACCTTTAATCTGAACTTTCCTACCAGTTACTTTTTAAAGTCAAACTTTAAAAAAAAGTGGAATTATAATCTTTAACAATATGTTTCCATATAAATTTCGCCTTTATTTAGGTTTATAAGGTATGTTAAAATTAGATAATCTTTTCCAAACATTCCATCATAAAATTATTAATAAATCGCTTTATTTAACTTTATTACTGAAAATTCAATATGTAAAACGCATATTTAGATATAAAAAATATCTTCATGTAAAAAAATATGCCATAAACTTCATATATATTGATAAAAATTAATTTTTAAGCTCATTCTAGCCATAGCACTTAATGGTAAATAACCACAGCTGACGTACAAACCTCGCGGTTCAGGTGTTTCAATTTACTTCAGATGGCTGCCATGATTTCGCATACTTTTGAATAGAAATTGCCGGTCTATGTATCTTAAAAGTCTTTGGTCTCGTTTCACCATCAACGCCTTTCGCTCATTTTTAAAAAATTCGCAAAATACGTGTTTCTGATTGATTAGCTTCTTTACAAAATAGAAAATATCTATCGATATCCATGCAATACTTACATATACTCAAATCATTTGTCAATTTACCTGATTACTTACCCATGATACGTAGTATAGGGTAAGTCTTGTAATCGTTTTAAAAATCGAAAAAAAACTTTTGACGAATTTACACGTTTCAGACACTGGAGATTCCGAAAAACATATTTTTAGAAAAAAAAATTCGGTGTCCGTCTGTAAGTGTGTCTGTAATCGCTCTACCTCCCGAACAAATTGAGATAGAGACTTGAAATTCGGTGTGTACTTAGGAAGTAATAATTGGAAGAAGCCTATTGAATATCAGTAACCTCGATTATCTGGAACTATTTTTTTCGGACTCTCGAAATATTCGTACTGATAAAAGTTATACAAAAATTTTCGAAATTGTTTATTTGAAGAAGTGAATATAAAAGACAACAAAAAAACACAAATTTTGCATCATGAATGAACTCGATCGAATAATTAGTTGCCGAGATATTTGCAATCTGATTTTTCATGACCCTGTATTTCATTCAAATTTCAATTCAAAGATATATTTTAATTGAAAATGAGATGCTTAATCCGACGCAGTAAACTGTTAGTTAATATGATTATAATTTTTCGAGTTATAAGGATGTTTCTTTTACGCAATTCGGTACTACTCGATTATCCTGCCTACCAACAAGTAATATCAAAATTTTGTTTTTAAAGTCAATTCCTACTTAGGTCATCAAAGAAAAAATTAATATAATCCCTTAAGCTAATATTAGTTTTTGTTGCATTAAAATATCTCAGTTTGTTGATTTTCTATAAGCAAGTAGGTTTACAATGGAAGCTATGGGAATTTGGCGAAATATTAGAGATATCACCAAGTTGACGACAAACTTGGCGGTATTTGGCGACAGAACAGGGTCCTTCCTACGGTAACCCCTCTTATAGATATGAAGATGCATTAAATGCTTCAATAACCAATGGCCGCCATTTTGTCTCCCATATAAAACTAAAATTAACTAATTAAAATTTAATTAATGAATTAATATTTGAAAAATCTGTATTAACATCAATTGTCATCCAGTACAAGTTTTAAAAAATTTATTTCAACTTGATAGGATGAATAATAAGTATTTTATTAACAATTGAAATTTTGAACAAAAATAAATAAATAAATATAGGGAGAGTGTGAACTAACAGTAGGAATTGAAAAAACGATCGCCAAACTATAAGATTAAATGCCAATAATGGCTATTCGTAAATGTCAAGATCTCCATACCTATAATGGGAGTTACCATAGGGGGGGGGGGACCCTGTTCTGTCGCCAAATGCCGCTAAGTTTGTCGTCAACTTGGCAATATATCGCCAAATTTCATTTATAATATTTAACAAATATTAAATTTTAATTAATTAATTTTAGTTTTATATGGGGGACAAAATGGCGGCCATTGGTTATTGAACAGCATTTAATGCATCTTCATATTTATAAGGGGGGTTACCATAGGGGGGACCCTGTTCTGTCACCAAATACCGCCAAGTTTTCACCAACTTGGCGATATCTCTAATATTTCGCCAAATTCCCATAGACTTCCATTGTAAACCTACCTGCTTATAGAAAATCAACAAATTGAGATATTTTAATGCAACAAAAACTAATATTAGCTTAAGAAATTATATTAAATTTTTCTTTGATGACCGAAGTAGGAATTGACTTTAAAAACAACATTTTTATATTACTTTTTTCATATTTTATATTATGTATATCCATGATGGTAAGTATTACGATGGCCCCCAACGACTAGTTTTAGTGTGCGGCTGTTATTCCAGTTGCACAAAATAACGTTATGCTTTATTTTTTGAGAAAATTTTATTTGATCAATGGACCTGATCCTGAACGCTTTTATACATTTCAGGCGGGATTCTGAGCATTGTGGTATAGCGAATAGAATACATAGTGTGGAAATCGGCTATCCCAGAAATACTTAAAAAGTGATAGAATGTTGTATCCCTTAAATGTCAAACGATGCTGAAAAACAAAGAGCTGATCACAGTTACATCTGCAGGATATTTTCTAAAGCCCCAAGACGATTTGGACTAGACCAGCCATACTCAACCTTTTTTTCTTGCGGGCCGCAAACATGTGCTTGCGACGTTACGCGGGCTGCACACTTATATTGCAGAAAACTAGTTGGATGTACCAATCCGCAAACTTTTTTCTAACTCATACACCTTAATATTTCAAAAAGTAGTTACATCAATATTATTAGTTCAATACTGTACCAAGTTTGATTTTCATCTTAACCCTTAAATGCCTGATTTTTCAAAAATCATTGTAATAATGTTTTTCAGCTTTCAGTTTTTAAATAAATCATGGGAAAAATACTTAAAAAAATATTATTTTGTTTTAAGCATGGTTTACGGCTAAAAAACGATTTGTTACTAATCGGCAATACTGGTCTTTAATTGAAAAAATAATTTTCCTTGATAAAATTCTATAATATTAAACAAACAAGAATTTTAGGAACTATAATAAGAAATAAATTTTACTTGCTCACTGCAGAACAAAATAGGGTATTTCGCAAGCTTCCAAACAAAACAAAACGAACAAGTAGCAACAATTGAAAAAATAAATCTATCTTTATTCTTAAACAGCACAAGTGTTGTTATGTACACGTTGAAAATCGATTTAATAATATTTTCTGAATGTATTTTATTTACAACATTAGGCATTATAGCTTCAATATTATTCTAATAGTATTTTAGAACCTAAATTGGGTATGTTGCCGAAAAGCAACACACGGCATTTAAGGGTTAAATTTCTGCTACAGTCAATTGATCGGAGTAAAAACGAGTTAATCTCAATCGATCATGATATGCATTAAAATCAATAGTTTTTCGTTATTCTGTTGTGCATCAGCTTGCGAATAGCCGGCTTAGCAGGACGCGAGTTCTCGTCGCTGATGTAGATGCTGCCGATGGACGATAGAACTACGAAAAATCGAGAAAATTATACAAAAATCGCTATCATAACGCCCTTTCCGGCGGAATATTTCCAAATTCAAGGACAAGGAGGACCTGCTGGCCATAGCCGAAAACATACACAAAAAATTTGATTTAATTCCATGCATAACTTCATACATTTTTCGATGGTACAATAAAGAAAATGGCAGAAAAATCGCTATTACAACGCCCCTTTCGACGGAATATTTCCAAATTCAAGAAGAAACTGCTGGTCATAGCCAAAACTATACACAAAAAATTTGGTTAAATTTTATGCATATCTTCATACACTTTTTGATGGCGCAATAATGAAAATGGCACAGACATCCCTATTACGGCGCCCCCTTTCGGCGGAATGTTTCTAAATTAGAGGAGAGCCTGCTGGCCATAACCCATTTGGTTCAACTTTATGCATAACTTCATACACTTTTCGATGGTACAATAATGAAAATGGCGCAAAAATCTCTATTACAGCGCCCCCTTCCGGCGAAATATTTCTAAATGAGAGGAACGACCGGCTGGCTATAGCCAAAACCATACAAAAAAATCTGGTTCCATTCTATGCATAACTTCATACACTTTTTCATGGTACAAGGGCGACACACGGACATACGTACACACAGACAGACAGATATTTTGTATAAACATGTTTTTTGGGATCTCTGGCCCCTTAAAACACGTAAATCCGTCGAAAACCGGAAGTGGAAAAAAATTTCGATTACAATACTTACTTCTATTGAAGATAGAATGAATAAGAATGTAATTAAAAAGTAAGATAACAAAAGTAGCATAAAAAAGCGTTTTAACAAAGCTAATATAATCAGTACGATCGAACTTTTGTCACGGAAGAAATGTTACCAAAAATTTTAACACAACTATTGCCAAGAAATACATTTTGTGGTAAATTTCTGTTACAAATGTAGAAATATGTCGCGAAGATTTTTGTTTGGAAATAGTGGTGTAAAAATTTTAGGTGCCATTTTTTTCTCGCGACAAACGTTCAACACCAGTAAACAGTATTAGCTATGTTTTATAAGTATAAAACCAATTAATATAACAATGATTAATTTCCAAGTTCTAAAAGGGAAAAAAAAAACAGATTTTCTTTTGTAAATCAGTTTTTTACTCAGTGTATAACTTTTTATTTTTATTTTAAATGTAGAAATATATAGTGCAAATTTAATTAATTTGGAATAATGTTTGATTGGTATTGAAGATTAAAAAATGCATACATCGCTTCAGCCCAAATAGGACTACGTATAGAAAAGACTTTTGACTAATAAAACTGCATTTAAAATGTTTTAATATAAATTTAAATTAATTATAAATAACAGGAGGTTTTTGTCTTCCAAGGGAAATATATAAAACAATGAAAGTCTTAAATACCTTTTATGCACACCTCAATTAATTTTAAAAATGTGGATTGATGGTTATGTGTCTCGGGCCGCACATAAAAGGTCGCCGGTCCACATGCGGCCCGCGGGCCGCAGGTTGAGTATGGTTGGTCTAGACGCTGTAATAATACGATATTTACGTTAAAATTTGAAAATATATCGCAGATGTCGCTGCGATCTGCTCTTTGGATTTCAGCATCATTGCACATTTAAGGGATACAACTTTTCAGCGCTGTTTGGATAATAGATTTCCACACTATTTATTCTAGGCGCTGTACACTGTTAAAAATATCGTGAAAAATTACCTCTGTTTTCAAAGGCTATCTATTTTCTGACCAATGAGAACGCTCCATAGGCGTTTAAGGAGCGTTCTCATTGGTCAGAAAACAGATAGCCTTTATAAACAGAGGTAATTTTTCACGATATTTTTAACAGTGTAGTTGCGGTACGATTTCGTTATCGCTAGTGTTAAATATAATGGACTAGATTGTGAACGCAACCATTATACATTGTGAAATCCAAAACACCCTTGAACCCATGACATTTTATTCGTTGTTGTCTTAGACACCAACGGTACATGGTCTAGAATACCTAGTGGGGAAATATGCTATCCAAACAGTGCTAAAAATTTGTATCCCTTAAATGTGCGACGATACTGCTAAAATCCCAAGATCGATCGCAGCGACATCTGCAGGATTTTCGTATTACATTGTATAGACCATAGATTAAGGACCAAGATGGGACATTTACGGCAAAATCTGTAATGGCAACAGTACTAGCGTCACTATCGTCAAGGGGGAAGAACTAACAAACCTCCGAAATTTACCTATGTTGAAGAAATATGTTTACCCTCTATGCTTTGAATATCTATTCGTTCCTAAAGCGATGCAGGTGTCAGACGATATCCTATTCAGGATTACTTTATTTATTTAGCTGCTTTTTTTTTTACCGTACTTGTATGTTCATTTTTTACTTACAAAATGATAATTAGACTAATAATATAAAAGAAAACCGCCAGCAAATTCTGTTAAGAATGCAAATAGTATGTAAGTTTATAAGATTAAATTGTAAAAAATCAAATTCAGGTATTGTGTCAATTTATTCATATCGAATAAAATTTTATTGAGTGTAATGACACAGTACCTCTATTTATTTTTAACTTGGAATTTTTCCCTGTCGGTAATATTATTATTATTTCTTATATGTTAATATTATAAATATTAATGAATTGATTGTACTTTATTTACATTAAAAACAATATTTTTATTTTATCTGTAAGGAAGTGAAAATGCGTAAATTTTAAAAGATTATTGTACCGATTTAATACGTTAAACTTCATAAATTAATAAAACACGGGCTATAAAAATTTTCCTACCAAAGTGGAATAATTATGAAATTTTCTGGGACTTGTAGAGTGCAATATTTCGTATACTTTTATATTACACCATTGCTTTTGATACATAGCATTCAAGACAAAATTTTTACCTAGTTTTTCGTTCAACTTAAAACCGTTCGCTAATCATGTAAAAAAGAAAAAAAAAAAGCATATATCCGTGCATGAACATAGAATAGATATTAGATATATAAAATAGAATGTCTATTCTATGTTCATGTATCGGTGCAATATTCTATCGAAAACGTAAACATGCAACATTAAAAAAAGAAAGATCACAATAAGGTAGATATTCAATAATAAGCATACTACAAGGATGGGGAGTTTCTTCCCCATTGTCAATAAGAGCGCTACGATCGCAATTGCATTACCATTACGCTCTATGGGAATGTCCTATATTGGATGTTAATCTATGGTATGGATTAGGAATATCTTGCAGTTGTAGAAAATATCCTGCAGATGTCGCTGCGATCTTCATAATTCAGCAGCATCGTTGCACATTTAAGGGATACAATATTTTAGCACTTTTTTAAGTATTAAAGGGATAGCCGATTTCCACACTATATATTCTAGGCGCTATACCAACGGTATCGAAATCTACCGACAGCGCTCAGAATTGAATCCAACAGTAGATAAAAGTGTTTTTCCACGGAAATGACGAATTATTTGATATCGAAATACATATCGACAGAGTTCAGAATCGGTCATTTCAATATTGAAGAAGCCGTTATTCCGAAAGCAATAATATTTTTCTTCAACGTTGTCTCTGGCACTTGCGATATCGAGATCGTATTGAGAGTGCTTAGAATCGCATTATCTCTCTTTGACTTTTCCGGCATAATGCATGTCCCAAGCTATGTGCCAACCAACCAACATCTTTGACTTTTGTGTTGTTGGAATCTTCCAATATCCTTATTTCAATAAAGTAATTTTGGATGGCGCTACTATGTGCTCGTGAAATTTTTTAAAAATGTCTTTGTTGACCATATTTTAAGTTATTTCATCAGATTGAGGTATTCAGTCTTTTATTTTATATAAGGTTTTACTTAGCGAGTATTTGAGCTATTTTGTTTTTGCAAAGTAACATTTTAATGCATATATTTAAAACACGTGATTTTTCCTAAACTTTTCTCAGTTCTAATTTTTCTGAAAATGAATGAACTGTCTGATGTTGTGCAATATGTCATTCCTGAAAATACTGAAATAGTTTTCAACATTTTATCTCATACGAGAAACGTATTTTTGGTGTTGCTGGAAGGTGAAGCAGACATCCTCGTGCAAAAAAGGGAAATTAGTCTACCATTCCAGCAAGAATTTGCGATACCAGTTTGGGAGTGTTTGTGTCCACGCCTGAAAACAAAAACTGGCTGTAATATTTATGTTCGCGGAAATCACTATGTATTTTCTTCTGCACAAAAAGGATTTCTGGAGAATAAATTGTTTATAGTTTCTCCAAGTGGAGATAACTATTCATTTATTCTTGAAAAAGACATTCAGATACAAATCTTTCCTCTAAAATGTGTTGATCCCGAATCTTATATCACGATAAGGAGCACTCGTGGAGCACCTGAAATATCTGGTTATAAACTTTCTTCCAACACAACATATTCTTTAGCTGCCTATTCTACACTTTTGCTGAAATCGTCTGATGGCGAGCCTTATTCGATTAGTGTTAGAGGTCTCGATCGGAAAGTAAAGTTGTCTATAGTGGATGAAAACTGTGAAATGCGTTTGGAAGCTGTAAAAGAACATATTTTTAATCAGTGTTTGTTAGGGAAAAATTTGAAGCATTTCAGTCCGACTGTTCTTGTTCTGGGCCCGAAGAATGTCGGCAAGTCTTCGTTTTGTCGATTATTGGTGAATGAAGCGCTCGAGAAAAGAATGACACCCGTATACATCGATTTGAATGTTCAGCGAAGTTTATCTGTTCCGGGTTCACTAAGTCTCACTGAAATAGAAGGGCGAACAGATTGTACATTAGATTTTAAATATAAGGCTCAAAAATTATTGCATTTTGGATCTGTAACATTTCATTCAATTAATCTGCCACTCTATCATCATCTTGTGAGAAAAATGAATGCAATGTTGTTATTCCACCAAAGATATGGGAAAAAGAACTTTTTTACAATTGTTGATACGGTTGGATCTCAGTGTCATAACATTGAAGGCATAGATTGCATTCTGAAATCATTCGCTGTTGACTTGGTTGTTGTCATCGGAGATCAACAGTACTATGAAACTTTGAAGCATTCAACACTGAAAACTGTACCATCAGAGTTTATTCCTAAACCTCAGAACATCGAACCGCAGAATGACGACTACAAATCGAGATATTATCAGTACAGGATTCAAGAATATTTTGCTAGTAAGATTGGTAGGCCTTACGTAAAAAATGTTCGTACAGTAAGACTAGACTGTTTCAAAATATACAAAATTAATACGTCACCAAACGTCTATAATGCAAAAGGCGAAAGAATTAAGGACTTCAAACTTGAACTTATGGCATTCACCCCCGATATACTAAATCGTCTTTTAGCCGTAAGTGCAGCTAAGAATCTCGATCTTAATTCAATAATTGAAGTTAAATATTATGTGTGTTTTACCTCAATCGACATGGGTGCTGAAACAGCTGATGTCATGGCTCCTGAAAAGGAATTATTTAACGGAGGAATTTTATTAATGGGGTACGTAGTAAGGCACAAAACAAGTTACGAAGTAACCGTATAGTTATATTTCTCCACTTATTTCCGTTCATCCATCATCACTCAACTGTAATGCGGAAAACATTTCTATTTCTTATATAAGGCACACGTATAGCCTTTCAAGTTTTTAAATGTCGTAATTATTTTTAATTTTGTATTGTATTATCCATGCGATGAAGTTTTTAAGATGAAATTTTCAACCAAATGATTAATTTCATGCATTAAGATGAATAATTAAAAATATATAAACTTATTGTTCTACTTTTTACAACAGTAGAGTCCCGATTATCCGAGTTAATATGGACCAAGATCACGTCTGATAGGCAAAAAACTCGGATAAACGGGCTTTACACAAATTGTCACCAACTAAGGAGATGAAATATAAATTTTCACTTAATTCATTAATCTTTATGGTACTAGTAACATTTCCGTTACTTTTAAGAAAAACGAGGAATGAAATTGTTTATTTGAAAAAGCACTTGATAGTTTTGTTGTTTTTTGAATGTTAATTTTGCTGCAGTTTATTCTCCAGTGTTACGCTATTGCATAGCTACCAATTTCTAATTTTTTCTTACCAGTAAATTTTGCCTAATTCAATCGCCGAAATTTAATAATTGTCAACAATTAAATATGGCAAAAATTTGCATCAAATTTCAGAGGTAACAAAACCGTACAAATTGGCAGCTATGTGGTTCTATTAGTGTCATGAAAATTGCTGGTGTAGCCTCTTCTTTCTGCTCAAAGTATGTTTTTTCAATCGGTCTTGATCGATTTCACCTTTGGAATGGATCATTTTCTTCTGATGGACTGGTGGCTTCTATTATTATAAAGCAGCCATTATAAATGAAGTGTTAGGGGGGGAAATGGCCATTATTTTTTTTTTCCATTTTTACCAGAAAATCGGAGTTCTAACTTTTTACGACTGCTCTTTCATCTTCACCTAACACTTCGTTTATAATGACTGTTTCATAATAATAGAAGCCATCAGTGCATCAGAAGAAAATAATTCGGTTAAAAAGAAAAGTCGGTTAAGCGGGACTCTATTGCAATTCATTAGTTTTTAGAGAAAATTGCAGAAAGTTTAACATTCTAATTTTTTTTTTCTAAAACATTTGTTATTTTGCCTACTTTTCAGTTTGACGCAATAACCGTTAAGTTTTGACTTTTAAACAAAAATTCTTTTTTTATTCCTTGATTTTTTTGTTTTAGGTATGATCCATGTCAATTCAGGCAGCCAAAGAAAAAATCTTACCTTCATAGTCTCAGAAGTTTTTTGAATTGAACATATGTTAAAATTCAATAAAAAATAAGATACTTGTATATTTTGGTTTTGCCCAAAAAAATTCCTGGCCCGAGATACAGGCCGCCAAAGATGGCATCCCGGGCACCATTTCCAATTCGCCATTTTCGATAAAACTTTTTAAAGTGCTCTATCTCTAGAACAATGCAAGATACTTTGTTGCAGTTTTTTTTATTTTAAAGATAATATTCTTCTGTTTAAAATGATATACCCAATTTTGAAAAATGTATTCAACTTTTCTTGTGGCAACCTTTTGAAGAAAAAAAGTTTTTTTTTCAAAAAAAATTTTTTTTCGAAAATGCCAATCCTAAAAATTTTGATTTTTTTGCTGTTGATCAATACCATTGGGAACTATCTTCACTGTAAAGGAGAACTTCCACTTTTGAGTTTAACAAATTTTAGAAACATTTAAAAAATTCAGAGAATTTTACAGGAACTGTATATATACAGTTCCAGTAAAAGTCACTGAATTTTTGCTTATTTGTATTATATTTGTAAGGATAAGCCTACTATATATCCTAAACAAGTTAGAAATTGCAATATCAAATGTGGCAAATGAGGTGCGTGCATAGTATTAACTAGTTTTATAAATATTCAGATCTTGGTGCAGTAAGTGTTACACTCTTGGGCAAAAAGGCATGAATACAAAATTTACTATAATACCATATATTAAATTCAGTAATACTGAAGTAATATGAATCCATCTTAAAAGGACTTAATCGGCATGGCAACCTAGAATCATTGCCTATCATGGTATATCATTGAATCAATTATGTGTTATAGGATTTTTAAATAGAATGAAGAAAACTTTTATTAATGTCTTTTATGTTTTAATTTGATTTTCATAGCATTTGAAGTGATACATACTTTATTGCAGAGGTTTACAAAAAATTACTTCCTGTGTCATAGAAAATGCATAGTGTTTACAGGGACACACAAAAGATTTCGGATACTTTACCTTATTGGAAATACTGTACATTAGCGATGATTGCTAGAGGTGCATTTTTAGTTGCGATATGAGTTTTTAAGTTTAATTAAATATTTCCATATTACGTTGTGTGTATAAAGGCTGTAGATCATATACAGGGCTACACAAAAGAAATCGTAAGGGTTTACCGAGTATGAATGAAAGTAGCTTAAAGATGATTTTTAAATGAGTTATGCATTTTTACACTGAACTACATTTAGTATACTAAGATATGTTTGGAGAATATAGATAAAATGATATACAGGTCCACGCAAAGAATTAGATACATGGCCGTCTATGGATGATAATCTCTGGAAGTGTGATTTCACTGGTTTTAAGGATGTTTTAATCTTAATTAAATATTAGCTAAATAGTGGCATGTATATAAAGATAGTAGGTAAAATACAGGGTTGTATGAAAGTATTCAAGTATGCTTCCGTCTATTGACATAAATTTCTAAAAGTCAAATTCCGACCTATTTTTGTGTTTTTAACAATTTCCAACATAGTTGAAAGTCTTTATGGATTCGATTTATCTGCCCATCTGTCTGAACCCTAACTTGTATTAATATAATTTGTATTGCTGTGTAATTGATATATGTTATTGAGATTGTTTTACTATGTTCAGTATTGAAAATAAAGTATGTATCACTTCAAATGCTATGAAAATCAAATTAAAACATAAAAGACATTAATAAAAGATTTCTTCATTCTATATTTAAAAATTCTATAACACATAATTGATTCAATGATATACCATGATAGGCAATGATTCTAGGTTGCCATGGCGATTAAGTCCTTTTAAGATGAATTCATATTACTTCCGTATTACTGAATTTAATATGTAGAATCATAATAAATTTTGTATTCATGCCCTTTTTGCCCAAGAGTGTAACTTATTGCACCAAGATCTGAATATTTATAAAACTAGTTATAGTACGCACGCACCTCATTTACCACATTTGATATCGCAATTTCTAACTTGTTTAGGATATATCCTTACAAATCAACGTAGGCTTATCCTTACAAATATGATACAAATAAGCAAAAATTCAGTGACTTTTACTGGAACTGTATACATACAGTTCCTGTAAAATTCTCTGAATTTTTTAAATGTTTCTAAAATTTGTTAAACTCAAAAGTGGAAGTTCTCCTTTACAGTGAAGATAGTTCCCAATGGTATTGATCAACAGCAAAAAAAAATCAAAATTTTTAAGATTGGCATTTTCGAAAAAAAAATTTTTTTTGAAAAAAAATTTTTTTTATTAAAAGGTTGCCACAAGAAAAGTTGAAAACATTTTTCAAAATTGGGTATATCATTTTAAACAGAAGAATATTATCTTTAAAATGAAATAAACCGCAACAAAATATCTTGCACCGTTCTAGAGATTGAGCACTTTAAAATTTTTATCGAGAATCGCGAATGAGAAAGGATGCCAGGGATGTCATCTTTGGCGGCCTGTATTTCGGGCCAGGAATTTTTTTGGGCAAAATGAAAATATACAAGTATCTTACTTTTTCTTAAATTTTAACATATGTTCAATTCAAAAACTTCTGAGACTATGAAGGTAACCCCCCTGCCTGAGTTGATATGGATTCAGCCTTTAATTATTTTAACACAAACTGATTGGTAAAAAAATCATTTTTCCATCTAGGTGAAAATTAATCCAGGCCAGGATTAGAATCGTGAACATTTGGCTTTAATTTCCAATGTCCTTGTAATTGAAAATATTCCAATGGTTGTCTGAGTAAATTGTGTTGACTAGGATGTTGTACAGATAGCTCAACTGGAAGAGTAATGATTATTAAAGCTAAAGATTTTGGGTTAGAATCCCGACCTGGACACATTTTCATTCAGTTGAAAAAATTACTAGTCGCTTGATTCTTATATCTTGAAATGGTCTCTCCAGAAAATTAATAGGTTTTATTGATATTTTAATGTTCTCCATCAGATCAGACTATTATATTTCACTTTCAGCTCTTAAGATTTCTTAAGCATTGAATTCTGGGAAATCTACCCTTCCCTTTCACTCACTGGGAAATTTTGTGAAATTATCTTGCGTACGCTGTGGACATACTAGTAGACAAATTTCATGTATAATGTCAAATAACATGTTCCCAAAGAGCTCTTTAAATTATTTTCAGTTGCTATGTAAAATTTGATGAACGACTTCCCAGTAGTATTTATTTTCTTGATTAGTTGCAATAGCGCTTAAAATAATCTTGACGAAGGTGCCATATCATTCACACGCAAGAAAATCGACACAACTCAAATACATTTTACAAGCAAGTTAATATTTGAATTTCTTACGGTAACATAAAATTATAGCACTTAGTTGTGCATGCAGCTGTAAAAGTGTACTTTAAAGCTCAAAACCATTACGAATCAAGACGTGGAAGATATAGGGAAGATTGAGTAAATGTGTCCCTTCACATAATTTACCCATATTGACATATAGCGTTATCAAATTTTTTTTTTCCGATAACTACACTTATGTACCTTTTCGGCTGAATCCCAGAACAAACGAGACACTTGGCGACCATGAATTTGGCAAGGCAATAATTCGTTTCTTCTGTTAGTATCACGTTTTTCGTATTTTTGGTTACGCGTACCTGAAAACGTCATTTTATTGACGTCATTGATTATCTGATTCGAGAATTCATGATTCTGAAATATATATCTGAAATTCGTATTCTGAAATTCGAGAATGAAAAATTAGCTCAACGGTGTTTTGACAACTCAACTCCGCATGTTTTGTAATTTATAGTGAGGAAAGTTCTGGAGAAGGGAGACATTTTGTATTGGTTTTTAATTGTAAAATTAAAATTACGGTAAAGCAAAGTTTGTTATTGTTAATATTTGTTCAATTTTTTTTTATGTTTTTAGTTGTAAAATTTGCAAGTTTAAGTATCAGTGTGATTTAGTTTGAAATTGTGAGTTTTTTGCTGGAAAGTTAAATGGCAGTTTATCGATGACTGAAAATTTGCGAAATTATGACAATTCAGCATTTTTTAGAGTTGGGTTTCAAGAAAGGAGATGTCTGTTAAAGTATGTTAATAATTTTATGCATATTTTGTTTTAATGTTTTATATTAACCGTTTATTGTATATTTCTCATGCATGCGGGCCTTAGTTTCGTGCATTTTTGAGATTGCTTCACAGCTAGTTTGCTGAATCCAGTGATTTGTTTTCCGGTTTATGAACGCATGGCGTTCATACGTGCATTTACTACTGGGCGCGAAGCGTTCATACTTCCGCAAATTAGAAATTTTGTTTACTCTGATATAGGTAGGTACTTAAAAAGATTCAAATGATGCTATGATTTTTTCAGAAAGTTGTTGAGAAAAGAAATTTTTAATCATTAAATCATTACTCTGATTTAGAAAGGTAGTTTCAAAATTTCACATTTTTCAATAAATTTATGTTGAAATTGTTCGTTTTATTTTGAATCGTATAAAAATGAGCTTTCCTGTGTTTTCTAATATGTCGTTTTTTATGAATGTTGTATTTCCCATGATTGCAGGAGGATGACGTAGTAGAAAACAGTGACGGCAGTCAAGAAAGTGGACCAATCAACGTCAGTTTCAGGTTGTCGCATTTTAGGTTGCCGTACGTGGGGTTGTTGGCGTGTTTCAGAAAAGTCGCCAAATGGGGTGTCTCGCTTATTCTGGGATTGTACCGCGAGAAAAAAACTGTGCGCTAAAATAGTTTATACTATTACAACAGAATATATTCTAAAGTCGTTTACGCAGTATTCATAGATTTTTAACTTAACTTTAACTTACATCTGAAAAACTTGGTCGCTTAATATATAAAAATTTAATAATATTAAAGTGCTATTCTAAATTGTATGGGGAAAACAAAATCATGCCATATGAAGCCTTGATTTTAAGAGATCACTCGAAACAAAATTTAGTCAAAAATAGATTTAAAACATTGTTTTTTATATTTTTTTTCAGGTTGAGGTTCTTGAGAACTTCAAATCGAGAGAATTAATGCAACAGAAAATGAGAAGTGTCCTTGGATGGACATTCTGTTCACTCCCTCCCCCTCACATGAATTTATAATATTAGACTGGATTAATCACTGTTGGAAAATGTTATATTTTAAAAATTCAGTTTTGTTTCATCACTTTAAAAATACTTTGCCCTTTAGAATTGATAATCGCATCAAAAATAATCATAAATTTTAAAACGTTTTATTTTTTATCTTTTTGTAAATATCAAATAAAGGCCTTATTAATTATTGCACAGTTTCAAAGTATTCAGGGTGTTTCAGTACAAAGGTTACAAGCTTTATCCATTTATTCAGTCAAAAATACAGAGTGTCTCACTTTCATCCGAACCCAGATTTTTGCTAACTTTAGATAGAATTTTTCAACAGACTTACCTTGTTTTGAGAGAAATTCTAAGACATTACCAAAAGAACGAGAAGGGCTCAATTTGGTTAATGACACCGCAAATAATGTCAACTACATTCAGAAATATGCTGAATCTAGTTCAATGCGGATAGTGCCCCCATCCTTAATTTTTCACATTGTTGGGTTTCCCTCAAACCAAGGTTGTCTTTTGAAAAATTCATTAAAATGTCTTCAATGATGCAAAAGTTTCACTATAATTCGGGTTTAGATTGAAGTGAGAAATCCTGTTTTTTTTTTTTATTAAGTAAATGGGATGGAGATTTTATTAAGCATCGGTTAGTTTTGGCCGTATTGCTATAGGAGGGATGCCTTGGTTCAGGGATAACTTTTTGAAGGAAAAGTGACCAGAATTATCGTGCAACGAAAACTAAAAACCTTATACAAACACGCCGTTCAGATTAAAACAATTGCGACCTTGATTTTCTATCCAAAAATTGTTTCTTCTAGTTTAGTTAAACACCTGTTTAAGTTCGCAACCTTGGCACTAAAACTCTCTGTTCTTAGCATTTAACTCTTTCAAGGGCGGTGGTATGTTTATGAAACCACTTAATTTAAATTCCCAAATGCCACACTGGCACCAGAATTTTGGTACAAAACTTTTCCGTTTATTATGTAAGTGAAATATAGCTTTTTAGTATTTCCAAATAAATTTGTACGTAAATTACGGAGTCATTCATTCATTTCAACATTTTAGCAATAGAAGCGCTTTGTCCCTGAAAGGGTTAATTTTTATTTGAAACAATTAGCATACAGACATGAATCAATAATAGATTCTCTGCCACAATGGTTGTACAAAACTTTCCTATGATCAGGGTACTTTTATCATAAACAACGTACTTTTCTTCTGGAGAACCAGTCATTTAACCCCCCCCCCCCCCAAGAAAAAAAAATTTTGTTTCATGTAGGATCCTTAATTTTCAAACCCCCTTTAAAAAATGTTTATTCAAATATTCGTGCACAAATAAATATTGTAAATATCTTCTTTACTTACTTTGCATCTTTATTTTTAATCAACTAACGAGCTACGCTGGCCGACCCCCCCCCCCCCCCCCCTTCCCTTCAAACTCTAAAAATCCGTTAATTTGATCTGCTTTAAAAAGATTACGAAAGATTGAATTATAATTATGAAACCAGTGGCGATCTCATTGTAAACGGGTTTCCGTGCATTTCGCTTTTACTGTAGAATTTTAACGCCGAATCAGCTGCTGTTAATTGCTGTGTTCATGTTTGATTAAATAAGATTAAGCATTTGAAAATTAGCTAATATAAAATGAACTAAGTCAACAGTTTTTGCTTCCCGGTGTTTTTCAACAACGCTATAAGAAAATGATTTTAAATGATATTTTAAATGTAACGTTTTAAATCTGACTTGATTTTCACAAAACTTTTATTTTTCTTTGTAATATTCACCTAAAAATATTTTTATTGTTAGAAAGGTAATATTAGTTGCGCTGTCTTATTGGCAACAATAATTAAAAAGATCATTTCGAAATGTGAAATAAATCTCTCGTGTACGTGTAAAAATATTTTTTTAATTTAAACTGTTTGGCAGTGTTATTTGGGCATTTGAAATAGGGCGTCATTTTCCCCCATTTACTGCTTTTAACACATAAATAATTCATTATTTTATAATGTTCTTTCTTTCTTTAATATGCTTGTGAAAACGCAATTTTTATGATTTAATTTCCAATATTTTCCTGTTTTTAAATCGTAATCATTTAATTCTAATTTGTAACTGTTTTTTTCTGTTTATAATAGTCACGTGTGAATAAATTTTTAATTTAAAGGAAATATTCTATGCGCTGTTTTTAAATTGCCAACGATTTTAAATAACCTTTTCTAAAATATATAAAAAATATCTCAGGAAATGACAATTTGAATTTATAATTGAAATAAAACCTTAAAAAATGACTAAAAAAATAAATGCAGTCTGCACACCGCGAGTTTCTAATGAATATCCTTAGAAAGTAATAATTAAATTCCTCCGCATAGTTTTTGCTCTTATAAAACCTTTTTAATGGAACGGTTTTGATCAACTTTAACATTAAATATGTTACAAAATATTTCTTAGATTAAAAAAACTATCTGATTCAATGTATTTATCAAACATTTCTTTATAAAATTACTCAGTTTCATATTGTTGTATACAGTAGTTTTCTTAATATTAGCAAAGAAAGACCTCCGGTCACAAATTCATTGACAGCGATGGTACTTTTTTTTTTTTTAAGAATAGAGATTCTCTACCACCGGTTACAACAAAATTTTTCCCATGTTCAGGGTACTTTTATCATAAACGACATGTTTTTTCCTGAGATTAAAAACAATAAATTGTCATTTAACCACAAGTTTTCTTTTTTTAATGTAGGATCTTTATTCCCATAATTTCACTTCTTTAAAAAATATTTATTCAAATGATCGTACATAGATTATTGCGAATATCTTCTTCACTTACTGTGCACCTTTATTTTTTATCAATTCAAATCATTGCTTTGAAGTTACATCTTTTGAAATATGCAATGCCAATATCGTTAACCTCTTGAGTGGGTAGTTTCCGTGAAATGTGCCAGCTATCAAGTAGATCAATTTTGAAATGAAAGGAAAATGGACTAAAAATGGTAATAGGTATAGTGTTTTATTTTTATGTAACTTACAAGTTGTAATTTTAATTTTACCGATGCTTTTGTAACATGCCAACTCGTCTAAAATGTTGGCGAAATTCCGAGCACATAATGTATGTTCCCTCATATCTACCTGAAAAATTGAAATTCACACTTTATTGTTGCCTATAAAAAAGAATGGCGTCCCTCCTATACTAATGAAATAACGTAAAGATAAAGTTCTTATTGTTTTTTAGGAAGTTTTGTTTTTCCGATACCTTCGAATTTAGGACATTGTACAAAAATTGCCTGCTTTTACTTAAAATAATAATCTTCTGGGTTTTTTACTTACCATCATACGCAGTATAGGGTAAGTCTTGTAATCGTTTTAAAAATCGAAAAAAATTTTTTTGACGGATTTACACGTTTCAGACACTGGACATTCCGAGAAACATATTTTTAGAAGAAAAAAAAAATTGCCGTCCGTCTGGGTGTGTCTGTAAACACTCTATCTCCCGCACAAATTGAGATAGACTTAAAATTCGGTGTGTACTTAGGAAGTAACAATGGAAAAAAAGTCTATTGAATATCAGTAACCTCGATTATCCAGAACTATTTTTTCGGACTCTCGAAATATTCGTTCAGATTAAAGGTATACAAAATTTTTCGAAATTGTTTATTTGGAGGAGTGAGTATAAAAGACAATTAAAAAACATGCATTTTGCATCATGAATGAACTCGATCGGATACTTAGTTGCCGAGAGATTTGTTATCCTATTTTTCACTCTCCGATTTTTCATGACCCTGTATTTCATTCAAATTTCAATTCAAAGATATATTTTAATTGGAAATGAGACGCTTAATCCGACTCGGTAAATTGTTAGTTTATGATAATAATTTTTCGAGTTACAAGGCTGTTTCTTTTACGCAATTCGGTACTACTGGATTAACCCGCCGACCAAAAAACTATCGCCAAACTATAAGGTTAAATGCCAATAATGGCTTATCGTAAATGTCAAGCATTTAATGCATCTTCATACCTATAAGGGGGGTTCCCATAGGAGGGACCCTGTTCTGTCGCCAAATGCCGCCACGTTCGGCGCCAACTTGGCGATGTATCGCCAAATTTGGCGACCAAAATGAGTCGCCAAATTGGCGTTATCTCTAATTTCGCCAAGTTCTCATAGACTTCCATTGTAAAGCAAGTGTTTATCTGCTTACAGAAAATTAACAAATTGTGATATTTTAATGCAACAAAAAGTAATATTAGCGTAAATGATTATATTAATTGCATATAAGGGAGTACAAGTAAATTAAATTATGAATAAAAGTAACATGATACAATGCTTAGCATGTATCACATGTTTTATTTCCATATTTTATATTATGTATATCCATGATGGGTAAGTATTACGGTGGCCCCCAACGACTAGTTTTTTTTTCTTTAAAATACCAGAGGGCTCTGTCCACTACGAGCTACGCTCGCCAACTCCCGTTCTGACACCCCAGATTCTAAAAGCAGGTTAATTTCATCGGCTTTAAAAAGACTGAATTATAATTTTAAAAAACAGTGGTGATCTCCCTGTAAACGGATTTTCATTCATATTCCTTTGATTGGAGATTTTTCAGGCGAAGTTAGCGTTTGTTAAGGGATACAATGGCTGTTTTCGCCTTTGATTAAAATAAAATTAGTTAAAAATTTGAAAATAAGCTAATGTAAAATGAATTAAGTAAACAGTCTTTGTCTGTCGGTTTTTTAACAGCTCTATAAGAAAGTTCTTTTAAATAACACATTTGAAATGTATCGTTTTATATCTGACGTAATTTTCACCAAAGTTTTCTTTCTCATTTTAACATTTACATGAAAATACTTTTGCTGTTAGAAAGGAAATATTATTTGCGCTGTCTTAGAATTCACGATAATAGTTGAAAAAATTATCTCAAAATATGAAATAAATGTCTCGCGCAAATATTTTTTGATTTAAACTGTGTTTTGCCAAGTCTCAATAATTTGGCCTTTTTAAATATGACGTAAATTTCCTCTATTTTGATTTTTAACGCATAATAATGAATTTATTATTTAAAAAATTTCTTTTTCTTTTAAAATTCATGTGTAACTATAGTTTTTGACGTAATTTTCGATATTTTTCTGATTATAATAGCCACGTATAATTTTTTTAATTTGAGGGAAATATTCTTTGCGCTGTTTTTAAAATTGGCAACAGTTTAAAATATCCTTTTCTAAAATATATAAAGTATCTTTCGAAATGCTAAAAATTTGAATTAAAAATGGAGATAAATCCTCAAAAAATGAGTCAAATTAAAAAAACAAGTGGGCAAGTGTGATCACAAATCGCACAGAGGGTTTCGTTTAATATTCCTTTCAAAACCCTTATCCTTTTCCGAAATCTGGTAGTTCCATATTTAGCAACCAGGGCGCGCACTCTATTCTACACAAACTTCTATCCGAACGAAACTCCGTTTTGCAACCTATCCGTAGATATATTAGTCGAGGGAGTCGGGCCCATAGCACCCGAGATAGGTAGGCGCCCCCTGGCGTAAAAAGTGGAACTGAAATATGTAAGACTATGTGCATAATGTGAAAGAGTGGTCAAAGGGGTGTCGGCAAAAGTTAGAAAAGTACCCACCGGGTGCAATGGGGGATGTTAGAAAAACTGCTTAAAATACCCAAGTTAGAGCCCGGAGGGGTAAATATAAAGCCTTTACCAAAATTTTATGATTTGTCGTTTGATGTGAGGTGTTCAGCTATAAGTATGCAAAATTTTAAGTCTTCAACTTAATTAGGGGCTCCGTTCGAACAAAAATATTAAAATACACAAGTTAGAGCCCAGAGGGTTAAATATAAGTTTTTTTCAAAATTTTATGATTTGTTGTTTCATGTGAGGTGTTCAGCTATAAGTATGCAAAATTTTCAAGTCTCCAACATGTATAGTTTCTGAGAACGGGCTCAGTGACGGACAGACAGGCAGACAGACACGGAAGCGAGACAAATAGGGTTTCATGAGATGAACAAAACCCTAATAAATGCAGTTTGCACACCAGGAATTCCTAATGTATTGATCGATGTAAAAAAAAAATTTTAATTCCAATGTATAGTTTTTGCTCATATAAATTTTTTTAATGAAATGATTTTGACCAACTATAACATTAAATATCTCTTAAAATAATTATTTGATTTAAAAATTGTCTGCATCAGCGTATTTATCAAACATTTCTCTATAATAGCACCAATTTGCATATTTTTGTATGCAACAGTTTTCTTAATATTAAGGAAGAAAGACCCCCGGTCACAAGAAATATGGATGCCGATCTAGGAATGTACCGGGAAGATCTACGTAGATTTTTATTGGTCCATTTCTAAATCCTTACTTTTTTAATAACGTTACTTTTTTTATATATAGAAGGATTATTCTTCAACAATCGTTGCCCAAGTCAAATGCTGGCGGAAAAAATTAATTTTTTCGGGAGCAATTAGGTAAATTTTGCAGAAAAATTGTCATGCTTCTACAACTGCTGCTAATTTTGCACCAAGGTATATCGCCATTGCACTAAACTACGAATATAGCGATGCTTGCAAAAATATGGTAGTGGTTTTAAACACAACAAAAGCATAAGTACAGTTATCTATCAAGAAATATTAGCAAATTTACAAAATGTTTCGGTACTATTCGATTAACCGGGCTCCAGTGTTATATATACAAATATATATATACATATATATATACACATATATTTATGTATAAATACATATGTATATACATATATATACATAGTATATATATTACACTGACGCCTGGCTAACCGAAAAGTACCAATGATTCTGAAAATATTAAAGTTCACGAAATTAATTGGTAAAATCAATTAATTTTATTTTTCTAGCCAATTAAGAAATTTTACCGTATTTTTTATTTTCATATAGGCCGTTATTTAGTGCTCGATTTAGTATAGAAGATGAGCCGTAAGTGCCGTATTCTAGAGAGTTTTTATTGTGTTTATGATAAATGACCGTTAGCTGGCATTAGACCATTTAGGCAAGAATTTCGATTACAAAAGATAGAAAAAAAATTTATACCGAGCAAATTTTTTCCTGATATCAAGACTTGGTTAGATATTTTTCTCATAATCAAATAAATCATATTTCATAAAAATAGTCGGAATTTTTTTCGATTGATACCATATCTTTTCGAGTAATGACCACGTCGAGTTTTAAACACAGAAAACAAGTTTTCTCGAATTAGTGACCTAGCTAGATCGATTTCTTGTGCTCGAATTAGTATAGTCATCAATTTTTGTGAAAATCGTTACAGCCGTTTTTGATATATAGCAGCATTCTTAGTGCTGAGTTTGTTTTAATATATCAAAATGACCTTTCCCAAATTCGAAACCTAGCTAGATGGATTTCTTCTGCTCGAATTAGTATAGGCAACACGTTTCGTGTAAATCGTTTAAGTATTTTTCCATTTATGACATAAAACATTTTCAGCGCAGAGTTTGTTTTACCCTGTAAAAACGAATTATCTTGTATTAGGAACCTAGCTAGATCTTTTTCTCGTACTCGATTTAGTATGGAGGCAAGTCTCGTGAAAATCTTCCCAGTCGTTTACGATATCATTCATAATCGGGAAAATCCACTGCTCGTTTAATATATATGAATTTGGCGACAGCAACTTGGCCGACAGGATAACCAACAAGTACCAATTGTATATATAGTGTTACGAATATTGTAAATAGTTAGTGTTTGTGCTTAAAAATAATATAAATAGTTCAATTAAGCTCTATTCGTAAGCTGATATTAATTTTTGTTGCATTGCAATAGCTCAATTTGTATATTTTTTGATAGCGAGTAAACGCTATTGGATTTCAATAGAAGTCTATGGAAATTTGGCGAAATACTGGAAATAGCGCCAAGTTGGCGCCACTTTTGGCAGCTAATTTTGACCGCCAAATTTGGCGATATATCGCCAAGTTGGCGTCAAACTTGGCGACAGACCCGGGTCCCTTCCCCTTGGTAACCCCCTAATAGCGCCCATCCTATCTAAATTCTCTACTTTCATGTTAATTTCCCCTAAGAAAAGTCAGAAAGCTCTGACCAATCAGATACGTTTCACGGTATCTACGCAGATTTTCATTGGTACATTTCCAAACCATTACTTTTTTTATATATACTAGGGGGCTCTGCCCCCTACGAGCTACGCTCGTCAACCCCCGTTCAGACACCGCAGACACTAACAGCACGCTAATTTGATCGGCTTTAAAAATATTTCAGAAGATTGAATTATAATTTGAATCTGGTATTTATAATCTGACGTAATTTTCACCAAACTTTTCTTTCTCTTTTTAATATTCACGTAAAAATACGTAAAAATGAAAATCACGTAAAAATGAAATATTATAATCATCTTAAAATATCAAATAAATGTCTAGCGCTATTTTTAAATTTAAACTGTTTTGCAATATTATTTTTTGTTCATTTTACGTAATAAGAATAATGTGACGTAAATGTGACGTAAATTCTCCTATTTAAGACTTCTAACGCATGTTAATGAATGTATTATTTTACAAAATTATTTCTCTTTTGAAAGTCACGTGTAATTATAGTTTTTATGACGAAATTTTCAATGAGTTCCTGCTTTTTATATTTTCTGTTTATAATAGTCACGTGTAAATTTTTTTAATTTGAAGAAAACATTATTGTTTGCGCTGTTTAAACAGTTGGCAACAGTTTAAATTAATACAATTTTCTAAAATCTCTCTATTCTAAAAAAAAAGTAACTACCGCTGTCGCCGCCGCCGCCGGTTTTGAATTTTTTGTGACCGGAGGTCTTTCTTCGTTAATATTAAGAAAAATAATGCATACAAAAATATCAAAATCGGTAGTATTATACAGAAATGTTTGATAAACACGCTGATGCAGACAGTTTTCAAATCGAAGAATTATTTTAAGAGATATTTAATGCTAAAGTTGGACAAAATCGTTCCACTAAAAACGTTTTATAGGAGCAAAAACTATACATCGGAATTTAATAATTTTTAGATCATTTTATACGTTATAATTTTCCGGTGTGCAGAATTCATTTATTTTTTTAATTTGACTCATTTTTCGAGGTTTCATTTCTATTTTAAATTCAAATTTTCAGCATTTCGAGAGAGATTTTTTACTTATTTTAGAAAATTGTTCTAATTTAACCTGTTGCCAACTGTATAAACAACGGAAACAATAATGTTTGCTTCAAATTAAAAATTTATTTACACGTGACTATTATAAATAGAAAAGATACTTACAAATTAAAATTAAATAATTGCGTATAAAAAGCAGGAACTTATTGAAAATTACGTCATAAAAAGTATACACGTGAATTTTAAAAGAGAAAGGATATTGTAAAATAATAAATTCATTAACATGCGTTAGAAGTCTTAAATAGGAGAAATTACGTCATATTTACATCACATTACAGTTATTACATAAAATGAACACAAAATAATATTGCAAAACAGTTTAAATTTAGAAATTGTGCTAGACATTTATTTGATATTTTGAGAGGATCTTTTCAACTATTTTTGTTAAGAAAGCGCAAATATTTCATTTCTAACAAAAGTATTTTCACGTGAATATTTAAAAGAGAAAGAATAGCTTGGTCAAAATTACGTCAGATTAAAAACGATTAATTTAAAATGTCTCATTTAAAAGAACTTTTCGCTTTGTTAAAAAATACCAGGAAACAAAGACTGTTTACTTAATTCCTTTTATATTAGCTGATTTTTAAATGTTGTTACACGTGTCTACGTCATCAAGTTATTTTGATTTCGACGTTTTATTTGTATTTTTATTAATGTTGTACTAATTTATTTGTTCTCTCGTTATTTAAAATAAAAATTATGTCAATTTGTATAATTTGGCGAAATTGGTCGACTGGATAATCAAGTAGTACCGCAGCGGATTTGGCGTCAAAATTCCCCCAATCAAAGAGAAATGAATAGAAATCCGTTTATAGGGAGATCGCCACTGTTTTTTAAATTATAATTCAATCTTTCGAAATCTTTTTAAAGCCGATCAAATTAGCGTGCATTTAGAGTCTGCGGTGTCTGGACGGGGGTTGGCGAGCGTAGCTCGTAGGGGGCCGAGCCCCCTAGTATCTAAAAAATATTTTTCGAAATGCTGAAAATTTGAATTTAAAATTGAAATAAAACTCAAAAAATGTGTCATTAAAAAACTAAATGCAATCTGCATACCGGGAAATTCTGACGCATAAAATGATCTAAAAATGATTAAATTCCTATGTACAGTTTTTGCTCCTATAAAACTTTTTTAATGGAACGATTACCGTAGGGGGGGGGGGATCCAGTTCTGTCGCCAAATAACGCCAAGTTTGTCGCCAACTTGGCGATATCTCTAATATTTCTCCAAATTCCCAAAGACTTCTATTGTAAAACAATAGGGTTTACTTGCTTACAGAAAATCAACAAATTGAGATATTTTAATGCAACAAAAACTAATATTAACTTAAGGGATTATATTAATTATATTTAAGGGAGTCGAAGTAAATGAATTACGAATAAAAGTAACATGATCTAATGCTTAGCATGATTTCCGAAATATAAATTTTAAGAGAGCCCACAGGTCAAAGGAATTAGAATTGAAACTTTTATCCAATTATAGTAAACTTTGACTTTCGTGATTTTTGAACTTTTTGTGATTTTTAATGCGATTTTTACGTTTCTTCGCGATCTGATGCAATTTTTTTACATTCCATTTTTGACCTAAAGTACAACCTGCCCTCATTTCAATAAAGTTTATTCGGATTTCGTGTAGCGATTTTCGAATTTTTCGGGAATTTTGTATGTGATTTTTAGTGCATTTTAGCGATTTACTACTATTTTTCCGCATTAGTGAAAGGAATCAACTTGCAATCTTCGAACACAATATATAATTTTTTTTTCTCTTTTCAAAATTTGAGAAGCGATAAAAAAATTTTCGCGATATCTTATTGTGATTGTCAGAGCTTTTTCGTAATTCCTGCTGTTTTTTTGACGTATCCGGGCAACGCCGGGCAAGTTCGCTAGTAATTAATATAATCCCTTAAGCTAATATTACTTTTTGTTGCATTAAAATATCTCAATTTGTTGATTTTCTGTAATCAAGTAAACACTATAGGTTTACAATAGAAGTCTATGGGAATTTGGCGAAATATTAGATACCGCCAATTTGGCTTCACTTTTGGCGACTAATTTTCGTCGCCAAATTTAGCAATATATCGCCAAGTTGGCGAAAAACTTGGCGGCATTTAGCGACAGCAGAGGATCCCCCTATGGTAACCCCCCCCTTATAGGTATGAAGATGCATTAAATGCTTGACATTTACGATAAGCCATTATTGGCATCTAATCTTATAGTTTGGCAATAGTTTTTTGGTTGGCGGGATAATCGTGTAGAACCGAATTGCGTAAAAGAAACATCCTTATAACTCGAAAAATTATATTCCTATTAACTAACAGTTTACTGCGTCGGATTAAGCGTCTCATTTCCAATTAAAATATATCTTTGAATTGAAATTTGAATGAAATACAGGGTCATGAAAAATCGAAGAGTGTGAAAAATAGAATTGGAAATATCTCGACAACTAACTACCCGATCGAGTTCATTCATGATGCAAAATTTGTTTTTTTATTGTCTTTTATATTCACTTCTTCAAATAAACAATTTCGAAAATTTTTGTATACCTTTAATCAGAACGAATATATTGAGTCAGAAAAAAATAGTTCCGGATAATCGAGGTTACTTATATTCAATAGGCATCTTCCTATTGTTATTTCCTAAGTACACACCGAATTTCAAGTCTCTATCTCAATTTGTTCGGGAGATAGAGCGTTTATACACACACACATACGGACGGCAAATTTTTTTATCTAAAAATGTTTTTCGGAATCTCCAGTGTCTGAAACGTGTAAATCCGTCAAAAAAATTTTCGATTTTTAAAACGATTACAAGACTTACCTTATACTACGTATGATGGGTAAGTAAAAACCGTACGCATCCAGAGTATGCCATAGCTTGCGCGTGTACTCCCGTTTTAATTCGTTATGCTACAGCGTCTAGAATATGTAGTGTGGAAATCGGCGATTCCAGTAATACTTTAAAAAGTGCTAACACATTTGATCTTTTAAATATCAAACGATGCTAAAAGCCAAAGAACCGATCGCAGCGCCATCTGCAGGATATTTTCTAAAACTCCAAGACTATTTGTTTTAGACGCTGTAATAATACAATGTTCACGTTGAAATTTCAACATATACCGCAGATGTCGCTGCGATCGCCTCTAGAATTTCAGCATCGTTGCACATTTAAGGGATGCAAATTTTTAGTACTGTTTGGATAGCAGATTTCCACACTATTTTAGGCGGTGTAGTTATTCTCTTAGTTAAAATATTTTTTATTCCAATCAGCTTATAAATATATCCGTAGGTATTACATAATTTTAAGCGTGCAATGTTACCTCGTAGTTAGATTTTTATCCGCTCTTTTTCATTACATAGATCAATTCATAACCAAAGTTACCCATCAAGATAAAACTAGTAGGCTAGTAGAAATGGGGTGAATTTTTTTTAACTACTTTTCCATAAATTGTTGCATAACTGTTGAGCGGTCTTATGAGACCGCTTGATAAAACAAGTTGGAAATTGCTCGTCAAACGTGGCAAATGAGATGCGTTCGTACTATAACTAGTTTTATAATTTTTTACACCCCATATTGTACTGAATTATTTTTTTGCACTTCATAAGTGCATAGTCTATAACATCATTAAAATGCACTAGCAATATTTTTTTTTCCCATTCCCCGTAAGGTAACAGAAAACTTTTGACTGTCCCTGTAATTAAACTATGCATCCGATTTTCATAAAATTTGAAATGGCTCGACAAAATCTTGCAGCAATTATATATTTAAAATTTCATACAATTCCGAAGGCTGTAACATTATTAAAATGTACTTGCAATAATTTTTCCCATTGGCCATAATGTAAAGAAAAAATTTTGACTGTCCCTGTAATTAAACTATACATTCGATTTTCATGAAATTTTAAATGGTTCGACAAAATTTTGCAAAAATCATACATTTAAAATTTCAGACCATTCTCTTGTGTAGTTTTTGCACTGTTATATGCGGACAGACGGACTGAACGACTATAGGTGCTACGTATTTATATAATTACGAACGCACCTAAAAATGAATAAAAGGCTAGATTAACTCATAAGGCGCAGTTTCTATAAATTTCATGTACAAGATAATTTATCAATATTCACCTATTCAGAAATCCCTAGCGATCGTACTACGTCTAAAAAAGAAATAGTGTTACACTAGTATCTGTAGTTATACTGTGGAAATTAAAACATGTTGAAAATTGCACATCAAACGTAGCAAATGAGGTGCGTTCGTACTATAACTAGTTTTATAAATATTTTTTGCACTGAATGTACATTTGCACTAAATGTATATTTTGTACTAAATGTATATTTTAGCGCACTTCATAAGTGCATATCTGTTTCCTTCTGTTCGGAAGACTGCAACGTCATTAAAATACACGTGAGATAATTTTTTCCCATTGGCCGTCATGTAATGGAAAAATTTGACTGTCCCTGTCATTAAACTATACATACGATTTTCATAAAATTTGAAATGACTCGACAAAATGTTGCAACAATTATATATTTAGAATTTCAGACCATTCGGTTGGGTAGTTTTTTCTATTATATGCGGACGGACAGACAGACGGACCGAGCGACGACTATAGGTGCTACGTATTTATATAATTACGAACGCACCTAAAAAGAAGTGGTCAGCGAGACTGCTGTAAAAATTAAAATTTTCTTTTTAAACATTGAACCTCCGTTCACATTCGTAATACACTAAAGTAGAAAAGCATATTCCGTATAGTCTGACGTATAACACGCGCATCCTTTTGTACCAAAGCTATCTTTATGAGAGGTATAGCAAAAAATATAGATTATTGTAAAGCATAATAACAAACTTTTCATGTAATCTGATGGTGATTTTTTTTTTTTATATAAATAGCATAATTATTAAAATTTTTGGTTCTTATCTTTTCTCTTATTTTTCTTTTTTATAACCGATATATAATACACACAGCTCCAAATTTTGATGTATTTCTTTGTCAAAAGTGCCTGTTACAAAATATGTCAAAAAATAAAGTCATTCAAAAGTGTCAAAAGTGCATGAGTACCGTCTGAATAGACGGTACTCATGTAGTGCTTTATCTTTTTAAATTCTAGAACACATAAAAATATCTTTTGCATATAATTTTATTTTTTTTCCATAAGTCAGTCAAGTATAGGTGATTACTGAACAAAGCTATCTACCGAATCTGAAAATCTCTCTATTCTAGAAAAAAGTAACTACCGCCGCCGCCAGTTTTGAATTTTTTGTGACATGAGATCTTTCTTCGTTAATATTAAGAAAAATAATGCATACAAAAATATGAAAATCGGTAGTATGATACAGAAATGTTTGATAAACATGCTGAGGCAGACAGTTTTCAAATCGAAGAATTATTTTAAGAGATATTTAATGCTAAAGTTAGACAAAATCGTTCCACTAAAAAAGTTTATAGGAGCAAAAACTATTCATAGGAATTTAATCATTTTTAGATCATTTTATACGTTTGAAGTTCCCGGTGTGCAAACTGTTTTTTTTTTTTTTTTTTTTTTTTTTAATTTGACTCATTTTTTGAGGTTTTATTTCTATTTTAAATTCAAATTTTCAGCATTTCTAGAGAGATTTTTTACAAATTTTAGAAAGTGATATTAATTTAAACTGTTGCCAACTGTATAAACAGTGGAAACAATAATGTTTGCTTCAAAAAAATATTTATACTTGTAAATAAATTAAAAATTTATTTACACGTGACTATTATAAACAGAAAAAAACATTTGGAATTAGAATTAAATAATTATGTACAAAAAGCAGGAACTTATTAAAAATTACGTCATAAAAACTATAATTACACGTGAATTTTAAGAGAGAAAGGAATTTGTAAAATAATAAATTTATTAACATGCGTTAGAAGTCTTAAATAGGAGAAATTACGTCATATTTACGTCACATTACAGTTATTACATAAAATGAATACAAAATAATATTGCAAAAAGGTTTAAATTCAGAAATTGCGCTAGACATTTATTTGATATTTTGAGCGGATACTTTTCAACTATTTTTGTTAGAAAAGCGCAAACAATATTTCATTTCTAACACAAGCATTGTCACGTGAATATTGAAAAGAGAGAGAATAGTTTGGTCAAAATTACGTCAGATTAAAAACGATTAATTAAAAAAGTCTTATTTAAAAGAACTTTCTTTTCGCTTTGTTAAAAAATACCGGGAGACAAAGACTCTGTTTACTTAATTCCTTTTATTGCCGAAACGTCAGTGAAGGCTTACTGTGGAGACCCGAAAAGTTTTGATTTCCGTTTGTCTGTCTGTCTGTCTGTCTGTCTGTCCGTCTGTTCCGCGATAACTGCCGCAAAAAGCATCCGATCGGCTTGAAATTAATGTGGCATGTTGATGAGGTACTCGGACTTAGCTGTATGGTTTTTGGTTAAATTTGGTTCATTCGTTCGGGAAATATAGAATATTTTATTTTGCTCTGTAATGCTTTTCAATGGCAAGTCAGACGATTTTCAAATTTTCATTTGTTGAAAGAAATGGCTCATATAAAAATGGATTTAAATGGTAAATTTTTGATGCTGAAATTTTTAAATAAGAGTAGTAAATTATTCCTATTAGTTTGCAATTTTGTCAAAACATTTGTCAGAGCTTTTAAATTAGGTGTATAACTTATGATGGAATTTTATACATGTGTTCGAATAATATAAAACATTTTATTTTATGAATTTACTTATATTTCATTTTTTTTCTTTTAACCGTTGCGTAGCAACTATATCTCATCTAAAAATATCATAAATGTGAAAGTATGTATGGTTTTTAAAGTCAAATCAAAGTTAAAAGGAATGAATTAATGAATGCCTTTGTATAGATATTTGCATATAAATTGATTTAAACGCAGAAATGAAAATAGTATTTATATACTATATAGAATATCTTTATTTATGTATTCAACTATTTTGATTATAAAGGAAAAAGTTCGTTATTTTCATACAGAATAAACTGACATTATTCTATTAAACTTTATAAACTTTATTGTTGCTTAAAAAAAAAAATAAAAAAAAAAAAAAAAAAGGGGAATAACAATTTCTCCCAAAGAGTTCATTTTAATTTGTAAGATTTTCACGTGCAAAGGGAAAATGCAGCAAATTACAAATAATAAAAAAGATATATAGGACAGGAATGAATACATATAAACATTTCACACCAAATACCACCTAAATTAATTTTTGTAGTGGTATTTTCCCACACTACGAAGAAAGATTCCTCGATTTACACGATTTTACTTGGCCTTCCTTTCCTCATTGGTTGCGATTTCATTTTCGCAATTGCGTATATTAATTGGCACAAAATTTTACATTTTTATGACTGAGGTATATGTAAGGCCATACAAATAAGAAATTCCGTATTGTTTCCTATAAAATGTGATAAAGTGTTGGTTAACTATATATGTTTCTATTAAGAGGAGCAGGGCTGCCAAGCCTCCGGCGTTCTGGATACCAGTATTTTAATACAAAAAATGTTACTTTATTTAATTGAAACATTTGCGCGATTTAAAAGAACAACATTTTCTGTAAGGTAATAGTGTTGTGCAAAAAGCCTGAGACTTGCCATGTCTGGTGGTGAGTGAAATGTTTTATTTAATGCATTTATCTCTATTTTAATGCTACGTGAACAACGTCCCGTGTAACAGCTTGTAGAGTGTAAAATAAATTATTAAAATAATCCCTATTACGAAAAAGGAAACAAAATGCCCGGCTAAGGGAAATAAAAGGTTAGTTAACCTTTCGTAATTTGACCTGAACACAGGTGTGCATCAAATTTCAACGGTGTTTGTAACATCACGATTTTAAATTAAATGTGGATACTATTAAAAGGCTATCACAAAAATACTTAACGGCGCCATATCACGTTTATCTATTTAGTCAATTGGAAGTGGACACGATGATGAATTATTAACCGTTAGGTTTAGAACTCCCCCTACTTTAGGGTGATTTTAGTAAGTTAATGCTATCGAGTACATTTTTAGATATTTAGATTAGATCTTAGATATAAATATTGCAGAATGGTAATCAAAATTATTATTAGATTTCTAAATTAGATGTCTCAGTTTACATTTCCAAAAGTTCTTTATCCATTAGATACAGATGTTTGTGGTTAGCAGGCAAGTAAATACTGCTGTATGGATATTAGGATAACGTAAAATGCTTGACCAAATTGTTGCTTATCCTTATAAATCGCAGTGTAAAAATGAATCTAAGATATAGGATAATCATTAACTCAATCAATAGAAAATTACAAATGCAAAATAAATTACACAACGGGGGTTCAGGGGGGGCACCCCCCTGAAGAAATTTGCTTTATTATATAAAAATTACTAGAATAAGTAGCTCGTGAGAATTTCAGAATATCATTACATAACAACGTGTTTAATTTAACGCTTCTAATGTCTGAAACCATCGAAATATTTTTTTCTCCTTCTATAAATGTTTGTGTAATTTAAAAGTTTAAATTTTGTTTTTGTAGAAAGATTAATATTAAGCAAAATTTGCTAAAAACAATAAATTGCAGAGATGACGTTGAGGCTCTTGATCTGCAGATTTACTAGTATTAGCTTATTTTGAAATGTTGTTACACGTGTGTACGTCAAAGACGAAAACAGCGATTGACATATGTATTTTTGGTACTACTTAGTTATCCCGTCGACCAAAAATCTATCATTCGCCAAACTATAAGATTAAATGCCAATAATGGTTGATCGTAAATGTCACATTAACTTGACTTTAAGCAAGTTACACGTGTCTACGTCATCAAGTTATTTTTATTTCGACGTTTTATTTGTATTTTTATTAATGTTGCACTAATTTATTTGTTCTTTCGTTATTTAAAATAAAAATTATGTCAATTTATATAATTGGCGAGTGCTTTGGCGATTTATATAAATTTGGCGAAATTGGTTGACGGGTTCATCAAGTAGTACCGCAGCGGATTTGGCCTTAAAATTCTCCATTCAGAGAGAAATGAATAGAAATCCGTTTATAGGGAGATCGCCACTGTTTTTTAAATTATAATTCAATCTTCCGAAATCTTTTTAAAGCCGATCAAATTAGCGTAGTTTTAGAGTCTGCTGTGTCTGAACGGGGGTTGACGAGCGTAGCTCGTAGGGGGCAGAGCCCCCTAGTAAAATAAAAATTATTAAAATGATTAACTACGTGAATTCAAACATGTTGAACTGCACTCAAATACAGCCATAAGAAATAAAACCAGCTAGCTGCTTGAATCAATTTGGTGTCATACGTATCTCAAAACTATCGACACATTTTGAAATTGCAAGAAGCAACATTTACTCTGTTTTCTCAACTAGATGTGACATTAAAATAAATAACTTTTAAAATATTGTTTTAAATTGTGGGAAAGAAATTCTAAAATTTTTAACTCATGTGTAATACAAAAACATTAGTTTTCATCAAAATGAGATTGTATAGACGTGGTAAAACCTCTGAACAAAGTTTTCTTGCTTGAAGGTTAGTTTTTAAGACTTCAAACGAAGGAGATTGCATAAATTGCTTGTATATCCACTGTCTGTATAAAAATCTTTTTTAAAATCTTACAAATACTGCAAATAACAGGATTCCCCACCCCCCGGTTTCATCTAAGCTACGTGTTCTCCTAGAATAAAACTATGTAAATGTTACATTACATGAAAATGAATAAAAGTTATCTATCTCTGTGGCAGAAATTTAGGCTTAATATGTATTAACAAAGAAATGTGTGCTTATAATCTAACTATACTTAAGTTAGCCTCCCTCCCCCATACAGATAAACCTAAGTGTGTTAGTCTTTAACTGATGTTACCGGGCTCACAGACCTGAGCTTTTTCCAATTTTTATAGTTTAACTTGTAACTTTCAGTTTAACTAAAAACACTACTGACATTTTGTTTCGTTTGGAACTTAAGTGCTAACACCAGAGACTTTTGAATAGGTGAATTTTAATAATAACACTCCTGTACAAAAAGTTTAGTACAAAAACAACCTCCTATGAATTAATCGCGCTGTTTATTCATCTTTCGATGGTGCGGTCTCACAGACCACTTCACAATAGTTGTGGGACAATTTCTATCACATCAGTTAAAGGTTAAAAAAATACATTTCAGAAGTTTATTACTGAAAATTTATTAAGGCTAATTCTATGATACCCAGCATACACTGATTGTTTGTTGCAACATTCACTGGTGATCTTTTCTTCACATTTTCTATTGCCATTTTGAGATCATTTCTATCGCATCTCATGGGTCTTTTACATACGAGTCATATCTAAAGAACTACTAGATTAGTTCATATGTTCTAGTTAGTTCTAGACTTATATTAGACCATTTATCCAAATCGCCCCACATTTTAAAACTACAATTATATACAAAGCACTGCAATTTCACATTGAACTTTTATGTCAAATTATTGTAAACAATTGTAAGCTAAAATATCTGAATTAAAAATTTGTAAATCGCATGGCTTTGTAACAATGCGCTTGAAGTTGATGATTCTGCTCAGGCTTGTTAAAATATACCAGTTAACCAAAATTACTTCCTGTAAAAAGAGACTATCTAAAACTTTTCACACCCTATGACAAACATGGTTTCAATTAAATATTTCTAAAACAGTGGTGCGTTTTACAAAACAAAATATTTAATTTTATATCCAAATTACCACGACACGTGATTTTTTCCCGGATTTATGTCTATGCATAACTTTTGAATGAGTGGTCGTATTTTGCTTTCTAAATGTAGTTGGGGGGTCTCCTTCTGAAGAGGGTCTAGTTTCAGTATCTTGGGATCTAAAAATATGTTTGTTTGTCTGTATCTTTTCCTTTGTCTGTCTCTCTCTCTCTACAGAGTGTCCGCTCTCAACGGTGTCCCATGGCTAATTCCTAAACCGTTAGTCATAGACATATAGTTCCAATTACAAAAATAATTTAACCCTTAACCGGAAACGTACCGTCTGTGAGACGGTTGCGTCTACATATCTGGCCTTAATATTTTCTCTCTCCGACATCCAAAACTTATTTTTATGCTGTTATATTAAAGAATTGGCCCTGTTAATGCATTACTATTAAAGATTAAATGTTTAAGTTCATTATTTGGTAAATTATCAAGTGTTCTGTTTGTGCAAGGGATTTTCACGTTTCCGGTTAAGGGTTAAATCAGGAAATAAATATTTTAAAAACGATTTGGGTCAATAAAAACATTTCTTAAAAAAATACAAAATTTAAATTTTTATACGCTCCCCCGGTCCTATAAGTTATATTTAGTAAAATTATCCTATTACACTGACAAGTAAGACAAAAAAAAGTCCCATTCCTGTACACTAAAATTGAGCGAGTTATGAAACTTTAAAAATGCATGACTTATGCCACTTTTCTGCTCTGAAAACAAATGAGTTCGACTTGGCTTTAAGGGGTCACATACCAAGTGCTTAAAGTATTCGAAGATCTTATTTCATGTGTATCTGCGCTTTGAAAAAAATCGTACAAGTATTACTATTAAGTTAACATTTATTATGTTTGAGATTGGCTAAAATAACATATGTTTTATTTTGTCAAAATTAGAGTGTTTCTTTTATGATTTCTTTTAACAAGAATTATGTTATTTTTATAAGTTTTAATGTTACTTCAACGATCGTATGTTTGTTTTTCCAATTCAAAATTTGTACTCTAACTCACTTTCAAATATCCGATCGAGATTGCATTTTACATACTGGCGCAAATTCGATAACAATATATTATGATTTTCGGTGGTTACCTTTTATACTTATTTTACAGGATAACACAAAAAAATTTTGGATAGATTACCGCGAAGAAGTTTAAGAAAAAGTTTTAGATTAGATAATTGTGAAAGTTAAAGAATAACATAAATCGGATACTATAAAGTAGAGGAGATGGCTGTGTTTTTTAACTTTTGATAATTGATTTTTACCTACATTTTAGCACTGAATCTGAAAATGACCTTCATTTTTAACCATCTCGTTAGAATGTTTTTGCAAATCGTATATGGGAAACTTAAAATATAGCGAAAATCTCATACTATAAAACATATGTAATTTTTTTTTTTTTAATTCGATAATTTATTCAATATTTTTGCTTATCCTGGGATTATTACAGCTAAACAGCTGAGTGGCCCGATCAGATGGGGAGATGGGGGGGGGGGGGAGGCAATTTGCGAAAAATCCTGATGTGATGGTTAAAAATGAAGATCATTTTCGGATTCAGCGGTAAAAAAATACATAAAAATCAATCATTAAAAGTTAAAAACAGAACAATCACATCTATTTTATAGTATCAAATTTTCGCACTTCTTTTTTTAACTTTAAAATTTACGTAAAAATCTTTGTATGATGATAAAAAATGAAGGTCAATTTCGGATTCAGCGGTACAGAATACATAATAATAAATTACCAAAAGCTAAAAAACATGACATAATCCAACTTTTGCAGGCTAGAGCAATCTAATAATATTTTGAAATACGTATCATTTTGTAAAGAGTTGAGGCTGTTAATTTAGCATCATTTTATTTAACAAAAATTCTGTTTTCTCTTTCTTCTTAAATGTTTATTGCAAAATGTATATTTTGCATTAATATGTCAGAATGATTAAAGATTTCAAATTTATATTTCAATGTTAATTTTACTCTCAACCATTTTTTTTTTTAATATATCTGACGAAATTATATTTCGACTAAATTTGTGAATGACAGCAAAAAATATCTCTACAATTTGCAGCAAAAAATATGCTCCAACTTTAAACAGCTATTACTCGGTCAATTTTAATCCTAGAATAATGGGACTTTTTTTGTATTGTCAGTGTAAAAGGAAAAATTTTACTAAATGTAACTTATAGGACCGGGGGATCGTATAAAAATTTAAATTTCGTAATTTTTTAAGAATTGTTTTTATTGGCCCAGATCGTTTTTAAAATATTTCTTTACCTCATTTAAAACATTTTTGTAATTGGAACTATATGTCTATGACTAACGGTTTAAGAATTAGCCATTGGACACCGTTGAGAGTGGACACCCTGTATAAGCTTATTTCATAACTGCATTAAAATATGGATTCACTTTCTTTCATTTCGGATTGATGTGTTTTGGATTGGGTTTCGAGTTGACTTCAAATAGAATTTTCGGGTTCATAACCCGGCCCATGAAGGACTTTAAAGTGGATAACTATACAGAGTTGTCACAAAAATACGAATGTAAGGAACGATCTCTGGAAGTCTGTTTTATCTTTTGTTAAAAATTTCTGATTGTACTATAAATGTTAACATTTTTCGGATATTAATCTTCCAATCTCCGAGCTTGCGAACACAAGATTTTTGTGCAAGTGAGTGAGTGTCGGACTTTTCATGACACAGTAGATACGCTATTACAAATGTAAGATATTACATAATAGCAGTAAGAGAGGGGTTGAAAATTCCATTAAGTTTATTAGTATTAATCCTTAACTACTATTTGGATATTATTATATATACTTAACTACTATTGTCGCATAGCAACTGTGAGCTGTCTCTGAGACCGCTTGATCAAAAGGTGAATTTTAGTTAGAACCCCTTGTGCTCCTTGTGTTATAGCCTTCTGGGCACCACCACCACCTCCCTTTTCATTCTCTGTATTTGCCCGTCTAGACTGCCTTGTCAACAAAATGTAGGACACCCAAAATTCTTGGATGCTCTATGCGCCGTTTTATTGGGGCTAAAATGTGCCTCAGATGCTTCAAACTCTGAAATGGCTCCGCTGTTGTGGGGTTCTTCACCAAACTTTCCAAATTTATTTTTGCGGTCCATTTTGTTGATTATAAATTTCTTGTTATGTTACTTTTTTAATTTCGATGAAAGTTTTCGCGACATGACGGTAATACGTCCACGTTGGCAATCTTTAAGCACCGCGTTGGCTTGGGAAAGGTGAGCAAAATGTTCGGCTATCTTATCGGATATTGTTTCTGTTTCTGTTTCAAACGAAACAAAATTTCACTAGTATCTGTATTTAAACTGTGAAAATTTTGTTTTGTGTACCTGGTGGGTGGGGCTTGTGAGTGCTTAAGCCATTTGGTAGGCCTCCCCACCTAGCTGACCCTGCTTGTTGTGTACCTGGGCACATGGGTATTCCTGGGAATGAAAAAGCATATGTGGCGGCAAAACTTGCTCTTAATACGTTATGCTATAATTTAATTATTACATTCTCAGACGTTAAACTACTTATAAAACACTTTATTCGTAATAAATGGCAAGAAAGTTGGAATTTAGAATACAATAATAAACTACACCATATCAAACCTACAATCATGACCTGGCCTCCCAGATATCAAAGGAAAAGAGATGTTCTTCTCACTCGTCTGAGAATTGGATATTCAAGGATCACTCAAACATTTCTTACTTCGGGAGTATGCACCCATGTGTCCACATTGTCATTTTGATTGCCTTACCATTCAATATGTTTTAACTGTCTGGGCCTCCGGCACTTGTATATCATCACCAATCTTGACAAAAACCTCATTGGGGAAACACCTCATGGGGCACTCTTTACTTTTTTAAAACATGCAGAATTTTATTTTGAAATATAATTTTTTGCTTTCATTGGTTTAACAACACAGATTTATCTTTTACACTTTTGTGACATCTGGATGGGAACCCCATCTAGACTGCACTTTAAAAAGAAAAAAAAATACTTTTTTACCCTACTGTTTTTGTAATTTAAATTTTTTTTATTCTTCTACCCATCACTGACTTCATCTGTATGGGATACCCATTCCAGTTTGCTTTTCTCATTGTTCTTTTTTATTTTACTTATATTGTTTCTGTCTCACTTTTTGGTGTTTTTAGTCTTTATTTTGGGGCAGGATGCCCCTTAACGGATTTTGCACCATAAAGCCTCACACAACCAATCAACCTGTGAAATTTTTGAAAAGCAACCGTCTTCGAAGCCGCTAGCAGCACTAAAAGATTAAATACAAATCTCAATTTTGGCGATGCATGTGAAAAGTATAAAAAATACTAGAGAACAGGAATCTTGCTTTTTCAGAATTTAGTGTCGCCCCCGGCATTTCTATTACTTCATTTTCTTCTGATGGACTGGTGGCTTCTATTATTATGAAACACCCATTATAAATGAAGCGTTAGGTGAAGATGAAAGAGCAGTCGTAAAAAGTTAGAACTCTGATTTTCTGGTCAGAGTGGGAAAAAAATGGTCTAATTTTTTTATTTATTTTTTTTTTAATAAGATTTGAAGTACACGTTTTATTTTATGTAAAATGAAGTCATTCGCATCCGCTTAAGAATGCCACATTTACGATCTACTCTTAAACATCTACAGTAAAGCATGCATAGCACATCACTATCGCGAAATAATGCACAAATGCAGCAAAAAGATGTCGTCATTCAAGAAAGTCGACCAAAAAAAAAAAGTCTATTTAATGATTCATATACTTAAAATTATAGTTTATAATAGCTCCATTGTTCTAACAGAAATCATTCGTTTATATTTTTTTCAAAATAGCACGTATTTTAATTGCATTTTCGGTTGTTATGAGAAAATGGCATCAAAAATATATAATTACTATTTTAGAACTATTTTTCCCTTACTTTCTACAGAAATTGAGTACTTCCGTTGCCAATATTAAGCAAATGGCTCTAAAAACTACAAAAAAATAAATATTTCAAAAATAAATGGAGATACAGTTTTCAAACAAAATGCATTTAAAAGAACTTTTTTTTCCCATTACGACGGTATAAAAATCGTAAATGTGCAATGCTTAGAAGTTTAAAAAATTGCTATAGAGTATTTAATCGTACTGCTTTGTTTTACGGCTGGCTTCTGTAAGGTAACGTCATTTTTTGGAATACACAAAATAAGCTGGGAGAAAGAAATAGCATACCGTACCGGGGGCTAATAAAGTTTCTCGTAAAATTTACGAGGTCTCTCTCGCTGAAAAGGTTAACCAACACTTTTGTTTGAGTAAAATGAACTTTTAAAACATGAGATAAAATTTGGAGAATAATTGAATCGCTGTCTGGAAGAAGGTCCCATGTTACAAATTTAAAATTTTACAGAAATGAGGAAAAATCTATTAATGTCATGGATTAGCTATGTCGTGAACAGCTAGTGCAACATAAGTCTTTCATCCCATCCTAATTACCCTCCACTTTTGCCTTCAGCCTGAGCATTGACGAGCACTGGGTTTAAAAATGATACGAACACAGTCTTTCAAGAATAAAAAAAGAAAAAAATGCTACAAATGAAACTTAAGACAAAGGAATATTAGAAATAGCAGAAATATTTGTTTTATAACAAAATATAACTCAAAGAATGATTTTTATATGAAGGAAACTGCATTTCTCCATTTTGGTGTGTTATATAATAATATGAACGCTGATCAAAAATTTAGCTTAATAGCCAGTGTATGCACTAGATTTTTCAAATAATGCAAAAACAGGACGAGGTATGGAGCGGATCAATTCTTTTATTTATTCTCTTTCTTTACAGTGGGAGGGGATGGCAGCTTTTAATTCTTAAATTGTGGTATAGGGGAGATGAGGGCACATGTGAACAGGGGGCAGATGTGAACATCGCAATTTTTCAATAGTTATAAGTTTTTTTATTTGAAAAAAATTACTAAAGATGACAGCACCTGTAGGCATATGGTAAAAATTTTTTGAAGCTTTTTGACATTTTGTTTGTCCTCTGTAGACAAAACACTGTTTTTAGATCTCAAAAGTAAAATCTTTGTTCCAAGTTGATAAGCGTATAACTTTATTTACTTATTCATTTATTTGAATTTGAGTGTTTTAACATATACTATGAATACTAATAAATATTTTTGATAACGTTCTTTTTCTTCTAAAATTGAGAAATGTTAATGATTTATCAATTTAACAGAAGCAGCAATGTGGGGCACTTGTGAACAGACAAGTTGGGGCAGATATGAACAGTACATAAGTGCCCCAATAATCATTCTGTGATTCTGTTCCTTTCAGTTAACTTAATGATAAATAATGTCAGTTCCATTATCTATAATTTTCCTGAAATAGAAGATATTTTCCTCACACAAACTTGATTTTGCATTGAAACTTCATCAAACACATATTTCAGCAAATACATGAAGAGCAACAAGCTCGTTTACATTCAATTGTACTTTAAATAAATTTAATGTTTTCTGAAATGCAATAAGTGTTATATATTATTTTACTAAACAGTTTACAACCATATTTTTTATGCATTGTTAATACAAAAGTATTACCTTGAACAACTTTGCAAATTTTTCTATTACATTTGTTCTAAACGTGCAATGATGGCTTACTTCCATATCTAAAACAGTTATGTATATGATGCTTTGAATGGAGATAGATATGAGCAATATTTTAAGAAAGTAAAATTCTTAAACTGATAACTACCGTAAATTCTCTATTGTAACCCCCTCCCTCTTTCAAAAGCAAAAGAAGTTTGGGAGGGGGAGGGGTTATAGTCGAGATTTTTTTTTAATCATTAAAAAACCCTTCTTTATCTATAATTTACAAGTAAATAAGGCAAATACAGCAGTGGGACTCTTTCGCATTTCGGCAGATTTGAGATAAATAGTATGTAAACACCCCCTCCCTAAAATTTTCCCCAAACAAAAACCCCTAAGCAAAATTTAAAAATTTTGAATTTTTTTAAAATTACTTCTTTATTTATTTTTTTTATTTCAGCAATACTTAATGAATCATCTAAGCCTCCACCCCCAAAATCTACTTATTTTCATTTTATAATATTTTGCTTAAACATATCACCCAGAAACTAGAGAAATAGATATATATTTCTTTATCGTGAATTTCACAGTTAATTATCTAATGATTACGATGACAAATGAATAACAGAATAAAAAATCCCTGCCGGCTCGGGCCTACAGGCGGAGGTAGATTTCGAAGTTAAGTACAAAATTCACCAACAAAACTTAAATCAACATTAGAGATAAACTCAGTTCCTTCACTAAGAATGAGCTCTAGGGAGCTAAACATTTTGTAAAAATTCTAATATACACGAATACACACACGCATGTGTATGGAATAGGTTTAAAAATGGCTAAAACAAATTCAGAAAACCTCAAAGTGTTAAAATATGTTAATATTTCCATAGTCGGGTTTTTATAATGTTTTAATACGTTTCTTCAAACTCACATGACGTTACATATTCACCTGCTGAGGTACATTATATTTCCAATATGACGTAATATATATATATTTTTTTTAATTCGTCAAACTATTTATTTCATTTTTTTTCATTCTGAAATCTTACTCTAGAAAACTTATGACGTAATATTCAATTTGTTTTCAATTCGTCAAACTATTTATTTATTTTTTCACGTGAAAAATCTTTCAATAGAAAAGCAATTGTTGTGGTGAGAATTTTATTGTTTTATTTTTAATTGTTGGCAACTGCTATAATGAAAAATATTTATTTTTTCTTGTCATTGTTGTGTAAGAGATGGTTTTATCAGAATCTTGTTAAGACGGTATTCAAAATTTTGAACCCTCCCCATTTCCATTCCCTTGGGCCGATTTTGCCCATTTTCAATACCCGCCGAGATATTAGCCATCTCAAAGTTGTTGGCGAGTTTGAAGACGATCCGTGCACAATTGCGACTTTTATCGTGCGGACAAAATTTAGTACATACATACATACATATATATATATATATATATATAAACTTTTTAGGTGGCGGTGGTTTTGTGTTCCTGGGGTCATATAATGAAAAGTTATGAAGGAATTTTTCAAAAGTCGCACCATGGTAACGACTGCAATAGGTAGTATTTCTTACGAAATCTACCTAAAAGCATGTCAAAGGATATTTTTTCCTTGTGTTCACATGTGCCCCACGTGTGTTTTACCCCGCTGATGGGGCACATGTGAACAATTTTTCGAATTTATAAAACTATTAAAAAATGTAAGAAGAACTATACAGGTGATTTTTAAACAATTACCATGTATAAAAGAAAGTTCTATTTACTATAGTGAGTAGGTTTTGTTTATAGAAATTAACCCAGTCATGAGAAAAAGCTATATTTATGCGAACTGTTCACATGTGCCCCCATCTCCCCTACTGTCTCTCATTTGAATAAACTGCTCTAACCAATAGACTTCAAACGCTTTCCATCGGATTTAAATCAAGAGAAACATGTGGCCATTGTATCATATGCACACCATTATTCAGGAACCATTTCCAAATACTTTTTTATGCGTGTATTTATGTATTTCCCTGCTATAATACATTAAAAGTGCACCAATTGCCTCAACAAAACGCAACAAGTTATCTTCAAGTATGTTAATGCATTTATTCGGTTAGAAATACAACAGTGATTTTACCACCAGATCCAATTTCAGCCCAAGACATGAGTGAGCTTCACTCTGCTGCCGTTTTTAAAATATTTCAGGTACGCAAATTGTGACAATAATAAGACCAATCGTCAACACCATGCAAATTGAATTTTTTTTCATCACAAACTAATACTTTTTTATATTCAAGCTTCCAGGGCACGTGATCTTTTGCCCAATCCATGCGATTTTGCTGGTGCTTTTTAGTCATATGTGGTTCATGTCTTATGCTCGTATTCACCATATACCTCAACCTAGAAAAACCTTAGTTAAACGCTCAAATGATATTCCCGATTAACCTGGTTGGATCTGATAGCGGCGGAAGCCCATAATCAAATTAACAATGAACACAATTTTAGCGTTCGACCCAGGTTTTCTAGGTTGAGGTAGGGGAAACCGGGGGGGATGGCGACACCTTAAGGGAATTTAAATTTTTTCACCTCTAAAAAATGTTTATTTTTAACAGTAAATATTCTAAAGCTGAATCATGACCTTTAGTATCTGCATAAATTTAAGCGTAATTAGAACTGTAACGTAAGCACCCATAAAAAAAAACTTCTTTCAACTTCTGCACAGTGGCGGGATTACCCAGGATACTGGGGTAATTCAGCCCCTGTATCGAGGTAATGACACCACTCTTTAATGACCTAGTACATTCATTAGTAAATACATTAGATGGATACTAGGAAACACATAACCTACTAAAAATATTTAGGAAGCAAAAAGTAATTTATCAGTTACAATTTAACTCAAATTGCAAAAGTCACAAATGTAAATCTCTGCTGAATCGGCTCCACTAAATTCAAATGAGGCCCTTTCTCACCCAATTTGCATGGTGGCGGCATTATCCCGAGAGGACAATTTTTCGTAAATCCCCAAGCAAAGCCGAAAGAAAAACCTAACCCGTTCAACACATTGCATCAAAATGTCGGCGAATGCATGTAGATTACGGGTAATATTATCTTAAATACCTAATGTTATAATAAAAGGTGCTTATCGTTACTCATTTGAAGCTCCAAAATAAGAAGCAACTAGATGAAAACTAAATTTTTCACTAGAACAAATGAACGACGTACAACAAAATCACTCTCACTCTAGGCACTGTTTATATTGTTGGCTGCTATAGTGCAGGCGCATTCACTACCTCAAACTGTCATTGGTTTTTAAACTAGGCGAGGGGGCGGCATAACCTTGAGTGGCCCCATTCCCTCGATCTCCCCTAAATGGTGAATACGAGCATTAGAGCTGCTGGTTACTCTTGACAAAAGGCTTTTTACCATCGCTATCAGTGGATTTCTTGCCAGATAGCCCAAAGATGTTTTCTCATTGCTCAGTCTCCCTTTTTGACAGATTTAACGGACATTATGGAGATTTGTTTGTTTTATAATTCAATTATAATAGAAGGAAATTCAGTATTACAACTGGAGATCTTTTTATTTTTTTGCGATAGATCTTGCTTGATCCTCAAAGCCATAAAATTTCCTTTCTCAATTCCGCTTAAACATTTATGTGCTGAATTATGAATTCATGAAATTTTTATCGTCTAAAGCATTTTTCGTAAATTTTTGAAACTACATTAGAAGATTTACATAATCATTTAATAAATTTTAGAAGGATTGAAGAATTTAGAAATATTGATTAAACTTGAATTTATAGGGATTTTGTGCAATATTTATAACCCTACTCAAATCTTTTATTTCAAATATTTTTCTTAGTATTTTGTAGAATTAGGAAATATGCAAATACGATGTTCTTACAATAGAAATACAGAAACATTTCCGAATTGAAAAATTCCCTCCCCCCCCCCCCCCCCCCAACTCCAAGAAAGCTGAAAAGATCCAAAGGCAAAAGAAATCATCCTTTTAAAAATATTTGTGTTCTGTGTAACCAATAATGCTTTTGGACCAAGATAAAGTAATACATTTATATATCATTCTAAATTGTATTATTACTAATCGATGTATTAAATGTATTTTATAACAAGTTTTTTAAATGATACTTATAAGTATCGTTAGTAGATAAAGTGTTAAAGCACTTTTATGACCCATACTCTTGGGGCTCATTTTGCGGCCACGTTTGAAAATTTCCCATTTTTAACTAGTGTTTTTCTAAACTAAAATAGTTTGCATATTTTGATTTCTTTTTTTTTTTTTTTTGTAGTGGTATTCGATATTCCTGTACGGTTTAGATACCTTTAAATGGTAATTTCGGTCAGTGTTCATATCATTTTGCAACACCATTGTTTTTAGATAATTTATATTACTAATGAATTTAAAGTTTGATTTTAATTCTGTCATTATGTATTACGTTAAATTATATCTTCTCTCGAGAATGGCGTTTTATGATAATCTTTTATGAATTTTCCCCATGATATCACAAAATAACTGGGTGTTCATATCATTATGAAACCCATTGTAAAAAAAAAAAAAAAAAATAAACTATTTAGGTGAATAAGGAAAGTAATAATATTATTTTAAGTTTGTTTCAATTTTTCATTTAAAGTAAACTGATTTATACATTATAAAAACGGAGTTTTTAACACCTGGTAATTATTAATCCTTCCACGTACTAGGTCCTTTTCCAACGAAAAATCAAATTTTCCAAAAAATTGTAACATAGACGCCGTTCTTCCAGACAACCAGCCAACTGATGATTATGTCTTACTTGCATCTTTAAGAATAAAAATTTCAAAGCATCGCCACCTCCAGCTGCAAAGATACAACAAACAAATTTCAAAAATATTTTATGAATGAATTATTTATTCATTCGCTATTACATACTATTACAGATGACAACCGTAACGTTTACTTTAAATTTCTAGCGTTACAAAAGACATTCCTGAGTTTTTCTTCTCTAAGGAAGATGCTTTTGCAAATTCTTATTACAATTATGATATAAAGCGGGAAGTTTTAAAGCACCTCGCCTTCATAAAGTTTTTTCTTTGATTCTTGCTGAAATGCTTTCAAATAAATAGGTTATTGCCCTTCGATTTCTTCAATAGTACAGAATATTTTTCCCGCTTTTTCATCTTTGTTGCCCCATACACCTGTCTTAAATCATATGCGAAGCTATGCAGAATACTTTACGCTATAATAGGATTTGAAAAGAATGCGAAAAGATTAATTTCGTTGCATCAAAATTAATGGATCATCACTGATTAACTTTTTGTACAGAAGATTTAAATAGAAAGTCATATTTGAAATAAGAAAAACAAAATAAAAACAAACTATGGATTAATTACAAATCAACTTCAAATAAACTGTTTGCATTAACTCAACTTGCATTTCTTCTTATAAACAGGGTGTCCCAGAAGTAATGGGACAAACTTTAAGGGGAGGTAGGGGACATCACAAGGATTCAGAATTGCATAGCAACCCATGGTCGGAAACGTCTTCGTTCGTCGGTAGTTTGTGTTGTTCACAAGAGCATTGGAGAAAAACAGCTTTCTCAGATTCGGGAATTTTTAAATTCATAATTTATACCAGAAACTGTACATAGCATTTTTGGTTACGTAAATTAAAGATACGTCTAAATTTTAATCCGAAATGCTAGAGAAGACAGACCTGCAGTAGTTGGATCTTTCATCGCCATCACTGGAGTATGCAATGCTTTACAAACACCGAGCTGGCAGATATGCACCTGATTTGCGGATTGGCACAGGGAAGTGCACGAGAAGCAGAAAGGTACCCACAGAGAGATGCACCGGACCGCAGGATCTTTATGAATTTGCATCACAATTTGTGTGAATATGGATCCTTACGAGGTAATAGGCATAGAGTGGGCAGACCACGCTTCACTCGAACTCCTAGCATGGAGCAAAATGTGTTAGATATTGTTCAACGAAATCCGAGAACCAGCGTACGAGCCGTCGCTTCTGCCGTAGGAGGATCTCGGTGTACTGTTCATCGTATTTTACAACGTGAAGGCTTACACTCATACCATCTGCAAAGAGTACAGTTACTGCTCCCCAGAGATTATCCTGCGCGTGTGCGTTTTGCACAGTGGTACCTCGACCAATGTCGCCAAGACCCGCATTTCTCATCCTACGTTTTATTTACAGATGGGGCGTACTTCACGCAAGATGGTGTGTTCAACCACCACAATGTTCATTTATGGGCTGGCGATAATCCCCATGGTGTGAGATCACATGCTGCCCAGCATCGCTTTTCAGTGAATGTTTAGGCTGGTGTGGTCGGCGACCTCGTAGTCGGGCCTTACTTGTTGCCAGCACCTCTAACATCTGCAGATTATCGCATCTTTTTGCAAGAGGTGCTACCAAGCTTACTTGACAATGTACCACAACATGTCAGACGCCATATGTGGTTTCAACATGATGGATCACCTCCCCATTATGGCAGATGTGTTCGTGAACATTTGAATCTGGTGTTTGGTCACCAATGGATTGGCCGTGGAGGACCGGTTCCCTGGCCACCACGCTCTCCTGATTTAAGCAGCATAGATTTCTTTCTTTGGGGTGCACTGAAAAACGCTGTGTACGCAACGTCTATGTAATCTGAAATGGATCTGGTTGCAAGACTCATCTGTGCTACTGCGGATATCCAACAAAATCCAAGTGTATTTGAGTGAGTCCGCCAATCCATGGTTCGACGGTGTAATGCATGCATCGCTAGCAATGGTGGAAACTTTGAACATCTTTTGTAACATTTTCACATATCATCTATCACAGTAAATGTAATATCGTTGACCAATAAATTATTTCAGATGATCTCGGTCTTGTCTCTTCGTCCCTTGTACCTGTCATACTACCTTCCCATGACGTTTCCGACCATGGGTTGCTATGCAATTCTGAATCCTTGTGATGTCCCCTACCTCCCCTTAAAGTTTTCCCCATTACTTCTGGGACACCCTGTATATTTTTAATTATTTAAACAGTCATACAGAATGCGAAATTCAAAATATGTTTTAAAACTTTTTCTTTTTTAACACTAAATTGCTGTTACTGAAATTGTCGCATAACTACTGTGAGAGGTTTTTGAGATCTCTCGATCGAAAGTTGAATATATTGGCTTGATTAACTCATGGCATGCTGTTTCTATGCTAAACTTTTTGTACAGGACTACAAGGTGATTATAAATGAATATCCCAACTTTACAGAGCTATTAAAAGTAAACAAAAAAAAAGTAAAACTAGATTAATTTTAACACAATTATTCTAATTGGTAAATAAATCTTGGTGCTACATTAGAATATTCACATAATCATTTAATAAATTTTAGAACTATTTAAATGTAATTGATAAATTTTCTTTTGAACTGAACCAGGTTTCAGACCAGATGCTATAATCATTAAGGTTAGCTGGGTGAAAAAGTTCCACCAGATTCGTCCGGGATAGCTCAGATGGTAGAGCAATGGCGGCTTCAGCCAGGAGATCCCTGGTTCGAATCCTGGTCCGGACATTTTTCGCCCAGCTGGAAATTTACGTCCAATATAAAAAAAACGTAAAACCCTGTTTTTAATTGGAAATCAAAAATAGCAGTTGAAAGTTTAAATTCAACATAGTTATAAGTGTTTAATGTGAGCCACTCCAGAAACACGAACGATATCCAAGTGGTACGATAACTCATCACACACTCCCCCCCCCCCCCTTTCAGCATGTCCGGTGTGACTCTTTGAATGGCTGCAGATATGCGTGTCCTAAGTGTTTCAACATCAGTTGGTAGCGGTTGAACAAACACCTGACCTTTTGATGAGGCTCCACCCAAAAAAAATCATGCTGTGAAAAGTGTGGGATGAGTTATCGTACCGCTTCGATATCGTTCTTGTTTCTGGAGGGGATCACATTTAACACTTATAACTACAGTGTTCCACAAAAGTGATGGTACAGAGAATAGTTCTTAAAAAATATGCAAATTTCACCATGGTGAATAGAAATAAAATTAGTTAATAAATTGAAATAATTAAGTGTTAAGCTTTTAAGTATGTTAAGCCTTTGTTGCATTATACAATGAAATGCTAATAGAAATTTCCCTTGAATATACCGAAAAGATATTATAAAATTATTATAGTTCAAAAATACTTCCACGAAAGTTCTGGTACATTTGTAAAAAGGTTTAAATTTTCATTCGTTTGTATATTTTACTGAACATAGTCGTACTCTCAGAGAATCTACAGTACATGTAAATGTATTTGTTATTATCTCAGCAGAAGAAATCCCACATGAATTTTTAAAATGGCGCAAAAAGAACTTACAGTAAAGGAAACAAAAATAATTGTTAATATTCATGGGAAAAAAGGATAAATCTTATAGTGAGACAGCTGAAATGTCTTGAAGCCATTCCATCATAAAAAAGATAATATGTAAAAATATTGCAAATAAAGCTGGAAATGGCCTTCTAAAAAAATAACAGTGAAAAGATGTTAGAATAATATAGTACTAGTTCTAGCACCAGTTAAGGGATTTGCATTTCTGCAAATCCCTCAACTGGTGCTAGAAAAAAAACAGAAGAATTGCAAAAGTATGGCAATTAAAAAATACATAACATCATTAATGACCCTGTTGATAGTTTCTTTGAGTTTAGATCAAGATCTCCAAGGAGGAAACCGTACATCTCTCCAATCAACAGAAAGAAAAGAATTGAGTTCGCCAGAAAATATTTATAGGCATTTCTAAAACATATAATTTTTTTCAGATTAGTCTAAGTTAATATTTTCAGCATAAATGCACGAATTAGACTTTGGAGGAGAAAGTATGATGCACTGAATCCCATATATACGATACAAACTGCAAAGCATGTTGTAGGAGTTGTAATGATTTGGTGCTGTATGTCAGTTTTAGGAGTATGAAATTTAGATTTCACTGAAACTACCATGGACAGATTTACAAAGTTAAATCTACCCTATATATATAAAATCCTAACGAAACGACTGAATTGAAACAAATTTATGTAACGATTCTAAGAAACGACTGATTAAACAACTGATTATGTTTCACAGCGAGTTCTCCTGAAATATGGAATACTTTGCGATGAAATTAACACCAAAAATCCGTATTGATCCACAGATCTCAAAACTGGTATTAGAATTTTTAAATTCGAATTAGTTTTCGAAATATTAATGTTTTTCTAATTTTAAATACTTTTTATAATGATGGCAACTCAAATTTCAATCATAAGATATTTTTTTTTTTAATTTCAGAAAAGATTATAATTTTAACTTAATTTGGCGACCAGTTTGGCCTCCCTTAAATCTCCTTAGAAAAATGCTTTTTTTTTTATTTCGTTATCATTTTATTTAATACAAAACATACCTTTAAAACGGAAACATTTAAAATTAATGGCTTTCACTTCTTTTTTTTTTTTTTTTTTTTTTTTTTTTTTTTTGAGCGAAACGAAAAGAAAAATATTAGGCTCAGATGTCATATACGCACCGGGGTACCTAATTGGCGCCATAATGGCGTTATTTTGCCTGACATGGTAACCCGGCTATTGTTGCTTATTCATTAATAAATGTTTATTTACATTTATTTTCTTTTTATTTAAAAAAAAAGTTACAAATTGCTTTGTTCTATAGTTATTAATTTTTTTTATTTATTGTTATTTCATTTTAAAAATAATAGAAAATAATTTAAAACAATAGAAAATAATTTAAAATAAATAATGTAACTAGTATTCGAAAACGAGGTTTTCGCCAAATTGTCGTAAAAAATATCACGCCAAACCCGGTGCTTATGACATCTGTGTTAAACATTAAGTAATGCAAGAAATCATGACATTTAATTTCAAATTCAATGCAAATGACCAATATCGCCAAATTATATAAATCGCCAAATTATACAAGTTGACGTAATTTTTATTTTAAATAGCGAAAGAACAAATAAATTAGTATACAAATACAAATAAAGCGTCGAAATAAAAATCACTTGATGGCGTAAACACATGCAACTTCCTTGCAGTCAAGTGAATGTGACATTTACGATCAACCATTATTGGCATTTAATCTTATAGTCTGGCGATAGATTTTTTGTCAATGGGATAACCAAGTAGTACCGTTTTAATTTACCACTCGAAAAATGAAAAAATGCTAACTTACGAGTTAAAAAAAAATGGTACGTTTCCGTTATACGGACACCATTGTCGCCAAGCGTAATTGTTGGCGCAATAATGTTAATCACGTGAATTGAAACATTTGAAAAAGAAAAGAAAAAACACTGTCGATAGTTAAGTGAGCCTTTTTTAAAAATATAACATTTGTAAACTACAGACTTTTACGAACTATTTTACTAAATCACAAATATATACTTAAAGCAAGTAATATAAAAATTTTGTTTTTAAAGTCAATTCCTACTTAGGTCATCAAAGAAAAATTTAATATAATCGCTTAAGCTAATATTAGTTTTTGTTGCATTAAAATATCTCAATTTGTTGATTTTCTATAAGCAAGTAGGTTTACAATGGAACTCTATGGGAATATGGCGAAATATTAGAGATATCGCCAAGTTGGCTTCATTTTTGGCGTCTCATTTTGGCCGCCAAATTTGGCGATATATCGCCAAGTTGGCGACAGACTTGGCGGTATTTGGCGACAGAACAGGGTCCCCCCTATGGTAACCACTTATTGAAAATACTTTAATTGATAATAAAAGAACTGGACAATTACACCGTAAAAAGTTATATATACATTTGATAAAATATCATTAGTTTACTACACGGTGTACAAAACTGTTGTAAAGTCAAATAAACTTATACAAACATTAAAATAAAGTTAAAATATCTACGTTTCGGTCATCCTTCTATGACCTTCTTCAGGAACGTTGTCGTATATCTTCCAAAATTAGAGCAAAACCGTCTTGAGTTCAAAATGTTCGTTATATATTCAGTCAAAAGTCACTTTATCCAATTACAATCCAGAAAGCATGCAATGACACCATCTATTAGACAAAAAGTAGACTACAATTTTGAATGATTTTTAATATGGCGCCGTCTATGAGATGAAAAAGGAATAAAAGACTATCAAATGAACAATTTTGGCCTGCAGTGGCCCCATCTATTGTAAGGCAATGTAAATGCATGTAGAACTTAAAATACAAAAGGCAAACTTTGTTAAAATCAAAAATAGAAGTGCATACTTGACTTTGGGAAATGTAAGATGAATAGATTAAATTTCAAAAACTTATTTCAATATGTGCAACCAAAGTTTAGGGATATTAATATCCCTTAACATATAAAAATAACATATATAACATATATAAATAACATATAAAATAAATTCGCAGTACTTTAGTAAAACTTTCTGCCGCGCTTTACATCTTAACTCCACTGTCCTACTATTGTACTGCGCATACGTCTGCAATGCAACTTTGTACAGTACACTGTGTACCATTATTTCTCTACAAATTATACTACACTGTACATTCCTATTATGCTTTTGAACCTCAGCGCACACTCACACTGTGCTTTTGTACTTCCGTATTAAAGGTGTATGCGTCTAATGTTCGTTTATAATTTACATATGCACTGTTGTACTGCATAGTACATCTTACAGCCACAGCCACTTGGATATAATTTCAACAATCAATGAATCCATTATACTGTTATGCGTGCACATGTAGAATTGTTCCTGTGCAGAGTGCTGCAACAGTCTGCACTGCACTACAAATCAGTTTTCTGTACAGTTCTACACTGCGGGCGTGCTTGGTGGCACTGCATGAGTGTGATATGCTGCAGGAACTAAGATGTTTGGTATTAAGTTGCCTTACGTTCATATTTAATCAGGCTGCGTCTTTACTGGCTGTGTCTTTACACTACACATTTTTATCGTAACTGTGGCTGATTTTTTTTTTATATGGAAAAAGCGCAAATATGATTTTTTTCAAAGTTGGCATTGACAGTGAGCTGCAGCCAAGAAGGGACCCCTTGTCCTTTTTCATGCTCAATTAGAAGCACTTGTCAAACCCTTTTTCATACTTAAAAACATATTAGCCTTTTTTGGTGCTCGTCAGAGCATTTTTTAATACTAGTCATTTAAATTTTTTGATAATTATATATTGAATATAAATAAACCTGAGTTGCTTTTAAATATTCCCAATACTTTTTTCTTATTTCGTACAATAATGCACAATGCACACTGTTTTAAGAGGTTCAGAGTTTTTTAATCAAATTCACGTTATTTTTATTCATAATTTAATTTACTTGGGCTCCCTTAAATATAATTAATATAATTCCTTAAACTGATATTATTTTTTGTTGCATTAAAATATCTCAATTTGTTGATTCTCTCTAAACAAGTAAACCCTGTTGGTTTACAATGGAAGTCTACAGGTAGTTGGCGATATATCGCCAAGTTGGCGACAAATTTGGTTGTGTTTGGCGATAGAAAAGGGTCCAGCCTATGGTAACCACCCCCCCTTATAGGTATGGAGATGCATTAAATGCCGTTCTATAAATAATGAGGTGCGTTTCATTCGAGCGTTGCCATTAAACAATTAACAAATAATCGCGATTTCTGTGACACATACGATAGCGTAATATATATATAGATTATCGTGGAAATCGAAGGCTGAGTCCACATCGTATCGTTTAGCTAGACCGGTTATACTAACTTCGTTCTCATGTTTTCCTACAATTTCTTTTATTGAACAGTAATTTGCTTAAGCTTCTATTACTGCTATCACAAAGCACTTTTTCATTTTTAGAAGCCATAATGAGAGCTAATATTAGCGCAAACCTGAGTAAAAGTAAAACAAAAAGTTAATTTTTTTACAGTAATAAAGGTACACAAAGCTCTCTGATATGCACACTTTACTCCAAACTTGACTAATAACAACAGTTATGTGAGGGTTGCCAACTGAACTATTCGGCAGCCTTGGTCGTGAACCAAGATATTGCACGCCCACCAAGTCAAATTTTGATGATCGAAGTTGGACATAAACCGAACTGGTCATAAACAGAGGTGGTTGTCAACCGAGGTTCCCCTTATATTTTGACCTATAAGTTTGCAAATATGGCATTATTTATATATTCGTTGGCGATGATCATTAAGCATCTTGGCGATTTTGGCGATGAAACTCACCGATTTCAAAGTAACGTTCCGAAGTGTACTTGAATCGCCACAGACGTCATATGAACATCACCTTGACGCGATTTTTTTCTGGCGCCAATGTCATATACGCACAGTGGTACTTACTATCGCCACATTTTTATTATTTTGCTTGATATGGTAACCCGAATGTTGTTGTTTATTTATTAATAAATTGTTTATTTACTTTTATTTTCTTTTTTAAATTTATGTAAATTGTTTTGTTCTATTGTTATTAATTAAACTTTTTTAAATTTATTGTTAATTCCTTTTTAAAAATATATATGTAACTGGTATTCGAAAACGTGGTTTTCGCCAAATTGGCGTCAGAAAAAATATCGCGCGAACGTGGTGCGTACATCTGTACCATACTTGTTACAATTTGATTATCCTGTCGACCAAAAAATTATCGCCAAACTATAAGATTAAATGACAATAATGGATCATAGCAAATGTTACATTCACTTGACATTAAACACGATACATGTGTTTGTTACGTCATCAAGTGATTTTTAATTCAAGTTTTGGCACAGATATCATATACGCATATTGGCGCGATTTTTTTGACGCCGCCAATGTCATATATGCACTAGGTACTTAACTGGCCCCAAAGTGTTGTTATTTTACTTAATATGGTAACCCGGATATAGATGATATATGAACGATGTTTTGAAAAAATTGGAAAAAATCGTGCCAATATGGAGCGTATATGACATCTGTGCCCAAGTTTTTATTAGTATTTTTATTAATGTTTTACTAATTTGTTTATTCTTCCGTTATTTAAAATAAAAATTACGTCAGTTTGTATCATTTGACGAATAGTTTGGCGAAACTGGTCGACGGGATAATCAAGTAGTACCGTATCTTTTTGCTGTACATTTTCGACAATATCTCAAGCAAAAGTACCTAAAGTTAAACGAAACCCTAATTATTTAAGGCACAGATGTCATATACACAACAGGTTTGGCACGGGGTTTTTTTCTGACGCCAATTTAACGAAAACCTCGTTTTCGAATAGCAGTTACAGATATATTTTTAAATTACTTTCTATTCTTTTAAAAAGAAATAACTATAAATAATGAAAAGTTTAATTAATAACTATAGAACCAAACAATTTATATACTTTTAATAAATAAAATAAAAGTAAATAAAAAAATAATTGATAAATAAACAACAATAGCTCAGTTACCGTATCAGGCAAAATAATGCATTATCGCGCCAGTTATGTACTCTGGTGCGTATATGACATATCTTCCTTATTTAAAATAGATGGAATGGTATTTTTTAAGGTATGTTTAGTATGTGAAGTATTTATATTACTGCATACCTATCGCTTGTGTAAGTCAGGATGTTATGATGATAATTTAAAAAAAAAACTTACATTTAGCTTCTGAACAGAAGCTTGGGATTTACCCTGTTTTTTATTTTTCCTATCAACTCGTTTGTACTCCATTGTGTCTATTACTCCAGTTCAAAATATTAATCAAGAAAGTTTATATAAATATTTATGAAAATTATGCATTATCTGCTTAGGTTGACGTCGGTTTCAAAAGTACAAAAATCTGTCGGTTGAATTTCAATTTTTATTGACTTATGAAAACAAAAGTACACGTGTTATCCCTTTTTTTTTAATTATTGTACTGCTTTTTAGGGAGTGGCAACACGAAATAAGTTATTGAATTAGAAAATTAGAAAATGAAAAGGAGAGATTTCTATAATTTTATGGAGACATTATAAAAGACAAATTCGATTTTCTCAGCGACCGTCAAACATGCAAAGATGAAAAAAAAACCTATTCTAAGTTTTAACAAGAGGATCAAAATAAAACAAGAACGAAGTTAATCCACCCACTGGAACGTTAGCTACACTTTGTTGAATTTTGTGTCTTCATTTTTTCGTTTAAGGTTAAATAAAAAACTACTGAAAGCTACAGTAATTTTTTAAATGCTATCAGTTTATTCGTCTCGTCGAGTTCTATCTTTCAAAAGAAAAATCATTGTCGCACGTCAACTGGTTCGCCAGAAATTTAAGAAAGTCGTTTGCATTTTCTATTTCTTAATCATATTATAGCTTAACGCTACCTCGTTTGCTATGATAAGTAACGTATAATCAAGATAAGTAATTTTGTTTAAGTTATCAATTTACGCTTCGTATTACGGAATGAAAAATAGGCAAAAATGATTTCACCTTAACATAATCATAGAATTCCCCCCCCCCCCTTTAAATCTAAACCGAATCAAGTCATTTTCCACGTATCGCATCCATATTAACTATTTAAAAATATTTTAATGCGCAATAGGCTATTAATAAATACATTTTAAAGCTTGAAGTCACGTTTGTCAACTATTACAACTTTCCATGTTAAAATTCCCACTCGTGATTTGAGGTCTTAGTATAATCTCTATACCTGCGCTTACAAATTCCAGAAATATATAACTTTTCAACGTATTCAAGGGGAAATATCTGGTTTTAACAAATAAAATTATCGTTTTCTTTTAAATATGACGTCATTTTCAGTCGTTGAAATATTTTGCTTATTGTCTCAAACTCAATATCAGCGAAATAAAAAAAAAATAGTGAAATATAACAGCATCATCTGGGAAATTGTGTCTTTTATAAAGCGTAACGTCATTTTCTGTTCAAAGTTTTAATAAAGATATTTTTAATTGTAATGAGAAAATGGCATTAGTAAGAATATAATTAATAAAGATAACTAAGGGTAGCGGTCGTTCCAGCAACTGGGAACCTGAAAATTTGAGCATGCGCATCAGCTCTGGATTTTTGCCTGAGTGAAGAACCAGATCGAAAATAAACACCGTTTTTTAAAAAAAGGAAATCTAGCTATACAATAATGAATGCTTTAGTAGTTGACTCCATTGAAGAAGGATAACAACAGATTAAAGACTATGAAAATGAAACATTTTCTAAATTCTAAAGTTGTGACAACTTATGCAGTTTTATATTTATATTAAATAAAAACAATAAAAAATTAGACTCATTCATAGATTTTTTTCTTCATAAAAACAACAACAGAAAGAGATATGATTATTTTACAAAAAAAAAATTACTGGATACACGAAACTCGCTGTGCAGCAATCTCAAAAATCGTCAATGCCACGGTCAGTAACGCGCGTATGAAACCGAAAAAAACATCACTGGACACTCGAAACTCGCTGTGCAACAATCACTAAAATGCACGAAACTCGTCAATGCCGTGGTCAGTAACGCGCGTATGAGCGCTCCGCGCCCATAAACCGAAACAAACATCATTAGACACACGAAACTCGCTGTACAGCAATCTCTAAAATGCACGAAACTCGTTAATGCCGCGGTCAGTAACGCGAGTATGAGCGCTCCGCGCCCATAAACCGAAAAAAAACATCATTGGACACAAGAAACTCGCTGTACAGCAATCTCTAAAATACACGAAACTCGTCAATGCCGCGGTCAGTAACGCGCGTATGACCGCTCCGTGCCGATGAAACAAAAAAAAACATGATTGGACACACGAAACTCGCTGTGCAGCAATCTCTAAAATGCACGAAACTCGTCAATGCCGCGGTCAGTAACGCGCGTATAAGCGCTCCGCGCCCATAAACCGAAAAAAAAAACATCATTGGACACACGAAACTCGCTGTACAGCAATCTCTAAAATGCACGAAACTCGTCAATGCCGCGGTCAGTTATACGCGTATGAGCGCTCCGCGACCATCAAACCGAAAAAAAAACATCACTGGACACACAGAACTCGCTGTACAACAATCTCTAAAATGCTCGAAACTCGTCAATGCCGCGGTCAGTAACGCGTGTATGAGCGCTCCGTGCCCATGAAACCGAAAAAAACATCACTGGACACACGAAACTTGCTATGAAGCAATCTCTAAAATGGACAAACCTCGTCAAAGCCACGATCTGGTAACAACAAACTCGTAATAACAAAAATCTATTTATCGTCTCGCCAAATCGTTATATGTCTGCAGATTGAATTGGCAATTTTTTTCAAAACGTGCCAAAATGCCATTTTTGTAAATGATTGCCAATCTGAAACTACGAGATAAACAAACCAGTGTGGCGGTCACTTTCAAAACTAAAGTGATTTTATCAGCGTTTTAAAGAAGAAAATTCAAGAAATATTAAAAATTACAAAAATATAAGCTACAAAAATGAAATGCTTAAAATAACTTCTTTTACCATTATGTTAAAGTTCTGATAACTTATGTAATTTTATATTTTTGTTAAATAAAAACAATAAAAAGTAAGACTCATTTCTAGATATTATTGTGGCACAGATGCCATATACGCACTACGATGGCGCGATTTTTTTCTAAATCCAGTTTGGCGAAAACTTCGTTTTCGAATACCAGTTACACATATATTTTTAAAAAGGGAATAACAATAAATAAAAAAATGTTTAATTAATAACTATAGAACAAAACAATTTATATAATTTTAAAAAAGAAAATAAAAGTAAATAAACAATTTATCAATAAATAAACAACAACCGGTTACCATATCAAGCAAAATAACGGCACTTTGGCGCTAGTTAAGTACCCCGGTGCGTATATGACATTGGCGTCAGAAAAAAATCTCGCCAATGAGGTGCGTATATGACATCTGTGCCGTTATTTTTTTTAAAAAACAACAGCAAAAAGATATATGATTATTTTACATAAGAATTAAGTGAAAACACGAAGCAAAGTTCGGTATTTTTCGAGAATATGAGCCTTGCCACATTTTTTAGGCTTCAGAAAGAGAGATTTTCTGCCAACTGATGTAAACAACCATGAAAACAAACCTGATAAGATTTTTTGGTACAGATGTCATATTCGCCCCATATTGGCACGATTTTTTTCTGTCGCCAATATCATATAGGCAACAGGTACTTAACTTGTGCCAAAGTGTCGTTATTTTGCTTGATGTGGTAACCCGGATTATGTTGTTTATGCTGTTGATGTTTTCGCCAAATTAGCGACCGAAAAAAATCGCGCCAATATGGGGCGAATATGACATCTGTGCAGATTTTTTGCTTATACGTATATTAATTATAAGAATACTCTTAAATTTATCAAATGACTTTGATTAGTCGTTATTATTATTACTAATAAAAAAATACCTAACTTAAATCAATAATTAAAAAATAGGTATATCTTTTTTAAAACTGTGTTTATTTTCGATCTGGTTCTTCACTCAGGCAAAAATCCAGACCTGATGCGCGTGCTCAAATTTTCAGGTTCCCAGTTGCTGCAACGACCGCTACCCGATAACTAAACCACTTTTAATAAAAATGAAGTACTTCAGTTGCCACTATTAGAAAATTGGTATTAAAAACTATAAAAAAATTAATATCTCAAAAATAAATTGAGATACAGCTTTCAAACAAATTGCATTTAAAAGTGCATTTTTTCTGCATACGACGGTGTAAACATTTAAAATGTGGGATGTTTAGAAGTTTAAAAATTTGCAGTAGCGAAAATTGCAAAACCGAAATTTCATTTCAAATTTCAAAATGTTGCCATTCGCAGAATGACGTATGCGTTACGCACAGATATGTTTGTCCTTTATAATATAGATACATGTCAATTATAAGATATATATTTTTTAAATAGGAAAAGAAGAAAAAAAAACAGAAAAAAAACACAATTCTTAAATCAATAGCTCTTGTAATAAGAAGCATTATTCTAAAATATTTATCTGACATGATTATAGAAATTAACTGTGTGATATCGGAGTTTTCAAGCGTCCACATGCAAATTGTGTACAAGAGCTCAAAAAATAAAAGGATTCATTCTGCATATTTAAAATCATCTATCCAGTTTTATTTATGGTGCATAAATTTGTATAAACTAGGGGGCTCGGCCCCCTACGAGCTACGCTCGCCAAGCTCAACCCCCCCTTCAGACACTGCAGTCTCTAAAAGCACGCTAATTTGATCGGCTTTAAAAAGATTTTGGAAGATTGAATTATAATTAAAACAAGTGGGTAAGTGTGATTACAGATCGCACAGAGGGTTTCGTTTAATATTCCTTTCAAAACACTTTATCCTTTTGAAAAATCTGTTAGTTCCACATTTCGCAACCAGGGGCGCACTCTATTCTAAACAAATCTCTATCCGAACGAAACTCCGTTTTACATACTATCCGTATATATATTAGTCGAAGGGATTGGGCCCATAGCACCCGAGATAAGTAGGCGCCCCTGGTAGTAAAAAGTGGAACTAAAATATGTAAGGCAATGGTGCATAATATGAAAGAATGATCAAAGGGGTGTCGGCAAAAGTTGGAAAAGTGCGCCCCGGGTGAAAAAGGCGGAGGTTAGAAATTTTGCTTAGAATACACAAGTTAGAGCCCGGAGGAGTAAATAATATAAGACTTTTTGAAAATTTTATGATTTGTGGTGTAGTCTGAGGTATTCAGTCGAGAAGTCTGAGGTCGTATGCAAAAATTCATGTCTCCAACTTAAATAAGGGCGCTACTAGAAAGAATTCCTTAAAATACATAAGTGGTAGCTCAAAGGGATAAACGTAAGACTTTTTCAAGATTTTATGATTTGTCGCCTGGCCACAGGTGTTCTGCTAAAAGTATTCAAAATTTGAAATCTCCAATTTAATAAGGGGCTCGGTTAGAAAGAATTGCTTAAAATGCGCATGTGAGAGCCCAAAGTGTTAAATGTACGCCTTTTTCAAAATTTCATGATTTGTCGCATGATGGTGTTCAGCTATAAGTATGTAAATTTTCACGCCTCCAAATTAATTAGGGGCTCATTTAGAAAGAATTGTTTAAAATACATATGTGGGAGCCCAAAGGTTTAAATGTACGACTTTTTCAAAATTTTATAGTTTGTCGTTTGATGTGAGGTGTTCAGCTATAAGTATGTAAAATTTCACGCCTCCAACCTAATTAGGGGCTCACTTAGAAAGGATTGTTTAAAATACACATGTGGGACCCCAAAGGGTTAAATTTAGAACTTTTTCAAAAATTTATGATTTGTCGTTTGATGTGAGGTGTTCAGCTATAAGTATGCAAAATTTCATGCCTCCAACCTAATTAGAGGCTCACTTAGAAAGAATTGTTTAAAATACACATGTAGGAGCCCAAAGGGTTAAATGTACGACTTTTTGAAAATTTTATGATTTGTCGTTTGGTCTGGGGTGTCCAGCTATAAGTACGCAAAATTTCACGCTTTCAACCTAATTAGGGGCTCACTTAGAAAGAATTGTTTAAAATACACATTTGGGAGCTCAAAGGGTTAAATGTACGACTTTTTCAAAATTTTTATGATTTGTCGTAGGATGTGTGATTTTCAGCTATAAGTATGCAAAATTTCAAGTCTCCAACATGTATAGTTTCTGAGAACGGGCTCTGTGACGGACAGACAGAGGAGCGAGACGAATAGGGTTTCGTCAGATGAACGAAACCCTAAAAACAAAGGCGATCTCCCTATAAACGGGTTTCTTTTCATTTCCCTTTGATTGGGGAATTGTACGGAAAAGTCAGCTGTTGTTAAAAGATACAATGGCGTTTCAAAATCATCTAATATAAAATGAATTAAGTAAACAGAGTCTTTGTCTCCCGGTATTTTTTAACAAAGCGAAAAGAAAGTCCTTTTAAATAAGACATTTTAAATATATCGTTTTTAATCTGACGTAATTTTCACCAAACTTTTCTTTCCCTTTTTAATATTCACGTGAAAATACTTTTATTAGAAATGAAATATTATTTGCGCTGTCCAAAAAAAAAAAAAAAAAAAAAAAAAAAAATATTTGAAAAGTTCATCTTAAAATATCAAGTAAATGTCTCACGCTATTTTTAAATTTAAACTATTTTGCAATATTATTTTTTGTTCATTTTACGTAATAAGTGTAATGTGACGTAAATGTGATGTAATTTCTCCTATTTAAGACTGCTAACGCATGTTAATGAATTCATTATTTTACAATATCCTTTCTCTGTTAAAATTCACGTGTAATTATAGATGAAGTAATTTTCAATAAGTTCCTGCTTTTTATACGTAATTATTTAATTCTAATTTGAAAGTTTTTTTTTTCTGTTTATAATAGTCACGTGTAAATAAATTTTTAATTTGAAGCAAACATTATTGTTTCCGTTGTTTATACAGTTGGCAACAGGTTAAATTAGTACAATTTTCTGAAATAAGTAAAAAATATCTCTCGAAATGCTGAAAATTTGAATTTAAAATAGAAATGAAACCTCGAAAAATGAGTCAAATTAAAAAAATAAATTAATTCTGCACACCGGGAAATTATAACGTATAAAATGATCTAAAAATTATTAAATTCCGATGTATAGTTTTTGCTCCTATAAAACTTTTTTAGTGGAACGATTTTGTCCAACTTTAGCATTAAATATCTCTTAAAATAATTCTTCGATTTGAAAACTGTCTGCATCAGCGTGTTTATCAAACATTTCCGTATAATGCTACCAATTTTCATATTTTTGTATGCATTATTTTTCTTAATACTAACGAAGAAAGACCTCCGGTCACAAAAAATTTAAAACCGGCGGCGGCGGTGACAGCTGTAGTTACTTTTTTTTTAGAATAGAGAGACTATAACAAAAGAAACTTAATCAGCGTTTTCAATGACATGAACATACTTCTAAACCTACAAATCTTATAATTTTTTTATTATTATTACTAGGGGGCTCTGCCCCCTACGAGCTACGCACGCCACCGCCCGTTCAGACACCGCAGATTCTAAAAGCATGCTAATATCATCGGCCTTAAAAAGACTGAATTATAATTTAAAAAAACAGTGACGGTCTCCCTGTAACCGGGTTTTCATTCATTTTCCTTTGATTGGAGATTTTTAAGACGAAATCAGCCGCTGCTAGAGATACAATGGCTGTTTTCGTCTTTGATTAAAAACAAGAAAGAAAAATCATGGGTACGGCATAGATTATGAGACACTTTCCAACACTCCCTGAAAACTTTAACAAAATTTCGTTATTTAGGGAAATAAGGTAAACAAGATAACTAACTAAACATTTAAAAAACTGATTTCAGCAGTTACCATCCATAGCCAAATATTTATTCCAATTCTTCCGAACAGCTCTGAATTTGATCTGTAGGCTGATATATATACCATATAATAGAAAATTTAGTTTAGCAAGAAAAGACATAACAGGTTAAAATTTCTCTTTCAGCAATTTATACTAATTGATGGAAACATACTTGAATACTTTTGTTCAGCCCTGTTGTTTACCTAGTACCTTTATTACACGCCACTATTTAGCTAAACTTTAATTCAAATTAAATCACTCTTAAAACTACTGAAATCGCATTTCGTGAATTTATCTTCTATAGGCGGCCATGTATCCAATTCTTTGCGTGGCCCTGCATATCATTTTATCTATATTCTACAAACATTTCTTAGAAAACTACATGCAGTTCAGTATAACACATTTTAAACCCACCTTTCAGCAATTTACGTTCATACTCAGTAAAATTTACGAATTCGTTTGCGTAGCCCTGTATATCAACTATAACATTCACACACACCATATAATATGCATAAATATAGTGAAACTTAAAAGCGCATATCATAATTAAAAATGCATTCCCTGCCATCACCGCTAATATACAGTATTTCGGATAGGAAATACTTGTCTTAAATGTTTTGTATGTTCCTGTAAATGCATTGCACTTCGTATTATACCTGAAATAACTTAAGTAAGGTTCACCGACGTATATCAATTTTATTATATATGAATTTTTATAATTAAAATACACCGCAAACAATTTCCCCCAATACCATTTGTAATGGAATTCTTTTGTGTAGCCTTCTAAATGAATAGTAACTATTCGTTGCACCGCATGTGCTACAGAATATTCTGCATATTTTAGTGCACTTCCTAAATGCATATATTTTTTATTATGTTTGAAAGGGTGTAACATCTTTAAAATTCATTTGAAATGATTTTTTCCCATTGGCCGTAATGTAACGGAATACTTTTGACTGTCCCTGTAAATGAACTAAACATGCTACAAACTTCATTTGAAATAGGGTTCGTGCTAGGCTAAATGTCAATAACCAAAAAATTTCAGTGCGATCCGAGCATATTTACGAAAGTTAGAGCACTTACAGACAAACCGAAATCAATAACACTTTTCAACTTTGTTGGAAAGTGTTAAAAATTAGTTAAAAATTTGTAAAATGAATTAAGTACACAGAGTCTTTGTCTCCCGGTACTTTTAAACAACGCTATGAGAAAGTTCTTTTAAATGTATCGTTTTAAATCTGACGTAATTTTCACCAATGTTTCCTTTCTCTTTTTAATATTCACATGAAAATACTTTTGTTGTTAGAAAGGCAATATTATTTGCGCTGTCTTAGAATTCACGATAATAGTTGAAAAGATTATAAAATATGAAATAAATGTCTCGTGCAAATATATTTTTTAATTTAAAGTGTTTTGCCAACTGTTATTTATTTGGCTTTTTAAAATATGACGTAATTTCCTTCATTTGTGACTTTAAACGCATAATAATGAATTTAGTATTTAAAAATTTTCTTTCCCTTTTAAAATTCACGCGTAACTGTAGTTTTTATGATGTAATTTTCAATATTTTCTTGATTTTTAACACGTAATCACTTACTTCTAATTTCAAAGTTTTTTTATCTGTTTATAATAGCCACGTGTAAATAAATTTTTTATTTGAAGGAAATATTATTCTTTGCGCTGTTTTTAAAATTGACAACAGTTTAAAATAATTGCCCTTTTCTAAAATGTGTAAAAAAATCTCTCGAAATGCTGAAAATTTGAATTTAAAATGGAAATAAATCCTCAAAAAATGAGTCAAATTAAAAAGATAATTGCAGTCTGCACATCGGGATCTTCCAATGTATAAAATGATCTAAAAATGTTTAAATTCCTATGTATAGTTTTTCTCCTATAAAACTTTTTAATTGAACCATTTTGACCATCTTTAACATTAAATATCTCTTAAAATAATTATTCGACTTAAAAACTGTTTGCATCAGCGTGTTTATCAAACATGTCTCTATAATACCACCGATTTTCATATTTTTGTATGAAACAGTTTTCTTAATATTAACGAAGAAAGACCCCCGGTCATAAAAAATATGGATGCTGATCTAGTAGGAGAATACCCGGATGATTTTCAGTGGTCCATTTCCAAATCAAAACTTTTTTTATATATATAGAAGGATTACTGTTTGGAGAGATTTTTAATGCCTCTACAGGCATATTTCAGGCATTAGAGAGCAAAAATACGTATTTAAAATTTAATCATACATATATATTATATGCTTCATATTTTTTAAATAAAATTTAGCATATCTAATTATTTAACCCTTTCAGTGGCAAGTAATTGTTTCAGTAATGTTGAATTCATACCAGAATTAAAAAAAAAAAATTAAAGAACTGCAGTTTTATTTCAAACTTGTTGTCACCAAATTTATTAAAATAAAATTTTACTTAAAAATTCTGGTATGGATTTGATTAAATACATCCCATCGTTCTTTTTAAGGTGTTAAAATATAATTCAAAATGAGCAATTGTACTTATAGCTTCATAAAAATTTTGTATAATTATTTATAAAAACAAAAGGAAAAAAAATGTTCAGATGTTTAGAAGGACCGTTACATTTTCATCAACAACAAATATCTCTAATGTTCGATAAAAAACGTACATTTATTTCTTCTCATCTTTCAATGTTTATTTGAATGTTACTTAATCCATTGACTGTCAAAACTATAAGGTAGGTTGTCTTCAACTTTTTAGCAAAAGTTGGTTGCCCCCAAAAAGTCCGAAAGGAAATCTTCGCTTTATTCTATCGCAAAGTTTGTCCTTGAATAATAAGGCAATTATTTTGATTTTAAAATGGTAGTTAATCAAAGTTAATTTTTCATACCTATTTATTTCGACATTTGCGTGAACGCTAGCAGGTAATGGGTTTTATGTTTATATTAAAAATTGTCATCTTCTCTTGCATAACTTCTACTTAGTATACATGCTTTATTATATTAAATATGTTAAGAACTAAAATTCAGTGTTTCTCTTCTCCCTCTTTTCATGCGCCAAAGTTCATCCTTATTAGGTAGGTTTCGTAAGAAATACTACCTATTACATTCTCCCGTATGTTGGAATTTCTAAAACATTTTTGCAGATCTACGTCGAATATGACTCCTAGAACCCAAAACCACACCCCAGTTCAAAACTTTATCTTTTTATCTAATATATACTATATATGTATACTGTATATATATACATATATATATATATATATATATATATATATCATAGGAACTCGACAGAGTTTCTCGCCAAGCAAAAGAAACAAAAGTGCAATGAACCGTAAATGAAAGGAATTCCGTCAATTATTGCCAAACGAATTTTCAAAACATTTTTAGTACTCTGTCTAGTTTATATTTTCCGGACTGACCAGAGCGGGATTTTGACACCTCTGTATCTCCGGTTCTATTTACGATAGAAACAAAATTATTGTTTCTATGGAATGGGGCGTGCCACGTGACTAAGAAAACAAAAGTAAAGTGCAATCCGGCCAATAGATTTTTAGTAAATGCGATTTTAAAAGTGCTGTTTTTTGCACTTTCGAAATTCTTGTTCAGACCAAAATTTATTGACAGAGCTATAGCGATGTGTACATTATTATCGGATTTTTACGCGGTTTACAGCATTTCAATTGCTTTTATGAGTAGTTCAAACCTTTCGAAAGTTTCATGTAAAAATATTAATTACTTTTTGATTTATACCAGTTTTAAGTAATTGATTCCTATATTGGAACGTGGCATACGTAATATGTATATCTCTACTTATTTGCATGTGAGCTAAAAGAATTATCGTAATACCCGCTAGCTTATTATTGCAGCGTGGCGTACGTAATATGTGAGGCATTCTCAGTCTTTTGACTTTTAAGTCCCTGAATAATAGTTTTCAGTTTAGTACATATTCTTGTGGGGTTTTATTTTTTCATATACTGGGGAACATCCTATAAATCAGTTTCAACCACGTGACTACGTGCCCGCCAATTTTTCACTAACCAACCAAAATCACCGAATTCTTAGCCAATATTATCGATTAACCAATCAAAGTGGATAAAAACCGATGGGCAAACAAAGTTGTCACGCTAGTTGCTAGGGTGTGACGTCAATTGAAACTGATTTTAATAGGGTAGATGTTATTGCATTCGAACCAATTAAGCTCTCTATTATAAGGCGGCATTGAAGCATTTATGGTTAGTGACAAGGTCACTTAAAAGATCTTGATTACATTACAACCGATGGATATTTATTGAGTAGCATGTATTTTAATGAATTTGTACTATTTCACTCTCTAAAAAATTTTATCATGTTACTTGAAAGTTGAATATGAATTCAATTTGTTAGCTCGACGATCCAGGTTTCTACTTTATGAAAGATGTTTCTATTATCCGCTTTATGAAACATGAATCTAGATTTCAGCACACACCCTTTTAAAATTCCAATACTGTGAGTATTTTTGCACACAAAATTTAGATAACAAATTAAATTTTATTGTTCACGAAACCGGAATGATTTTTGACGAAGGTACTGTGCACAATAATCATCGCGGAATGTCGTGCTGATATTTGAGGAGAAACTAGATTATAGAAACGTGCCAGTGGGCCTGGATAATGGAAAGATTCTGGGTAAACATTGACTACGGAGAACCACAGAACATGCACAGAAAGATAATGTAAGCACTTCAGTGAATCACAGAGTACTTATATTCATGAAAACAATTCGACAGAACTTTAGGATTACTGTTTATCATATTGAAATAAGCGGGAAAATGTTCTCTTCTGTATTGCTTTTATACTAAAACGCACATATTCTCAAATATTTTTTTCAACATTCCATACTTTGCAATTTATTCAATTTAAACCATTTTACAAAGGTAATACAGTCAGTCTGGTTTTTTATTGCATAATTTTTTTTCATTTTTTTACAATCCTTTTATATCAAATTCTCGACAGTTTTATTGGAATTTTTCGTTTTCTTTTCATTTAAAAAGATTAATAAGGGGATTTATTAAACTAATCGACTCTGTTACTTTAGGCTTGTTATTTAAAGAATGCTATCAATATGCCATAAATAGCTTTTAGTTCATTTTTAATCAGATAATAGAGCTACTTAAAATTTTTCAAATATAACTGAAATTAGAGAAAATCCTTTCATAACGATGAAATATCGAATTTTGAACTTTTATTGAAATGAATTATAATTTATCGTATGAATTATCCGAAATATATGAAAAAATACTTAGAAAGCATACGACTTAGTATGTCCTGTTGGTCACGTAAAAAACAATTAGGAATTTAGAAAGTACATGCATTGAAAATTCAGAAAATCCAACAAGTGTTAAGAGCTTATGAAAACATTTAAAAAAAAGTTTAATCAGATATTCTGAGTTTCTGCCGCGCTTATCGGAGAGACGTTGGATTTCCTGAAATAAAAAAACTATATTTAAAAATTACTTCAAGTACGCCCGGTGATAAAACAAATGCTCATTATTCAATCTGTTTTTAAGTCTTTGCATATTTTGTGTAAAATTGTGTTAATTTTGAAAATGTAAAGGCAGTTTTTGAAAAGTTATTAGAGTAAAATCCTTGCTGAATTAATTAATGAATCACCGTATAGAGCTTATAGAACAACAGCAAAAAATATTGCATGTTAGGTCGACACATTTTATCATTTCTAAAAAATAAATGATTTCTTCTGAGATTTGTAAGGATCTATAAAATGCTTTTGAATTATTTTTAAAAAGTTCAACATTATGTCTTACTAGATATATTACACTTTTGGAAAGTTTATAGCATCACTATTAAATTATTTTTTTTTACTTCTATCATCTTTCGTTTATCTTGTCTTTTTGGAATTAAAATGGAATATGCATAATGCAGAAAGAAGTGATATCTAATCAAAAACAACTCGTTGTAAATGATCCCGCCAAGCCACAAACCTAAAACGTCAGTCATAAAAAGAAATGATATCGCATAAAAAGAAGCGATATAGAAGTGCATAACTCAGAGAGCCGTGTAAAAATCTATCACTACAAGTAATGTTTCCAAAGGACTCGGAGTGAGATACAGTATGTGAAAACTGCTTGGCGACCTGCAAGCGTATATTTAATATATGCAGTACCTATATCAATTTCGAAAAATTGTGAAAATCGAAAAACTTAATTTCTCATTATATCACTCTTATAAATAATTGTAGGAGGAAGATCTGTAATTAATCAGAAAAATTTGTAAGACAAGCGGGAAATGGCATGTAATATACTTTTCAATATTTTAAACATAATTTTTAATTACATAAATACGTTTAATAATACACTGCTTCAAAATTAAAGGAAAACTGGTCAAATGGATCCTATTTATGACAGAATTATTTCTTAAACGTAAAATGTCGTGTTTCCAACATAAGGAATATTATATAATACTATTGTAACAGAAGCCTCACTAGAACACATTTTTCCCCCTGTCATATGCAATTCTGTTTACGCAGGCTTTACTGCAATATTTCTTAGTTTAGTTAATTATTAGGTGCATTGTTAGTAATATTCATATGATCATTATTTGTTATTATTATTTTACAAACTCAAAATGTTTATTACATGTTTACTTAGAAAATCCTCCTCGTAAAAGTGGTCTTTCTCGTTCAAATAACGGTAAATAAAATCAACAAATCGATCCCATGATTTTAAATAAAAATGGCATGTAAACACCAAAAGCTTCAATTTTTCACAATTTAATGGGATCAGTAATACAAGAAAAAAAATGTTAAACAAATAGTCATATGTAAGTACTGGAAGAACAAACAAAAGCCAGCAGGTCGTCAAGCAGTTTTCACATATTGTACCTCACTTCGTGTCCTTTGGAAACATGAGTAATGGTAGATTTTTACACGGATACTCGGAGTACGCATGTCTATATCGCTTCTTTTTATGTGATTTCACTACTTTTTATGGCTGACGTTTTAGGTTTGTGGCTTGGCGTGATCATTTACGAGTTGTTTTTGATTAGATATATATAATAAATTTGAAATCACAAATATATGAAGAAATTGATAAAGTTCTAAAGATGATTTAGAAATGAACATATTAAACCAGTATGTAATATAAGAAACTATGAATGACTCACAGAATCATCAGAGAAGCTTGTGAGTTCATTCATAGAAGATGCGTTATTTCATCCAATTTTGTCGGCATTAAGCCTAAAATGACAAAATTTAGCTCCTTATAACGCAAACATTACAGAAAATAGATAATAAAAAGCTAAGAGATCCAAAGAAAGATACACCTCATACAGGATATTAAAAATTATTTGAGCACAATACCCTAATGACATACTAAGAGTCAAAACTACTGCATATAAGCATGGAAAACAAAGTTAAGACTATTTTAACATGTGATCTACAGTTGAGCATCTGAGTGAAACCCATAACTGTGCTGCCATCTGGTGTGAGAAAGAAAAAATGTAAATTGGAACTGGATTAAAAACAGTAATGTTTAGAGTTGCCATCTTAAGCCCAAAAATAAATAAATAAATAAATAAAATAAATTAAAATGATTGAAGAAATCAAGAAAAGACTTAGATTAACTTTTAGTTAAACTAGAATGAAAAAATAGGAATAAACTTAATAAGTACTGAGTGAATACAAAATAAAATAAAGAAAAGGAATAAATTAATACAAATAAATAAATAAAGAATTATATAAAAATAAATAAAAGCGCAATTGATTAAATTAACGTTTTAAAGACAAAAAATTGTATATATATGTAATAATAAAAATTTTCGCCTCTTTTTCTTAGTAAAACTATTCCAAATTCTTAATATTTTTCCTTTTTTACCTATCTTTAATAATATCTTAAGTCTTTTATTTCATGCATTTAAAGTTGCGTATTCTTTTATTATTCCAAAAACCTTAATCCATTCGCCTAATCTTATAAAACCCATTAAATTACTTTTTCATTTTATTCTAAAACTAAATTCTTTTTCTTTCGAATGTTTTAATATCATTTTTTCTGTAGTGTTCTATACCCACAATTCCATGCGTCCGCCAGCGCTATTTTTGCACTTTTATTCTGACGCCGTATAAAGAGTTCTTTATCGACGTCATCCTTTCCCATCGAATCGTAATTTGTTCTATGTCCCATTCTCCCCCACCTCTCTTCTAGATTGGTCTGTAACTGTTCTGTAACCGTCCGTGCGTTGTTGTTCGGGGTATAAATATCGTTACATCGGCGATGGAGAGAAGATTTTTACGTTTTTCTGGTTGTCTAATTAAGCATCGTCGCTTGGAGTGAACGTTCGAATGTGTAGATCCTATTCTTATAACATCTAAAGTCTTATGAAGTGATGATCGATTTTTGTGAGTGGATGGAATGACTACTGGAAGTGTTTACTATGTTTTGTCAATAAAACCAGTTTAAAAGAGTGACGATGACTCTCTATATTCATTACGTAAAGGAAATTATCAATGTGTTTCGAGCCTGTCTTTCTCGCCACCCTGACTGCAATCCGGTATTTTCAATATAACGGATGGATGGTTTTGATTGATCTACTACATTTTATGTCGAGGTGTACTGGTGTCGCCGAAATATCTGAAAGTCGGTAGCAAAATGCTACATATATATATACACCGGGTGTCCTAAAAAAGACTTACCGATTTTAAAAGTCAATAACTCGCAAACGGTGACAGATATTTTTAAAAAAAATTGCAGGAGGGTTATATATGATGTCAGGAGTTTTTTTACCGTGATTCTCGATTTTAGTTCGAATTACAAACAATAGATGGCGCTGCAAGCAATAGGCGCCCAATTCAAGCAGGATTTTTTGGCCTTTCTCTTCTCCCATGCCAAAAAAAAGGATATTAAAACGTAATGAGTGGGCCAAAAATTGGCCCTGGATTTAGCGCATATTGCTCGCAGCGCCATCTGTTGTCTGTAATTCGAACTAATAGCGAGAATCACAGTAAAAAAACTCCTTGCATCATACAAAACGCCCCTGCAAGAATTTTTGAAATATCTGTCTCCGTTTGCAAGTTATTGAATTTTAAAATCAGTCAGTCCTTTTTAGGACACTCGATATATCCTTCTATATATAAAAAAAAGTTTTGATTTGGAAATGGACCAATGAAAATCTGCGTAGATATTCCCGGTAGATCGGCATCCAATTTGAATGCTTAAGCATGGCCTTTCTTCGTTAATATTAAAAAAACTGTTACATACAAAAATATGAAAATCTGTAGTATTATAGAGAAATGCTTGATAAACACGCTGATGCAGACAGTTTTCAAATCGAAGAATTATTTTAAGCGATATTTAATGCTAAATTTGGACAAAATCGTTCCATTAAAAAAGTTTTATTGGAGCAAAAACTATACATGAGAATTTAATCATTTTTAGATCATTTTATACGTTATAATTTCCCGGTGTGCAAATTGCATTTATTTTTTTCATTTGACTCATTTTTTGAGGTTTTATTTCTATTTTAAATTCAAATTTTCAGCATTTCGAGAGGTATTTTTTACATATTTTAGAAATTGTTATTAATTTAAACTGTTGCCAATTGTATCAACAGCGCAAACAATACGTGCATGTGCGTAGATATTCCCGGTAGATCGGCATCCAATTTGAATGCTTAAGCATGGCCCCCAATATCAGATAATACAAATGTTTACTTCAAGTTAAAAATTTATTTACACGTGACTAGTATAAACAGAAAAAATACTTTAAAATTAGAATTAAATGATTACATGTTAAAAGCAGGAAAATTACGCCATATTTAAACTTGAATTGAAACAAAATGTTAAAATAAAAAAATCATTATTATGCGTTAAAACTTGTAAATGGAGGAAATTACGTCATATTTAAAATGGCCAAAAAATATGGCAAAACAATTTAAATTAAAAAATATATTTGCGCGAGATATTTTGAGATAATCTTTTCAACTATTACCGTGAAATCGAAGACAGCGCAAATAATATTTCCTTCTAACAACAAAAGCATTTTCACGTGAATATTAATAAGAGAAATAAAATTTTGGTGTAAATTACGTCAGATTTAAAACGTTACATTTGAAATGAATTATTTAAAAGAACTATCTTATAGTGCTGTTAAAAAATACTGGGAGACAATGACACTGTTTACTTAATTCATTTTAAATTAGCTTATTTTCAAATGTTTAACTAATTTTTTTAATTAAATATGAAAACAGCCATTGTATCTCTTAACAGCAGCAGATTTGGTCTTAAAAATCCCCAATCCAAGGTAAACGAATGGAAACCCGTTTACAGAGAAATCGCTACTGTTTTTTTTTTTTAAATTCAATATTTTTAAAGCCGATCAAATTAGCGTGCTTTTTGGATTTTAGTGTCCCTGAACGGGTGTTGGCGAGCGTAGCTCGTAGGGGGCAGAGCACCCTAGTATTATATATATAAATCACTTTTATATGTACACGATAACTTTCATAATTCTGCACAAATCTCTTCCAAACTGATACATAAAATCAAGGGGCAGAAAATCTCGGTCAAGTTCGTTAATGGGCAAAATCAAACAGGGGAGGGGGGGGGGGAGGGGTTTTGTGAAATCAGAAAAAAAAATAACTTCTCATTTCTAAAACATATCAAATCAGTTTAAAGTTATTAGTATTTATAGGAAAAGGGCTAAAAATTTATCTATCGCAGATTTTTGATAAAATTAAAAATGGGCTCAATGGGCAATAAAAATTCTAACTGAAACGAAAAAAAAGGGGAGGGGGAGTTGAAGAAGATTAAAAATTCATAACTTCCTCAATTCACAAGATACCAAATCCCCTTAAATTTATTAGAAATCGTCTTAATAATATTTACAACTTTTATACTGACAAGTTCTTGATAGGACCTATTGTAACAGCAAAAACAAATTAAACAAAAATAGACGTTGAAGAAAAAAAAATCATATTAACATGATTCTGATAAAACCAGCTTTTACAGAAAAATGAAATAAAAAACTCGTCAAAAGCGACCAGATAAAATTGTTAAACTGGGTTTATCTCTAATCATTGATTTAGATTTTGTTGAAGAAATTAGTACTTAACTTCGAAATCTACCTCTGCCTGTAGGCCGAGCCGGCCAGGAATTTTTTTTTTTTTTTTTTTTTTTTTTTTTGCATAGTCACAACAATATTTTTTTGTTTAGTCGCCATTAGAGATGTAGCAAACCGTATGTATTCATTACTAATTAACGGGTATTCTCTCTAATACGAAATACCGAATCGTTGCTTTGAAATTTGAGTCGTTACACGTTGCTGCATCAATGTACTGCAAAACTAAATGAAACGAACATCAAACGCTACCTTTATTTCGTGATTCATGGACGGAGCCGATTAGTCTGATAGGAAAAGATGGGAGTTTGTGTTCGGACTTTAGAGTCGTCGGAATCAGTTGTTCCCGCATTAGTATCACATATGAGTTTTTCATTTAGTCATTTCGTTACTTCAACACCTGTAAATATACCAGTAATGTTGTAGAGTAATATTCGCCTTTTTTGATCTAAAAAAATTAACTTAAATAGTTCAATTAAATAAGGTAAAGAACACTTTACAAAATTTCTGGTATATATACAGCCCCCGGTTGAGTTGTTGGAAACCTTTTGAAATATATTTTTAAAAGAATAAAAGTCAATTCGACTATACAAAATATATATTTACTGAATTATTCTGGTTTACCTGAAGCCCAACTTAAAATGCCTTTTTAAATGACATATTTTCTATAAATAGTAGTAAAAACATCCTATCGCGTTGCTAATAAATGTTGTATAAAAATGCTTGGAACCTGTAAGTTTAAACTTATGATAAAAATTAAATAGCATTCAGTCTTTAAAAATTCTTCATTTATATCGATTTTTCTTCAGCATAAAAAATTATTATAAAAAACTCCCAGACTAAATTAAAAAGTTGCCATCTAATTAACTTCTCTTCTCTCAATTTTCAATGAAAAGATAATGAACAAAAAATTTAATGGTGTTTATTCTTTTATATTATCTTGGACTAGAAATCACCCGGAAACGTATTTATTTTATCATTACCATTTGTTATCATTGTTATTAAACTATATTTTGTAAAATTAATACCTCCAAGAAAAAAAATATTTCAAATCATTAAAAGGGTTCTATTATAATGAATTTTCATCACCAGTTTAGAATAGGATAAATATATATAGTAACTTTTAGCTAATTTCTTTAAAGAAATTATGAATAAAGGCATGGCATTTCTGAAGTATTTATTCTGTATTAACAATTTCTCTTTTTTATCCTAATGTGTGAATAAATCATTAAGAGGAAAGAATGCTAATTATTTTATTCAATTGTTACTTAGAATTAGATTAATACTTGTTAGCCTTATAAAAATGCAAAATAAAAAATTAAATAATTTTACTTAATTGCGCATTTGCTCTCTCTCTCTTTTTTTATTTTATTTGTTTTGTTTTTTTAGGGTTTCGTTCATCTGACGAAACCCTATTCGTCTCGCTCCTCTGTCTGTCTGTCCGTCTGTCTATCAGTCACAGAGCCCGTTCTCAGAAACTATACATGTTAGAGACATGAAATTTTGGGTACTTATAGCTGAACACCTCACATCATACGACAAATCATCAAATTTTGAAAAAGGTCGTGCATTTAACCCTTTGGGGTCCCACATGTGCATTTTAAACAATTCTTTCTAAGTGAGTCCCTAATTATGTTGAAGACATGAAATTTTGGGTACATATAGCTGAACACCTCACATCATACGACAAATGATAAAATTTTGAAAAAGTCGTACATTTAACCCTTTGGGCTCCCGCATGTGTATTTTAAACAATTATTTCTAAGTGAGCTCCTAATTAGTTTGGAGACGTGAAATTTTGCATACTTATAGGTGAACACCTCACATCAAATGACAAATCATAAAATTTTGAAATTATTGCTGCACGCCTCAGATCTCACGTCAAATAATAAATTTTGAAAAAGTTTTATGTTTAACCCTTTCAACTCCAGCTTGTGTATTTTAAGCCATTCTTTCTAACTGAGCCCCTAATTAAATTGGAGATTTGAAATTTTGCATACTTATTGCAGAACACCTGAGGCCTGGCGACAAATCATAAAATCTTACGTTTAACCCTTTGAGCTACCACATATGTATTTGAACAATTCTTTCTAAGAGAGCCCCTAACTAGGTTGGTGACATGAAATTTTGCATACGTATAGCTGAATGCCTCAGACCACACGACAAATCATAAAATTTTCCAAAAGTCTTTTATTATTTACCCCTCTGGGCTCTAACTTGTGTATTTTAAGCAATTTTTCTAACCTCCGCTCTTTTAACCCGGGGAGAAATTTTCCAACTTTTGCCGACACCCCTTTGACCATTCTTTCATATTATGCACCATAACCTTACACATTTTAGTTCCATTTTTTTTCGCCAGGTGCGCCTACTTATCTCGGGTGCTATGGGCCCATTCCCCTCGACTAATATATCTACGGATAGTATGTAAAACGGATTTTCGTTCGGATACAGGTTAGTTTAGAATCAAGTGCGCCCCCTGGTTCCATGAAAATTCCATGAAAACTTGTCATGTCTGTCACATAGCTGAAAATGGCTATGCTTGTTGGCTGGTTTTAGAACGGAAAAATGTGACTTATTTTATCGGAGATATCTCATCAATGATCAATTGAATAAGGCGAAGCAAACTTTTCGAAAATAACGGTGACCAGCAAGCATAGTGATTTTCAGCAGTGTGACAAACATGACAAGTTTTCATGGAATTAGCCTTATATGATTATAAAATTAATTCCAAAATATGGAATACCCCAAAGTTTGGCATTCCTATTCTTCTGTCATATGTGTATGAATATATAATCTGCTGTTTAAGAAACCAACTGCGAAGTATGTTTGAAATGATACCTACTTGTTGTGTTTACAAGTAAATAAATGAGAAACAATGTCGTCCGCCTGTTTTGTTGATAAGAAGGTCTGTCTGCGCCCCCCCCCCCCCTTTAAAGTGTCTAATGCAAGATGACATTATTATTTTTGAATGCATTATGTAACAAAATGCAATTATTAAATATTTTTAAATAGTAACTATTTCTTTTAAGTGTTATCTATATGCTAATATTATAAAGAAGTAAAGTTTGTTTGTTTGTTTGCTTGAGGTAATCTCTGGAACTACCGAATCGATTACAATAAAATGGTATCAAAATGATGGTGTTAGTCCCTGTTCCAACATAGGCTCTATTTTATGTCGGTGCCTCTACCCAAAGGGGGTGCAGGAGCAAAACACGTTCTTAAAATGCGATTTTTGTGTTACTGAAGGGCCTAGAAACATGAAATTTGGCATGGTAGTTACTTATTAGATATAAATTATCTCTAAGAACATTTCGTAAAAAAAAAACCGAAATTTAAAAGTAGTGGAAATGCGCGAAAAGCGTTCTAAATGGCGATTTCTAAGCTATCTCTGGAAGTATCAAACCGATTTCAAAAGTAATGGTTGGAAATTGATGGTGACAGCTCCTGCCCTAACTTAAACTCTCTTTTATGTCGGTGCCACTACCATCTGGGGGTTGCAGGAGCAAAAAACGTGCTAAATTTCGATTTTGTGGTACTGCAGGGGCTAGCAACTTGAGACTACGCATGGTAATTACTTATGAGATGTAAATGTTCTCTATGAACAGTTTCTAAAAATTCGAAATTTAAAAGGGTCGAAAGACAATTAAATTCCAAATTTAAAAGGATGAAGTGAGCGAAAAGCGTTCTAAAAACGTTCTAAATTACGTTTTTTATGCAATCTTATGAAATACTAAACCGATTTCAAAAATAATGGTTGCAAATTCGTGGTGATAGAACCTGCTCAAGCATAAACTATATTTTATGTCGGTGAGACTACCACTAAAGACTTGCAGGAGCAAAAAACTTTCAAAATAGCGATTTCTGTAATACTCAAGAGGCTAGAAACTTTAAATATGGCATGGTAGTTACTTATAAAATATAAAATGCCCTCTAAGAACAGTCGAAAATAAATTCGAAATTTAAAATGGGTGAAGCGAAGGGAAGGGTTGAAAAGCGTTCTAAAAAGGTCCTAATTTACGATTTCTATGCAATCTCAGGAAATAATAAACCGATTACAAAAGTAATGGTTGCGAACCAATGATGATAACGTCTGATCCTACACCGGCTATATTTTATGCCGGTGCCACTACCACCTGGGAATAGCAGAAACAATAAATGTTCTAAAAAAGCCTTTAAAAATTTTGTAAATTACTTTTTCTATGGAATATTAGGATATGCCAAACCAATTTCAAAATTAATGTGGGCAAATTAATGGTAACTGTCCCTGTTTCAGCATAAGCATTTTACGTTAGTGCCACTACCACCTGAGACGTGGTAGGCTGTTAGACAAGAAGCTTGGAATTTGACATGATGGTTAATTTTAAGATGTGAATGCGCACTAAAAAATTCAAACCTTCAAATGAATACTGAAATGAGCATAAAAGCTTCAATATACTTTCTAAATTATCATTTATTTAGAATTAGTTTTAGTTCTTCTTATTAATTTAAGTCTCATTCCTGCTTAATACAATGCAATAATAAAGTTTAATCAAACTGTGACTTAATTAGTAGTTTTTGAATTATCCCTAAAAGTATAATTTCTTCTAATAAAAATTAGACATACAAATATCACTTGGCATATTTCAACTATTACGCGAGCAAAGCCGCGGGGATCGCTAGTTTGATATGAAGTTATTTCATATACAAAGTGATATTTTATTTATTTCTCTTCGAATCAATAAAGTATGCGAAAAATAAATGTATAAGAATATCTGTATATGTTTCAATTAATATTCTTCTAGAACATTTATAGTTCATTATTACTAAAGTTATTTATTAAACATATAAGAAATTAAGGCAATATATATACATAGTAATTACTAGATCAAAGCTACATATTACAAGCAACATCGCGGGCTACATTATCTGAATTCAACACACAACTGTATTGCCACTTACACATAACAAAATAATAGAAAACGATTACGATTAAAGTTTAAATACATATGTCACATCCTCCCTTTTATTCAACATATTCACTTAAATAAGCAGGAGGCTTACTTATACGACCAGATTTAGTTTTATAAATATTTTCAGTAACACAAGAAGTACTAGGTAAAAACCTGATTATTATTATCATTACATTTATCATAAGATGAACAGTCACTTGAAAAATTATCCTGTTTATAATTATCTAAATCAAAATCGAAATTTACAGTTTTATTTAGAGGTTCATCTACTGTTGAAAGAGTTAAATATTTTCTATTTCTGTAATAAATACTACCTGAATCTGTTTTGATTTTATAAGATCTAGGATTGTTAGCTTTTGACAGGACTATGGCAGGTTTCCAGTTTTTGTTTTTGATATCTTGTACAAATACTCTATCTCCTTTTTTTAATGCTTTAAGTTCTTTAGCATTTCTATCAAAATAATACTTTTGCTTGTTTTGTCGTTGTTTAAGTCTAGGGACAACGTCTTTTTCAATTTTAGGATTTAGTAATTTTTTACTAATGGGCAACTTAGTTCTTAATCTGCGGTTAAATAGTAGTTGAGCTGGTGATAAACCTAAGCCTGTTATAGGACTATTTCTATATTCAAGCAAAGCTACTGTTGGTTTTTTTGTTATCCTCATATGCCTTTTTGAGTAAAGTTTTAGCAATGCCCACAGCTTTCTCTGCCGTACCGTTACTTTGAGAATGATAAGGACTACTGAAAGATGGTTCTATGTCCCATTGTTTAGCAAAATTCTTAAACTCAAAACTATTAAAGGGATTGTTATCACAAACAATTGTTTCTGGAATTCCAAATCTGGAAATAACATTCTCCAGAATTACAATGATATCACTCACATTTTTGCTATTAATCTTTTCCACCTCAATCCACTTTGAAAAATAATCAACTATAATGAGATAATTTATCCCATTGAAAAACATTAAATCCACTCCTATTTTCTGAAATGGCCTATCAGGAATACTATGAGGAAGCAATGGTTCATTAGATAAAGTTTTGCGAAATTTCATACATATCTCACATTTTTGTACAACATTTTCAACGTCTTGTGAGAGACCAGACCAAAACATAATTTCACGGGCTCTATTTTTGCATTTTTCAATACCTAAATGAGATTCGTGAATTAAGGACAGCATTTCAGGTCTTAGTGTTTTAGGGACAATTATTTTGTCATCCACAAATAACAAACCTTCAATAAGGCGCAAATCATTTTGTAATTTATGATATTTCTTTAAATTACTTGCAATTTTCTTTTTATGAGGCCATCCCTCCTTACAATAACTCATGATTTCTTTAAGTTCCTCATCCTCCTCAAGTGCCTTTTTAAATTGTTCTACTCTGTGAATATTCATTGGAAGATACTTTGCAATTGAATGTACTGTTTGAAACATTTCGGGGTCATCTTTAACAGCATCTTTGATAAAAGCTCGAGATAATGTATCTGCAATATACATATCTTTACCTGGTAAGTATTTAACCTCAAAGGTATACTTTAGCAATTTAAGAAGCATTTTCTGGAGACGATTAGAAATTTTGCTAATTGGCTTTTCAACAATTGCTGTCAAAGGTTTGTGATCAGTTTGGACTATAACTTTATGACCGTACACAAAATTGTGGTATTAGGTAGCTTTCTTTACAAAAAGCTACCTATTGCAGCCGTTCGGAGGAAAGCGATTTCAAAAAATTTTGGTATATTTTCATCGATCATGACCCCCAGACCCCGAAACCACCCTCCGTTCAAAATTGATATATATATATATATATATATATATATATATCTGACCTATGTCACACTGTAACTCTCGTATTTATGAACCGATTTGGATGTAATTCGGTGTGTACATAGTAAATACCAATGTCTCAACCGAGTTCGTTGGCCAGCTTCATCCGCCATTTTGTTTCAAAATGGCGGACATTTAAAAATTTAAAAAAAATTTAAAATTTAAAATGTGGTACCAAAAAATTGAAAATGGGAAAATATTTTTTTCTTATGTATTTGACCTTTATACAAAGACTCCGTAGCAGTTTTTGCTTCGTCTATATCTTAAAAAATGGCTGAGTTATAGCATTTTGAATTTCTAGCGAAGCTGACATTTTGAAACGTCCTGAATTTTGTCACGCGATAAAAGGCGTATTTATGAACCGATTTGGATGTAACTTCGTTTATACATAGTACAGACCAATGTCTCGACCGAGTTCGTTGGCCAGCTTCATCCGCCATTTTGTTTAAAAATGGCGACCATTTAAAATTTTAAGAAAAATTTAAATTTGAAATGTGGTACCAAAAAATTGAAAATTGAAAAAATATTTTTTTCTTATATGTTTGACCTCGATAAAAAGATTCGGGAGCAGTTTTTGTTTCGTCTATATCTTAAAAAATGGCTGAGTTATAGCATTTTGAATTTCTAGCGTGGCTGACATTTTGAAACGCCTTGATATTTGTCACGCGATAACCGGCGTATTTATGAACCGATTTGAATGTAACTTGGTCTGTACATAGTACATACCAATGTTTCGACCGAGTTTGTTGGCCAGCTTCATTCACCATCTTGTTTCAAAAGGGTTGCCATTTTAAAAAAAAATGTAATTTAAAATTTAAAATGAGGTATTAAAAAACTGAAAAATGAAAAAGATTTTTTTTATGTGTTTGGCCTTGATACAAAGATTCTGGAGCAGTTTTTGTTTCTGAAAATTTGTTCTTTTGTTTATATCTTAAAAAGTGGTTGAATTATAGCACTTTGAATTTCTATCATGGCTAACACTTTGAAACGATCTTGTATTTGTCTCGCGATACCACACGTATTCGCCTATTTCGATGGAAGAAGGCATGTGGATAGTATACATCAATATCTCGACCAAGTTCGCTGGCCAGCTTCATCAGCCATCTTGTTTCAAAATGGCGGCCATTAAATTAAAAAATATATATTTAAAGTGAGGTGCGAAAAAATTAGAAATTGAAAAAGGTTTCTTTCTTAAGTATTTGACCTTGATATAAGGATTCAGGAGCATTTTTTGTTTGTCTTTATCTTAAAAAATGGCTCAGATATAGCAGTTTCAATTTCTAACGTGGGTGACATTTTGAAAAATCTGATTTTTTGCATGCGACAGCACTTGTATGTATCAACCGATTCCGATGTGAGTGAGCATGTGCACAGCAATTACTAAGGTCTCGACCAAGTTCACTGGTTAGCCTCATCCACCATGTTGTCTTAAAATAGCAGGCACTTTAAGAAATCGCCGAATTTGGCAGCGAAATATAAGTTACTTTAAATAAAAGCAGCTTGGATAAAGCTGACTAATTTTGCGAAATTCTCATTCATAATGATTTAGTATTGATAAAAATTAGTATTGAATCTCCTACATTCGGTTTCCACTTAATTGAGCTTCGTGTGTTTGAATAATATAAGTTGGCTTTTTTAAAATAAGGAATATGAAAGCTACCTCTTCCTCCCGGCACTGGCCGGAAGGACTTTTTTTCAAAGGCAAAGACTATAGCTAAAAGCTCTTTCTCAATTTGTGCATAGTTCTTTTCAGTATCTGTAAGGCTTCTTGAAGCAAAAGATACAGGTTGACCTTCTTGTAATAAACAGACACCCATCCCATCTTTAGAACTATCACACTGTATTTTTTTTTTTCGAGCTGTCAAAAACTTTTAGAACAGGAGATGAACTAATCAACTTTTTAATGTTCTCAAATGCCTGCTCTTGTTCATAAGACCAATAAAAATCAACATTATTTTTAAGCAATACCCTCAAAGGAGCTGTAATTTGGGATACATTTAGAATAAATTTTGATAAATTGATCATGCCTAAAAATCTCCTTACATCTTTTTTATTTTGAGGTTGATCTAGTTCATTAATTGCCCTAACATGAGATTTATCAACCATAACACCCTTTACTGAAATAATTAAGCCCATATATTTCACTTCCTGTACTCGAAACTGAAGTTTATCAGGTTTAAACTTAACGTTATTGGCTTTAGCTCTCTCTAGGACCTCAATTAGTCTTTTATCATGTTCGGACTTAGTTTTACCTCTTACTATGAAATCGTCAAAATAAATTTATACTCCCTGAATGTCACTAAATAATTTTTGACTCCGTTTTTGAAACACCTCAGGAGCTGATGAAACACCAAAAGGTAGCACATTAAATTTGAAACGCCCAAATGGAGAGTTGAATGTGCATAAATAAGAACTCTCTTCATCCAAAGGAACCTGCCAAAACCCCTCTTTTAAATCCAGAACAGTAAAATACTCATTTCCTTTCAATCGACTAATGATTTCCTCACTTGATGGGATTATATGATGCTCTCTTTTAATAGCCTTGTTTAAATTTATCGGATCTAAGCAAATACGTAATTTCCCATTAGGTTTTTCTACAACAATTAAGCTATTTACCCAATCAGTAGGTTTGTTTACCCGTGATATAATACCTCTTTTCTCTAAATCAGCTAACGTATCTTTTAACTCCTTAATTATAGCTTAGGGAACTCGTCTAGGAGGGTCAATAACAGGCACAACATTTTCTTTTAACTCTATATGATAAGTGTCACCTGGAAACTTGCCAAGACCTTTAAACACTTCATCATATTTAGACAATATTTCATCTTTAATAGAAATTTCAATACTATCAATTCTCTGAATTAGATTTAACAATTTACAAGCATTTAATCCTAAAATAGGTCTAGAATCAACATCAACAATAATAAATTTTAACTTAACATTTTTACACTTGTCTGTTGAACATAATAAACTTACCTCGCCTTCCGGCTTAAGTTTGTAGTTACCATATGATACTAGAACAATTTTAGTTTCACTTAAATTAGAATATTCAAACAACTTAAAATTATTAAATACAGATAAAGGTAATATGTTGGCTTCTGCTCCAGTATCTAATTTAAAGTTAATTAGTTTGTTGTGAATGGAAATGTTTTTACACCATACAGTCTCACTAGAGTTTTCTTTCTTTGTTGACACAGAGTCTATATATAAACTCGACAGTTCTTGGGCACACTCTGTAACATTATGCTGAATTTGATAAACTTTTCTGTGTTTATTGTTATTGGGAAACTTTTTTTTAGTTTTGGTGCACATTGCGGCAAAATGATGCTTTCCTTTGCAAAGATTGCATAACTTATTATAAGCTGGACATTCACGTTTTTTATGAGATCTTCCACAATTTGAACAATCAAACACACCACTCTTTGTAGATTGAAAACCTCGAGCAGCACTCTAGAAACCATTTCTTTTAACTTTTACTGCATCTACATCAGAATTTTTATCCACAATAGATTTAATTTGCTCCTTGCTGGCTTCTGACGCGCGAACAAACTCGGTAGCTCGTTTAAGGGAAAGTTGAGGCTCTCTGAGAAGTCTTTCCTGGAGGGATTTGTCTTGTATTCCCAGAACAATTCTCTCACGGATGAGAGAATCTTCTTGATCTCCAAACTCACAAGATGAAGCCAATGTCTTTAGTTGAGTCAAGTAGACATCCAAAGTTTGACCCTCTAATTGGGTGCAACTAAAAAATTTGTAGCGTTCGAAAACCACGTTTTTTCTTGGTATACAGTGATCCTCAAATTTCTTTACCACTGGATCAAATTTCTTTTTATCAGCTTCATCATCAAATTTGAAGGTGTTAAAAATAGATACACCCTCATCTCCTAGAAGATTTAGCAGAATGGCGATTTTCGTCGGATCGTCTTTACTGGATTTTTCGGAAGCAATCAAAAAGTTCATGAATTTCTGGTACCATTTATTCCAGTTGTCTGCCACATTACCACTAGAGAAATTCATTTCTCCTGGAGGCTTAAATATCTCCATGATTTTCGCTGATATCTGAACACTAAAAGTTCCACGTTCTAGAGAACACTAAAGTTCTATTTCAGGCCGTTACCGGCAATCCTTATCCATCGGCGCGATTTTAAATTACCTGACACCATGTTTCAATTAATATTCTTCTAGAACACTTATAGTTCATTATTACTAAAGTTATTTATTAAACATATAAGAAATTAAGGCAATATATATACATAGTAATTACTAGATCAAAGCTACATCTTACAAGCAACATCGCGGGCTATATTATCTGAATTCAACACACAACTGTCGTTGCCACTAACACATAACAAAATAATAGAAAACGATTACGATTAAAGTTTAAATACATATGTCACAGTATATCACTCCAAACAAAAGAAAAAAAATTACAAAAATGAAAATTTTAGATATTGGCAACGATATCATTACGTGTGTGTGTGGAGGGGGGGGGGGTTGTCGAGGTATGATAACGTGTGGTATCGTGAGGAGGGGGTCCCCCAGGGGGATACCTTCTTTAGGTATTCACGGGCTTCGCAACCCCGGGTTCCTGAGCGATCTGTCTCTTTTCCTTTTCCTCTTATTTCTCTCGTGTTTCTTTCCTCTTTGTTTCTCTCTCGTTGTGGTTTCCTCTTCGGAGGTGAGGGCAATTCTGTATGAGCCGATATCATCCTGTATATCGACTCATAGAGAATTGTAAACCACCCACGTGTTAGCCGTGCGTGGCGACCCGTGTCCCTGGAAAGGGGGATCCTGGCAGTTGAGGGAAACCAACACACTGCTTTGGCCTCTGCTTCAGGTAGACGGGAGGTGCATATTGGTCCCGTATGCATCAATCGGCTGGTCAGCTGACTTCTGTCACTGGCTGGGGATCAAGTGAGCGAGTACTTACTAGCCATCTCGTTAAGGGTAGAGACTGGCATAGGAGTGTCTTGTGACCGTATGGGCCCTGGTTAGCACTGGTGCACGAATGTGCATCCCCTTGTTGGGCTCGGTAGTGGGTGGTGCGGCCGGGGTCTGAATTCTATTTTTTTCAATTATGGATGGACATACTAAAGTTCCTTCTACTTCTCTCCCATGTGGAGAGCAACAAGATGTACAGTCCTTATTTACTCGTTTTTTTGTTATTAAACGCACTGATAGTCTCTCTGATAGTTCTTTCAAAAAAACTTCACCATTTCTTATAGCAAAAACTTTCCAGTCTGTTTTGGGGGATGGTCATTCTCTAAAAAAATTACAATCTGGTGATTTACTGGTTGAGGTTTCTTCAGCCAGGCAGTCTGAACTTTTGTCAAATCCCAATAATATAAGTAATTTTTCTGTTTCTGTTAAAGCACATCATACTCTGAATACATGCCGTGGTGTAATATCTGAACCAGATCTTTTATTTTCCACAAAAGAAGAACTTCTATCTAATTTAAGCGATCAAAATATAATAGATGTTCGTCGTATCACTATCCGTAGAAATGGGCAAATTCTTCCTACAAAACACATTATTCTCACATTCAATACCCATAGTTTACCTACTAGAATTAAAGCCGGTTATCTAAACTGTCCAGTCAGGCCTTATATACCTAATCCTCTCCGCTGTTTTAAATGCCAACGTTATGGCCATACTAATACAACCTGTCGTAGCAATGTTACCTGTGCACGTTGTGCAGAGGTCGGACATGATGGTAAAACTTGTGAAAAACCCGAACGCTGTGCAAACTGTAAGGGTGATCACACATCATATTCTCGCTCTTGTCCGAATTGGATCCGTGAAAAGGAAATTCTTGCTGTTAAAATAACCCAAAAAATCTCCTACCCTGAAGCCCGTAAACTTGTTGACATCAGGACCCCATCTGTTGGGGCATCATACTCCAGTATACTCAAACAACAATCAAAATCCGTAAGGCACATAAGTACTCAGACCGACTGCTCTATTCCACCAAATAATTCAAGTATTATACAATCAACTAAAGAAACCCGTGACGTGTCTCTTGGTAGTAAATGCTATGGTACCCCATTATTGGAACGTTGGCTACCATCCTCAGAACCAGTTACAATAGAATATCAACTTACTCAGTCACAGAAATCTCCAGTTGGATCCAAAAAGTCATCTAGTCATCAGACTGAAACTAAGGCTGCCTCATCTCCAATACCATTACAGAAACCTAATTCCCTCCGAACATCATCAGTTCAATCAAAAATATCAACCGAACACAAGACTAAACAAACGCCAGCTCCAGATAAAAGCAAATTGGTGAAACCAATTCGCCCAACTCAGAAAGCTAATGAAAAAACTTGTGCGCAAAAAGAAAGGAAGAAACCTCCAACGCCAGTCTCTTCACAGTGGAAAACTGTAAAGAGGAAAGACAAGAAATCATGCCTGAGCCCAGCAATCACAAATGTAAAGGATACCAAACAGTTACTGAACTATGCAGAAGAGGCTATGGAATCTTACAGTTATGACTCTGATGACGATGAAAATGCTGTTTTCGAAAAATTTAAGCCTACATGATTTTTTTATTGAGTTTTTTAAATTTTGAATTATAACTTTTTTTTAGGCAGTATTACTATACTGTGTTATGCTTTGTTTTTTAGATTAATTTTAACTTTTCATAACCTTAGAGCTTTTAGAGATTTTTAATTTAAATATTTGCTTTGTCTTTTAATTACATTTTGGATTTTTAAACCTTGTGTATTGTGACTTTTATTGTACATTATTTTAATTACATGTATCATCACATTTCTTTCTTCAGTTTACTTTGTTTATAACTTATATATCTCATACAGTCTTTTAATGTAACTTTTAAATTTTAACCATGTTTTACACCTTACTTTTTTCTTGGCGCAGCATGTCCCTGAAGGGACCTTGTGCCATAAAACTCTAAACAACCAACCAACCAACCAACCGTGAGGAGGGGGAGTGGGTCCAAAATTACCAAAAAGTTGATAACGTTATACGTATATGTATAGCCCTCTAGTAGTTCAAGATTAATGAAAACTGAAACGATTTTTAAAACACATTTAATATTTTAATAAAGTTTTTTTGGCCTTTTTGGCGAATTTTGTTTACACGCCAGAATGGCTAAGATTAATAGATTTTTTTAATTTTTAAATTACTAATTCATTAAACACATTTTAGCTCCATACTTGCATGCGCCCTTACTTGCATAAACACATTATATATACTCACATACAACTACTGAGTTCCCTATACAGGGTGTCCGAAAATTCCTGGACACATTTTAAAATTCAATATAAAATCAAGTAATTGTCGTACAGTAGTGCGGTTTGCACTGCAATGCTTCCCAGGATGAAAAGTTTTCTTCAAACGAGTGAAAATAATTAATTCGGAATTTCGATCATAGAAGGCTGATCACACTTATCTGTGTGATTGCTCGGACAAGTGGGGCCATCTATGATCGAAATTTGGAATTATTTTTCCTCGCTTGAAGAAAACTTTTCATCCTAGGAAGCATTTTAGTGCAAACTGAACTACTGTATGACAATTACTTGATTTTATATTGAATTTTAAAATGTGTCCTGCAATTTTCGGACACCCTGTATAACAGGAGATCTGTCTTCGTATTTAACGACATGATTTTCAGCGGTCAGCACAGAAGGATACAGCGACAATAGTTTTAGTTGATATTCATGGCAAAAAATACTATTTGTCTCATTCCCTTACATGATTAAAGAATCGTTTATTAATTTGATAAGTATAGCTTAATTAGAGAAGCATAAATTAGGATAATAGTAAATGAGAATATATAACATATTTAAAATACCATAACGATAATTTTTTTAACTAATGATTTTAGAAGCGCGTTTTTTATCCTGCATTGCGATATTTTGTATTTTGTTTCTTTCAGTCATTTGTATATCTGATTTTTGCTCGTTCTTGATGTGATTAGTAATTCGTAACAGCGGATACTTTGTTCAAAAAGAAGAAGAAATAAGAAAAAAAATTCCTGTCAAGAAAATTAGAATGAAGAAAACGCGTATATTTATTAACAAACTAGCAAACCCCGCGGCTTTGTTCACATATTAATTGAAATATGCCAAGTGATATTTGTCTAATTTTTATTAGAAGAAATTATACTTTTAGGAAAAGTTAAAAAAAAATACTAATTAAGCCACAGTTTGATTAAACTTCATTATTACACAGCATTAGGCAGAAATGAGACTTAAATTAATAAGAAGAACTGAAACTAATTCTAAATAAATGATAATTTAAAAAGTATTTTGAAACTTTTATACTCATTTAAGTATTCGTTTGAAGTTTTGAATTTTTTTAGAAACCATCTTCTTAGTACGCATTTACAACTTAAAATTAACCATCACGTCAAATTCCAAGCTTCTTGTCTAACGATCTATCACCTCGCTGGGGATAGAGGCACCAACATAAAATGCCTATGTTGAAACAGGGACAGTCACCATTAATTTTCCCACATTAATTTTGAAATCTGTTTGGTATTTTCTACACTGTAAAAAAAAACCACTGTAGATTTGCCAGAACGAACTCGATCACGGTGAATGTGCTGTATCTTTCTTTGGTTTCCTGACTATATTAACAAGGAAAATACAGTAGTTGCGTAAAATTAACAGCACAATGTGCTGGCAATTTGGACGCATTTTTTTACAGCACAAACTGCTGGCGTCCAAATTGCCAGCACATTGTGCTGCTAATTTTACGCAACTACTGTATTTTCCATGTTAATATAGTCAGGAAACCAAAGAAAGATACAGCACACTCACTGTGATCGAGTTTGCTCCAAGCTGGTAGACGGGAGGTGCTGGGTTCGATCCCAATCGCGCCCGTCGGCCTAATCATTCGGAGTTTTCGTGGTTTTCTTCGAACCTTAGTTCTCCAAGCGTTATTTTATTTCCACGTCCTTTTGAAGTTCAGTAAATAAATGCTTTTTTTTTCTTTTCTGGACGGGAACAAATAATGACAATTTCATTAATTTATCAATTTCTTTGGGAGTTTCCTGGCAGAATAGGGCAGGGGAGTTTATTGGCCGTCATTCTTAATTTGTCATCAGAGCATTTCATCAGATCAATTCATTGCCAAAAAAGGCACAAAGAGGTTTAAACGCTTAAAAGTTAGCAGAATAAAAAAAAATTAAACTTAGTTCAGAAGTTTGATGAATAATGCACTCTCCGGAATTATTTTTCAAATAAAACCTTCTTCAAGCGACCAGGAAAAATCGGAATTTGTTTCACTTTCTTCAACGAAATTAGTCGCTCATGGAGAAAGTTCAATTGAGATGGTCTCTGAATGGAAGTAAAATTAGTATTGAGCCTATGGGAATAAATTTCGTTCCATGAAAAAATGATCGTTCAGGGAGGTGGTCGCACAAGGAGGTTTCACTGTAGTTTTTAAAAACTTAGAATCTTCCAAAATTTTGTGCCGAGCACTTTCGATGATTCCTTGATCTTGAGGATATATTTTATTGATTTTCTCTCACAAACAAATTTTCTGGATATTTTGACATCAGTTTTCTTGTCTTGGTGAATCGATGACGGTGACTAAAAAAACATTTAGTTTTTCTTGGTATTTAGTTTTTTGCATTTTCAATAGTTAGCTACTTTTATGATATTTGTAATAAATGTTATTAATGTATTTATAAGGACGAACTTGTAATAATATAATTTAACTAGGGGGCTCTGCCCCCTGCAAACTACGCTCGCCAACCCCCGTTCAGACACTGCATAATCTGAAAGCACGCTAATCTGATCGGTTTTACAAAGATTAGAGAACACTGAATTATACTGAAAAAACATGTAGCGATCTCCCAGTAAACGGGTTTCCATTCAATTCCCTTTGATTGCAAAAATTTAAGGTAGAATCAGTTGCTGTTAAGACAGCCAATGGTTGTTTTCGTGTTTGGTTAAAGAAGATCAGTTGAACATTTGAAAAGAAGCTAAAATAAAATGAATTAAGTAAACCGAGTCTTTGTCTCTCGGTATTTTTTAACAGCGTTATAAAACGATTGACATAATACAATTACTAAAATTTGCTGCTTTAACCCCTTCAAGGGCGGTGGTTCATTTTTGGACCACTTAATTTTAATTCTTAAATGCCACATTAGCACCAGAATATTGGGATGAAAATTTCCCTTTTATTAAGTAAGTGAACAAAAGCATTTTTTTATTTCGAAATTTGTTTGTAAATTCTGGTGCCATTCACTGATTTCAAGATTTTACGAATAGAAGTGCCTTGTCCGTGAAAGGGTTAAACGGATATTAATGTATATATTATTTTAAAGTTGCCTTTCCCTTTTAATATTCACATGTAAATGCAATTTTCAAGGCATAATTTTCAATATTTTCCTGCTTTTAACACGTACTCATTTAATAGTAATTTTAAAGTTTTTTTTTCTGTTTTTAATAGTCACGTGAAAATAAATTTTTAATCGTTAGGAAATCTTATTCTTTGCGCTGTTTTTAGAATTGAAAACAATCTCTATAATAACAGCGTAAGCCATGTGACTATCATCAACAGCTCCAGGCGGATCCCTTCGCTTTTTATATTTCAGGCGGCCATTTTGGTACTTTAATGTTAGCCAGCCACAGGTGTGATAAGTCGCCGAATATTATTCTATCGCCATTATTTCGTTTATATTATAATAGTCCAAGTCATGTAACTGCCATAAACAACGGTCTGATTCCTTCGCTTTTCATAAGAAAGGTTTCCATTTTGATTAAAGAATCAAAATTATTTTTTCGAATAAAACTACATAAAAGTTGCCATGATCGCAAAGAATTCCTGGTACTTTTATATTAGCCGGGTGAAAATCTCGCCAATAGCTTTTTTTTAACTCGCCAGTTAGCATTTTTTTATTTTTTTATTTTTTTATTTCAAATACCTGTTACATATGTATTTTTAAATTATTTTCTGTTATTTTATAAATGAAATAACAATAAATAAAAAAAAATAATTAATAACTATAGAACAAAACAATTTATAACATTTTGTGTAAATAAAAATAAAATAAATTCAAATAAACATTTTTTAATAAATAAGCAACAATAGCCGGGTTACCATGTCAGGCAAAATAACGCCATTTTGGCGCCAATTAGGTACCGCGTTGCGTATATAAAGAATGAAGTAAAAGCCATTTATTTTAAAGGTTTCAATTTTAAATGAAAGTTTTGTATTAAATAAAATGATAATGAAATACAAATTGAATTATGAATAAAAGTGACATGATGCATTTCTTAGCATACATTTAAGGGAGGCCAAACTCGTCGCCAAATTAATTTAAAATAACCTTTTCTAAAATATGAAAAAAGATATCCGTTTGATTAAAATTTGAGTTGCCATTATTAGAAAAAAGTATTTAAAATTAGAAAAAAATTAATATTTCGAAGACTAATTCGAATTTAAAAATTCTACAGTTTTGAGATTTGTGGATCAATACGGATTTTTGGTGTTAATTTCATAATATTAATTTAAATTAATTTAAATTAATTTCATAATGTTAATATCTTTCGTTTAAAAAAAAGAAAGAAGTGATCATTTATTTTAAAGACCATTTATTTTAAATGTTTCAGTTTTAAATGAAAGTTTTGTATTAAATAAAATGATAATGAAATACAAATTGAATTATGAATAACAGTAACATGATACATTTCTTAGCATACATTTAAGGAAGGCCAAACTGGTCGTCAAATTAGCTTGAAATAATAACCTTTTCTAAAGTATGGGGAAAAAAAAACATATGTTACGATTAAAATTTGAGTTCCATCAATAGAAAAATGTATATAAAATTAGAAAAAAATTAATATTTCGAAAACTAATTCGAATTTAAAAATTCTAATATCAGTTTTGAAATCTGCGGATCAATATTGATTTTTGGTGTTAATTTCATCGCAAAGTATTCCACATTTTAGGAGAAATCGCCGTCAAACATAATCAGTTGTTTAATCAGTCGATTCATACTTCCGTTTCATAAATTCGTTTCATTAGGATTTTATATATACTAGGGGATCGAACCCGAGCTCCTCGGGTTACAGAGTATAGGTAAAAACAATTCTTATTTTTAACTCTAATTATTATTTTTTTACATGTAATATATACTTTAGATTGTCCACTAACATAAAAAATAATTTTTATATGAAAAATATCAATTATGCAATCAAATAAAGTTTTAAAATTTATTAAAAGCGTTACTTTCACATGCCAGGAGTTCTTAGCCCAAGATTTTGCGACTTAAGGCAGTCTTTCCGATCATTTCAGTGCTTTAATCGCGTGGTTCAATCCCATGTTTGTTAAATTTGTTTCTTATTTACATTATTTTATTTATTTTTCTATAGAGGAAGTTTTATTTTTGTTATGGGACATCAAACGGAAGCAAATGCTGACATTTTTACATTGTTTTAAAGGCAAGCGGATTAATATTTCATAATTGAGCTACACGTGATAGAGATACAATTAAAAATAATTCATGCTTGAAAATCTCTCTCTCTCTATATATATATATTACGCTATCGCATGTGGCACAGAAATCTCAATTATTTGTTAATTGTTTAATGGCAACCCCCGAATGAAGCGCATCTCATTGGTTATTGTGTAATAGTTTTCAAAAGGGAATAACAATAAATAAAAAACGTTTAATTAATAACTATAGAAAAAACAATTTATATAATAAAAATAAATAAAAGTAAATAAACAATTTATTAATAAATAAACAACAACATCCGGGTTACCATATCAAGCAAAATAACGACACCTTGGCGCCAGTTAAGTACCCCGGTGCGTATATGACATTGGCGTCAGAAAAAAAGTCGCGCCAACGTGGTGCGTATATGACATCTGTGCCGTCTTTTACTTATTTATTTATTTATTTATCGAACAACAAACATACGACTTCATCTCATTTAAAATACAATAAATAAATAAATAAATAAATAAAGGTACTTTTCCAGTATAGGTACTAGGCGAAATAGAGAAAAGGTCCATGGCGAGGAAAGAAATTTGGCAACGTACTTTCTGGCAACCTATTTAATCAAAATATTTTTTTCGAATAAAACTACATAAAAGTTGCCATGATCAGAAAGAGTTTGTACTTTAATGTTAGCTGGGCGCAATTCTCGCCAATGGCATTTTTTAACTCGCCAGCACATTTTTTTATTTTTCGAGGGGTAAATTAAAACAATGCTTTGATATTGAAATTAAACAGTTTATGGTTTTATTTATTCTTTTTTCTTTTTTAAAGATTTTCTTTTTAAGTGAAAGTCATGAATTTTAGACGTTTAAGTTTTAAATTAAAGCTATCCATTTTAAATAAAATGAGTGAAAGTTTTATATTTTAATCATGAAATATGAAAAACGGGTACAATGTTTGGCGATTTATCACCTGTGCCCGACTAACATAAAAATACCGAGTTCTTGATTTCTCTATCAGAATCTTCCTCTTTGGCGAAGGATCGAGCAAGTAAATTAAATTATGAATAAAAGTAACATGATACAATGGGATTACATGACATGATACCTAGGATACATTTAAGGGAGACCAAACTGGTCGCCACAGGCGAATAGTTATTTTAAAAACCATAATAACTCAGTCAATTAAGATACAATTTTCAAATAAATTGCATTTGAAAGTAGGTTTTTTTCTCTATTTGACGGCGTAAAAATTGAAAATGCGCGATATTTAGAAATTTAAAAAATCGCTGACATAGCAAGCATTTTAATTTAATTTTTTTTCAGGTTTAATGGGAAATGACAACAAAATATACAGTATCTACTATTTTCCGTTTACTTTCAATGACTTTCAATAGAAATGGGGTTCTTTTGTTGCCACGATTAGAAAAATGATATTAAAAACTACAAAAAAATTAATATCTCAAAAATAAATTGAGATACAGCTTTCAAACAAATTGCATTTAAAAGAGCATTTTTTTCCTCATACAACGGTGTAAAAATTTAAACTGTGCGACGGTTAGAAGTTTAAAAATTTGCAGTAAAGAAAATTGCAAAACCAAAATTTTATTTTAAATTTCAAAGTGTTGCCATTCGCAAAATGACGTATGCGTTACGCACAGATATGTTTGTCCTTTATAATATAGATAGATAGGGTAGATAAATTATTTATTAAATTATAATAATTTTACATTTTACTTAGAAAAACCATAATTTGACTTCTTTAGTCATTCGCTCCTCCTCCGCCCCTCTCTGCACACACACACGCACTGGGGGGAAAATTGTATGTAGTATTTTACTCAAACTTTTTTGAGCCCATCCAATATTTTTCAAAAGTTGACGCTATTCTTAAAGCTTGAAATTCTGTTTGGTAAAACTGATAAATTACTACATTTTGACAGACAGTTGTAAGGTAGAAATATTATCGTTGAGAGAGAACGGCGTTCGATAAGAAAGCTATTCCTTTTCTCATTCTACTCTACTTTTCGGGAAAATCACAATAAGATGAATTGATGTTTTGATCGTATTGGCCGTGATCCTGCTTTTCTGACTTGTAAAAAGCCTGAAAATCTTAATATAGCTTGAATGATGAACCATTATTAACTTGAAAATTTCTCGTTTAGCCGTGTTCCCGTTTAAGCCGTTCTCGTATAAAACTAGTTCGACTGTATATAGGCCATTCTCACAATTTTTTTACTTTTAAGTCCCTGAATATTTTTTTTTAAATACATATTCTTATGGGGGTTTTTTGTTTGTTTGTTTTTTTCATATACTAGGGAGCATCCCATTGCATGACTGCATAACAATATTAACGAGATAAATAAGTTTTGGACGATGTTGGGGTTTCCGAATCCTTGGAAAACTCCTATATCGCCCCGTGTCCCTGGTGCGGATTTTTAAATTTTGAGATATCTCTATAAAATTGTTTCAATAAAAGTAATTCGATGTAATTTTTTCCGAAGTCTGGGCTATTGTTTTATATAAATGTGTAGCAAAAAAATAACTTGCACACATTTTTACGGTTGTTATTATTTTTTTTAACTCTGCCCCTGGGTTTTAGATTCCTTACCGTCCCTCTTCTAAAATTATACAGAAAATCACTTCAGATACAGCCACAGAATTTTTTTCCAATTTATTCTCATGCAAAAGTATGCTAGAGAAAGAATGTCTAAAATTCTTTGACAGAAAATTTACTACAGAATTTAAATCAGCATTTAAATATCAATTTCAATCATCGTGGCTTTATTGGTAGTCTTACCGTCCCCAAGGTTTATTCCTGCAATTTTCGAGGTAATTTTTTTTTTATTTAATCCAATGTAAATAACTGTTTCTAAAAATCTATGAACATTGTGGCTATCGTTTAGTCTTAACGTGATTTGCCTAAAAATAGGTGGTAATTTTCATTACCGTCCCATCCTTACCATCCTTTTTTTTTACCTTATTGTTCCTTCATTAACATTCCTTTAAGGCAATCTTATACTAAAATTTTGTCTAAAAATACTACATTGCTATTATTTCTTATTTGAATGTCCTGTGGATATTATGCAAATTCATTATAAGTAAAAATTTAGAAGAAATGGAAAGTTATAATGGTAAAATGGTAAGGAAAATTAAACTCGCAAGTTTAACTTAAACCTCAGTTAAATAAAAAAAAAAAAAAAAAAAATCGCTGCTGACCATTTTTTCATTAATTTGAATCAATAAGGCATTCGTCTATCAGATGTTCTTTGCTAAAATGTTCTTTTAGCAAGTTTAATTTCACCAGATTTTTATTCCCGAAAGCCAAAAGATTGTGAGAATGCCCCATATGTATATTATGAAGGACAATTGTGCCTGTGCATAACGCTGACATCATTTTGATGGTGGCAAGAGCAGACGATTAAACTTTTACTGCAATTTTTTCAAACTTCTAACCATCGTACATTTTAAATTTTTACACCGTCGAATAGGGGGGGGGGGGAGATGTACTTTCAAATGAAACTTCTTTAAAAACTGTATCGCAGTTTGTTTGAAAAATCTATAGCCATCTACTCAATTTCTATTGTTTTAAAATAATTTTTAAGCATGAACTTTTTTTTTTATCTATCGCTATCGCGTGCAGACGATTACGAAAAGTAAATCTTTTTGCATTTAAATTAATATAAATGGCTCAGCATTTGTTTCCAGCCTATGTTCCATAACAAAATTAAAACTAAATTATTTTAATTTGCCAATAAATAAATAAATAAATAAAATATCATACGCGATGCACAAATTTAAGACATGTAATTAAACTATGCATTTAAATGATCACAATCAAAAAGGCTGATTGTAAATAGTGATCTTTGGCGATTTCTTCTGCTAACTCGACTCGATATTACTAAACTATTGTTTTTAATAAATTTCAAAACTTCATTTAAACGCATGATTGTTATTTTTCATATAAGTATAATTTTTGTGTTGTTAGTAAGCATTCTAAAAAATATATTAAATGTAAAAAAATCCATTATAGTTATCAATTAATAAAATGGTTTTCAAGTATAGTCTGTAACCCGAGAAACCCGGGTATATCCCGTTGTATATATAAAAGAAATTCGTTCAAAGAAATGGGTGAACTTTACATAATTCCATTTCTATTGAGGAATCATTTGGCAAAGTTCTTTTCAAATTTGCCTAATTAATCTTTTTGGGGTACATCTCAACAAAAGCATGCGAAGACACTGGCCAAAGCGAATTGGATGTCCAAAACAAATCAGACAGAGATCCCATCTTCTTGGCCTGAACCCAGCTTGACAATGTGCTCAACATTTTATTTGTTCCCACATCAAGAACTTTCTATTCCAATCCTTTCATTTTTTTTAATAACAAGATATCAGATTTAAAATGTTTTTTTATGCATTCGGGTGACACATTTTGTGATCATTGTGTATAGCAGGCAATTAATCACATATTCATATACATATTTGTTTGCCAAATAGGAAATGCCATGCCAAATTCTATAATGTAATTTACTGTGTTTACTAAATACAAAATTGTGCAATGTTTCTTTCGCGATTTATATTGGTAATTCCTTCCTTTATCTTTATTGCACTTTTAATCTATTCTGGTCTGAAACTGAATAGCGTTCGATTTTTTGAGAGAGAATCTGGAAAAAATTCAAATGTTACAATGATGTTGTTGTCCAAATTATTGATGGATTGAATGATTTTTCATATTAGCCGCAATATCCTTTTAAATTTTGCAAGAAGAAAGAATATTTTAATGGCCGTTTTTTCAAATAATGCATACAATTATTAAATTGTTTTGTTATTTAAATTTACAAATCTATCCTATCTATCTATATTATAAAGGACAAACACATCTGTGCGTAACGCATACGTCATTTTGCAAATGGCAACACTTTGAAATTTGAAATAAAATTTTGTTTTGCAATTTTCTCTATTGCAAATTTTTAAACTTCTAAACATCGCACATTTTAAATTTTTACACCGTTGTATGAGGAAAAAAAATGCTCTTTGAAATGCAATTTGTTTGAAAGTTCTGTCTCAATATATTTTTAAGATATTAACTTTTTTGTAGTTTTAATAGCATTTTTCTAATTGTGGCAACAAAAGTACACCATTTCTATTGAAAGTAAACGGAAATTAGTCGAAAATATGAGATACTGTATTTTTTTTTTCTTTTGTTGCCATTTTTTCATAAAACATGAAAAAAAAGTTGAAATTAAAATACGGGTTATGTCAAGAATATTGTCTGTTATTCCGTGATAATGACGTCATATATGCATACTTTTCTATAGACGAAGTTTAAGACTGGATAACTTTAGTGGATGCAAATGACGTCATTTTATAAAAAAGCGTGTAATTTAATTCTTAAACCTGACTTATGTTTTGTAGAAGTGCGTCATTTTAACAGCCCAGCTGCTTTGAAATTCTTCACAGGTGAAAATGCTTCACTTTTGAAAATAATGTAATCGAAATCACACACTGATAAAACGCAATGTTTTACAAAAATTTAGAGTGCCTTTATAAAAGAAAGGTGACATGCAAATAATAGTGATTTATAATTATGTTGCAGAAATTGATGATTCTGCTTGTGCTTGGATGGATTTGCTTCGCCGAGTTAAACAAGCAAACAAATAATTCGAGGTTTAAAATAATATCATGTTCCTGAAGTTTTTGTCCAAAATTCTCTCGAATAATAAAATTTTAATTCTATTCTTTAGGACATTCTACTATAATTTTATCAAAATAACATAATTTGCTTAATTTAATTTTTCATAAGTTTATATAATCTATATATATAAAATGCAAGTGTGTTTTTTAGTCATCTGCCCTGATGTTTCTGCTGAACTAATTTTACTAATATTTTTTTTTAACTGAACGCTGTTAATTTGTAGATGTGATCGCACTATCTGTTCTTTTTTTAAAATATTCCCACTTTTATGTTTTAGTTTTATTACCATTTTATGCAATTTCTTCAAAATGGTAAAAATTAGATAGCTTTCATTATTGTAGACTAGAGAGAAATAATGAGATATTTTTATCTTTATTCATGCCATTATCTGATAAAAATTCAAGATTGTTGTATAGGGTTTAGTGGCGCAAAATCCTATTAGAAGCATAATATTATATTAAGAGCATAATAACGGAAAATGACTTACTGCTTTTGAAAACACGAATTTTTCCTCATAAATTACCTATATTTTTTTCCTTCTGCATATGTACTGATACTAAGTTTCAGACACTAGGCGAGATGCTTATTTAAGTGAAAATGAAGTCATATTTAAAAGAAAAGATCATTTTCTTAGATAAAATTAAACATTTTAACACAAATACGTCTAAAAACATAAATTACGAAAATTTTTACTCTCCGGAATTGAGATTAGAATATCAAGTAAAGAGTGCATCTGTTCACATAAAAGATATTGCTGACAATCGTGACTTCAAGTTTTGAGTTAAAATGATTTTAAAATGATCAAACAAAAAAAAATTTTAAAAAAAGATGAATATGGATATGAGAAGTGCTTATGCAAATTTTGAGAAGGTGAAAATTGCTGTTTTTCATTCCGGAATACCTAGCATAAGAGCCTCATTTGATAACCACATGCTAATAACTGATCTTTATTATATTTTACTGATTATGTATGTATATTATAAAGAACAAACGTATATGTGCGTAACGCGGGTGTTATTTTGCGAATGGCAACAATTCACGATCAAATTTCGGCTTTGAAATTTTCACTACTGAAGTTTTTTAATCTTCTGACCATCGTACATTTTCAATTTTCGTCGCATAGGGAAAGATTTACTTTCAAATGCAATTTGTTTAAAAACTACATCTTAATTGACTGATGTATTATATTTTCTAAAATAATTTTTAAGCATGATTTTTTTTAAGTTTATCTTATCACGTGCCGGTTTCAATACATAATAATAATAAACATTTTGCACATAAAGAAACAAACATTGTTCAGCATTTGTTTCTGACTATTTTTGCATAACGAAATTAATACTACCTTCATAAACAAATAAAAGAATAATATTAAAAAAACACCAATCTAACATATTTGTCGAAGACAAATTAACGAAATTAATACTTCTTTTATAAACAAATAAAAGAATAATGTTGAAAAAATACAAATCTAACATATTTGTAATCGTACAATTTAAATTTTTAGATCACCAAATAGGATTTTTTTTTCAAATGGAATTTGTTTGTAAAGTTCATCTCAGTTTACTGATTGTCTATAGTTTTAAAAACAATTTTAAAGCATGAAATATTTTTTAATTTATCTATAGCACGCGGAGCTCGATTACGAAAGATTAATCCGTTTGCCCTTAAAACAAAATAAAGAGTTCATAATTTTCTTATGACTAATATTCATTAAAAAAACTTGCCTATGAATAAATAAATAAAATAATATAAATAAAACACAAATTTAACAGACATGTAAGCACTGAAATTATCAGAATATAAAAGGATGCTGTAAGTAGCAAAATCTTGGTCAAATAACTCTTAGCATGCGGCTAATAAGAAAATATCGGTTTTGGTAAATTTCAAAAATTATTTGATTGTATAATTCGTATTTTTCATATGAAAAATGCTTTTTTAATGTAAGTGAGCAGTCTAAAAAATTTCTTGCATATAAAAAAATTATTAGTTTTCAATTAAAAAATGTGTTCACCTATATTTTGTAACCCGGGAAGCCCGGGTACGATCCCCTAGTGTATATAATATCCTAATGAAACGAATTTATGAAACGACTGAAATGAAACGATTTTATGAAACTACTCAATAAACAACTGATTACGTTTCACGGCGATTTCTCCTAAAATCTGGAATATTTTGCGATGTAATTAACACCAAAAATCCGTATTGATCCACAGATCTTAAAACTGGTATTAGAATTTTTTAATTCGAATTAGTTTTCGAAATATTTTTTTCTAATTTTAAATACTTTTCTCTATTGATGCAACTCAAATTTTAATCGTAACAGCTATTTTTTTCCTGTTTTAGAAAAGGTTATTATTTCAAACTAATTTGACGACCAGTTTCGCCTTCCTTAAATGTATGCTAAGAAATGTATCATCTTACTTTTATTCATAATTCAATTTGTATTTTATTATCATTTTACTTAATACAAAACTTTCATTTAAAACTGAAACATTTAAAATAAATGGCTTTCACTTCTTTCTTTTTTTTAAACGAAAAATATTAGGCACAGATGTCATATACGCAAAGGGGTACCTAATTGGCGCCAAAATGGCGTTATTTTCCTGACATGGTAACCCGGCTATTGTTGCTTATTTATTAATAAATGTTTATTTGAATTTATTTCCTTTTTATTTTACAAAAAATGTTACCAATTGTTTTGTTCCATGGTTAATAACTAAACTTGTTTTATTTATTGTTATTATATTTTAAAAATAATAGAAAATAATTTTAAAATATATATGTAACTGGTATTCGAAAACGAGGTTTTCGCCAAATTATCGTAAAAAAAATTACACCAAACCCGGTGCGTATATGACAATGCAACAAATCATGACATTTAATTTCAACTTCAAAGCAATGTTTTAATGGTACTAATTCTCCCGTCGACTAAGTCCGCCAAATTATAGAAATTGACATAATTTTTTATTTTAAATAACGAAAGAACAAATATATTAGTATGACATTAATAAAAATACAAATAAAATGTCGAAATAAAAATCACTTGATGGCATAAACACGTGTAACTTCCTAAAAGTCAAGTGAATGAAACATTTACGACCAACCATTATTGACATTTAATCTTATAGTTTGGCGACAGATTTTTGGTCGATGGGATAACCAAGCAGCACCGTTTTAATTTGCCACTCGAAAAATAAAAAAAATGCTAACTGACGAGTTTAAAAAAAAAAAAGCTATTGGCAAGATTTTGCTAACACAAAAGTACTAGGAATTCTTTGAGATCATGGCAACTTTTATGTAGTTTTATCCGAAAAAATAATTTTGATTCTTTAATCAAAATGGAAACCTTTCTTATGAAAAGCGAAGTGATCAACCCGTAATTGTTTATGCCAGTTACAGGACTTGGACTATTATAATATAAGTGAAATCATGGCGATAGAATAATATTTGGCGACTTATCGCCTGTGTCTGGCTAACATTAAAGTACCAAAATGACCGAATGAATATAAAAAGCGAAGGAATCCGCCCGGAACTGTTGATGATAGTCACATGACTTAGGCTATTATTATAGAGATTGTTTTCAATTCTAAAAACAGCGCAAAGAATAATATTTCCTAACGATTAAAAATTTATATACACGTGACTATTAAAAGCAGAGAAAAAACTTTAAAATTACTATTAAATGAGTACGTGTTAAAAGTAGGAAAATATTGAAAATTGTATTTACACGTGAATATTAAAAGAAAAACTTTAAAATAATAAATACATTAATATGCGATTAACCCTTTCAGGAGCAAGGTACTTCTCGTAAAATGTTAAAATGTTGTAAAATGTTAAAATCAGTTAATGGCACCAGAATTTACAAGTATTTTTCGAAATACAAAAATGCTTTTGTTCACTGACTTAATAAAAGGAAAATTTTCATCCCAATATTCTAGTGCCAATGTGGCATTTAAGAATTAAAATTAAGTGGTCCAAAAATCAACCACCGCCCTTGAAGGGATTAAAGCAGTAATTTTTAGTAATTGTAGTAAATAGTATTATGTCAATCGTTTTATAACGCTGTTAAAAAAATACTGGGAGGCAAAGACTCTGTTTACTTAATTCATTTTATTTTAGCTTCTTTTCAAATGTTTAACTGATCTTCTTTAACCAAACACTAAAACAGCCATTGGATGTCTTAACAGCAACTGATTCTACCTTAAATTTTTGCAATCAATTAGAATTGAATGGAAACCCGATCACAGAGAGATCCCTGTAGGTTTTTTTCAGTATAATTCCTTCAATCTCCTCTAATCTTTTTAAAACCGATCAGATTAGCGTGCTTTTAGATTCTGCAGTGTCTGAACGGGGGTTGGCGAGCGTATCTTGCACGGGGTAACCCCCTGTGCGTAACGGGTGTCCCCCTAGTAATAATATAAATAAAAGAATATAAGTTGAAGCTGGCGAGAAACAGTAAGAACTAAAAGATTTTCTTAAAACACTGTCAAAAATTTTTAAATGCGCTTCGAAAGATCTTAGTCTTCCTTCGTCAACCGCAAAGAAGACGTGCTTCTACTATGAAAGCAGCACTAAGACAGTCTCTTTGAGTTCTTAATACTATAAATAATTTAAATTAATTTAATCCATGAAAATTTTGAGGCATTCCATATCAGAAAGGTTTGAATTTATCTTAGTTAGATTTTTTTCTTTAATTAATATGCATTTAGAGTGTAGAATTTTTTAAAAGGGAACAAAATAAAATGCATAAAAATTACATCATTTACTATTTCTCAAGAAAAGTTGTGAATAAAACTTTGTTGCATAAGTTTGTTCGAGCTTTCTTCTTTCTAATATTGTAATATCCTACCTGTGCCTATAAAAGATTATTATAGCGAACAAATGGCATATTTATGATTTTGCAGAGAATTAGAGCCCTCAAACAACCTGCAGTGCTCTGTAATATACGGATAATATTACGTATGTCTTAGTTATTTCCGTGCAAACATAAAAGTTCTAAGGACTTTATGTCGTTCACTCTAATTATCACAATGGATAGTTCATTCGCATGCATGCGCGGATCCAGAAGGAGGTCACAGATAGGGCTGGTTTATTTATCACTATATCGGTCAAATATTAATATTTTTTAAATATCGCAATAACGATATCTAAACTCTAACTCTACCAATGCATCCCAATAACAATAATATTGTTTTGCGCTGACCGCAATTTCGAATCCCAAAAAACAGCGCCGAATATCCCGTATCATTGTCTTTTCCAATCCTTTCTTTTTCGATCTTTGTATTTATTCACTGGCCTGCTTCATCCAAAACACAAAATCTACCTTAACTGATAATCTCTTTCATTAAAATCTCGGGACTATTCCAATATATCAGAATTGCCTTCAACATTTGCAGCAGACACTTCGGACCTATCTCCTAAAAAAGTAGCAATGAGACAGACATACAACAAACATATAAAACAAGTTATTTAACCTTTAACTGATGTCACGCGGTCTCCCAGACCCCGCGACTCCCAGCTGTAGACACTTTTACAGTTTTTTACTTTTCTGTACTGAAGTTAAATAATACTATGAATAAAAAACTTTTTTCATGCTATTTAATTCACATGCTCTTAAGAGAAGTACAACGATATTGTTAGGACAAAATTTAAGTAAATTCAACCATTTGAGTGATTTTTTTATTCGTTTTATTCGAGGGGCCTGAGAGACCGGATCACATCAGTTGTGTGACAAATTTTAGTCACATCAGTTAAAGGTTAAGCTAAAAAAATAAAGGACAGTGGTAGTGGAGCAAGGCATTTAAGTTAACGGTGATCAAGTTTAAATCTCAAGCACTAAAATAACGAAAGGGAGAAAAGCTAACCCCAAGAAATTATCTAAATTCAACACCAATTTCAAACAAGATGGCCATGTGGCTTGTATTCCAGAGCCTCAGAAAGGCCGCTAAGACGAGATGTCAATAATAGCTCTGAAAAAACTACATAATATTATTAGCAGGTATGTGAATGTCACTAATTGAAAGGAACCGCGTAGATTCCAAAGATATTTTTATTCCATTTAATTTACACGATACTTTACCACAGGCAAACTTCTCAACTGAAGAATTTTAATCCAAACTCAATCGAAACTGGACGTCACTATTAACGACACGAGGCTCGACTAAAGCTCAGAAATTGTCTTTATGTTCCGCAAGGGACGAGATCCGACAAAATCGACGATCCTCCCTACTACTGTCGTATTTATACTAGATAGTCGACCACATCAACCTAATTGACATTTACTACATAAAATAACCGCAACAATGAGATCCCTGTAGATTCAACCCAGTGGCGTGGCGTCCGGTCATCGCTGGATGCGGCGATGACCAAGCAATATTTTAAAACTCTTAATAAGCTTTTAAAACTCTACGATCCAGTTTTAGCAGAACATTTGGAGTTCATGTATAAGTGAAGATAAGATTTAAAGTTTATTTTTTGAACATTCAACCATTGAATTTTAGAGTTAATAATTTTTCACCACAAACTTAAATAATTGCGATGACCACCGAAAATTTTCACGCCACGCCACTGATTCAACCATACTTTGCGAAAGTAAAAGAAATAACAAAATCGATGGCTCGTTCATATACCAGTTTTAGAATCAAGACAATACACTCACACACATAACTCAACAATTTTTTTTATTCTTTGTTGTTTTAACTCGTATACAATTGTGCGAGTTACAGAGAATATTTAGCGATTTATTTCCTGTGCCGGGCTACAGTTTTCAAACAAATTGCATTTCAAAGTACATTTTAACACCGGAATGTCGAAATGTCCCCTCCGACAGATTTGAGATTTTACGTTAATTAATCGTCTAAAAGTATAATTGAAACCCAGGAACACCAATTGTTCCCCAGAGATGCAGAAATTTCTCAGATAGAAAAATGTCTGAATTCAATACACTGACGAAATCGCATAGAATTTGCAAAAAACGTGCGTGGGAAAGAGAGGAACTCATAGAGCTCAAGTCTTCCCCATTCAAATAAAGACAACTTTTTTTAAAGTCTTATGAGTTGTTCTAAAGACTTGGTCTTTCCAGAGTTTGATAATTCATATCTGAAAAAACAAAGACGCACAATAAATGACATTTCCATCGCCTAAATTGGCACATCAGTGGCCTCAGCGTCAACTCTGAAAAAAGCCTTTTTATTTTGAGGTCATTTTATTTAATATTTGGAACTTTCTTTTCTTGCTTTTCTTCAATTCTTCCATAATTTGTATAATGCAAATGAAATTTCAAATAATTTCAGAAAATTTCATGCCTTGTGAATTGTAACGAAAAATACGATTGCATGCACTGATTTTCTAAGACTCTTTGTTTTGTTTTTTTTACCTTTCATATACGGGAAGGTTGCTCCATGAAAGTGCTTCTCCTGAATACGCCGCTCGCCGTTGTCTCATTAATTTGATAGTCGTACCTCTCTAAAATTTTCACTATTAAATCCCCTCTCTAAAAAAAATATGTTGATTTCGTGATAATATTAAGTTTAAAAATGATATAACATTTCAATTTCTCGAAATCCTAATCACCTTATACAATCTACAAGTTCAAAATTTGTAAAAACAAACAGTATTCAAACTACTTAAAGGTGTTTAAATAATTTGAATTAATGCTAATTCATGGATATAAATCAGGAGCAAGAAGTTGTGATTGATTTTAAAGAAGCTAAATTAATAAAGAAATTATCAAATTACCATAAATTAATAATTATGGAATAATTAGAAATTCTACGCCGTGCTAATTGCACTTGTAACAACTCGTTATCCTACATTATTCCGAAAATTTGGTATAGTAATGCTTGGAATAACCTGAACTACCCCCTTCTGTAGAAGTTTGTAACAGTCTGACTTATTTACCTTACTTCCCTTTTCATTTTGAAGTTTTGGATCATCCCAGCTGCATAAAGGACTCAGCCTCGGAGTTATGACTTTTGTTTCTAACCCTGATGAAGACCATGTTATGCTCGAAAGTACTAGGTTTTTAAATGTATTGTAAATTAAAAAAAAAAAAACACCATTAAGTAGTTTGAATATTGTTTGTTTTTACAAATTTTAAACTTGTTCGTGATGTCATTAATAATTAGTTTGAACGATTAATTATTCTTATAGTCGAACCCTCTTAAAACGATATCGCTTATTGCGATTTATTGTTTATTAAGATTTGTCTTAATTCCTCTTGAAGTTCGTATATTTAAAGTATGGTAAAGAAACCGGATGCAACGAAGTGTGTTCATTGCACTTTTCGGTTATATCGAGGTTTTGGGGCAAGCACTCAAGCGAAAATTTCTTGCACAAGTTCCCAGAGAAGTGTTGTGATAGTATACAAGGTTTTAAAGTTTGCATCAAGCTCAGAAATTTGTCTCTATGCTTTTCGTACTTTTATTAGGGTAATCTTTTCACAGTTTTCTAAGAAAGTCACGATATTACAGTAGTAACGCGAACTGTTCGAAAAATGCCTTAATACTAACGGAAAATGCTCGCCTAGGTGGGATCTTTGTTGCATTGGGGTAGGAGGGGGTTTGGTAGTTGCCCAACCCACAGGAAGGAAATGGTTGTATGGCATGTTAGGTATTAAAAATGAAGTGTGTATCATTTATAGTTGATTTACAGAGGCACTCAAAAGAATTCCGTTACATTACGGTATATGGTAAAAAAGCTTTCGCGGTGCATTTTTATGATGTTAAACTATTTCAAACCTATCGAAATTGATATGAATCACCTAGATTTACTAAAAGAGTTTTACTATAGAATAGGATGTGCATAGCATTTGTAGTTCAGGGCACACAAAAGAAATTAGTTGCAGTACCATTTATTAACTCTTAATAGAAGAAGAATAATGTCGCGCGGCGAGCGGCCTCTTTTCGTCCACAGCCCTTTATTCTTCTACTAATTCAGACTCTCTTGCGGAAGAAAGGTTCATATGTCCCCAGCCACGTTCCGAGTATAAGAGACTCTAGCGAAAGCAACGTTGAAAAAAAAATTCAAGTAATTAATACCGGACAAATTTAAAAGGTAAATGCTATTAGTGCGCTTTGAGTTGCGGTATGCTTTTTAAAATTTAACTAATTTCTTGCCTATTAATTGGTATGTGTATATTTTATAATAGATCATATGCAGAGCAGAACAAAAGATCTCGGCTACATTCCCGTTTATTGACGGGACTTGCTGAAAGGTAATTTACAATTGCGCCCTAACTGAACTAAATTTTAGCATACTATGTTGTACATATATACACAAATCTATAGACAATCTACAGCGATGAGACTTCTCAAAAGAATTTCAATATTTTTTTCGACTATTGATGGGAGTTCCTAAAATTGAGTTTTCAAGTATGTTATGCGTTTCCCGAATAATTACACGTCATCTTTTATATTATTAAACGGTGAAGTTTTGTTAAAGTATTCTGAAAATGTTGGAAAGTATGAAAATCTATGCTTGATGCATGATTTATCGTTCTTGTTTAAATTGCTACGCCTTTGAATTGACCCAAAACAAGTCCAACAATCTTCCCAGATTCATTTGGACAGAACCCATCTTGGCAATGCATGTCTGGATCTGGATATAATGCTTGTTTCCATATTAGGAATTTTCTTCGGGAACCCTTTCATTATTATTTTTTTAATGACAGAATATCAATTTTTTTTTTTTTTTTGTTACTTTTCTTTATAGATTTTTGGTGATGACCTATTTTGTGATCCAATAATCGCAAGAAATTACTCATATGCACATACATGTTTGTTTGCCAAATTCGACAAGCTGAAATGCACTGCGCTTGCCAGACATAGAATTGTATAACTGTTCTTTGATATTTATTGTTTACTAGCTAATGTACCCGGCGTTGCCCGTAATTTTAAGAATGTTTTACGAAATTTTCCCTCTTTTTTTTCATTTAATCAGGACGACAGACGCAGATTACCTACTTACTTAGTAAATATAATCTGTGATCTGGATTGAGACCGAGATTAAAACCTTTTGATGGAAAGTTATTTCCGAGTGTCTTGTTATTTGAATAATTTTTTCACGATTAAAGAAAAATGGCAAGTACAAAAATTCTATGAATTTTATTTTTAAAAAATCAGAAATCTTTATTTCAGTTATTCAGTGAGAATGAGCTCTAGGGACCTAAACCTTTGTGGAAATTCTAATATACACGCATACACACACGTATATGTATATGGAATAAATTTTAAAATGGCAAAAACTAATTGAGAACCTCAAAATGGTAAAATATGCCAATATTTCCATAATCAGGTTTTTATCATGTTTTGATACGTTTTTTTTAAACTCATATGACGTTAAATATTTACCTGAAGACGTCCATTATATTTCCAATATGACTTAATATTTCACTTTTCTTTAAATTCGTCAAACTATTTATTTCATTTTAAATTTTCTTATACCTATATTTCAGGCATTATAGTAGCCACCAGTATAGACACTTTTACCACATTTGTTTTACATTAATATATAAAGATTCATGACACTTAACTTTCATTTTAAAAAATCCTTTATCTTTCGTTTTGTACATATTAAAATCGAACATTATAATTTACATTTCTTTACTTTTCTTAAAAAAAACAAACCACATTTTTTTACTTAAAAAGGACATAAATTCCGGTATATCGTTAAAACTATGCTATTTATAAATATATATTGCATTGTCCATACTCTTTGGCACTTCTCTGAAAAAACGTTTTCGTCCATTTCTTGGACTTCTTCAGTTTCATTTGGCGGCTCGCAGTTTCATTTTCGACCTTTTATCATTTCTCTTTTTCCATTTTTCCACCCTTCTCCCTTTTCACTTTCCCCCTCTTTCCAGCATTTTTAGCCAACGGGAGTCAACATTTGCATGCGCCATATCGTTGCATACATTTTTTCTTTCGAGGTTAATCTCGATAGCCTCTCTCATTAGGGTGTTGTGGGGATTATCATATGCAGCTATTTTTTCTATTTTTATTGATTGAGGTATTATGGGGTTTTTTAAATTTGTTCGTGAGAAGGCTGTTGTTTGATTATTATATTTAATGTCGCGGATATGCTCCTTATACCTTTCGCTTATTTTTCGCTTTGTCATCCCGATGTATGTAATTTCCTTATTGTCTGTATTTGAGGCTTTAATTTTATATACTCCTGCCGTCTGTAATTCGTCGTATCTTTCTGCTTCATTTCGTATCGTTTTAAATAGGGAAGGGTTGGGTGTGATTGGGACTATCTTTCCGAGTTTACTAATTTCGCGTTTTATTTTTAGTGCTATTCCGTTCATGTATGGTAGGGGGGGTGTATAATCCTTTTTATTTTGTCCTGGTTGGATCCAGTTAATTTTTTCTTTCGCTTTTCTGATTAGCTTGTCTATTGTTTTTCTTGGATGGCCAGCGTTACGTCCTATGTTCTCTATAATCCTTAATTCTTCTTTTAATAACTTTTCTGTTGAACATATATTGAGTGCTCTATAGATGTAGGTATTTAGGGCTGCAAGTTTATAGTTTATTGGTGTATTTGTTTTGCTTGACATTATCGCTAGGTTTGCAGTAGGTTTTCTATAGACTGTTGTTTTTATCTGGTCATTTTCGTATATTATTTTTACGTCAAGGTATGGTAGGGATCGGTTCTTTTCTTCTTCTATTGTAAATTGTATATTGCTATCGTATTTATTTATTTCGTTTAAGAGGTTTTTTAAGTTTACTGTTCTGTTTGTTATGATAAATATATCATCCACATACCTTACCCAGAGGCGTATTTCATTTTTATGATCCTGTATTATTCTTTTTTCCATTGCTCGCATTTTCCATTCTGAAACCACATTTGAAATGGGGGACCCCATCGGTACACCCCTCAGCTGTTTATATATCTTATTGTTAAATTTAAAATAACTTTCGTTTAGGATCAGATTTGTTGCACTTTCCATTGTATTTATAATTTCTGTGTCTGTGTAGTGTTTCTGTATAGTCTTGTTTATTTCTTCTGTCATTTCGTTAAGGTTAATCGACGGGTATAGGTTTTTTACGTCTAGGCTTATCATATAATCGTCTGGTTGCGGTTCGTATTCTCTTAATATCTGAGGGGTGAGGGTAAACAGCAATCAATAAAAATAGAAAAAATAGCTGCATATGATAATCCCCACAACACCCTAATGAGAGAGGCTATCGAGATTAACCTCGAAAGAAAAAATGTATGCAACGATATGGCGCATGCAAATGTTGACTCCCGTTGGCTAAAAATGCTGGAAAGAGGGGGAAAGTGAAAAGGGAGAAGGGTGGAAAAATGGAAAAAGAGAAATGATAAAAGGTCGAAAATGAAACTGCGAGCCGCCAAATGAAACTGAAGAAGTCCAAGAAATGGACGAAAACGTTTTTTCAGAGAAGTGCCAAAGAGTATGGACAATGCAATATATATTTATAAATAGCATAGTTTTAACGATATACCGGAATTTATGTCCTTTTTAAGTAAAAAAATGTGGTTTGTTTTTTTTAAGAAAAGTAAAGAAATGTAAATTATAATGTTCGATTTTAATATGTACAAAACGAAAGATAAAGGATTTTTTAAAATGAAAGTTAAGTGTCATGAATCTTTATATATTAATGTAAAACAAATGTGGTAAAAGTGTCTATACTGGTGGCTACTATAATGCCTGAAATATAGGTATAAGAAAATTTAAGTGTAATATGGGCATTAAATGAGACAGAAATTACTGTCGAAAAACACTGGCTAAATATTTATTTCATTTTCATATTTCACGCGGAAATCTTGCAATAGAAAAGCAATTGTTGTGGTAAGAATTTTACTATGGCTTTTTAATTGTTGGCAACGGCTATAACGAAAAACGCTTACATATTTGATAGGAAATTGCTGTTAAATTGGTGGATTTTTTATTAATTAAAAATTAACTATAAATTATTTCGATCCCGAATTACTTTAGTTGCTTTGGCCGCGTTTTTATACACATGTACGTAACATTTCACAATTCTGGCTTCCAAACTGTGGATTTGTATAGAATTACAGACAGACAGACAAATTTTCATTTTTATATATTAGATTATGCTTATTTGATCGCTTTTAAATCTCTTTTTTTTTACTGAAAACATATTTATATTTGTTTTAAAAAATATGTATGTTGAAGAGCCATTTGAAGAGTCTTTCACAACTGTCTTTTAAAGCAGTCTGGGGAAATTCCGAACATGGAGATTCAATTGAATGCTGTTGCAAGAGATTTCTACACTAGCTTCGCAATGTTCCTTATTCGTTTTAGAAGAAACAAGTGCAAAAAATCATTCACCAAACATAGCTTATGAAACACTTTCCAACACATTCAGAATAATGTAACAAAACTCCAAAGTTTATTAAGGTGAAAGATAGTCTAAGTAAACTAGTATATTGTGGCCATCACAAAACTTTCTTCTATATAAATTACGTCAATTGAATCATTTAAATAATACAATAAATTACATCAATTTAGTACCAATTCATATTAAAGTATATCTGAATTTAAAGTTTGATGAAAATTCGTGCATTAGGTCTTGAGATAGACCTATAGCGGAAATGCTGAAAAATATAGCATAGAAGCGCCACATATTGAGCGATTTGCACTAAAACATAAACAGCACTAATTTGATATCAAGGTATACCTGAATCTGAAGTTTGAAGAAAATTCGTGCACTAGTTATTGACGTAGAGCTATAGTGGAAATTCTGAAAAATGCAGCATAGCTGCGCCACCCGTTGAGCGATTTGTACCAACACATAAACATCAGTAATCATATCAAGGTATACATGAATCTGAAGTTTGTTGAAAATCCAAGCACTAGTTCTTGAGATAGAGCTATTGAGGAAATCGCAAAAAATGCAGCATAGCAGCGCCAACTGTTGAGCGATTTACATCAAAATGTATAAAACATCAATTTCTGTCAAGGACTAACTGAATCTAATGTTTGATGAAAATCCGTGCATTTGTTCTGGAGATTGAGCTCTTGTGGAAATCGTGAAAAATGCAACGCTACCTGTTGAGCGATTTACACTAAAAACTAATCTGTACCAATTAATATCAGGAACTAACTGAATATAATTTTTTATTAAATTTCGTTCATTAGTTCTTGAGATGGAGCGCCCAAAAAATTTGTGTCACACACACACACAGACGGACAGACATTTTGTAAAAGCATGTTTTTCGGGTTCTCTGCCCCCTAAAACGTGTAAATCCGTCGAAAACCGGAATTCGAAAATTTGCATAAATCCAATACTTTCTTCTTGTAAAGATAGAAGAAAATAATAAGGTGGAAAATGCATAACACATTTGAAAACCCAATTTAACAATTACCATCAATAATCGAGAAAATATCCTCTTCTGTACAGTCTGGTATATGCACTACATATTTGTATATATATCAATACGAAAACCCTTAACGGGTTAAAAATTTGTGACGCAGCACTTTATCTTATGCTCTAAGAATTTTAAATATGGAATTTAAAAATAATGATATCAAATTTTGAGTGACGCTATGCTATTAATTATAATCTCTCTATATATTATTTATTTCATCTTTTTATTTTTTTATAATCGCATGTGCAAAAATTATGTTCAGTTTAAAAAAATGTATAAAAGTTTATTCATTGATGCTTTAACATTTACACCTCTCATAAATTCCAAGTATGAGTTTTAAAAGATATGATATCAAAATCTTAGTGACGCTTTGATGTGGCTTTAAACGATTTGTTTTAAAATTAAAATTAAATTATTTTTGTTTTGGCTAAGATATATTCACACATCTAAATAATAGTTTTAATTTTCCAACATGCTTTAAATATGTCACTTTCATTGAATTTATATAATGCATTTAAATGTATTTATTTGAATAAATTGATTTATCCTTTGTCCAATGCTATTAAAAATTTAAAATAAGATTTGCGTAAATAATTTTTTTGCCTCATAGTATCCATTTGAATACATTTCCCTTAGTTTGGATACAATGACGCAAAAAAATTATTTACGCAAATCTTATTTTAAATTTTTAATAGCATTGGACAAAGGATAAATCAATTTATTCAAATAAATACATTTAAATGCATTATATAAATTCAATGAAAGTGACATATTTAAAGCATGTTGGAAAATTAAAACTATTATTTAGATGTGTGAATATATCTTAGCCAAAACAAAAATAATTTAATTTTAATTTTAAAACAAATCGTTTAAAGCCACATCAAAGCGTCACTAAAATTTTGATATCATATCTTTTAAAACTCATACTTGGAATTTATGAGAGGTGTAAATGTTAAAGCATCAATGAATAAACTTTTATACATTTTTTTAAACTGAACATAATTTTTGCACATGCGATTATAAAAAAATAAAAAGATGAAATAAATAATATATAGAGAGATTATAATTAATAGCATAGCGTCACTCAAAATTTGATATCATTATTTTTAAATTCCATATTTAAAATTCTTAGAGCATAAGATAAAGTGCTGCGTCACAAATTTTTAACCCGTTAAGGGTTTTCGCATTGATATCATTACTTTTTTGAGGTTATTGAAAAAAAATAAATAAAACAATAAACATACACAAAAAAATGAAATACCAATACAAAGAATTCATAGTCAGGATTTCAATTCACCTTCAATCTCTCCCCCCTCCCTCCCCGCAAAAAAGGATGACCATACTTCAATTTTAAAGAGCATCGTGCAATGAGATTTTTATAAGAACTCTTTGGTAAGATATGGAAGTAATGTACAACATGCATGTTTAGAGGGTATTTCTGTTGGTTTGCTTCAGAGATATAAAAAGCTATGTTAAATTTTACCATATAAAAAAATTACTTTGTTAAGAAAAATAGCAAGAAATATTACTCTTTAAACCTTTAAATATATATATATATATATATATATATATATAACAATCATCGCTCACTTATAAAAGTAATTCCATACATTTATATTAAATCCAAAACTACAAATTTCTGCTTCTCCCTTTTCTCATTCCTAGTGCAAAAAAATTAAACATTCTTTAATTTTATATAAAATAATCTTTCACCATCCCTATTTAAAATACTTTATTAACAATAATAATAAATCATATAAAATAATCCCCTGAGCTCCGAAGATTCCACTTCTGCTTTTGCACCCACCTCTCCAGCTTGCCTAAATAATAAAATCTTTCAAAAATTAGTTTGAAAAAAAAAATCTGCAACATTTGTTGCTCACTAACATAAATAAATAAATAAGCTCTAACTTCCCTAATGTATAGTCATGGAAAAAAAAAAAAAAGGTAAACACCCCCTACTAACTCCTTAACAAATTACCGTAGAAGAAATTTACTGGTACCGAACGATTGGAAATAAAGTCTACTTTTAAATGATGTATATAAAATTTGCTTAAGGGGTTATCTACATATTAAAACGAGCCATAACTTTGTTTTTTTCAATAGCAGTACACAATTTTTACAGCATAAATGAATTCTACACAATTTAATTAGCCTAAAAACAAATTTTTATGCAATTCGTACTATAAGTTCCCGAGAAATTAATTATTTTAAAACAAGCTTATTTTAAGGGCTGTATCCAAATTGAAGTTCGGTACTCGATTGTTAACCGAGAGAGCCCCCTTCTTGATCAAGGCACCTTAAGCGTCACTCAAGCAGTCAATGAAGTTTGCTAGATTACAGGACAGCGTAAGACATTTCAAAATATCTAGTCACTTCTATCATAGACGGCCCCTTAAACCATAATTTTGCCGTTTTTTAAGCATAATTTGAAAATTATTTGGAAGAAAAATGTGAAATTTTGGATTCCCATAAAGCAGGACTTAATAAATCTAAATCCATCAAAAAAAATTTTAGGTTACAATTCATAATTTTTTCGAATATTAATTTCATAATTCATATCATAAAATTATAAAAATTGCAAATTCAACGTATTTATGTTTGGGTATGTTAGTATTACTGCTACACAAAAAATTAGTACATTAGGAGCATAATTTCAGGAGATATGAATAAAAATATGAAAACATACGAATTGAATATTTCCAACTGAGCGAAAAAATGCCCAGGCCGGGAATCGAACCCAGATCCTTGGCTTACAAGGCCAAGGTCCTTGGCCTTGTAAGCCAAGGATCTATGATAACTTTACCAGTCAGTTTGATTGTGTTAAAATAATAGTTTATGAAAACATAATTTAACATTAGAAGCACTAAATTTTGAATGTTTATAATTCAAAAACTTATTATTCAAATGACTTGAAATTTGGTGCCTAGGCATAGTTTGAACCGAAGATTTGAAATATCTCGTTAAAATTGGGTATTGCCATTGAAAAAAAATGAAGTTTGGATGTGTTTTAATATGTCGATGGCCCCCTGAGCAAATTTTATATACATCATTTAAAAATAGACTTTATTTCCAATCGTTCGGTACCAATAACTTTTGTCTACGATAATAATTTGTTAAGGAGTTAGTAGAGGGTGTTTACTTTTTTTTTTTTTTCCACGACTGTACATTTCACCTCTTCTCCCTCCCCCTACTCCCCAACATTAAAAAAATTTAAATCTTTATTTTTATACAGAAAATTCTTCTATATAAATTATCCTCCTATTCCTCAAAATTACCACTTTCCCACTCTAGCCTAGAGATTTCAATCTTTAAAGCTTTTTAGAAAATCGGATCTGCGAAGTCTGTTGCTTAATAATAAAATATATAATCATGTACACTTTGAATTATTTTTCACACAATCAATTGATGTCATGATAATAGTTGTTCTGAGCGAATATTGTGTTGGCTGGGCTGTCGTACAGATAGCTCAATTGGAAGAGTACTGGCAATTAAAGCCAAGGGTTATTAAAGTTCACTGTAATTCAAGATGTTTAACCCCTTCGCGACAAGAGCCCTTTGGTTAATTTTTAACCTTTTACTACAGGTTTTTAAAAACAGAAAATTTTCTGTAATTGAATCACAGAAATGCTCCCATTAAAGAAAGTAAACTTTACAATTAAAAATAAGTGGTGAGAATAATGAAGGATTCTGAACACCTTAAGTGGCCAAGTATACCGGTCGCTCATTCCCAAGGGCTTAAAGATGCTTTTTTGCTATTATAACCTTTAGGATTTACAATATAAAAAAATCTTGATCACTTCTGAGGTAAATAAAGACAGTGGAAAAAAATCAAGATGGCAATGTTTTGATTGGCAAATTCTAAGCTGAGTAATTTGTGCTACAGAATGAAAAAAATTTAAAGTTGTAATAATGTCCTCTTACAGATACTAAATCTTTAAGGTTTTTGATGTGTGAACTACATATGAATACAGTAGAAGATCTTTATAATGCACACCTTGGTATGAGAAGTTGTGCGTATTATAGAATTTTGCATTATATAGATCATATTTCATACATCATTAAATTTACTTCGTATACATGCTTTAAATTACATTCCTTGGAACCAGAAAATGTGCAAATTATGAAATTTTACATAATAGGTATAGATCACACATTATTAAATTACCTTAAAGATATTACCTTGAAATATAACATCCAAATATGCCTGGGCAAAATCATTATAAACACTGGTAACTCATGACTGACAGTTTTGGGAACACTAAATGCATGGCTGGCCAATTTATTCTTTTTCACTATTTTTAATAATGAAATCTTTGCCTTATTTTTAGCCGAATTTTCTTCCATTAAATAAGGCAAAAATTTATAAAAAAAAAAAAAAAAAAAAGAAAGAAAGAAAAGAAAAAAAACCAACAACAAAAAAGTCCTTCCGGCCAGTGCCGGGAGGAAGAGGTAGCTTTCATATTCCTTATTTTAAAAAAGCCAACTTGTATTATTCAAACACACGAAGCTCAATTAAGTGGAAACCGAATGTAGGAGATTCAATACTAATTTTTATCAATACTAAATCATTATGGATAAGAATTTCGCGAAATTAGTCAGCTTTATCCAAGCTGCTTTTATTTAAAGTAACTTATATTTGGCTGAAAATTCGGCGATTTCTTAAAGTGCCTGCCATTTTAAGACAACATGGTGGATGAGGCTAACCAGTGAACTTGGTCGAGACCTTAGTAATTGCTGTGCACATGCTCACTCACATCGGAATCGGTTGATATATACGAGTGCTGTCGCAGTCAAAAAATCAGATTTTTCAAAATGTGTCCCACGTTAGAAATTGAAACTGCTATATCTGAGCCATTTTTTTAAGATAAAGACAAACAAAAAATGCTCCTGAATCCTTATATCAAGGTCAAATACTTAAGAAAGAAACCTTTTTCAATTTCTAATTTTTTTGCACCTCACTTTAAATATATATATATTTTATTTTAATGGCCGCCATTTTGAAACAAGATGGCTGATGAAGCTGGCCAGCGAACTTGGTCGAGATATTGATGTATACTATCCACATGCCTTCTTTAATCGAAATAGGTGAATACGTGTGGTATCGCGAGACAAATACAAGATCGTTTCAAAGTGTTAGCCATGATAGAAATTCAAAGTGCTATAATTCAACCATTTTTTAAGATATAAATAAAAAAACAAATTTTCAGAAACAAAAACTGCTCCAGAATCTTTGTATCAAGTCCAAACACATAAAAAAAAATCTTTTTCATTTTCCAATTTTTTTAATACCTCATTTTAAATTTTAAATTACATTTTTAAAAAAAATGGCAACCCTTTTGAAACAAGATGGCGAATGAAGCTGGCCAACGAACTCGGTCGAGACATTGGTATGTACTATGTACAGACCAAGTTACATTCAAATCGGTTCATAAATACGCCTGTTATCACGTGACAAAAATCAGGTCGTTTTAAAATGTCAGCCAAACAGAAATTCAAAATGTTATAACTCAGCCATTTTTTTAGATATAGACGAAACAAAACCTGTTCCGGAATCTTTGTATTAAGGTCAAACACATACGAGAAAACTCTTTTTCATTTTCCAATTTTTTGGTATCTCATTTTAAATTTAATTTTTTTAAATTTTTTTTAAATGGCCGCCATTTTGAAACAAGATGGCGGATGAAGCTGGCCAGCGAACTCGGTTGAGTTATTTGTATGTACTATGTACACACCAAGGTACATCCAAATCGGTTCTTAAATACGTCTGTTATCACGTGGCAAAATTCAGGGCGTTTCAAAATGTCAGCCACACTAGAAATTCAAAATGCTATAACTCAGCCATTTTTTAAGGTATAGACGAAACAAAGACTGCTCCCGAATCTTTTTATCGAGGTCAAACACATAAGAAAAAAATATTTTTTCAGTTTTCAATTTTTTGGTACCACATTTCAAATTTAAATTTTTCTTAAAATTTTAAATGACCGCCATTTTTAAACAAAATGGCGGATGAAGCTGGCCAACGAACTCGGTCGAGACATTGGTCTGTACTATGTATAAACGAAGTTACATCCAAATCGGTTCATAAATACGCCTTTAATCGCGTGACAAAATTCAGGACGTTTCAAAATGTCAGCTTCGCTAGAAATTCAAAATGCTATGAGTCAGCCATTTTTTAAGATATAGACGAGACAAAAACTGCTACGGAGTCTTTGTATAAAGGTCAAATACATAAGAAAAAAATATTTTTCCATTTTCAATTTTTTGGTACCACATTTCAAATTTTAAATTTTTTTAAAATTTTTAAATGGCCGCCATTTTGAAACAAAATGGCGGATGAAGCTGGCCAACGAACTCGGTCGAGACATTGGTATGTACTATGTACACACCGAATTAAATCCAAATCGGTTCATAAATACGAGAGTTACAGTGTGACATAGGTCAGATATATATATATATATATATATATATATATATCAATTTTGAACGGAGGGTGGTTTCGGGGTCTGGGGGTCATGATCGATGAAAATATACCAAAATTTTTTGAAATCGCTTTCCTCCGAACGGCTGCAATAGGTAGCTTTTTGTAAAGAAAGCTACCTAAAACTTTTGGAAAGCATGCATTTTAGTGCTGCAAGAAAAACCTGTCATGAGCTGCTCTGATTATAACACTCATTTACAAAAAATTTTAATATAATAACAATGTTTTCATTACTCCAAAATAATGTGTTAAAGGCGATAATGTATCATATTTAGTGTTCCAAGAAATAGCAATATTTGTAAAATACATGTGCTTCTTAATTGAAAAATTCGTTGTTTATATCTGAGAAATACATTACATCTCCTGCATTAAAATTTTTTAGTGGCAGGCTTTTGTGATTGAACAAGGACTGCTTGCAGAGTGCTTTTAAGGATTTTACAATATAAAATTATGGCTCTTGAACTACTATTAATCAAATACAGTAATAGGGATAAAAAAAAAAAATCATTAAATAGTTTATTTTTAAAAATTACTTCTATTTTCATCAGATATACTGATTATTACTACCATATGTTATGTGTAACATATTTATTAGAAAAGTTACAACTATTTTCATGAAGTTTTGGATCCCCCCCCCCCCCACCTGACATACTGTCAAATTTCGCGAGGTTTTTTCTTTTTGTGATGTTCTTCCCCCGACCGAGAATGGAGCGGATTTTTTACAATCAACTGATTAATTTTGTTTTTCTTTTATTGTTACTTTTTTATGTTAGTGGGGTGATCTTTCAAATGCTATTGCACAACGAGGCGATAAACGCGCTACTCTGTAAGTGGCACGGCAACCCTCCAGTATACAGGTGGAATTGATAAAAAGAGTTTTTGTAGTCGGAATATGCGGAATGTTACAGAATAGTGACTGGTTTAATGAAAGCAGAATAAAAAATTTATTTTTAATTTAAGATGCGAGTCAGATTAATATATTAATTGAAATGGTTACTGAGTAATCACTTTATTAGTTTATACAAAGTCTAATTATCATGACAGCTACAATGCAGCTGCTAATGAAATTTTGTGAAACCAATCTTTTCTAAATAGTAACATGTTCTGAATTGTTCTTATATACAATTATACTTCATTACCACAAATACCATATAAGGGAGCTGGCTACTTTTATATTTTTTAAAAGTAAATTATTTAAAGCTTTCTTTTAAGCATATTAACTTTAAAATTAAATAAAAACAAGTATCTTACTTTTGCAAAAAAGCTGTTTTATCTTATTTATCTATAAACTTTAATTACTAAATAAGGAAAAGTATCATGATGAAAATTTTTACTTTTAGGAGCTCAAAACAACCAGTCAGGATAAAATGGTTCATTTTGAGCTAATCGTGATAATTTAAGTATATAAAGTAGAATTTACTATCAGTCAAAAATATGTCCAAGACTGAAATCAGTCCTGAGACTGAAGGTCTTGCACCCATGGCTGTAATCTATTAGCCTAAAAGAAATGCTTCAGGTGTTTTTTTTTTTGTTTTTTTTTCTGTTTTTCTTTCGTTACAGAGATAAACGGCAATAAGAATTTTTTTTCCCCCTTAGGTTAAATTTTATAAAAATAAAATACTACGATGCTTTAATTTTTGAAGCTGAAAAGAGTTGTATAAAAAAAAAAAAATAAACGAAAGATGTCTTTTTAAATCAATTTTCGTTTATAATATTATTAGAAACTATTCGCAAATGAATCATTTTATAAACGGGATTGGAAATCTTAATTTTGATTTCGTCATACCTTTTATTTAAATTGTGCGTTCTTTAAAAATGAAAGATTTTGTTTAATTTCTTTAAAAGAAAACTCAAAATTAAATTAGTAATCTATTACACTCACATATCACAAGAAATACCTATGCCACACATGAGCGTTATTTTGTAAGGAAAACAGTTATAAGTATTGTTGAAAATAAAAACAATTCAGAACATTATACTAATTAGAAAGGATCGGTTGCAAAGAATGCTGTCTGGATAATTAGAAATTGTACTCACTTTCTCCCCTTGGAATACCATTTCAAGATCTTTGATATTTCTTATTTCTTCAGTCAACTTCGCGTATCGCGTAGTCATACATGGCGAAGTCTTATAGCGAACGCGATGAATTTTCATTTCGATACCAGAATTTTCGATAAATATCGAATTTCGATACGAGAATTTTTTTAAAAATGTGAAATATTTTCTCCTTAAAAAATGTTTACTTACTATGAATAACAATGAAATAAAATACCTATAATTACAAAATACTGCTCCATTTTAAAAAATCAGTCTAAGTATTTTAAAGCACATAATAAACTGTTTTCGTAGTTTAAAAAAAGATTTATTGCCAATATTCAGATTTTTAACTGTGACCTAAACCGCGCAAAACCGATGTGCAACGTTCTGTCTGCTAGCCCATAGAATAACATGTAATCCGCGATCCTAAGAAGCCCATTTTTTCATGCGGATTATATAAAAATTAAGAGTTTTCCTAGATACTAGGTTAGTCTTATCCACCTCGTCAAAAACAGATTCATTTTATATATTAATGTTTTTAAAAAAATCTAGACCGTTTCGGAGAAAAAAAAAAGACAAACTTACACCATCGAAATTGCTTTCAAAATGGGTTTACAGATCTGAAAATATACTGCACGTAGAATTGTAAAAAATTCAGAATAGGATTAGACTGCAGATATATGACTGTTTTAAAAAAATCAGAACAATAGGGCCTATATTTGATGAGTTATTAACAGGCGGCTTTTCGCATTTTCTTTGATGTCGAGTTAGCTGTATATATGAGTTCCGCCATCTACGAATTCTACGATACGATATGAAACAATACAGTGTCCCCATATATATATATATATATATATATATTGTTGGTGGTCAGTAATGTTTAATTAATAGTTATATATATATGTAATATAAGGATGATTTAGAGATAAGATCTTAGTTAATGAAAAAAGGAGTTTAATGATTCTAGGTTATAGTTTTACATATTAAATAGAAATTATATTTACAAGTACGGGAGGGTAGGGGGTTTTTCTGCGGCATACGCACTCGCAGAATCGTCGAGATTCCATATCGGCCTCCGCTCTCGTCTAGAGCGAGAAAGATACGTTTAACATCAACCGCGTCAGAATGAAATCTGCTCTCGGTTGTCACTTGTTTCCAAGCGAAGAGAATGCAAACTGCATATCAGCAAATTCAGTAACATCTGCTGTTCTGCGGTAACAAGTTCTCATGGAAAAGTGCTGACCATATCTGTTGCTATGAGTAGGGTTTTATGGGAATCTAAAACCACAACTCACACTCGGCCATCTTGTCCGCTTGTCGACCTCGACAGCGCGTTAAATAAGCAACAAGATATGTCAAAAAACAACAACAAAAAAAACTATCTAAAAATAATTAAAATCCAAAGGAAAAAAACGGTCATTAAATAATTAAGAGAATTGAGCTAAATAATAATAAAAAAAATTAATTCTAAATTTTATGTAAATGAATGCTGAGCTGCCGTGGGATATCTCCAAAAAAACAAACAAAAGAATTAAAAAAAATCTCAGGATAACATCAATTTGCATCATGAGACCGTCTTTCTCATGAGCCATCATCAGGGATGAAAAATATAATCTGAAAGGCCGTCTGCCTATTATATTATCATCACGAAAACATACTAAAATCTGCCTCATCTTAGGTAGAATTTCGTAAAAAAAAAAAACATCTTTATCCCAACGTCATTCGAGAATAAAAAAAAAAGAGGTTTGCCTCGTCTAAGCAAAAAAAAAAAAGGATTTCCCACCAAAATGGTTTTTTTTTTCGACAGCTAGCTCTTACTTCTGTAGAAAAAAATATGCGATGGGGGGGGGGGGGTAAAACACATACATATATATAGCAATTCAATAAAAAGTTTACGCATAAAATACAGTTTTAAAAATATAAATGCAGTTTTAAAAGTATAAATACAACAATATTCCTTTTCTTCTTGTCAAAAGTGAGTGTTCAAAAAAAAAATAAAGTCCTGTGTAGATAGTCATTTTAAATAAAGTTGTTATTTACGCAACATAAAAAAAAAGCTCGTGTTGCGAAACAGGCAAATGAAAAAAATAATGCACCATTTGCAGCCCGAGAGAAAGATAACTTGCCATGCGCAAAAAAAAATCACCGCATGGGTTCAATAAAAAAGTTTTGAGCAGGTATATATCGCTCAGAGATTTAAAAAAAAATGTTGAACAGAACTTCGAAAAAAAACGCATAAATTCTGTTAATATAAGCTGAAAAATAAAGAATCTGTTGCATATTCCACAAACTAAGAATAATTTAAAAAAAACACTGTTGATAAAAATGCTTGGTACGCGATAACTTCTTTAAAAAAAAAGCACTTGAAGTTTATCACACTGAAGAATGGCATAACACACAAAAATACGAAGAAGAAAAAAAACGTTCTGTGTTGAAGATTTCCATCAATGATTGGACTCTTGAAATGGTGAGTTACACTGGTAAACACCTCATTCTAATGTTTCGTCCGGAAAAAAAAAATCGTGGATGCTTGCTGCAATCGTAAAAAAAACGAAGATATTGAAATAAAGTTACTAAGAAAGTCACAGATAGTAGCAGTCTATAGTCTGCACGATATAAATGTTCTCAGGAATAAGCAGATATAGGTGTAAAACACAGAATATATAAAAACACAGTTAAAAAAAATAGTAGTAATAATAAAAAACACATTTATGATAAATTCGTTGGTTGCACTAGTGACCTATATACGTGAAGCATATTTCTTTTTGGAAATTTAAGTCTACTTTTTCTCTTTCTCGTTGTTGACTTCACAAAATATCGGCGTATAAAAAATAAAAAAGGAATGATAAGGACACGCAGGATTTCGGTCCAATTAGTAACGTCACTCGAATCTCGAGATGGTTGGGATGTATGGAACGCCGAATGCTGATAAACGAGTCCGTTGGCAGACGTAAACAGTAATAAATAGATGGTCAATAAGACGAGCACAGTCATGAACATCTTGTAGGATAAGAAATTTAAATCGTAGGAAAAGCAGTCTGGCGATAATGTTGCGAGATGTTTCTGATATGCTGAGTCAATCACTGGGTCAATTTCTATGTCAGTAGGAATATTTTCCTTCGAAAAGTCTTTATTTACTCTCTGCGGTTTTAGATCTTGGGGGAAAGAATTTGAAACAAATGTTTCCGTAGTGCATCTTGCGTCGGGAAATGCAGGTACATAGGATTTATCTTGAGATTTCGTTGCAGATACATTATCAGACACAGTAATGCAGCTTATAAAAACGCTTGTGGGTGGAGATTTAGTTAAAGTAGCTCCGTTTTTGTCGCATGTGAGAGTACCCTGAAATATGACATCTGTTCCTATGATAAGTGGCATGGGCATCTGAGAAGAATTAACTACGTAAACAGAAGTAGAAAAAGTATTATCGTCTATTTGTATATTGGTAAAAAACAATCCTATAGGTTGAATAACACGGTTACCGATGCCCGACAATTGCACAGTTGCTCCGGTGAGGGGGGGAGACCCAATTTGTTCATAAATGTCTTCTCTCAGTACCGTCAGTGAGCTTCCAGTGTCCAAGATTGAATTGATTTGTAAATTAAAAATTTTTACAGGTTTCTGCATGCGCGGATGAGAATGACACAATTCTACTACGTGGATTTGTTCGTCTCTGCGTGGTGACGTCTTGCGTGAAGGGGAGGTGCCTTGAGTCGAACGCTTGCGTTCCGGCGTTTGCTCTGTACACTGGTTGGAAACGTGACCAAAACGTGCACATTTCATACACTTTTTTTCCTTTATTTAAATGCACACAATGCGTAGATAGGTGCCCTGGGGCTAAATAATTCCAGCAAGTTAATTTTGCAGTTTTCTCCTTCTGGTTAATCTTAGGAGTGTTGGGTGTAGTCGGTGACATTGATTGATAAAATTTAGAACTCTGTTTACAAATTCGTTCGAAAATTTGGAGCTTGTTTTTAAATTCGGCAAGCGTGGCGCACCCGAATAATATAGCTTTATTATGTGGTGTATCGTTAATCCCATTAATTATATAGTGAATTAATGATATATCATCGATGTTTCCTCTTTGTGCTATTTCTTTCATTTTCAAAAAATATTCCAATAGTTTTTCGTTCGGGCGGCAGCCTCTAGCGGCTAGTAATTGATGTATCTGGGCGGACGAAGCTGATTGTCCAAATTCGCGAAACAATGCTTCTTTGAGCGATGTATATGAAGAAATGTTATTTTCACTACGTACATACAATAATGCTAAACTTTTTAATGCCCGCTCAGCAAACACAAATTTCTGTATGTCGGACAGTTGAAATGAATGGGCCAGACATTCAAATCTCTGAAACCATGTTTGAACGTTTTCCGTTTTATCACCACTAAACGGTGTAATTAAATGATCAATGTCATGGAAAGAAATTGTCTGTTTGGGCGCGGAGTGTGTACAGTGTACACGCGCCTGGTCTGGCTGTACTGCCAAAGGCGAAGATAAACCAGTGCTTCCACTACTATTGTGGCTATCATCAAATTCTGTATCCGATTCGGAAACTGCCATAAACGTGTCTTTAAAAGCCGAAATATCAACTAGTGCACTTAAAATACGTTGCCCTATATCTTCCTTTGATCCATGGATGTCAATGGATAAGATATTAGCAATAGTAATCAATTGTATCTGATCGTAATCGTCCAAAATTACTTTGAGTTTATTTTCATACTCATCGCTTTTGTCAGTAAAAGAAAAACCTTTAAATTTCCTTAAATTCGCTCTATTCTGGCGATTTTTATCGCAACCAAATATAAATTCATGCAATAATTTGATTTTATCTGTTTTAGCCGATTTCAACTGGCTTTTAATAAAGTCAATTTCTTGTAATTCCATATTAAAAGGCAAGAAAGGAAAGAGAAAAAAAATAAACTTACTTCAAAAGGAGTTATCCAATTGAAAAATAAATTCCTCGCCACGATATATTGAAGTAATCCAATTAATGATCCGTAGAAAAAAAATATACTTGCAGTCGAAGATTCATTCCTTGTACAGCGATAACTATCTTGCACAAATAAAAATAAACGAGCTTCAACCAGATGGCTAAGGGGATGAATCACGTCTGCTGGAATACGAATGTTGATAACGGGACTGAGAAGGAAGTTCTCCAATTCTGATCGGTAATAAAGCCTAGGGGATTTTACTTTTTTTAAATTAGTTTTGGATTCAAATCGGCCTAGAGCCCACATGTAATATAAGGATGATTTAGAGATAAGATCTTAGTTAATGGAAAAAGGAGTTTAATGATTCTAGGTTATAGTTTTACATATTAAATAGAAATTATATTTACAAGTACGGGAGGGTAGGGGTTTTTCTGCGGCATACGCACTCGCAGAATCGTCGAGATTCCATATCGGCCTCCGCTCTCGTCTAGAGCGAGAAAGATACGTTTAACATCAACCGCGTCAGAATGAAATCTGCTCTCGGTTGTCACTTGTTTCCAAGCGAAGAGAATGCAAACTGCATATCAGCAAATTCAGTAACATCTGCTGTTCTGCGGTAACAAGTTCTCATGGAAAAGTGCTGACCATATCTGTTGCTATGAGTAGGGTTTTATGGGAATCTAAAACCACAACTCACATATATATATAGATAGATAGATAGATACAGTAGAGTCCCGGACTTATACTTTTAGAATGGATCATTTTCTTCTGATGGACTGATGGCTCCTATTATTATGGAACAGCCATTATAAATGAAGCGTTAGGTGAAGATGAAAGAGCAGTCGTAAAAAGTTAGAACTCTGATTTTCTAGACAGAATGGGGAAAAAATGGCCATAACCCATTTTTTCATCTTCACATAACACTTCATTTATAATGGCTGTTTCATAATAATAGAAGCCATCAGTCCATCAGAGGAAAATATCTCGGTTAAGCGGGACTCTACTGTAGTTCACTTTTAAGACTAAAAACACACGATTTCATTTTATAAACAACGACGTCATCCGAATCCGCTGAAGAATTCGTCATTTACGATCCAGTCATAAACGACATCTACAATGAAGTATGTATGCATAGGACGTCACTATCTCAAAATAATAGACAAATCCAGCTAAAAGAAATCAGCAAGAAACTCGACCAAAAAAATCGGCTATCTAATAATTCATAGGCCTTCATTTGTTTGTAATATTGATATAGATACTTAAAATTAAATTTAGTTTATAATAGCTCCATGTTTTATCAAAAATCATTCATTTATATTTTTTTCAAAATAGCACGTAATTTAATTACAAAAATTTTCGGTTGTTATGTGAAAATGGCAACAAAAATATATAATTACTATTTTTCAACTATTTTCCCTTTACTTTCTACAGAAACGGAGTACTTGAGTTGCCAAAATTAAACAAATGTCGCTAAAAACTACAAAAAAAAAAAAAAAAAAAAAAAAATCAAAAATAAATGGAAATGCAATTTTCAAACAAATTACATTTAAAAGTACTTTTTTTTTCAATACGACGGTATGAAAATTGAAAATGTGCGATGCTTAGAAGTTAAAAAATTTGCTATAGAGTATTTTATCGTACAATGATACATCTGCTTTGTTTTACGGCTGGCTTATACAACGTAACGTTATTTTTTGGAGACGACACAAAATAAGCTGGGAGAAAGAAATAGCATACCGGGGGCTAAAAAATCAGGAGTGTAGTATTAGAAAAAACGCTTATATCAATTAATGGTTAACTATTAATTAATTTAAGATTTTACGTTGAGAAATCAATTTTGAAATCCCAAAAAGATAGTTTAAATAATGTTTTATTTTTTCTTTCCTGTCCCTTTTCTTAAAAAACAGACGGAGCAGAAATTATATATTTTTTTAGTAAATTCACTTGGTTGAGCCTTTTTACCAGCGTTAAAAAAAGCAGTAAACTTTTCATAATCGAATTCATTGCCAAGTCAAATCAATACATTGCAAAGGAATTTTTTCTTTGGAGTTGGGGGGGGGGGGGGCTGCAGTAAAAAAACTAGGCGGTATTTTCAACATGACCATTGAATATTTATAAAAGAGTGTTTTTTTTAACTATATTTTTACTTTTATAGTACTTAATTCTAATTTAAAATTTTGTTTAACCAATAGACAAACAACAAAACTCATTAATTTTTCTTTAATCCATAAACATAAATATCTCCATAAAAATCACACCTTCTGATAGGAATTCTAAGTTTTAAAAAAAAAAACAAATTTGAGAAGAAGATTTGGGCTGATGAAATTACTTCGGATTCGGATGTGCCAAGATAGTAAAGGAGAAAATATAAGTATCCGTGACTGATACATTCCAGAAACAGTATTTTTCGAGAAATAAACGTGACTTGAACCCAAATCGGAAGATCTGTAATGAGTTTTGAGCTGAATGCTGTACTATTAAGAACAGGATGAAATATATACCATGTCACAGATGAGGAAGATGCAATATGCTAGATAACTATATGGGTAGTTACGATGCGTATAAATATAATGATCTCTGTGTTATATACTGAAAACAAAAATTGTGACATTTAGAATCATGTTACTTCAAGTACTTTTAAAATGAAATTCCTACTGGATGCTAAATTTTTTATACAAGACGATTAGTTGTGTATCGGTTATTTTATGTATAGGTAAAATATGTCAAAAATGTTTCCCAATATTTAATTTGATAATAATTTTTAAAGCTAATAATAATTAATCTTCCGCCACCCTTGTTAAACCTATGAAAGCATTCTTTTCAAATTTCTTGTTTGCATTTTAATTAAAATATTTTTGAACGAATCTTTTGCATGAGATATCTAAGGTCGATAACTAAGGTTATGCGTTTGCATTGGCTCTTGTTTTTTTAGGACATTAACTTTTGGAGCTGGTTCCGGAAGTGACAGAATCTCATTTAAAAAATGGAACTTAAATCGAAAGAGTGCAGACGTACAACGATCTCAAATAACCTATCAAAAAATAGTTTTAAAAAATATTAAAATGAAAACGAGAAGCAAAAAACACTTCCATGTGTTTCCATGAGCTTCCAAATGTCGACGCGTTGCAAATTTTCATGTTTCTAGTTGAAAACTAAACAAGTTTGTTTTCTGAACACTACATGGATTCAAAAGGTGAGTTGGAACTGACGAAAATTTTCTGATTAACGATAATTATTTATTATTCAGGGTTATTCAAACTGATGTACGGTATTTTAAAATACTATGATAAACTTATTTTGAAACATACACTTACCAGAATAAGTTTAAAATGAAAGAAAACTCAAGCATTTTCATTTTATTGCATATTAAATGTTCTATGTGATTTCCTCTAGTCACATGGACAGTGTTCAGACGATAGTCTATTTCGTGCCAAACTCGTTTAAGCATGTCTGGTATTATTAAGTTCAGAGCATTAAATATGCATGTTTTTATGTCGTTCAATTTGCGTGGTAGCGGTCTCGAGGTCTACACGGGCCGAGATTTCCAGGCCCGGGCCCGGCCCGACTCAGAGAGAAAAAATTTCGGCCCGAGCCCGGCCCGTAAAAAAGTTAAAATCTCGGCTCAAGTGAATTGCTACAAAACATTCATTTTTGCGTGGATTTGGTTAAAAATTTGACTCTTACGAGGAGTTCTGACCAAAATTATTTATCTTAACCTTTTTTCATGTTTTTAAACTTCATTTTTATATAAGTGCCGCAGGCTGCGATTTTTATTTTTTTAATGAATCTCTATTTCTTCTATGTAAATGTTTCAGTAATCATTAATATTGTTAATCCATATTCCATGCATTAAATTGTTAAATATCTGAAAAATTTTATACAGTAAAATCGTCTTAAGACTCAAATACATAGAAAAGAAAAAAAAAATGCGTTATAGACAAGTTCCCTTCTTAGCAAATGTAAATGTATTATATATTCTTTTCTTACGTATAGTATATAAATTTTGAATGCATCAACACGTTTTTCATTTTAAAACAGGATTCCGTCATAGGCAGGTTCCTTTTCACACGTTTTACTATATTTTAATTAGCGTAGAAATTTACTATTCTTTAAAAAGAATAAATGTTAATGTTTAATTGCAAAATAATGGCGATTCAAAAATGTATGCATATTTTGCAAAAATCTTTGGGCCAGGCTTAATTTTACTGATCTTTGAACGGACAGGTCACGCCGAGACAATGATTTTCATACGGGCTGGCTCAAAACTAGGACTGAAAATTTTGGGCCGTGAAAACTAGAAAAGAAACCAATGCCGGCTCTGTACAGAAAAATAAGTTAGGCCCGGCCCGATTCTTCCGGAAAAAAGTAAGACCCGAACCCGGCCCGGCCCGAAAAAAGTAAGAAAAAGTTCTTTCTTCAGAAAAAAGTATAGCCAGGGCCCTGCCCGACCCGAGTGCCGCAAATGAAAATAGGGCCGAGACCTGCCCGCGGGCCGGGCCGGCCCGTGCAGATCTCTAAGCGGTACTACATACACGTTGTCTTTCACAAAGCCCGCACAAGAAAAAGTCAGATGATGTAATGTTTGCAAAGACACAAGAAAAAAAACGTAGTTGCAAAGACAGCCTATTTCTTCAAATTAGTGATACCACTTACGAATACTTTGGCAGTAGGAATATATTTTTTAGAACGTCGAAGAAACGCACGTTGGACTAAAATTGCAGATTCCGTTTTCGCATACTGCAGAACGCAAAACGACTTTTCTCGCTCAGACGTCATTTTTGTTACAGCAATAGTAGCATCAAAACAACTTTCTTAGCGCTACCAGCCAAGGGAATGTGAAAGTATTTCAGTTTTCTTCAATATAAACCTGTTCTGGTTCTGGTAAGTGTATGTTTCAAAATGAGTTTATTCTAGTATTTTTAAACACCGTACATCATTTAGAATAACCCTGTATATTCCAATGAAACTGGATAACCTGGCTTCATTAGGATCTAAGCAGGGATGGTACAAAGGCATACAAGCGCAGACAGAGCAAGAAACAGTCAGTGTTGGGCACGCTCACAAAAAAATCAAACTAATTTAAACTCAAATTCAATTTCTCAAAAATGTGTCAAGTTCACGCTCAAATTCAAAAATTTTCAAATGAATCCACTCAAACTCCCCTATGAAAGTGAGCAAAGTTCACTAAAAACTCGGTTTTTTACTTTGTTCTATCTTTACAAGAAGAAAGTATTGGTTTCATGAAAATTTTCGAATTCCAGTTTTCGACGGATTTACACGTTTTAAGGGTCAGATATTCCAAAAAACGTGTTTTTACAAAATGTCCGTCTGTGAGCCTGTGTCTGTCTGTCTGTCTATCTGTCTGTCTATCTGTCTGTACGTGACACAAATTTTGTGGGCGCTCTATCTCAAGAACTAATGCACGGAATTTAATACAAATTTATATTCAGGTAGTCCCTGATATAGATTGATACTGATTAGTTTTTGGTGTAAATCGCCCTGCAGGTGGCGCTGCTTTGTAGCATTTTGCAGGATTTCCGCAAAAGCTCTATCTCAAGAATTAATGCACGGATTTTTTATAAAACTTCAGATTCCGTTAGTCCTTGACATGAATGGATGCTGTTTACGTTTTGGTGTAAATCTCCCAACAGGTGGCGCTGCTATGCTGCATTCTGCAGGATTTACACTATTTTCGCAGTAGCTCTATCTCAAGAACTAATGCACACATTTTCATCAAACTTCGGATTTAGTTAGTCCTTCATATGAAATGATGCTGACTACGTGTTGGTGTAAATCGCCCAATAGGTGAAGCTGATGTGCTGCATTTTGAACTATTTCCTCAATAGCTCTATCTCAAGAACTAATGCACGAATTTTCATCAAACTTCAGATTTAAGTATAACTTGATTAATATTGCTGCTGATTATGTGTTGTTGCAAATCGCTCAACAGGTGGCGCTTCTATGCTGCATTTGTCATGATTTGCGCAATACCTCTATCTCAAGAACTAATGCACGAATTTTCCTCAAACTTCATATTCAGTTAGACGTTGACATAAGTTGGTGATAATTAGGTTCTGGTGTAAATAACCCAATAGGTGGTGCTGCTATGCTGCATTTTGCTGGATTTACACGATTTCAGTGACAGTCATACCTCGAGAACTAATGCACGGAATGTCATATTTTTAGAATTCTCATGATGAACACAGATTGCCATTTAATTTGGCACTGAGATAGTGAATTTTGAAGTATTGACATGTATGAGATAGAAGAAAGTTTTGTGATGGCCACAACATACTAGTTTTTTTTTTGTTTTTTTAATAATATATTAAAACTTTATCGTCCAAATTTACGGAATTTTGTGAACTAACCTTATTGTTATTCAATGTAAGCGTCTTCATGGGCACGGCCCAATTTTCTTCCACGGCACTCGGTCCGGGCTTGGTTTCGGGATTACTTTTTTCCAGATGGGCCGGGAATGAATTTTTTTACCGTGCCGCGTTGGGACTGAACTGCATCCTATAGTTCTGCACGGGCCGAAATTCCAGGCCCGGCCCGAACGAAAGCTATTTTGGACCGGCCCGGTGTAAAAATTAAAAGTTCGGCCCGACCCGCCCTGTTTACATTTTCACAGTTCTCGGCTTGGCCCGTACAAAAATCCTTGAAAACAGGCCCGGCCCGACTCAATTTCTACTAAAAATTCCGTTTTTCCTCGACATACAATTAAGATTCTTTTAATGAATTACATATGCGTATTTATGGGAACATTTTACAATATATTTTAAATTACATGTGTTCGCAAAACAGAAAACACACAATAGTAACATTAATGATTACTTACTCTCTTAGACGTTTCAAAATTCAAACAAGAATTCATTAAAAATTTAATGAAGTTTAGAATAAAGGGTTAAAAACAAGATAACTTTTAAAGCTGTATAATGAAAAGTAGATTTGTGAAAATATTTCCCTGTCATTTTTAGGCTTTTTTCAAATCCAAAGGAGCTACATTCCGACACATTTCTGAATTAACTTCTTTTCGGAAAAGTGTAAGATTGGGAGGTATTCAGAAACTATGTAAATAGCTAATATTTTATTTATTTTTTAAATAAAAGCAATATATCTTTGAGAAAATACTGCTAAAGTTAGCGTTTTGAATCGAATTTCCTGAAGCGATAGCACGGGAAAGGATAAAAAACATACAGTCATGTGACAAGAATCTCTTATATCTCTGTACGTAATGTATCAAAAATGGAAAACGCTATTCGATTACAAATCCTTTCAATGTCAGGCCTTTCAATTTGTGCCTTTACAGTTTAAAATATGTCAGAAAATGTGTCGGAAAGTTTCGCATTGTTGAGCAGTGAATTTCAGTACCACCTTAAGGTACCATGTAACTGTTCCAAAAATACTATTAACAAAAATTCATTATAGCTCTTAATACTTTTACAAAACATGATGCCTGCCCTATACATCCTGAGAACGATTAAGACCAGTTTTGTCCCGGCATGACTATCCTTCTATATATATAAAAAAAAAAGTAACGCTTAGGAAATGGACCAATGAAAATCTGCGTAGATACCGCGAAACGCATTTGATTGGTCAGCGCTTTCTGACGCTATAAGGGGGTTATTAAGGGAGAGGGGACCCGGCTCTGTTGCCAAACTTCGCCAAATTTGACGTTAACTTGAACTATTTCCAATATTTCGCCAAATTTCCATAGACTCCCATTGAAATCCAATAGGGTTAACTTGGTTGCAGAAAATCAACAAATTGAGATATTTCAATGCAACAAAAACTAATATTAGCTTATGTATAGAGCTTAATTAAACTATTTACATTATTTTTAAGCACAAACACCACCTATTTACAGTATTCGTAACACTATATATATAATTTTTATTTAATTCGTAATTATTCAAATAAATTATAAATTTTACCTTTGTTTAATGATTTTATATTTAATAATTCTTATAATTATGAAACTCTGTAAGCTCTATTATTATATGCTTGGGGATAAGGAAATATAGTTGTCTGGAGTTGGGGAGGAGGGCGTTTTTACCAAGTGGAATCTAAAAATTGCATGCATAGAAAATGAGGAATCACGAAGCGATCCAGAATGGAAACGTGAAACAATTACGTCTGGGATTCGTGCGGGGGGTTGGTACGCGTAGCGAGCAGGGGGGCGGAGCACTCCTAGTGTAGAAAAAAAAAATGCAAGCGTGCAATCTCGGCCCGACACGAGTCTGCTGAAAAAAATAAACCCAGGTTCAGACACCATGAAACTGTCCGATGCGATCTCTGAGATGGACATGTTACATTTCTGTACTGATGTTGTCAAACTCACATCGGCTCATGACTCAAATTTACAGTTCTTCTCGCGAAAATCATATTCATTGAAAATGGCTCATATTTTATCGGCTTCGTTTAAATTTTTATATCGGGCCAGTAGGACAGCTACATTTTTTTACCGGCCCGGCCCGACCCTGCAGGCCCGTTCAATTCCTTTGCTTGCCCCGCCCATTTATTTTGTTTGTCGGCCCAGCACGTTGAAGAGATTGTCCTAATCCTGCCGGGCCGCATACGGGCCTTGGGCCAAGCTCGGGCCCGTGCAGACCTCTACTGCATCCTTCCTAGAGGACTGAACGAGTAGAAATTTTTCATCCGTGCTCCAACCCAGCTCTTATGAAAATAATTGGCCCGGCACGGCCCACGATAAAAAAAAATATCAGTAAAATTTGACCCGCCCAGCAATTAAAAATAAAAATGCATGTATTTTTGAATTTCTATTTTTTATTTCGCCGCACTCTTATTATTAACTAATTACTCTTAACTAAGGAAGAATGCATAACTATAAGATTACTTATAGTTTATTATTTACAATATTTACAGCAGCTGCTAAAACGCAGCTCTCAGAACAAAACACATCTTACAACTGCGCAGAATATTCTCGGCTACGTGCAAAGCCTTACAAATCTCAAAACTCTCTCTTTATGGTGCTGCCATCTGTTAATACAGATCGCTACTAATTCTGATTTGGTAGGGATATAACACCCCTCCCCTCATAGTTCAAACGAACTACAGGCAATCTTGCTCTTTGACTTCTTCGAACTGGAACACTTTTCTTACAGTCCTCGTCATTGTTTTTAGTCAAATTGTCTTTTACAGTTTTATCTGTCGTAACATCATTTTTATTACTCACAACTGTACCTGCCACAATATCATGCGAAGGCTGAGATTGGCTTGGCTCTATAGTATCATCATTATTAAGCTGTTCTTTTATTTTTCCATTAATTCCCGAAAAACGGTTTTGGTTAACCCTTTCATACCTATCATAATTACTGTAATTTCTACCACTATGTCCCATATTTTCAACTTTGTCTGACATTAGTTTATCATTTCGATTCATCTCCATAACCCCTGTCTGGTATTTCATCACTTATCTCTCTATTACGTCTCAACTGATCAACGTGACGCTTACACATTATCACATCTATTTACTAAAACCCATCTACCCCCCCCCCCCCACCCCCCACCCCAATAATTTCATAATTTTTCTTTTTACCCATTTCTCCCCTTTTCCAAAATTTCTAACAAAAACTAAATCATGAAGCTTATATTTGTGAAGGGGTTGCTGTATTTTAGGTTTTGATGGTAATACCAAGTGAAGGGCTGTTCGAACTGGCCTTCCAAACATTAATTCAGCAGGAGTTTTACCAGTTACCGAATGAGGAGTGGAATGATTTTCTAACAAAAATCGTGAAATTGACAATGTTATGTCACTTTTATCTAGCTTTTTAAGACAAATTTTCACAGTTTGCACATATCTTTCCGCTTGTCCGTTCGAAGACGAATGATAACGTGGAACAGATGTATGCTTAATTCCATTATTTTTAAGAAATTCCTCAAATTCATCACTTGTGAACGCGGGACCGTTATCACTGACCAATTCAACAGGTAATACAAAAGTAGCAAAAATTCTCCTTAATACCTTAATTGTAGTTTTACCATCAGACCTGGGTACTACCTCTACCTCCAACCATTTAGTATAAGAATCGACTACTATTAAAAACATTTTACCTTCAAAAGGACCGGCATGATCTATATGGATCCTTTCCCAGGGCAGTTCAGATTTCCATTTCAAGGGTTCCATTTTGGGACAATCCCTCGCAAACATCTGATATTTATTACAAGAATTTACCATTTGTTCAATTTCTTTATCCATATTTGGCCACCAAACTACCCCCCTAGTTTCCGCTTTCATGCTCGATATACCCTGATGAACGGAATGTAGTAATTTTAATATACTCGTATATTCACGACCTTCCTCTGGAATGATCACTCTATGTCCCCACAATAGACAATTTTCTAGACAGGAAATTTCCTCCCTTCTACGAAAATATGGTTGATATTCTTCTTGTTTAACCTTTTGCGGCCACCCATGTAATAACCACTCTAAAATTTGTTTAGTTACAGGATTTTCAGTTGTCCACTTTGCAATAGTTTTAGAAGTAACAGGCCAATTATCATTATTTGAAACGAACATTATTTCCGTAGGATTACTCACTATATTTACAGTTTCTGGGAGAGGTAATCTACTTAATGCGGCAGCATTTTTATTATTTTTATCCTCGCGATACTCAATTGTATAATCATAACCAGCTAACATTAATGACCATCTCAGCATTCTAGGTGATAATGTATCAGGTACCTTTTTAATAGGATCAAATAATCTAATTAAAGGTTTATGATCTGTTATAATTTTAAAATGTTTTCCAGTTAAATATTGGTGAAATTTAGTGACACCAAACATTATAGATAAAAGCTTCTTTATCAATCATAGCATAATTCCTTTCAGTTTTATTTAAAGTTCTCGAAGCATAAGCAATAGGTTTCTCTTTACCCTCAACAATGTGGCTTAAAACTGATCCTATGCCATATTCAGAAGCATCACAGTTTAAAACTATATCTTTGTTAACATCATATAATTCTAAAACAGGAGCTGTACATAATAATTGTTTAACTTTTTGAAACGCTTTTTCATGCTTTTCTGACCATGTCCAGTTTACATTATTATCTAATAATCTATGTAAAGGTTCTAAAACATCTGAAATATTAGGCAGGAAGTTTCTATAATAAGAAATTAAGCCTAAAAATGAACGCAATTGTGACACCTTATTTGGAATAGGAGCATTCAAAATAGCATTAACTTTTTCTGGAATAGGTCTAATTCCTTCCTGAGATATTTTATGACCTAAATAAGAAACTTCCGAAACCATAAATTTTAATTTTTCCTTATTTAATATTATACCATGCTCAGAAAAGCATTTCAGAACACTTTCAACTCTTTCAAAATGTTCTGATTCATTACTAGCACTAATGATAACATCATCTAAAAACACACCAACATATTCAAATTTTTTTAAAATATGTTCAATTTTTCTTTGGAACATACCAGGAGCACATTTTACCCCAAATGCTAATCGTAACACATTGAATAAACCTTTATGTGTATTTATAGTCAAAATATGACTACTTTCGTTATCTACAGGTTGTTGTAAATAGGCATCTTTTAAATCAAAAACAGTAAAAAATTTACCACCTGATAATTTAGAAAATAATTCTTCCATTCTAGGAAGAGAATAATTATCATTTTCAGTATCAGCATTAACTGTTGCTCTGTAATCACCACATATTCTAACAGAACCATTAGGCTTAGGAACAATTACTATAGGACTAGCCCATTCTGAATGATCAACAGGTTTCAAAATACCCTCATTAGTTAATCGTTCCAATTCAACATCAGTAGCTTTTCTTAAAGCAAAAGGAACAGGTCGAGACTTAAGAAAAACTGGTTGTGCATCTTTTTTCAATTTTATTGACGCGGGAGGACCCTTGATTGTTCCGATCCCGTCAGCAAAAACATTAGGAAAATTTCTAATTAAATCATCTTTAGAAATACTTTTTAATCATATTTACATTAGGCCGAAATAATTTTGATGCTTTTAACTAAGTTTTTCCGATTAGACTCGGACCCTCCTCTTTAATTACCAATATTCTTAAATCAGATATAGAATATTCATCAACAACAGCATTTACTTTTAATTCCCCCAAAACAGTTAAAGAGTCTTTAGTATAAGTTTGCAATTTTATTTTAGATTTAATTAAAGGCAGCTTACCTGAGAACAATTTATGAGCAACACTTTTACTTACGATAGTATGAGCCGCACCGCTAACAATTTCAAATTGTATATTTACACCATTTATTTTAACAGATTTTATCCATGACACCTTATTGGAGTTGTCGTCCATAAAATTTAAACAATATTCTTCCTGAACAGTTTTAATTTTTCTGTTCTTAAAAGGTTTCTCACTTTTCATTCCAAAGTTTCTATTACGACAACAAATTTTTAAATGCCCCAATCGATGGCAGAAATGACATTCTGCAGATTTAAAAGGGCAAAACTTGGGATTATGATTTTTAGAACATCTGTAACACGGTTTCTTAGGCGCGAATTTATCTTCTTTAGGCTTAGGTGCATGAGCGGACGTCTCCACTTTCGATTTCTCTCCTTTAGAAACACGCACTTGATTGACAGTCGTAGTATCTCCGATGTGTAGGAATTTCACTCCAGCCTCAGCTATCTCAAATGACTCAGCTATTTCTATCGCTGTTTGGAACGTTAAGTCTCTAGAGTCCAGTAATTTTTGCTGTATCTTCTCATCTTGGATCCCAAATACCAATTGATCACGGAGGCGGTCATTAAGCATATTTCCAAAGTCGCAATGTTCGGATAACCGACATAACTCTCGTACGAAATCGGCTATATTCTCTCCTTGCTTCCTTAGTCGTTTCTGGAACTTAAATCGTTCGACAATTTCACTAGGGCGTGGTGAAAAATGATCCTTAGCTTTCTTTAAAAGTTCCTCGTAACTGATTTCTTTCAGCGTATTCGGAACAACAATATCTCGTAAAATAGCAAAAGTAGATGTTCCAACAGAACTTAATAATATATTCTTTTTCATCTCATCATTTTTTATGCTATTCCCTGAGAAATAAAAATCAATTTTCTCGACGTAAATAGTCCAAGGAACATTTGCATTATATTCTTCGAAGCGTCCCAGAGAAATTACTTCTTTATCGGCCATTTTCCGTGCCACTTTTTCCTTTTCTCTTTCGAAAAACATTTTTTTTTTTTCACACGAAAAAATTTTCACTGCATTTTAATTTGCGTTAAATCCCATTTTCGTCGCCCTTTTATATCGCTGCACTCTCATTATTAACTAATTACTCTTAACTAAGGAAGAATGCATAACTATAAGATTACTTATAGTTTATTATTTACAATATTTACAGCAGCTGCTAAAACGCAGCTCTCAGAACAAAACACATCTTACAACTGCGCAGAATATTCTCGGCTACGTGCAAAGCCTTACAAATCTTAAAACTCTCTCTTTATGGTGCTGCCATCTGTTAATACAGATCACTACTAATTCTGATTTGGTAGGGATATAACACTATTATTCCACAATTAAAATTTATTATATTTACTTTTCTTTTTACTTTCTTCTATCTTTATAAGAAGGAAAGTATTGGTTTCATGAAAATTTTCGAATTCCAGTTTTCGACGGATTTACACGTTTTATGGATCAGAGATTCCACAAAACATGTTTTTACAAAATGTCTGTCTGTGAGTCCGTCTGCCTGTCTGTATGTGACACAAATTTTGTGGGCGCTCTATCTCAAGAACTAATGCACGGAATTAAAAATTTATATTCAAGTAGTCCCTGATATAGATTGGTGCTGATTAGTTTTTGGTGTAAATCGCCCGGCAGGTGGCGCTGCTGTGTAGCATTTTGCAGGATTTCCGCAAAAGCTCTATCTCAAGAACTAATGCACGGATTTTTATAAAAATTCAGATTCCGTTTGTCTTTGACATGAATGGATGCTGTTTACGTTTTGGTGTAAATCGCCCAACAGGTGGCGCTGCTATGCTGCATTTTGCAGGATTTACACTATTTTCGCAGTAGCTCTATCTCAAGAACTAAGGCACACATTTTCATCAAATTTCGTATTTAGTTAGTCCTTCATATGAAATGATGCTGACTACGTGTTGGTATAAAAATTATTGACATGTATGAGATAGAAGAAAGTTTTGTGATGGCCACAACATACTAGTTTTACTTACCCGTCATACGTAGTATAGGGTAAGTCTTGTAATCGTTTTAAAAATCGAAAAAAAAATTTTGACGGATTTACACGTTTCAGACACTGAAGATTCCGAAAACATATTTTTAGAAAAAAAAATTTCCGTCCGTCTGTATGTCTGTGTGTCTGTAATCGCTCTATCTCCCGAACAAATTGAGATAGAGACTTGAAATTCGGTGTGTACTTAGGAAGTAATAATGGGAAGAAGCCTATTGAATATCAGTAACTTCGATTAACCGGAACTATCTTTTTCGGACTCTTGAAATATTCGTTCTGATAAAGGGTATACAAAAATTTTCGAAATTGTTTATTTGAAGGAGTAAATATAAAAGACAATAAAAAAACATAAATTTTGCATCATGAATGAATTCGATCGGATAATTAGTTACCGAGATATTTGTAATTCTATTTTTCACACTCTTCGATTTTTCATGACTCTGTATTTCATTCAAATTTCAATTCAAAGATATATTTTAATTGGAAATGAGACGCTTAATCCGACGCAGTAAACTGTTAGTTAATAGGATTATAATTTTTCGAGTTATAAGGATGTTTCTTTTACGCAATTCGGTACTACTCGATTATCCCGCCGACCAAAAAACTATCGCCAAACTAGAAGATTAAATGCCATTAATGGCTTATCGTAAATGTCAAGCATTTAATGCATCTCCATACCTATAAGGGGTGTTACCATAGGAGGGACCCTGTCCTGTCGCCAAATACCGCCAAGTTTCTCGCCAACTTGGCGGTATATCGCCAAATTTGGCGGCCAAAATGAGTCGCCAAAAATGACACCAAATTGGCGGTATTTCTAATATTTCACCAAATTCCCATAGACTTCCATTGTAAACCATTAGCGTTTACTTGCTTACAGAAAATCAGCAAATTGAGATATTTTAATGCAACAAAAAGTAATATTAGCTTAAGGGGTTATATTAATTATATTTAAGGAAGTCCAAATAAATTAAATTATGAATAAAAGTAACATGGTATAATCCTTAGCAAATATCACATGTTTTATTTTCATATTTTATATTATCTGTATCCATGATGGGTAAGTATTACGGTGGCCCCCAACGACTAGTTTTAATATGTGGGTAGATGCATTTCTTGGCAATAAGTACACAGTAAAACCTGTGAAAAAGAACCTGCATATGGCGAAATCCCGTGTTTAACAACATCAACAGAAAAAATATGTTGATTATAATCATACTTGTGAAAAGGATATACAGTGGACTCTCTCTATCTGAACACTCTTTAATGTGAACACCTCGGTATTATGAACACATTCCGACGGCCCCGGCGAAACTCCATAGATTTAACATAAGATGAACTCTCTATATTCTGAACACTCTCTAATGTGAACACCTCGCTATTATGAACGCTACTTTTGATCCCCATTCTACTCCGCCTCTCTGTAAACTGAACGTGTGTTTGTAATTAAAAATTCTGGGAATTGATTCAAAAGAATAAAAATTTCAATAAACTCGATTTAAAAATAAACAGACAGAATCATTGCCAGATTTTAAGTATCTGCTTGATGCTGTAATTTGTTTGAATAATTGAGATAAAATCTTTAGTTAACAAAACATATGTTATAACAAAAAAAAAAAAAAAAAAAAAAAAAAAAATTGAAAGAATATTTTTCAAACAGGTATGCCTTTACGTGTTCTACATCTAAACTAGCTAGAACATTCTTATATTTTTAATAAACAAAAAAGTCCAGATATAAAACTGTTGCCATTTCACAAAAAGTAAATCATGTTAATCAGATAAATAAAATGAACAAAACAATCAATTTTTATGCAAAGGGATACAAAAAAAATAATAATAATAATGTAAAAACCATGTCAGGAGAGTCTCCCTCTCCGGAGCCGAGATAAAAATAGAAAGATTATGCAACAGAAAGGCCCCGCCCCCAGTGACAGATAAAAGTCAACAGGTATTAGAGGGAGTGGCTAAAAAAGGATTATGGTTTCTTTTCCGTACACCTCCATGGGGACTATCGCTACTGTTTCTTTCTTCCTTTTGCTCGGCAATGGTAAATTTTTGTTCGCCGTTTCTCTACAGTTGCAGGGTAAGAAGCATTGCACTTATGCAGCTATATTGGAAATAAGTAGAAAAACGGAAAGAACTGAAGCTTTAGGAGAAATACGAAGTTGTTCAAAAATTAAAATGAAACGCAAGTCAAAGGAAAATTGCATGTGAGTTTGGAATTTCAGTAGGTTAAGTCAACACCATGAGCAAGAAAGAGAAAAAAATTCTAATCGCTTTTGAACAAATCAAATGAAATTTCCTCAAACTGTAGAATTTTCAAAAAGAAAATGGGAAACAAGAACATAAACAATCGCGTCTGAAGTTTTATTGCAAATGAGAATGAAGAATCTTCTTGTACGAGACCCCTGCTAAAGAAGATTGCTCTTAATTTTACAGAAAAGGAGAAAATAATGGAATTCAAGGCATAAGAAGAAGGGTTGACTCGCTTCAAAAATCGGTATAACATCGAATTCAAAATAATCACTGGTGAAGCTGCAGACGTAAATATCGACACTGTGAAGGAATGGAAAGAAATCTTCAGGATATATTGAAGGATTTCGACGCGTTTAACATTTTCAATGCCAACGAAACTGGTCTTCCAAATAAAACCCTAACAGAAGCAAGCGAGAAAGGTGTGGGCTTAAAAATGTCAAAAGAAAGACTTGTCGTGATGCTCAGTGCCAGTTTTATTTGTGAGAAGCTCTTACCACTTGTGATCGGAAAAAGTGAGAAACCACGATGTTTCTAAAATGTGAAAATCGCATCATTGCCTATGTAAATTAAATTGAACAGCCATGATGACATTCACAAATTTCTCACAATGATTGGAGGGTAGTAACGAGGTGAGGAAGAGAGAAAGAGAAAAATTCTTCTTTTTGTGGATAATGCCAGACGGCACACACAAACATGCAGCTGAGCAACGTGAGTCTGAAGTTCCTGACCACCGAATTCTACTTTTATAATCCAACAACTGGATAAAGGAGTAATCAAGACCTTTAAAGCTCACTACCGAATCCATTTTTTGAAGGCAACCAAACTAACGAAGAAGGTCAACGTTATGGATGATATCCATTGGATATCAACAACTTGGAATGAAGCAACTTCCTACGCATTCCAAAGCTGCTTCTACAAACCTGGATTCCAATGTGAGAATGAGCAATTCTTATAGAGGAATAAGAAGCAACAGGTGTGAGTGACTTGGGGTCAATTCTCCAAATGGTCTATACTGAACCTGGAGCTTATCTTGGAGCCGACGGAAGCCTTCCAGTTTGCGATAACAACATCGTTGAAGCGGAAGAGGATAGTGAAGAAAACGTAAAGTCAGAATAGACCGATGAAACTAGAAGTACGCTTACCTTCAAGCAATATGGGCAAGGGATTTAAGACCTGTTGAACTATGTAACTGAACATCACCCGAAGTCTTTCCACTTTTTAACCCCTTAACGGTCGCATTAAATTGCGTTTTAAAAAATCAAATTGCTTATTGGCACCTGTTTTTTTGAAAAAGAAATATTCGCCTTATTTAATGACAGGTAAAATGATACCATATAAAGCCAATTGCACTATTTTATAAAACTGGTAGGAATCAAACAATCTGAATAAAAGACGCAGCCCGCGAATATCACGGGAACGAGAATTAAGGGGTTAAACAACTGGCTAACATGTACACTGCACAAGCACGCACAGTGCAAAAACAAACTAAAATTACTCACTTTGTTAAATAACGTACAGATTTTGTTTTTAAGTAATATATTGTATATATGTATGTTTTGTAAAACTTTTTTAATTAAAAAAAGAGACGGTGGATTACAGGTTCGACTGTATTCACTTTGACATTGCACTAGCCGCCAATTCTAAATTCAGCACGCCCATCTCGGTAATTGGCATTTTATACAGTCTATAAACTCAATCGTTGTAGTAGTAATGCATTTATTTCGCAGTCTCCCTCTATAATGAACACCCCCATAACCTGAACATTTTTGGTCGGTCCCATGCGTGTTCAGAATAGAGAGAGTCCACTGTATAATGCATTTACAATAGGCGATGAACCTGCTAAGAGGGGAATCTGCCCATAATGGATTTTTTCTTCTTTTCTATGCGATGTCGTCTTAGAAGATTTTATTGTATAGCATTTTAACAATTTTCCAATCTCTAAGCCATAGAATATGAATTAACGATAGTAATGATAACTAAGAGATTTACATATTTTCAGAGATGCATTAAAAAATACATATCACAGCTCAAGACACTTTTTTTTAAATGAAGAATATAAACATGAAATAAAATGATAAAATAAATATTTTTTGTTAGAACTTCTCGTAGACGACAATCTTAACCTGATAGGCGTAAAAATGTATGGTCAGCCAGGCCGGGCCGAGCCGAGACGATTAATTTTTTGTGCAGGCTGGGACGAACTTTTAACTTTTATACTGGGCTGAGTAAATATTTTTTGAACGGGCAGAGCTGGACTCGGAGCAGTTCTGGTCGAACTTTGAACTTTTATACAGGGCTAAAAGAAAAATTGTCTAGTGATCGCGCTCGGCCTGAAAATTTCTTTCCGTGCTATCTATTTATATTTGTTAATGAAATAGTTGTATATAAAAAGAAAGTGCCACAAGTTTATCACATGTTCCTTAAAGCCTAAACAGGTGTATTGAATTCCTGAACCAAAAGATAAAAGTTCAGCAAACAACTGCACTTGCAACAAAGAAGGCAGGGGGGGGGGGGGGATTTACTAACTCCATGAATGACCACAGATTTTCCCACAAGTAGGACAAACAGGTGGTTCTCACACTTTGTGTGATCTTTCAACCTGTAGGGATTAGGTTGGAGGGGAAACTTGAACATTTGTTGTGGGCACACAAAAGATAACAAGTTATCTAGAAAAACTGATTCCACATTTACTAAAACTGTGAATGCATATTGAAGCACAATTTTTATACCTGTCTGGAAACGCTAACAGAAATAAACTAATATCTCATTCTAAGGCATTAATAAATGATGCAAATTTAAGTAATTCGCTCCATAAAGTAAAAGACTCATTAGAAAACAAAATTGTCTGCGAAAAAGTTATGAAAAGTAAACAAACTTCAATAGAAAAATTTTTCAATCATGTATAGAGTTTGAAAATGCTAATAAACTGTTTTTTCACCTATATAGGTTTTTATTTCCTTGTTTTAGTTGCTGTTTTTTTTTGTTGTTGTTGTTGTTTTTTGCCACCCCTATTCAAGGGTCACCCCTCATAAGGGCCAATTTTCAATGGAACGGCAGGTGGCCCTTACAGAGAGGTTTCACTGTAGTCCTATAACGACATTTTCAGCAAATTGGGAAAATATCTTTATAGAGGATGTAAAAAAAAAACAAAAGAAAAAAAAAACAAGCTAAACGAGATTGAAAAATATAGCAAGGTATCGTTGCATAAATCTGGGTAGTCACAAATAACAATTCATTGCAAAGTTTTTAATTTTTTTTCTGCAGACCACAAACACATCTGTTTTGAATATTTGAATAGAGATAGCATAAACTAGAAATATTTTATTTTATAATGCAATCATTGTAATCTCATTTTATATTCACAAAAATAGAAGCTTGCATTATTTACGGTCCTAAAACTTTTTAATATAATTTAGAATTTTTAAATATAGAACATTAGTTCCTTTTAGGTAGCTTGCATTACAAATAGCTACCTATTGCAGCCGTTCGGAGGAAAGCGATTCCGAAAATTTTTAGTATATTTTCACCGATCATGGCCCACAGACCCCGAAACCACCTTCCGTTCAAATGTTGATATACATATAATTATGATCTTTGTCACACGATAATACGCGTATTTATTAACCGATGTGTATGTAACTTGGTGTGTACGCAGTACATACCAATGTCTCGACTGAGTTTGTTGGCCAACTTCATCCGCCATCTTGTTTCAAAATGGCGGCCATAAAAAAAATTAAATTTAAAATAAGGTACAAAAATATTAGAAATTGAAAAAGATTTTTTTCTTATTTGTTTGACCTTGATACAAAGATTTCGGAGCATTTTTTGTTCTGTCTACATCTTAACAAATGGCTAAGTTATAGCGCTTTGAATTTCTATCATGGCTGACACCTTGAAGAGATCTGATTTTTGTCACGTGATAACTCGCGTATTTATTAACTGATTTAGGTATGACAAGGCATGTGCATAGTATATAGCAATGTCTCGACCAAGTTCGTTGGCCAGCTTCATCCGCCATCTTGTTTCAAAATGGCGGCCATTAAAAATTTTAATTAATTTTTAAATGAGGTGGAAAAAAATTAGAAAATGAAAAATGTTTCTTTCTTAAGTGTTTGACCTTGATACAAGGATTCCGGAGCATTTTTTGTTTTATCTTTATCTTAAAAAATAGCTGAGATATATCAGTTTGAATTTCTAATGTGGGTGACATTTTGAAAAATCTGATTTTTTACCTGCGACAGCACTCGTACATATCAACGGATTCCGATGTGAGTTAACATGGGCACAGGAATTACTAAGGTCTCCACCGCAATATCGTCGAATTTGGCGACCAAATATAAATCACTTTAAATAAAACCAGCTTGGATAAAGCTGACTAATTTTGCGAAGTTCTCATTTTATACCCAGTATTGTCACAAATTAGTATTGAATCTTCTATAATCGGTTTCCACTAATTTGAGCTTCGTGTGTTTGAAAAAATAAGGAATGTGAAAGCTACCTCTTCCTCCCGGCACTGGCCGGAAGGACTTTTTCCCCACATGAATTCAGCAAAGGGTTGCAATTTAAATTAAGTAAATTTAAGCTTGATTTGGCTAGTTTAAAAGTTGCCCGTCTAACATAAAAATACTCCAGTGCATTGCAAAAACTGATTCAAATATAAATATCAATATATAGTAATATAACATATGAAAATTTTCATAAAAACCATTATCTAATACACAAAAATTTATCAACACCAAAGTTAAAAACTGTTTCTACCCTATCTATATTATAAAGGACAAACATATCTGTGCGTAACGCATACGTCATTCTGCGAATGGCAACATTTTGAAATTTGAAATGAAATTTCGGTTTTGCAATTTTTGTGGTATTAGGACATTAACTGTAACCGAAATTAACCTAGAACAAGAGCTCATATTGAAACTTATGTTTATGTGATGTTGTGTCGTACTTGTATCTGTAACCTAAATAGAATAAGTTATGTGTGAATAAATCTATGCAAGTAATTCCGCTGTATACATCCATTGGAGCCTTCGACGGTTCGCTACATTATTAACATATCTTCATAACAACGCATGGTGGCAGTCGGTTAAAACGATGTTTACTACAGTTGAATACTGAAAACGGATTCATATCTTAAAGTAAGAAGTTTCCTTTTCTTGCATAATTATACGACACATATGTATTCCTTTATTAAGAATTAAAATGTCTAAAGATATAGAGTATAGAAATTCATATCAGGTTACACCGCCAGAATCATTTACTTTTTCATCACCGGCACTTTGGTTAAAATGGAAGCAACGTTTCGAAAGGTATCGATTCGCTTCTGGTTTAAAAAATCAAACAGAGGTAGAACAGGTAAATTCTCTTATTTATCTCATGGGAGATAAAGCAGAAGATATTTTTGCGTCTTTTAACTTGTCGGAAGATGACCAGCAGAAATATAACATTGTTCTGAAACATTTTGATGATCATTTTATAGTAAAGAAAAACACAATTTTCGAGCGGGCGCAGTTTAATCAACGCATTCAAAACGAAGGGGAATCTGTTAATGATTTTATAACTTCACTTTATTCACTAGCTGAGCATTGTGATTACGGAGTTCTTCATGATGAACTGATACGCGATAGAATAGTTGTCGGTATTAGAGATAAATCATTAAGTGAGAAATTACAATTGGATCCAGACCTTTCTTTGAGCAAAGCTATAGAAAAAGTTCGGTTATCGGAATCAATTAAAAAGCAACAAGAGATTCTTACTTCTAGTAATGCTTCTGTCCATAGAGTTTCTAGTGTAAACAAAACAAAGGTGAATTTTAAGAGAGGGGTATCCAGTCAAAATCCACGGTTTAAAGAAACTGATAAAAGGAATAATGGGAAAAAAGAGTATCCAAAACCCTTTGATCTTTGCAAATGGTGCGGTAAATCTACACATAACAGAAAAATATGTCCAGCAAAAGATGCTAAATGTCTGAAATGCTCCAAATTAGGGCACTTTGCAAGAGTTTGTAGGAAAAATGAAAGTAAATCTGAAATTTCATTCTTAGGAACAATTAGGGAAACACGCTGTAATAATAATAATGATTTCTTATGGTCAGTACCTATTCAAATAAAAGGTAAAAACATTCGCTTCAAAATAGATAGCGGAGCAGATCACACTGTTATTCCTGCTACTTCATCGATTTTAAAGGATTCGAAAATCTTAAAACCAGACAAAAAGCTTTGCGGCCCGGATGGGAAAATACTAAAACACACAGGAAAACTTATTGAGGAGATCCAATACAAGGAAAAGAAAATAACCGAAGAAATTCATGTAATTGAAGGACTGCAGAGCTACTTATTGGGAAAACCTGCGATATTAGCTTTTGGATTGGGACCGAATATTTCAGAAATCACAATAAGTCCTAAGCAAGATTTTCCTGAACTGTTCACTGGCCTGGGGTTACTGAAAGGTTGTTATACGATTAAGCTTAAGCCGAACTCTGTCCCGTTTGCTATTTCAGCTCCAAGAAGGATACCAATTCCACTGCTGAAGAAAACTGAAATGGAAATCAAGAAGATGATTGCCCAAAAAGTTATTGTTCCTGTAACCAAACCGACAGAATGGTGTTCACCGGTCGTTATCGTTCCTAAAAGTGATGGTACTGTTCGCCTATGTGTCGACTTAGTCCAGTTAAACAAGTCTGTGGAAAGAGAATTTCATCCATTGCCTTCAGTGGAATATTCATTGAATCTACTGACAGGTGCTAAAATTTTTTCAAAGTTGGATGCTAATTCAGGTTTTTGGCAAATTCCACTTGATGAATCTTCGTCATATCTCACGACTTTCATCACTCCTTTTGGAAGATACAGATTTTTAAGATTACCTTTTGGAATCTCATCTGCACCAGAACATTTCCAACGTAGAATGTCACAGCTGCTAGAAAATGTCCCAGGTGCTATTTGTCACATGGACGACATCTTAGTGTGGGGAAGAAATCAGACTGAGCATGACCAAAGACTGAAGATTATACTGAATAAACTTAAAGAAGCTGGTATTACTCTAAATGACAAGAAATGTAAGTTTTCAGTCAAGAGAATCAAATTCTTGGGACATATTATTGATGACAAAGGCATCCATCCTGATGAAGATAAAATTAGAGCAGTGAAAGAATATCCACCACCAAAGAACAAAAAGGAATTAAAGCAAATGCTAGGCATGGAAAATTTTCTCGCTAGATTTGTTCCAAATTTTGCAGAAATGCTTTCACCGTTAACATCGATCTTAAGTCAAAAGAATGAGTTTGTCTGGGATGAACCTCAAAAAACAAGCATTTCAAAATTGGAAGAATGTCCTGACATCTCAACCTGTTTTAAAGGTTTATAATCACAGAAAACTTCAATTGTCACAACAGACGCTTCTTCTTATGGAATAGGAGCCACCTTGAGGCAAGAACAAGAAAATGGAGAAATTTCTGTCGTGGCATATGCATCCAGAACACTCACACCTACTGAAAAGAGATATGCTCAAATAGAAAAAGAGGCACTTGCTCTAGCTTGGAGTTGTGAGAAATTTCGAGATTACCTAACTGGAACTCACTTTAGGTTAGAAACCGATCATAAACCTCTAATTCCAATCTTCTCAAAGAAAAACCTTGAAGATTTATCTCCACGGTTGCAAAGGTTGAAGATGAGGATGATGCCAGGGATGCAAGTTAGTCACTTTTCTCACTTTTAGTCACTTTTTTTAAAACTTGTCACTTTTAGTCACTATTTTTAGAAAAAGTCACTTTTAGTCACTTTTTTTGACTAAAAGATGAAGTCTCTAAAAGTGAGCTAACTGTGGAAACTGATTCACTCTCTTTTAATAAAAAAGTTGACTAAAATTGACATTTTTATCTTTCGGATTTCGTCGATATCCTCAACATCAATAATTGTTGACATTCACGCACAAAACACCATGTCGAAATACAGTCGAACTCTGTTAATACGAGCCCTCCTAATATGAGGACACAGTTAAAACAAGCAATTTGCACATTAAAAAATGTTTGTCGTTTAAGCTGTATTATGATTTTCTGGCTTATTATGAACTACAAAACTGGAATCATGGCTAATACGAGCAAAACATCGGTCACTTCGAGTTTCAGCAAAAAGTAGGGTAGGACTAATAAAGGAATCTCATCACATAACTAAGATCTTCAGCACGTAATACTCCTCATTGGATTTCAGCCCCAGTCACAATTCTTTGTTTTTTATCGCAAAAATGAAAACATAAAGTTCCCAATTACCACCAAAAAAGATGATTTTTTTTTGCATAATGATATTGATGTCATTTTATTTTTTTCTAAACAGTGGAGTAGAAACTGTTTCATATGTTTAAATCAGCACAAAGCTTTGTGATATTAAATTAGTTTAGCATTTAGATAATTAGAGTAATTGATAACAGTTATTAATTTATGTGTGTGTTTTTAAGATTATTATCTTTCCGGGTATTCATTTTTGTTTCCATAATTAAAATTCTTAGAGAAAAACCAAATAAAATGTACCAAATTGCTAACGTGTGCATACATATATAAAAATATATTCAAAATGCATTAAACTCCAAAATGTTTTCAGCCGATGCACTCTGCCACCATCAGTGGAAAATGAAATGTCGTCATGTCTCTTTGTGCCTACTCGAGAATCGTCAAGAAGAGACCATTCTAGATTAAGGATGGTGTGGAAGCTAAGATGGCAGAAAAAGATATTCAAATGTTCATCAAAAACATCCTTTCATCTGTTACCTAGCAATTCCTTCCAAACTCCATGGATGTCAAAAGAAGATGGAATTCTATTTTTATAGGCAGTGTTTGAGCTAATCTTGATGACGCAGTTCGTAGTAGATTTAAGGAATAAAGTCGATAAAGGAACATGAAGCAGATCTTAGATTAAATCGAGCCTATACTGAATTAACTTGCAAACTCAGCATACAAAAGTAAAATTTAATAAATCAAAAATTATTTTCAGTACAAATAATTACCAAGAAGCCATTATAAGATAATCTCTTGAGATACTTTTTTAAAAAGACGTTACTAATCATGTGTGTCGATATGTGTCTAATAATGTGTGTGATATTCATGGAGCTTGAAAGGAATTGTTAGATAATAGTTGAAACCATGTTTTTATGGAAATTTGAATACCTTTTTCTGTCACCTCCCGGACAATTCTCAAGTAGGCGCAAACAGACATGGCATTTAGTTTTACTATGTTGATGGCCGAGAGCGTCGTCTGAAAATGTTTTGCAGTTTAATGGATTTTTAATATATTTTAAATATTTTTATAGGATATGTATGCACTGTAAGCAATATGGTACATTTTATTTGTGTTTTTTCTAAGAGTTTTAATTGTTACTCTGTGTGAATTTAGCACTAGAATTTTAATTTTTCTTTATTTCCATCACTTTTTGTTAAACGTCTAGTTTCTTTTTGTGTAGCTAGTTGCAGTTATAATTAGAGTTTATTGCAGAAAATATTTCAAGGATCCTACCAGTGACTTATTTCAATATCACTATTTGCAAACAGTTGAATTCTATTACAAATATTGTAAAAATAAAATGAATATTGCTCTTTAGAAATAGTGGTAATTAAAAGGTGATAGTTAGGACCCTTGCCATTATTTTTCTGACAAACTTACTTATTATAATTCAATTTTAAAAGTTTATTATGCTAACATTGTACTTTTTGTTTTATATGATTAAATAAAACTGAGGTTTGATTTTATCCAGTATTTTGGTAGGATTTTCATCTAAAAAGCAAAAAGGTTACATAATTTAACGTACAAATTGATTGAAAAAAAAAAAATAGAAAACTTTGTCTTGTATCATTTCATGTCACTTTCCTTTTTTTTTTTCCCGGTGCGTTCGTAATTATATAAATACGTAGCACCTATAATCGTCGTTCAGTCCGTCTGTCCGTCCGTAGCATCAGAGCAAAAACTACCCAACTGCATGGTATGAAATTTTAAATATATAATTGTTGTAAAATTTTATCAAGTCATTTTAGATTTTATGAAAATCGGATGTTTACAGGTCAATTACAGGGCCAGTCAAAAGTTTTTCGTTACATTGTGACCAATAGGAAAAAAATTATTTCAAGTGCATTTTAATTATGTTACAGCCTTTCGAACAGAATGAAGTTGATATACACTTATGAAGTGCACTAAAATATACATTCAGTACAATATGTGGTGCTAAAAATATTTATAAAACTAGCTATAGTATGAATGCACCTCATTTGCAATGTTTGATGTGCAATTTCTAACTTGTTTTGTTATGCTTTAGTCACTTTTTGGGCACGCTTTAGTCACTTTTTCGACATGCTTTAGTCACTTTATTGTCACTTTTTTTGGTCTTTTTGTCACTTTTCTCACTTTTTTGGAAGCATTATTGCACTTGCATGCCTGTGATGCGATATTCTTATTCTATATTCCACATACCAGGAAAGAAACTTTATGCAGCTGATGCCTTGTCAAGACAACCTCAAGAAACTAGAGAAAATGTTGAAGAATTGGAGGAAGAAATTGATGCTTATATTCGTATGGTAATTTCCTCATTACCCGCTTCATGCAACAGGTTAGAAGAATTACGACAATCCCAAAAGTCTGATGCAACATGCAAAGAACTAGAAAATTTAATCCTGAATGGTTGGCCATCAAGGAAAAATATAGAACCAAGTTGTCTACCTTACTGGAATCATCGATATGAAATATCGATTCAAGATGGACTCATAATGAAGGGCTATCGAATCATCATTCCTGCCTGTCAGCGAAAAAAGGTTCTAGAACAAATTCATGAGGGACATTTGGGAATTACGAAATGTCGTGCAAGAGCAAGATCATCTGTCTATTGGCCTGGAATAAATATAGAAATTGAAGAAATGATAAAGAAGTGCACATCATGTATCAAGGAGACCACTTATCGCCATCAACCACTTATCCCTACCGAATTTCCTGAAAGACCATGGGAAACTGTGGGCATGGATCTTTTTAAGCTTTATGGATTTTGGTACTTAATCGTGACCGATTACTTCTCAAGATATCCAGAAATCGCCAAACTGGAAAGATTAACTTCGGAGGAAGTAATTCTCCTCTGCAAATCAATCTTTGCCAGACATGGGATTCCTAATGTCGTCAGATCTGATAATGGTCCTCAATTTAAGCCAATTAACTCATCTGAATTTTCAAAATTCTCAAAGCTTTATGGATTTCGTCATATCACATCAAGTCCTAGGTATCCTCAAAGTAATGGTTTCATTGAATCTGCAGTAAAAACCATCAAGATGCGTATGCGACTCAAAAAAGCTGAAGACCCTTACGTTTCTTTAATGGCATATAGAGCATCACCATTAGAGAATGGCCTTAGTCCGGCGGAGTTTCTCATGAATCGTCGTATTAAGACAACACTGCCAATTGCAAGATCTCAATTAGAGCCAAAAATTGAAAACAGGGCTGAACTTCAAAGGAAGGAAGAGAAGAGAATAGAACGGCAAAGAGAAAACTATAACAAAAGTCACGGAGTACGAGACCTTAGTAATCTTGATGTTGGAGATGGAGTGTGGATCACAGACAAGCGAGCTACTGGTACGGTTCAGCAGAGATTAGATTATCCACGTTCGTACATAGTCAAATCTGGAAAAAGGGTATATCGTCGAAACAGAATGCATCTTGTTCCATCAACTAATTTCCAGCCGGAAACTGATGATGTGGATGATCTTCAACCAGGCGTTTCCAGTAATGAGTTTCCAATACCACAGAAAGTTCCTAGTCCAACGAAACAAAGCTCTCAGAATCTTCATCCATCCTGTAACAATGATAAACGTAACTCTATGTCTCCACGAAATCATCAAGATCTGTATATCACCAGAAGTGGAAGAGTTGTTCGCCCTCCGCAGAAATTGAATCTTTGAAAAAAGGGAGATGTGGTATTAGGACATTAACTGTAACCGAAATTAACCTAGAACAAGAGCTCATATTGAAACTTATGTTTATGTGATGTTGTGTCGTACTTGTATCTGTAACCTAAATAAAATAAGTTATGTGTGAATAAATCTATGCAAGTAATTCCGCTGTATACATCCATTGGAGCCTTCGACGGTTCGCTACATTATTAACATATCTTCATAACAACGCAATTTTCGCTACTGCAAATTTTTAAACTTCTAAACATCACACATTTTAAATTTTTACACCGTCTTATACAGAAAAAAATGCACTTTTAAATGCAATTTGTTTGAAAGCTGTATCTCAATTTATTTTTGAGATATTAATTTTTTTATAGTTTTTAATACTAATTTTCTAATCGTGGCAACTGAAGTACTTCATTTCTATTAAAAGTGGTTTAGCTATCTTTATTGATTGTATTCTTACTGATGCCATTTTCTCATTACAATAAAAAATATCTTTTTTAAAAATTTTAACAGAAAATGACGTTACGCTTTAAAAAAGACACAATTTCCCTGATGCTGCTGCTATATTCCACTATTTTTTTATTTCGCTGATATTGAGTTTGAGACAATATTCCTGTGACGTCACAAAAGGTAAAATGGCGACTTTTATAGTCTCGAACCGAAACGAAGAATATGGTCCATAGGCAAAATATTTCAGCGACAGAAAATGACGTTATATTTAAAAGAAAACGATCATTTTATTTCATAAAATGAGATATTTCCCCTTGAATACGTCTAAAAGTAAAAAATTTCTGGAATTTTTACACGCAGGTACAGAGATTATACTAAAACTTCAAATCACGAGTGGTAATTTTAACATGGAAAGTTGTAATAGTTGACGAACGTGACTTCGAGTTTGAAAATGTATTTATTAATAACCTATTGCGCGTTAAAATGATTTTAAATGGTTAATATGGATGTGAAACGTGAAAAATGACTTGATTCGGTTTAGATTTAAAGGGGAGGGGGGGGGGGGGGTGATTTCTATGATTGTGTCAAGGTGAAATCATTTTTGCTGATTTTTCATTCCATAATACCAAGCATCAATTGATAACTTAATCAAAATTACTTATCTTGATTATATGCTACTGATTACGCATATGAATAAAGTTTAATTTTTCATTAATTTTAACAGTTGAAGTTTATGAAAAAAGTATTTCGTTAATCTTAGGTTAAAATATGTCTTTGGAGAGTTAAACTAACAAGTGTAAAATGGATTTTTTATTGTAATTATTGTTGTCGATGTATTATAAATTCCATGCAATAGTTCCTTTGTAAACATTTTGTTTTTCGACGAAATTCGACGGGTTCCACCTCGTATATATAAAATCCTAATGAAACGAATTTATGAAACGAATATATGAAACGCCTGAAATGTATCGATTCTTTGAATCGACTGATTAAACAACTGATTTTGTTTCACGGCGATTTCTCCTAAAATATGGAATACTTTGCGATGAAATTAACACCAAGAATCCGTGTGTTGATTCACTGATCTCAAAACTGGTATTAGAATTTTTAAATTCGAATTAGTTTTCGAAATATTAATTTTTTTCTAATTTTAAATACATTTTTTCTAATGATGGCAACTCAAATTTTAATCATAACAGAAATTTTTTTTTCATAATTCAGAAAAGGTTACTATTTTAATTTAATTTGGCGACAGTTTGGCCTCCTTTAAATCTATGCTAAGAACAATGCTTTTTTTTGTATTTCATTATCATTTTATGAAATACAAAACTTTCATTTAAAAATGAAACATTTAAATTGGCTTTCACTTTTTTTTTTTTTTTTTTTTAAACAAAACGAAAAGAAAAATATTAGACACAGATGTCATATACGCACCGGGGTACCTAATTGGCGCCCAAATGGCATTATTTTGATAGACATGGTAACCCGGCTATTGTTGTTTATTTAATAATAAATGTATATTTACTTTTATTTCTTTTTTAAATTTATATAAATTATTTTGTTCTATAGTAATTATTATTTTTTTTTTTGCTATTTCCTTTTGAAAATAATAGAAAATAATTAAAAAATACGGTACAATGTAGTAGTTATTCCGTCACCCAATTTCGCAAATTATATAAATCGCCAAGCCACTCGCCAAATTGTACAGATTGACAAAATTTTTATTTTAAATAACGAAAGAACAAATAAATTAGTATAACATTAATAAATATAAAAATAAAGGCACAGATGTCATATTCGCCCCATATTGGCGCGATTTTTTTCTGACGCCAATGTCATATGCGCACGGGTACTTAACTTGCACCAAAGTGTCGTTATTTTGCTTGATGTGGTAACCCGGATTATGTTGTTTATGCTGTTGATGTTTTTGCCAAATTGGTAACCGAAAAAAAATCGCGCCAATATGGGGCGAATATGACATCTGTGCCAAAATAAAACGCCGAAATAAAAATCACTTGAGGACGTAAACACGTGTAACTTGCTTAAAGTCAAGTGAATGTGACATTTACGATCAACCATTATTGGCATTTAATCTTATAGTTTGGCGATAGATTTTTGGTCGACGGGATAACTAAGTAATACCAAAAATGCATATGTAATTGGTATTTGAAAACGAGGTTTTCGCCAAATTTTCGTAAAAAAAAATCACGCCAAACCTGCTGTACGTTAAAGTTTTTACATAAATATATGAAAAATGTGCATTTTCTGATTAGAATGACGTCGATTTCAAAAATGTAAAAATATAGCAGTCGAGTCTGAATTTTTATTGGCTAATAAAACAAAGTACTCGAGTTATCATTTTTAAAAAATTATTGAGCAGTTTTTTAGATGTGTGGCAACAAGAAAGAAGCTATTGAATTTGAAAATTTAAAATGAGATATTTCTATAATGTTAAATTATGAAAGATGATAGAAAAAAGGGATAAATATTGGTCTGATGATGTTTTAAAGGTGACAGGGCACGTTCTAAAGCCTATGTACAGCAAGTTTCGTGCAAATCGGTCAAAAATTAAAGATTTCTATAAAGGACATACACACAGAGAACGGCTTTTATATATATAGATAACGAAAGAACAAATAAATTAATAAATATACAAATAAAAAGTCGAAGTACAAATCACTTGATGACGTAAACACGTGTAACTTGCTTAAAGTCAAGTGAATGTGACATTTACGATCAACCATTATTGACATTTAATCTTATAGTTCGCGATAGATTTTTTGTCGACGGGATAACTAAGTAATACCAAAAATACATATGTAACTGGTATTCGAAAACAAGGTTTTCGCCAAATTTTCGTAAAAAAAAAAAAAAAAAAAAAAAAAAAAAAAAAATCATGCCAAACATGCGTATATGACATCTGGCGAAATATTAAATTATGTAACAAATCATGACATTTAATTTCAACTTCAAATCAATGTTTTAATTTACCACTCGAACAATAAAAAAAAAAATGCTAACTGGCGAGTTGAAAAAAAGATATTGGCGAGATTTGCATCCGGCTTTTTTTTCTTTCGGCACAGGTGTCATATACGGCCCCATATTGGCGCGATTTTTTTCTGACGCCAATGTCATATACGCAACGGGTACTTAACTGGCGCCAAAGTATCGTTATTTTGCTTGATATGGTAAGCCGGATGTTGTTGTTTATGCTGTTGATGCGTTCTCCAAATTGGCGTTGGAAAAAAATCGCGCCAATATGGGGCTTATATGACATTTGTTCCAAACCTTCATATGAAAGGCGGAGGGATCAGATCGTATTTGTTTATGGCATTTGATGACTTGAACTATTATAATATAGATGAAATGATGGGTATAGAATAATATTTGGCGACTTATCACCTGTGCTGGATAACATTAAAGTATCAAAATGGCACCTAGAGTATAAAAAGCAAAGTGTTCCGCCCGGAACTGTTGATGATAGTCACATGATTTAGGCTATTGTTATAGAGATTGTTTTAAAGTATCGGTTGACAAAGACTCTGAATACTTAATTCATTTTATTTTAGCTTCTTTTCAAATGTTTAACTGATCATATTAGATGTAAATTTCCAACTGGGCGAAAAATGTCCGGACCAGGATTCGAACCCGGGATCTTCTGGCTGAAGCCGCCAGTGCTCTGCCATCTGAGCTATCCCGGACGATTCTGGTCGAACTTTTTCACCCAGCTAACCTTGATGATTAGAGCATCTGGTCTGAAACCTGGTTCAGCTCAACAGAATAAACCTCAGGTAATGGAACTCCAGAAATCGCAGTTATGTAAATATCGCATATGTTGAAAATTAAAAATTAAACAAACGTTTTAAATATTCCACAAATGTCATTTGGATATAAGTAAAAACTGCATGCTTTGTTTTTCCAGTTTGTTTTAGTTATTCATCATCTCCCTAAACTTCTTGTTTTCAATTAAAAAAAACCGAAATTGTATGTAAAAGCCATGCAGATACTTTCAGTATCATTTATTTTACTCATTTAAACCTAAATATAACAAAAAACATCATATATATAGGCTTACACTACCGGGATAATCCTATGTTCGACATCGCCTATACTTTGATCCACTGTGTGGCGGTTCATAAACAGCTCTGCTAGAGAAACATTGGTAGCAGAATTGGGCGTAGCATGTTGTGCTAATAAGAATGATGCAAGTCTAGTATTCCAATTCCCCAAAACAATTCTTCGAAGTGAATCTGTTGTTGTCTGCACCATCCGTTCTGCTTGTCCGTTTGATAAAGGATGTCCAGGAGCTGTGAATGTATGATGGATTCCGTTTCTCATAAGGAACCGTTCAAATTCAGACGATGTGAATCCAGGTCCGTTATCTGAGATTATGGTGTCAGGAATACCATGTGACCCAAAAAGCTTCCTCAAAGCTTCAATAGCACAAGGTAAGTCTGTTGACGATACCTTAATAACCTCTAGCCATTTTGAGTATGCATCAACGACAATGAGGAAAAGGGATCCCTGAAAAGGTCTAGCATGATCGATGTGGAGTCTTGACCATGGTTTTTTTAATGCATTCCCATGTTCCCAGTGTCTTAGGAGGTGCATGTCGTATTTGTTGACAAATGTTGCACTTATTTACTGTGTCTTCAATTTGACTATCCATCTTTGGCCACCACATGTAACTTCTTGCAAGGCTCTTTGTACGTACGATGCCTTGATGTGAAGTGTGGACAGTGGCCAATAGGTGTTCTTGTGTCTTCCTGGGTATTATGATCCTGCATCCCCATAGGAGGCATCCTTTGTGGGTTGAGATTTCCGGTCGCCATTGGAAATACTGGGTGAATTCTGCGTCTGGATTTTCAGCTGGCTACCCCCTCAAAACCCAGTTGAGCACTCGAGCTAAGATAGGGTCTCGCATAGTCATCCGTGCAATATCTTTGGCTGAGATGGGAGGCTTGTCCAAAGCCTCCAGGAGTAATACTTCATTAGGAGATGTCCCATGATGAATCATCTGCGGGTGAGGTAAACGATTAAGTCCATCTGCATTTGAAATCAATTTACCAGGTTGGTATATAAGATGGTAATCATATGAGCTTAAAGCTAGGGACCAACGCTGCATTCTTGGGGACAACATTGTTGGTGTGGGTTTATCGCTGGCCAGAAGGCCCAATAAAGGCTTGTGGTCAGTTCTTATTTCGAATTTCTGCCCATAAAGGTAGTTGTGAAACTTCTTAACCCCTTGAATGATGGCCAAGGCTTCTTTGTCTATCTAGGCATACCGACGCTCTGTTGGGTTTGTAGCGGGTTAACTGTGATTGTGCAAATGTGTAGACACAAGAATTTACAACTATTATTTTAGGTAGATTTCGTAAGAAATACTACCTATTGCAGTCGTTACCATGGTGCGACTTTTGAAAAATTCCTTCATAACTTTTCATTATAGAACCCCAGGAACCCAAAACCACCCCCACCTAAAAAGTTTATATATATATATACCGGGTGTCCCAAAAAGGACTGACTGATTTTAAAATTCAATAACTTCCAAACGGTGACAGATATTTAAAAAATTCTTGCAGGAGGGTTATGCATAAAGTCAAAAGTTTTTTTACAGTGATTTTCGATTTTAGTTCGAAGTACAAACAAAAGATGGCGCTGCGATCCATAGAGGCTAAATTCAGGCTCGATTTTTGGTACTTCGTGGCCCGGATAATACATTTCCATCTCCTTTTTCTTCATGGAACAACAGAAAAGACCAAAAATCGAGCCTGTATTTAGCGACTATTGCTTACAGCGCCATCTATTGTTTGTAATTCGAACTAAAATCGAAAATCACTGTAATAAAACTTTTGACTTTATGCATAACCCTCCTGCAAGAATTTTTTTAATATCTGTCACTGTTTGTAATTTATTGAATTTTAAAATCAGTCATTCCTTTTTGGGACACCCGGTATATATATGTATGTATGTATGTATGTACTAAATTTTGTCCGCACGATAAAAGTCGCAATTATGCACGAATCATCTTCAAACTCGCCAACAACTTTGAGATGGCTAATATCTCGGCGGGGATTGAAAATGGGCGAAATCGGCCCAAGAGGGTGGAAATGGAGAGGGTTCAAAATTTTGAATGCTGTCTTAACATGATTCTGATAAAACCAGCTCTTACACAACAATGGTAGGAAAAAAATAAAAGTTTTTCGTTATAGCAGTTGCCAACAATTAAAAAAAAACAAATAATAAAATTCTCACCACAACAATTACTTTTCTTTTGCAAAATTTTCACGTGTAAAATTAAATAGTTTGACAAATTGAAAACAAATTGAATATTACGTCATAAGTTTCCTAGAGCAAGATTTCAGCATGAAAACTCAAAATAAATAGTTTGACGAATTAAAAAAATATGTATATTGCGTCATATTGGAAATATAATGGACCTCAGCAGGTGAATATGTAACGCCATGTAAGTTTGAAGAAACGTATTAAAACATGATAAAAACCCGACTATGGAAATATTAACATATTTTAACACTTTAAGGTTCTCTGAATTTTTTGTAGCCATTTTTTAAACCTATTCCATATATATGTGTGTGTGTATTCGTGTATATTACAATTTTCACAAAAAGTTTAGCTCCCTACAGCTCGCTCTTTGTGAAGAAACCGGGTTTTATCTCTAATCTTGATTTAAGTTTTGTTGGAGAATTTAGTACTTAACATCGAAATCTACCTCCGCCTGTAGGCCCGAGCCGGCAGAGATTTTTTTATTTATATTTCCTGTAACCTAGATGCAAACTTTTTAACTGCCAGTTTAACTGACTTTTTGTTTTGTAGTAGCAGTGTATCAACTCAACTTGTAATATGAATGATCTCCTGTAACCGTACTTCAGTCAGTCTTGTGTAGCCGCTGCCTTGGTTGCAAGCGAAGAATGTCACGTTGTAGTTTTCAAGTTTCAATATAAGTTGTTTTGTTTTAGCGAGTCTATTAATTTTTCCAGCAATCTACACAGGTATATCTCACAACAATTCGCAGACATGGAAGTCTATTAGGTAAATGGTCGACTGAAACATATAGCCGCCATAGTGGTGACCCTAAAAGAAATGAACACGGCGACAAGTAGTATCAGAATCTATCTACATCCTGAAGATAATATCATATTTCTTCAAAAACAGCACTTCAATCTTCAATCACCTAAAATGAAGGTCGTCCATCTAACCGTCTGCTTGTTTAAAAAAAAAAGATTTACCACACGTGTGTGCGGGGCCGTGTGCGTAATGTAATACCTGATATCTGTTTTTTTTTACACACGTGCGTGCGGGGCCGTGTGCGCGAAGTTTAAATGGTGTCTGATCCTCATAAATATTTTCCTTTCGATCGGTAAGTGCATTTAATTCTAATATTTTGTCCCCATTTTAATTTAATGTCAACATATTCTTTTTACGAATTTTTTTCGGCCGCTCATGTCTGTTGATATATTGAAATCCCTTGCTCTGTCACGGGTGCTCTAATTTGGCTCATTGCCATGAATTGCAGAAAAGGGCGGCAAATTATTCTATTTTAAATATTGTACATGTTGTAATATATCTCTTTTCTATTATTTTGCCTGTATTTATCTTGTATTCAATAATATCGTTTTAACCATGCCCGACGACGTATCTGCTGAGCCCGCTTGTCAGATTTCCCATGTGGGAGTTAAACCTCCACCTTTCTGGAAAACTAACCCCTCATTACGGTTTTGTCAACTGGAGGCCCAATTTGCCTTGGCAAAAATTACATGCGAATCTACTAAATTTAACCATGTGGTGGCGTCAGTTGACACTGATATCCTCATCTCGGTCAGTGATATAATTACCAATCCTCCAGGCGCAAGCCATATGAAGCTTTAAAAAAGCGTTTAATAGATTCCCATTCGGAAAGTGCAGAATCACGTATCCGAACGTTACTGCAGGGTGTGGAGATTGGTGACTTGCGTCCATCGCAACTACTTGCGCGCATGCGAACTCTGGATGGCGATACTGTGGGAGAGTCACTTTTGAAATCCCTCTGGCTCTCACGCCTGCCCACGACCACGCGCTGCATCGTTGGCGCATTGAGTGATGCATTGCCGCAATTATCTTCTGTTGCAGACAAGATCCATGATCTTGCTATTTTTCCGCAGATAAATGCTGCAGGTAGTAGTGCACCCACCCCTTCTTCGTCCCTGGAATTACAAATTAAACAGTTAACTCAACAGGTTAGTGAGTTAACCACAAAAATTAATCGGCATAGTCGCCCAAGAGAGCATCATTCTCGTGAACGTAATTTTCGTCGCAGCAGGTCTAGGAGACGCTATAAAGAGCCTGCAAGTAATCTTTGTTTTTATCACACAAATTTTGGCTCAAAGGCTAGAAAATGTACTTCCCCATGTAATTACCGCACGGAAAACTAAACCGGCGATCGCACCAGGGCCATAATCGTGACCGCCGTGCAAATCACATTCTTTTGGCCGACCCTACATCAAAATTAAACTTCCTCATCGACACCGGGGCTGATATTTCAGTTTTGCCGGTAAGTTATGCCAAACGAAATGCTGTGAATGAGGGTTTGGTACTTTATGCTGCAAACGGCACAAAAATAGAAACATTTGGTACCAAGCTTTTAACCCTTGATCTAAATTTACGCAGAAATGGAGGATATTCCATCTGCGTTTTGATCACGTGATCAAGGTAAAAACGTCTAGCGTAAAGAAGGGAAGGCTCCGTAGACGTGTAATGTAAATCCCCGCTAGCCAATGAAACAGTTCATCAGGCAAAGCAGTAGCATCTTCCCTTCTTATCAGTTACAAGTTCCTTGGGTAAATTACCGGTATCACGTGACTTTTTTCAGCCTCGAACCCATATTTGGAATATTCTCCATTTCACATAGTCATTTGTTGTTGCAAAGGTTAATCAGCCAATTAGTGGCATAGATTTCCTTAAGAAATTTAATTTACTCGTTTATGCCAAAAACAGTAGCATTATTGATGCTGTAACTATGTTATCGTCACAGGGAAAGGTTGCTCGGATGGCGGGGAGCAGTACTTTAAGCGTCCTTCTTGGTCCTTCCAAATTTGATAAAATTTTGTCCGAATACCGTGAGCTTACTAACCCTTCACACATATGTAAGGAAAAGCAGCAGCAACCTATTTTCCATTTTATCGAGACTAAAGGACTCCCGGTTTTTTCCAATCCGCGTCGTTTATTGCCGGAGCTCTTTGCGGCTGCTCGCCAGGAATTTGAGTTTCTTTTGGCACAGGGCATCGTGCGCCCTTCTAAAAGCCCATGGGCAAGCCCACTGCATATGGTCCCAGAGGCCAAGGGTACCTGGCGTCCCTGTGGTGATTACAGACGTCTCAATTCCTGTACCATTCCCGACAGATATCCACTCCCCCATATTCAGGATTGCACTCAAATATTTCACAACAAAAATATATTTACAACACTGGATTTGGCTCGCGCTTATCACCAAATTCCAGTTAACCCAGAGGATGTTCCTAAAACCGCCGTCACAACTCCTTTCGGCTTATTTGAATTTTGAGTTTACACCTTTTGGCTTGAGAAATGCTGGACAAACTTGTCAGCGATATATGCATGAGGTTTTAATAGAGTTAGACTTTTGTATCCCCTATTTGGATGACATCCTCATTGCATCTGCGAATGAGGAGGAGCACGAATGTCATCTGCGGCAGATTCTGGATCGTCTCCGGCAACACGGGCTAAAATTAAACCCTGCTACGTGCATTTTGGGAAAATCTTCTGTTGCTTTCCTTGGGTGTCTCATAGCACCTTCTGGCGTACAACTGCTCCCTCAGAAAACTAAAGCTATAGTCGATTTCCCAAAGCCTCAAACAATTGTTGAATTGAGACGTTTTTTAGCCATGATAAATTTTTACCGCCGTTTCATTCCTCAGGCTGCGCGTGCTCAAGCCCCTTTACATAAATTGCTTAAGGATTCTAAAAGAAATCACAAGCGTCCGGTACGTGGAACGATGTTTTGACACAGGCTTTTGAGACCTGTAAACTTGAACTTATAAATTGTGCAGCACTCGCGTATCATGCTTCCCATCAACAGCTCACTGTGCTGATGCTTCAGACACGGCTATTGGAGCTGTGTTAAATGTCGTAAACAACAACGAATTACAACCACTCGCCTTTTTTTCACGCAAGCTGAGCCCTACTGAGCAGAATTACAGCACCTATGACAGAGAACTCCTTGCAATTTATTCTTCTGTTAAATATTTTAGGCATACATTGCAATGAAGGCATTTTATAATATATACCGACCATCGTCCATTAACATTTGCTTTTTCAAAAATATCAGATTCAAGTACCCCGCGGCAACACAGACACCTAGATTTTATTTCGCAATTCAGTACGGATATTAGACATGTTGCTGGATCTAAAAATATTGTGGTCGACACTTTATCACGCATTAATGATATCCACTTAGCCCCTGTTGACTTTTCATCCATGGCAGAAGAACAGGCTAATGATACAGAATTGACTAAGTTATTTTCAAATCCTGACACATCTCTCCGTTTCCAGAAATTGCATATTACTCCTGAAACTATACTCTATTGTGATGTGAGTACTGGCAAGATACGACCATACGTACCAGAAAAGTTCCGTCACATTGTCTTTAAAAGTTTACACAATTTATCCCATTCTGGCATCGGTGCTTCCCATAAGCTTATCCAACAGAAATTTGTGTGGTATGGTATGGCAAAGGATATTGCCAATTGGGCACGTTCATGCATGAGTTGTCAGAAATCCAAAATTCAACGATATACTCATAGCCCTTTACAACAATTTCCTGTCACATCAGAATGATTTGAACATGTCCATCTTGATATAGTGGGACAGTTACCTCCATCAGATGGATATACTTATCTGGTTACATTTGTAGACCGTTTTTCTCGCTGGCCGGAAGCGATTCCAGAAAAGGACATTACTGCCGACACCATTGCCAAAACATTCGTCAACCATTGGATTGCAAGATTCGGTGTCCCAAAAATTTTGACCACTGACCAAGGACGTCAATTTGAGTCCCTCCTGTTTTCTTCCTTAAGGAAAATGTTAGGCATTCACCGCATCAGGACGTCTCCATACCACCCAGCTAGTAATGGCCTCGTGGAACGTTTTTACCGTACTTTGAAGCAAGCCCTGAAGTGCCACAACCACGGACGATGGACAGAGTCCTTGCCTGTTGTACTCCTGGGCATTCGCTCCTCATTCAAAGAGGACCTCAAGGGTACTTGTGCTGAGATGCTGTATGGGGCAACATTATCTCTACCTGCTGAATTTTTGCAATCTTCCAATCCCACAGAACTGTCTCACACCGACCCTGCAACTTTCCTCCAGCACCTGTGTGACACCATGCGCCAGTTAACTCCGGTACCAACATCAGCACATAACAGAAACACTCCCTTTGTGCATCCTTCACTGGAGACATGCACACATATCTTGGTGCGCAATGACCCGGTAAAAGCACCATTGACACAGCCATATAATGGTCCCTTTCTCATTATCAAACGCAGTGCTAAGTGTTTTACTGTGCTTATAAGAGGGAAAGAAGCGGTAATAAGTATTGATCGCCTCAAGCCTGCCTTCCTCATTCAAGAGGACATAACATCTACGGCTCCAGTTGCCAATTCAAAAAACCTGCCAACTCGGCCTAATAGTCCATAATCTACAGAGGTTGCACCATCATTGCCAACCACTAAAACTATCCATTCTGGAAGAACTGTGAGGTTTAATCCTCGCTATCTATGATATTGTCAGTACCTGTGGTACTTGGGGGGGGGGGGGGGGGATATTGTAGCGGGTTAACTGTGATTGTGCAAATGTGTAGAGACAAGAATTTACAACTATTATTTTTTATTTATATTTCCTGTAACCTAGATGCAAACTTTTTAACTGCCAGTTTAACTGACTTTTTGTTTTGTAGTAGCAGTGTATCAACTCAACTTGTAATATGAATGATCTCCTGTAACCGTACTTCAGTCAGTCTTGTGTAGCCGCTGCATTCGTTGCAAGCGAAGAATGTCACGTTGTAGTTTTCAAGTTTCAATATAATTTGTTTTGTTTTTAGCGAGTCTATTAATTTTTCCAGCAGTCTACACAGGTATATCTCACAACAATTCGCAGACATGGATGTCTATTAGGTAAATGGTCGACTGAAACATATAGTCGCCATAGGTTCATCGTTCTTGAATAGAATGCCAGTGGAGCTTCAACTCCCTCTGACAATTTGTGGCTGAGGATAACGCCAACACCATACTGGGAAGCATCACATGTCAGGATGATTGGTTTCTTTTCATCGAAATGTGCAAGGAGGGAATCACTTGATAAGAGATTTTTAACCTTATGAAAAGCTTTTTCGTGGCTTTTCTTCCATTTCCACACTGCTCCCTTGTCTAGCAAGCGATGAAGAGGCTCTGCCACTATTGCTTTATTTTGTAGAAAAACGTGATAAAAGTTCAGTAAACCAAAAAATGTCTGGAGTTCCTCTATCTTTGTTGGCGTAGGGGCTTCTTGAATAGCTTTTATTTTGTCCTTTGTGTGTTTAATGCCTCTCTCGTTGATTTCACAACCTAAGAATTCAATTTTTGGAGTTCCAATAATACATTTATTTTTGTTTAAACGTAACCCAGCCTTAGAGAATCGACCAAGATCTTCACGAAATCGCTTGGCTAGTTCTTCTTCTGTAGAACCTTTGATCAAGACATCATCATAGTATGGAAACACTCCTGGTATGTTTGCGAGCAATGTCTCAATGAACCGTTGGAATATTCCAGGAGCTGTGGAAATGCCAAACTGGAGGCGATTGCACTTGAATGCTCCACGGTGTGTCACAACTGTTTGTGCCATGGCAGAAGATTCATCCACGACTAATTGCATATATGCTTGGGACAAATCAAGCCTTTATGAAATGTCGGCCTCCTGTTAAATCTGCAAGAATTTGATTTACTGCCGGTACTGGGTGTGGAGGGGTGCCCAAAGCCTTGTTGACTGTACATTTATAGTCACCACATAACCTAATCTCTCCATTAGATTTCAGGACAGGAACTACAGGAGTTGCCCAATCAGAGTAACTAACTGGTTCAAGAACTCTCTGGTCTTGTAATTGTTGCAATTCCTTCTAAATCTTGGGTCTTAGAGCAAATAGTACATTCCTAGCTTTCAGCTGAATTGGACGAACTGAGGGATCCAAATGTAACTTGATAGGTGTACCTGTAAACTTTCCCAGTTCTTCCTTGAAAACATCAGAGAATTCACTCAGGACATCATCCAAAGTATAATGTTGTAGTCTATGGATGCCTGTTACTTTTATTCCTAATGGTTCGAACCAATTTAGACCTAGAAATCCTTGACGTTTCTTTTTAGCAATAAGAAGTGGAAGTTCCCGGTCATATGAAGCATATTTAACCCTAACTTGGCACTGACCTAAGATTTCTACTGGTTGCTTATTATAGTCTTTGACAACGAAAGGAGACTTTTCCATCAGTGGAACATGGTGAGGATATAACTGGTCAAATGTACCTTTGTCAATGATGGATATTTTAGCTCCTGAATCTACTTCTATAACACACAGTGTATCGTTGATCAGGACGGTTTTTTTCATGTTTGGTGCTTCCACACTGTTGAGGGACACATTTTTCAAATGGACGGTGTATAAACTCTCTGTGTTAGAGGAATCAGAGTCACTATTTCACAAGTTCTGTTCATGTGCTGTTTTCCTAGAGAAATTTGATTTGTTCCGACAGACTCTTTGTATGTGGCCCTTCTTTTTGCAGGCATGGCATTCAACATCCTTAAATTTGCACAGTGCTCTTGGATGATTGCGTCCACAACCAGCACAATTTTCTTTCTGAGATTGCCTTTGATTTGGATTTTGTCTCCTACCAAGAGGCATAACTGAAACAGTTCCAGATCCTCTAATCTCTTTTACATGCAAATTAGCCGTTTCTGCCGCCAAAGCCTTATCTAGTGCTTGAGCAAACGTCAGTGATGTTTCGGCGAGTAAACGTCGTTGGAGGGCTTCATCTCTCATATACCGCACACCAACCAAATCTCGCAGCATGACATCTAACGACGCGCTGAAATTACAGTGCTCGGATAGCTTCCGTAATTCTGCAATAAATGCACTTGCACTTTCTTCCGACTGTTGATTCCTTCGATAAAATAAAAATCGCTGGAAGATCTCCGAAGGTTTTGGGGAGAAATGTACTTTAAGAAGTTTTATTAGCTCGTCATAAGGCTTAGTAGTAGGTTTTTCAGGGGACACGAGAGAACGGATCGTTGCGTAAGTCTTCGCCCCGTACATACTCAAAAATATGTCCCTTTTTACTTTCTTCTATCTTTACAAGAAAGTATTGGATTCATGAAAATTTTCGAATTCCGGTTTTCGACGGATTTACACGTTTTAGGGGTCAGAGAACCCGAAAAACATGTTTTTACAAAATGTCTGTATGTAAGTCTGTCTGTCTGTCTGCGTGTCTCTGTGTGACACAAATTTTGTGGGCGCTCTATCTCAAGAACTAGTGCACGGAATTTAATAAAAATTTATATCCAGTTAGTCCCTGATACAAATTGATGCTGATTAGTTTTTGGTGCAAATCGCTCAACAGGTGGCGCTGCTATGCTGCATTTTTTACGATTTCCGCAATGGCTCTAACTCAGGAACTAATGCACGAATTTTCATGAAACTTCAGATTAAGTTAGTCCTTCATATGACTTGAAGTTGATTACGTGTTGGTTTAAATCGCTCAACAGGTGGCGCTGCTGTGCTGCATTATTTTACGATTTTCGCAATGGCTCTATCTCAAGAACTAATGTACGGATTTTCATGAAACTTCAGATTCAGTTAGTCCTGTATATAACTTGATGCTGATTACGTGTTGGTGCAAATCACTCAACAGGTGGCGCTGCTGTGCTGCATTTTGCCCGATTCCTGATATAGCTCTATCTCAAAAACTAATGCACGAATTTTCATCTAACTTCAGATTTAGTTAGATGCTGACACAAGTTGTTGCTAATTAGGTTTTTGTGTTAATCGTCCAATAGGTGGCGCTTCTATTCTGGCATTTTCATGATTTTCGCAATAACTCTATCTCAAAAACTAATGCACGGATTTTCCCCAAATTTCAGATTCAGTTAGACTTTGATATAAGTGGTTGCTTGGTGGTTTTGATGTAACATAGGTTTTGGTGTAAAGCATCTAGTAGGTGGCGCTTCTAGGCTGAATTTTTCTGGATTTACACGATTTCAGAGATAGCCATATCTCAAGAACTAATACACGGAATTTCATATCTTTAGAATCTTCATGATGGGCATAGATTGCCGTTTAATTTTGGCAGTGTGATAGCGAATTTTCAAGTATTAACATGTATGAGATAGAAGAAAGTTTTGGGATTGGTACATCCAACTAGTTTTTTTTTGGTTCAGTGATATTGTTTGCTTCTAAAAAGCATTTCAAGCGTTCATGGTAAGCATCCCACGCTAAAGGTTCCGATACGTCGAAAGCTCCAAGCTGCCGAAAGCAGTCATATCTTTACAAAATAATGTTGAAGGGGAAAAAAGTTCTTTATTGGAAAATAGCAAAATGTAGATATTACTCACAGTTCTGATGCGTCGGTTAGCGTTGCCTCAGTTAGGCCTAAAACATAAGCGTAGCTCTGATATTCAACAATTTTCGCAGTTCCCTGAATATTATTAGCTTAGCTGAACACTTTTACCTCGTCGCCAATTATTATGTATTAACTGAGACATAAATAGTTAATACTAATGCAACCTAAATCTATTTATTATACATTTTTTATAATTTTCATAACAGATGTATTAGTTTACTAGCCAGAAACATAGCTATTTATTTATTTATTGAATAACAAACATACGACTTGTGTGCTTGACTTGAGAGCCCGCTTATAAGTCGGAGACAAGATAGCACAAGGAAATATTACAAAACAAGAGAAATACACCCTGGGAGTTCCACACAAAGTGTGTGCGCAATGGAACCAGCTGGAATCGAACCCACAAACTCTTACGCTCGCAAGCGATTAGCAGACTGGTGCTTTGACCATTCAGCCACAGAGTCCCCGAAACATAGCTATCTAGCAGTGACAGTCAAGTATATTTACATAGTTCGTTCGTGCGGCCTGTTACCACTCCGGTAGCGTAAAAGTATGTTACAATACGTAACACTTTCAAGAAGCAGGTGTTTATTCTGCAGCAAGGCTTTGTGGTGTATAAGGGGGTTAAACCAACCACTTGTACAGTATAACAGATGTAAATTTTCAACTGGGCGAAAAAATGCTCGGACCAGGGTTCGAACCAGGGATCTCTTGACTGAAGCCGCTAATGCTCTACCATCTGAGCTATCCCGGACGAATCTGGTGGAAATTTTTCACTCAGCTAATCTTATTGATTATAGCATCTGGTCTGAAATCTGGTTCAGGTCAACAGAATAAATCGCAGGTAATGAACTCCAGAAATCGCTGGATACCTAATCACACTAGATTAATTTTAACACAATTATTGTGTAAAAATTGTGCTAAAATTAATCTAGTGTGATTACGTATCCAGCGATTTCTGGAGTTCCAGTATTAAAGATATACATGAAGTAAACATTTAAACATAACTTTCCAAGAAGCAAGTGTTTCTTCTGCAGCAAAGCTTTGTGGTGTATAAGGGGGTTAACCCAACCACTTGTAAAGTATAAGGAAAGGGCATGTTTACAAGCAAACACTTCCGTCAACCAATCTACTACTACATTTTTATCTTAGCGATCATTGCAGGAATCACACTTGGCGACGTAGGCCAATCATATCATAGATCTGTTAAATGAATCTGTTAAAGACAAATCAAATTCACGGAGTTCATGTGTATAGTAGGAGCAAGGGCGGCGCCACAGGGGGGTCCGGGGGGCATATCCCCCCCCCCCCCCGTCGGGCATACCTGCCCCCCCTCCCATCGGGGTCGAATTTAATCGTCGTCGGGGGAAAATGTTTGACTTGAGTCTAAAGTCCTGCATCGGGTCGGTTAACCCGATTTTTCCTGCACACGACCCCAGTCGAGTTGAGTCGGGTGCAGTTTAGTTTTAAAAAAGATCTTAGGTTAGTTTATAGAAAATTCGACCCACGAATAAGCTTACGGCTGATTTTTTTTCCTTTGGAAGTCTGAGTGGCTTGTCTATAATTTTTTCGGTTTAAGAATGGGTTTGATTTTTACGCGTCGGTCGTTATGGCGCTGATTTTTCAAAAAAGTGCCCAGAATTACATCTCAAATTAAGAGTCCTACATCGATTCAGGTTGTCCGATTTTACATACACCCGACCCGACTCACGGCTCGGATTGAGGATAAATTTTTTCGTTGTGGTTGGGTTTTGTTTCAGGTTCGGATGGGTTTGGGGTTGAGTTTTGATACCTACGAGTACTGTTGCCAGGTGTCCCGAATTTTCCGAAAATTCCCAATCCCAAATTACGTCAAATTTTTACGAGTTTAAACTAAATTAAAATTTTATTCCTTAGTCTGCGACGAGAAAATTTAAGAATTTAAGCACATGTAGGTTAAAGTCTGTCGTCACAACGGCCGGATGTTACCGAAAACCTTATACATTTTGTCTTGAACTCATTCATGTGCACTCCTGTTTGATGTTTATTCGATTGACCGCAAACTTGAGCGCCTATAAGAAATACGATTTTAAAAAGAGACAGGACGTGGAAATTCATCTGCTCACTTCGATCTTCTCATTAAAAAGCGTAGGGTAAGTATTTTTATAAATGAATGAGTAAATAAAAAGAGAGTTTTGTATATTATTCAAGCTAATTTAGTATCAAACTAAAAGTTTCTTCTTTGTTCAATTATTTCAATATACAGTAGTCTCATTTTAAAATAATATGGGTATTAATCTCTATTTAATATATAGAAGAGAAATGGAAGGTATAAATAAGAAAATAATTATGTACATAACTCCATTGTAAACTGTGGGAAGATGTATACATAGCAACAACTAAAATCTTGAATCGGGTCAGCTAACCCGATTCTACCCGAACGTGTTGACCATTGGCTCTAAAATTTTGCTGCAGATCGAGTTGATTAGTGTTTCCATTTTCCGGTCATCTCAGATTAGAGTTTTGTTTCTTGGGAGACGATTCGAGTTCGCCAAATTTTTCCAAAGAAAAGTGCATATTATTGTTACAAATGATAAAAAAAATACTTGTATATGAATTAGTAAATGTAGGCATTCATTTTTCGAAATATAAAAATTGATTTTAGGTATATGACTGCAGACTATTTTCCTAAATTGTTTTACATTTTGGATTGATTTTTTTTTTTTTTTCATTTCATGCTTAGGGTCAAGTTGCAGGCTCGAGAAAATATATTTTGTCAATTTTGGATCGGGCATAACTCGAACCGTGCAGGGTTGTAATTATTACACGAATTAACAATTCGTGTTTAGGGTCGTAGGTTCGTATTTAGAAATTTAAAAAATCGTGTAAAACAGAATATCGACTTACTTGATAATTTAAACTTGATTGTATTATTAGATTGAACAATTTTAATTAATAACTTATTAATACTTTGTAGAAAGAAGGCTGTGCGGGCCGAAATTTCTAGGTCCGGGCTCGGCCCGACTCATAGAAAGAAAAGTTCGGCCCGGCCCCGTATTATACACTTATACACCCTTATAGTGACTATAGGGGGTGTTGGCTTTGCCCGGCCTGGCCTGAACAAAAAACATTAATGACCGGTCCGGTATAAAAATTAAAAGTTCGGCCTGAGCCCGCCCGGAAAAAGTTAAAATCTCGGCCCGAGTGCGACGGAATATCCACAAAACATGGATTTTTACGTGGATTTTGTTTAAAAGTTCAGACCAAAAATACTAATTTTAACTTTTCTTTTTTTCATGTTTATAATCTTCATTTTTAAAGATGCGCTCTTAGTTGCGATATAACATTATTTTAATGAATCTCTATTTGTATGTAAATGTTTCAGTTATAATTAATATTTTTAATCAAAAGATTTTATGTATTGGAGACTTAAAAATCTGAAAAATGCTATACAGTAAAACCTTCTATGACGGAATCGCATAGGAAAGAAAAAAAAAATGCGTTATAAACAAGTCTCTTCTTAGCAGGTGTAAATGTATTGTATTCTTTTCTCACGTATTACTGCATTCATTTTGCATGGATTAATAAATTTTCCCATATAAGACAGGATTCCGCCATAGGCTGGTTCTTTTTCACTCGTTTTACTGTATTTCAATATTATTGCCTAGAAATCTACTATTCTTTAAAACGAATAAATTTTAAAGTTTAATTGTAGAATAATGTCTATTTAAAAATATATACACTTTTTTTTAAAAAATTTGGGCCGGGCCAAATTTTACTGATTTTTGCACGGACCAGGCCATGCCGAGAGACAATGATTTTCATGAAGACCTAGGAAGAATGAAACTAGGCCTGGACCTTAAATCGATTTAACTCTTAAATCGATTTAAAGCTTACATTGGAAATCCGATTTAACCATTGGTCTTAAATCGATTTAAGTTAAAATCGGAAATCGCGATTTAGCTAATGTCAAATCGCGATTTAGCCAATGTCTTAAATCGCGATTTAGCCATTGTCTTAAATGCGATTTAGCCATTGTCTTAAATCGTGATTTAGCCATTGGCTTTAAATCGATTTAAAACAAAATACTGATTCAGAGATAACATCGGAAAAACGATTTATCTACTTTGATGTACATCGGAAAAACGATTTATCTACTTTGATGTATCTACTACTTACATGACAAGCTGGTGTTAAATCGATTTAGGAGGATCCGATTTAAGCAAACATCGCAAGCCTCAATGCTTTCCGATTTAAGAAAAACAAGGCAAGCTGGTGTTAAATCGATTTAGGACGATCCGATTTAAGCAAACATCGCAATCCTCCATGCTTTCCGATTTAAGGAAAACAAGGCAAGCTGGTGTTAAATCGATTTAGCAGGATCCGATTTAAAAGAACATCTCCGATTCAAGAAAAAAGCGATTTAAGAAAACAATGATTTAAATAAGAATTGATATTTATTTATTTTGTAAACAAGATTCAGAGTTTACGAGATTGGAATGTGTATTTTTCAGAAATTAAGAACTTATATAGTGGAAAGTTGAAAGGAAAAAGTAATGTTTAAATCTTAAAATCCAAATTCATCGAATTTCAATTTATATGCTAATGCAATCTTTTGATGATAAATTAAGTTTTCACATATTTGAATAATATTGCAATATGTATTTTTTATTTTCCAATATTCTGTAATTAATTAAAATGTTTTAAAGTAGAATCCTGCATTGTTTCAAAAGATTGTTTTCCTGAAATTCATTCAGCATTTATATGATTAAAAATAATAATAATAAAGTTTTATATTTAAAATCCAAACTCATCGACTTGCAGTTTATACTTTTATGCATTCTTATGATGAAAAATTCATTTTTGAAATGTTTTAGTAATATTTTAACATTTATTTTTTATATTTTCTATTATTTTGTAATTAATGGAATTATTTTAAAGTATAGTCATGCACTGTTTTGTGTATCACTATTTGGCCATGATCCACATGAAATATTTTTCTTTTACTAATAATATTTTTTTCCTGAAATTGATTGAGTATTTATGGTTGGAAAAAAAGAATAAAGTTTCATATTTGAAATCCAAATTCATCGAATTTCAGTTTTTATTTTTATGCATTCTTTTAATGAAACATTCATTTTTCACATGTTTGGGTAATATTTTAATACATATTCTTTATTTTCTATTATTCTGTAATTAATTAAAATATTTTAAAATAGTCATGCATCAGGTTTGACATCTGATTTCAATGCCAGTCACATGGATTGAGTATCTTGCTGAAATTGATTCACTATTTATATCCAAATTCATCCATTTTTAGTTTATATTTTTTTGCATTATTTTCATGAAAAATTAATTTTCATATGTAAGGGTATTATGGGAATATTTTAGTTTTAATTTATTATTATTTTGTAATTAATTAAAAATACTTTAATAAAGTTCTGTAATGAGTCAAGTAACTTTATTTTTACAGCAGAATGAGGGAAGGCTGGAGAAGGCATTCATTAGATTTTTCTGCAGATCTGCGATTTTCTGCTTTTTTGACGTTTTGTTATCATTAAAAAGAGATATATTTTAAGATTATATTTTATTACTAATCTTAATGGGTGGCAACGGCCGTGAAAAAAATCAGCAATTTCAGTAATGTGCTCCAAAGCTCACACTTTCAATCCTTCTCCATCCACTATATAAATGTCAGCATTTATGTTAAACAAATCTTATTATAATCTAAAAGTTAAAAAGATATAAAATTGCACCTTATTTCTCGTATCTTCCTCCCCCTCCCCCCTCCTTTTTTTTTTACTACTTTTCTCATCATGGTAAATGAATAGTTAAATTCATCATTGAATTCTTTTAATATGCTTCTGTTTTACCTCTAACTTTTTTAATCTGTGTCTGTAAAAAAAAAAAAAAGTATATGTAGGTTGTTAGCAATGAAGTGCTATTTGGGTGGACTAGGGGATGTCCCCACCCCCCTTAAGGAATTTAGATTGTAGCAGGCATAACAAGTCAGACAAAAAAAAAAAAAAAAAAAAAAAAAAAATCATTTTCTTTTATATTACTACTTATAGAATGAGTTTATAAAATGTATTACAATAGGTCACTAATTTTTAAAATGGAAAAAAAAAAACTAGTGTTTTGGGACATTCAAAGTTTTTTTTATGTGTAAAATGTACTACTTTTCAAAATTATTTGAAAAAATAAAAGCTAAGTATACTAAATAATACAGGAAGGGGGGGTGGGGGGGGGGCACATAAAGACCATATTTTGTTACTAAAAATTAAAAAATAGGCTTCCAGATTCTAAAATGTAAAATCGGTGTTAAATCGCGATTTAGCACTAAATCGCGATGTTAGATGGAAGATAAATCGATTTAAGAAATTTCTACATTGCCCAGTCCTAAATGAAACCTATCTCGGTACGAAACAAGGAAGTTAGGACCAGCCAGATCCTTCAGAAAAAAGTAAGGCTCGAGCCCGGCTGGTAAAGAGTAGTGACTGGCCCCGTCCAGACCCGACCCGGTTCGAGTGCCCTGCATGAACACAAGCCCGAGCCCGGCCCGTGCTGGCCTCTAAACTTTGGCTCTTCCGAAATAAGCATGAATTAAAAAAAAATTAACATCAACAAGACATTGTTTTATGATTGAGCTGATAATAAAATAATGAACTTTTAAACTCTAAGCTATTTTACATATTATCCTTTAAGGGTGTTCTCAAATCCAAAAGGGCAACTTTGTGACATAAGTTTTAATTTATTTTTGTTCGGAAATGCATGAAACTAGTAGGTGTTGTTGTTCAGAAACTATGCAATCGAACTGTTTTTTTTTTTTTCGTTTTTTTGCAAACGCGATAGATCTTTCAAAAAATAGTGTAAAAGTGGGGGTTTTGAACTGAATTTCAGCAAGAAAGAAGATAACCACTCAAGAAAGGCTGAAAAACGTCTTTGTCACGTGATCAGAATCACTTATAACTCAATATGTAATTTATTTATCAAAAAATGGAAAACACAGTTCGATTCCAAATCGCTTCCATAGTAAGGCCTCCCGATTTTATATCTTTCCGTTAAAAAATGAATTTGTAAATGTATCAAAACGTTTTGCGCTTGTTGAGCATAGCAGTTGAGAACAGCCTTAACTTACATTTTTTTCAGAATTTCGTATTTCAGTTTTAGTCTCGGATTTAAATTCTGTATGTTATCAGAAGTTAGAGGACCATGCTGTCTGGTTTCGATCAATATACACTCTAAAAAAAATACGTGAGTTGAAGGTGTTTCTTCAATTGCTTTTATTATTATTATTAAAACACGAAAATTTCTGTTTTGATTTGCCTATATCCCACCAAAATACAGAAAATTCATTAATCTAACGTAAGAAGTATCTTAAGTTGCAGTTTCGTCAAATCACAGAGGTGTTCCCGTAACTGTGCTGCATTTTACTTTTTTGTGTCATAACTGAATTTTTACGTAGGTTTTCCGCCAAAACACGAAAAGTTCGCGACCCGAAGCTCGCTTTTTTTTTTCTTTTTTTTTTTAATTCCCTAGTCAAAAGACGGAAATTACTTCAAATAACAGAAAAATCTGTTCCAACCTCAAGTGCGTTCCGGCAATTTGCTGTGTGTACTTTTTACTTTTGACGAAATGTTTTCTTGAGAGTGTACGTACTAATAATTGCGCTTTTTCAAAAATGGCTGAAATACAAAATAATGAAAAAATAAAACGCGGTATTCATAAAGTGAGCATTATTGTCATAAAATTACTGTTAAATATTTAAAAAACTCTAGTTCGTCTAATTAAATTCACACCACCATTCCTTTATGGATAAAGTATAATTCACGTAGATTCAATACGAAGAAAGGAAGCTAATACAGCAAGCTGTTAAGACGGAGCGACAAAGAATCGGAAGAAATTTCCAATTTAGACAGGTTTTAATCTTAGCAAGTATACTGTTTCTTTATGATTGTATAGCACTGTTTTCGCCGATATTGCGAAAATTTTCTGTTTAAAGCATTATTTCGTTACACTGGTTTCATTTTAACAGGTTTCATTGTAGTGCTTAGGATGTCCCGATTTTCAAGCGCCTCTTCCGCTTTTTTCCCATCTCTGTCCCGCTTTTTCTGATACTAGACCTGACAACACTACTTACAAGCCAAGTTCAAGTTCGCTCAATTTTACAAAAAGAAAGTCTAGACTATTGTTTTAGATGAAAAATTATATATTTAAATATGAATGAGTCGCTTTACATGTTTATTTTCTACATAAAAGATAGAATTTATATCAGAGATATATTTGCAGGCTATTTTTCATAACTGTATTAAATTATAGATCATTTTTGTGTAGAGTCGGGTTCGGGTTGAAGTGTTTCGGTTTAGGGTCAATAGAAAAGTTGTTGTCGATTTCAGGTCAAGTTTTGGGACAACGGAAATTTTTTGGTAGGTTTCGGATTCACTTTAAATTGAATGTTTGGGTCTGGTATAACCGAACACGCCCAGGAATATATTTCAGATGAAAAACTACGTATTTGAATATGGATGACTGCCCATGTTTATTTTTCATGACATGTTTATTTTTCTACATAAAAGATAACATTAATATTGGAGATATGATTACAGACTATTTTTCTATAATTGCATTATATTTTGGATCAATTTTCTCTGATTCCGGGTTAAAATTTGCAGGACTGCAATTTTATTTATTACCCGGGCAGGACTCTAGTTAGTTGTAACGTTTAACTGGTAGTTATCACGATGATACTTTCACTAACAAATTTAAATAATTTTAAATTAAAATAATTTTTGGTCACTTCATGCGTTTTCGATAGGGATTTGTCAATTTATTTTTTTTTTCAGTTACCTCCGACATTAAAATACATGGCCAACCCGGCCTGAACACAAACCGCGTTTCGAAAAAAATGGATTATCCACCTAACCTGATGCGGGATTCTTGCTTCTAGGCCTTTGCATTTTCTTAAGGGCGAGGTGGCCCGCAGTGGTTCGACTCATAACCGGAGGACTATTCGATACTTTGCCGATCACACACTGCTGTGTATGTGCCATATAAGTGCACGTAAAATCTGTAATATTGAATTATCTCTTATTGGGAGGATGCTCGGTGGAAGAAGAGTACGAAGCAGAGATTTTCCTTCCTGGTATTGCTCAAAAGTGTGGAAACTTTTTCGGTTGTGGATTCGTTCGCCTATAAAGATTAGGTGACTAGTGAGTGTTTCAAAAATAACCTTAAGAGCTATTTTTCACTTTATCTACAATATTCTCTGACAAGCTTCGATTCGAAATTTATGTTTCGAATAAAAATCGTTTTCATCTTTAATTTAAACAGCAGTGTGAGTGTTAGCGATCTGCGCGTTTCGGGAGATGCCAAATCCGGAATCAAAAATTTTATGTTTTTCAGGTGATTAGCCAACATATTCCATCTTTTATTTAAAAAACGAAAAAAAAAGAAACAAAGAAATGTTTCATTGTTCATTTGCTCTACTAATAAAGGTGAAAAGTTAAGACGACATTACCGTGGGAAAAAAACAATTCTAAAGTATAAATACAATCCCGGCCCGAATCTGCAGAAAAAATGGAAGACCCAGTGAGAATGAAGTGAGTTCAGGCTCGGACCAATTTTTTAAAAGCTAAAATTTAGCCCGAGTCCGTACCGAGTTTTCAGATAAAATTAAGACCGGACTGAGTTAAAAGAAAAAAACTTTTACCAAGCTCGGACTTCGGGACAGGCCCGGGCCAACACCCCCTATAGTCAGATATGACTATAGGGGTGTTGCCCGGGCTCGTAGAGACCTCTAATATATATTATGAATTCGGCCCCCCTGTTGGGGATACTGTGAATGAGTAAATAAAAAGAGAATTTTGTATAATTATTCAAGCAAACTTAGTATCAAACTAAAAATTCCTTCTTTGTTCATTAATTTCAATATACAGTGAGTAGAGTCTCATTTTATAGATATTAATCTCTATTTAATATATGAAAGAGAAATGGAAGGTATAAATAAGAAAATAATTATATACATACATAACTTCATTGTAAACTACGGGAAGATGTGTATATAGCAAATACTAAAATCTTGAATCGGTTCAGTTAACCCGATTCTACCCGATCGTGTTGGCCATTGGCTCTAAAATTTTGCTGTAGATCGGGTTGACTAGTGTTTCCATTTTCGGGTTATCTCAGATTAGAGTTTTTGTTTCTTGGGAGTCGATTCGAGTACGCCAAATTTTTCCAAAGAAAAGTCCGCCCCACCAGTGTCCGAGAGGTTCTGTGCTCTCGAAGCTGGCAGACGGGAGGTGCTGGGTTCGAACCCAATCGCGCCCGTCGACTCAATCGTTCGGAGTTTTCGTGGTTTTCTTTGAACCTTGGATTTCCATGCGCAAATACGGATTATGTTCCCTTAGAAAGCCCCCCCCCCCTCACGAAGGGCACTTCCCCCTCGAGTAGATAATCGGCCGTCAAAAATTAACTCAACCCAAAGAAAAGTCCAGATTATTGTTTCAAATGATAAAAAAAAAATACTTGTATATGAATAAGTAAATGTATGTATTCATTATTTGAAATATAAAATTGATTTTAGACATATGATTGCAAACTATTTTCCAGAATTGTTTTACATTTAGGATTGATTTTTTTTTTTTTTTCATTTCATGCTTAGGATCAAGTTGCAGGATTGAAAAAAATATTTTGCCGATTTCGGGTCGGGCATAACTCGAATCGTGCAGGGTTGTAATTAACAATTTGTGTTTAGGGTCGTAGGTTCGTGTTTAAAAATTAAAAAAAAAAAAATCGTGTAAAACAGAATATCGACTCACTTGATAATTTAAACTTGATTGTATTATTAGACTGAACAATTTTAATTAATAACTTAGTTATACTTTGTAGCCCTTTGTATGTCTGTATGGGCCGAAATTTCCAGATTCGGGCTCAGCCCGACTCGTAGAAAGAAAAGCTCGGCCGTACAAAAAACAGTAATCTGCCGACCCGGTATAAAAGTTAAAAGTTCGGTCCAAGACCAGCCCGGAAAAAATTTAAAATCTCGGCCCAAGTCCGACGGAATTTTACGTCGATTTTATTAAAAGGAGTTCGGACCAAAAATACTTATTTTAGCTCTTTTTTCATGTTTATAATTTTCATTTTTAAAGAAGGTTGCGATATACATTTTTTTAATGAATCTCTATTTGTATGTTAATGTTTCAGCTATAATTAATATCGTTAATCAAAAAATTATGTATTGGAGACTTAAAAATCTGAAAAATGCTATACAGTAAAATCTCTTTCTCTTTTCTCTATCTCTCTATTCTAAAAAAAAGTAACTACCGCTGTCACCGCCGCCGCCGCCGCCGCCGCCGCCGGTTTTGAATTTTTTGTGACCGGAGGTCTTTCTTCGTTAATATTAAGAAAAATAATGCATACAAAAATATGAAAAACAGTAGTATTATACAGAAATGTTTGATAAACACGCTGATGCAGACAGTTTTCAGATCGAAGAATTATTTTAAGAGATATTTAATGCTAAAGTTGGACAAAATCGTTCCACTAAAAAAGTTTTATAGGAGCAAAAACTGTTCATAGGAATTTAATCATTTTTAGATCATTTTATGCGTTAGAATTTGCCGGAGTGCAGATTGCTTTAATTTTTTTATTTTGACTAATTTTTTGAGGTTTTATTTCTATTTTAAATTCAGATTTTCAGCATTTCTAGAGATACTTTTAACAGATTTTAGAAAGTGATATTAATTTAAACTGTTGCCAACTGTATAAACAGAGGAAGCAATAATGTTTGCTTCAAAAAAAAAAATATTTATACGTGTAAATAAATTAAAAATTTATTTACACGTGACTATTATAAACAGAAAAAACATTTGGAATTAGAATTAAATAATTATGTACAAAAAGCAGGAACTTATTAAAAATTATGTCATAAAAACTATAATTACACGTGAATTTTAAGAGAGAAAGGAATTTGTAAAGCAATAAATTTATTAACATGCGTTAGAAGTCTTAAATAGGAGAAATTACGTCATATTTACGTCACATTACAGTTATTACATAAAATGAACACAAAATAACATTGCAAAACGGTTTAAATTTAGAAATTGTGCTAGACATTTAATTAATATTTTAAGAGGATACTTTTCAACTATTTTTGTTAGGAAAGCGCAAATAATATTTAATTTCTAACAGAAGTATTTTCACGTGAATATTAAAAAGACAAAGAATAGTTTGGTCCAAATTACGTCAGATTAAAAACGATTAATTTAAAATGTCTCATTTAAAAGAACTTTCTTTTCACTTTGTTAAAAAATACCAGGAGACAAAGACTCTCTTTACTTAATTTCTTTTATATTAGCTTATTTTGAAATGTTGTTACACGTGTCTACGTCATCAAGTTATTTTTATTTCGACGTTTTATTTGTATTTTTATTAATGTTGTACTAATTTATTTGTTTTTTCGTTATTTAAAATAAAAATTATGTCAATTTGTATAATTTGGCGAGTGGTTTGGCGATTTATATAATTTGGCGAAATGGGTCGACGGAATAATCAAGTAGTACTGCAACGGATTTGGCGTTAAAATTCCCCAATCAAAGAGAAATGAATAGAAATCCGTTTATAGAGAGATCGCCACTGTTTTTTAAATTATAATTCAATCTTTCGAAATCTTTTTAAAGCCGATCAAATTAGCGTGCATTTAGAGTCTACGGTGTCTGGACGGGGGTTGGCGAGCGTAGCTCGTAGGGGGCCGAGCCCCCTAGTATTCTAAAAAAAAGTAACTACCGCTGTCACCGCCGCCGCCGGTTTTGATTTTTTTGTGACCGGAGGCCTTTCTTCTTTAATATTAACAAAAATAATGCATACAAAAATATGAAAATCGGTGGTTTTATACAGAAATGTTTGATAAACACGCTGATGCAGACAGTTTTCAAATCGAAGAATTATTTTAAGAGATATTTAATGCTAAAGTTGGGCAAAATCGTTCCACTAAAAAAGTTTTATAGCAGCAAAAACTATACACGGCAGTGTAATCATTTTTAGATCATTTTATGCGTTAGAATTTGACGGAGTGCAGATTGCATTAATTTTTTTATTTTGACTCATTTTTCCAGGTTTTATTTCTATTTTAAATTCAAATTTTCAGCATTTCTAGAGATATTTTTTACAGATTTCAGAAAATTGTACTAATTTAAACTGTTGCCAACTGTATAAAAAGCGCAAGCAATAATGTTTGCTTCAAATTAAAAATTTATTTACACGTGACTATTATAAACAGGAAAAAAACTTTCAAATTAGAATTAAATAATTACCTATAAAAAGCTGGAACGTATTAAAAATTACGTCATAAAAAGTATACACGTGAATTTTAAAAGAGAAAGGATATTGTAAAATAATAAATTCATTAACATGCGTTAGAAGTCTTAGGAGATATTACGTCATATTTACGTCCCATTATAGTTATTACATAAAATGAACACAAAATAATATTGCAAGAAAGTTTGAATTTAGAAATTGCGCTAGACATTTATTTGATATTTTGAGAATTAATTTAAAATGTCTCCTTTAAAAGAACTTTCTTTTCGCTTTGTTAAAAAATACCAGGAGACAAAGACTCTCTTTACTTAATTCCTTTTATATTAGCTTATTTTGAAATGTTGTTACACGTGTATACGTCATCAAGTTATTTTTATTTCGACGTTTTATGTGTGTTTTTATTAATGTTGTACGAATTTATTTGTTCTTTCGTTATTTAAAATAAAAATTATATCAATTTGTATAATTTGGCGAGTGGTTTGGCGATTTATATAATTTGGCGAAATGGGTCGACAGGATAATCAAGTAGTACCGCAGCGGATTTGGCGTTAAAATTCCCCAATCAAAGAGAAATGAATAGAAATTCGTTTATAGGGAGATCGCCACTGTTTTTTAAATTATAATTCAATCTTTCGCAATCTTTTTAAAGCCTATCAAATTAGCGTGCATTTAGAGTCTGCGGTGTCTGGACGGAGGTTGGCGAGCGTAGCTCGTAGGTGGCCGAGCCCCCTAGTCTCTATCCTAAAAAAAAGTAACTACCGCTGTCACCGCCGCCGCCGCCGCCGCCGGTTTTGAATTTTTTGTGACCGGAGGTCTTTCTTCGTTAATATTGAGAAAAATAATGCATACAAAAATATGAAAATCAGTGGTTTTATACAGAAATGTTTGATAAACACGCTGATGCAGACAGTTTTCAAATCGAAGAATTATTTTAAGAGATATTTAATGCTAAATTTGGACAAAATCGTTCCACTAAAAAAGTTTTATAGCAGCAAAAACTATACATGGCAGTGTAATCATTTTTAGATCATTTTATGCGTTAGAATTTGCCGGAGTGCAGATTGCATTAATTTTTTTATTTTGACTCATTTTTTCAGGTTTTATTTCTATTTTAAGTTCAAATTTTCAGCATTTCTAGAGATATTTTTTACAGATTTCAGAAAATTGTACTAATTTAAACTGTTGCCAACTGTATATCTCTCTATTCTAAAAAAAAGTAACTACCGCTGTCACCGCCGCCGCCGCCGGTTTTGAATTTTTTGTGACCGGAGGTCTTTCTTCGTTAATATTGAGAAAAATAATGCATACAAAAATATGAAAATCAGTGGTTTTATACAGAAATGTTTGATAAACACGCTGATGCAGACAGTTTTCAAATCGAAGAATTATTTTAAGAGATATTTAATGCTAAATTTGGACAAAATCGTTCCACTAAAAAAGTTTTATAGCAGCAAAAACTATACATGGCAGTGTAATCATTTTTAGATCATTTTATGCGTTAGAATTTGCCGGAGTGCAGATTGCATTAATTTTTTTATTTTGACTCATTTTTTCAGGTTTTATTTCTATTTTAAGTTCAAATTTTCAGCATTTCTAGAGATATTTTTTACAGATTTCAGAAAATTGTACTAATTTAAACTGTTGCCAACTGTATAAAAAGCGCAAGCAATAATGTTTGCTTCAAATTAAAAATTTATTTACACGTGACTATTATAAACAGGAAAAAAACTTTCAAATTAGAATTAAATAATTACCTATAAAAAGCTGGAACGTATTAAAAATTACGTCATAAAAAGTATACACGTGAATTTTAAAAGAGAAAGGATATTGTAAAATAATAAATTCTTTAACATGCGTTAGAAGTCTTAGGAGATATTACGTCATATTTACGTCCCATTATAGTTATTACATAAAATGAACACAAAATAATATTGCAAGAAAGTTTGAATTTAGAAATTGCGCTAGACATTTATTTGATATTTTGAGAATTAATTTAAAATGTCTCCTTTAAAAGAACTTTCTTTTCGCTTTGTTAAAAAATACCAGGAGACAAAGACTCTCTTTACTTAATTCCTTTTATATTAGCTTATTTTGAAATGTTGTTACACGTGTATACGTCATCAAGTTATTTTTATTTCGACGTTTTATGTGTGTTTTTATTAATGTTGTACGAATTTATTTGTTCTTTCGTTATTTAAAATAAAAATTATATCAATTTGTATAATTTGGCGAGTGGTTTGGCGATTTATATAATTTGGCGAAATGGGTCGACAGGATAATCAAGTAGTACCGCAGCGGATTTGGCGTTAAAATTCCCCAATCAAAGAGAAATGAATAGAAATTCGTTTATAGGGAGATCGCCACTGTTTTTTAAATTATAATTCAATCTTTCGCAATCTTTTTAAAGCCTATCAAATTAGCGTGCATTTAGAGTCTGCGGTGTCTGGACGGGGGTTGGCGAGCGTAGCTCGTAGGGGGCCGAGCCCCCTAGTCTCTCTATTCTAAAAAAAGTAACTACCGCTGTCACCGCCGCCGCCGCCGCCGGTTTTGAGTTTTTTGTGACCGGAGGTCTTTCTTCGTTAATATTAAGAAAAATAATGCATACAAAAATATGAAAATCAGTGGTTTTATACAGAAATGTTTGATAAACACGTTGATGCAGGCAGTTTTCAAATCGAAGAATTATTTTAAGAGCTATTTAATGCTAAAGTTGGACAAAATTGTTCCACTAAAAAAGTTTTATAGCAGCAAAAACTATACATGGCAGTGTAATCATTTTTAGATCATTTTATGCGTTAGAATTTGCCGGAGTGCAGATTGCATTAATTTTTTTATTTTGACTCATTTTTTGAGGTTTTATTTCTATTTTAAATTCAAATTTTCAGCATTTCTAGAGATATTTTTTACAGATTTTAGAAAGCGATATTAATTTAAACTGTTGCCAGCTGTATAAACAGCGGAAACAATAATGTTTGCTTCAATAAAAAAAAAAAAAAAAAATATTTATACGTGTAAATAAATTAAAAATTTATTTACACGTGACTATTATAAACAGAAAAAAAACATTTGGAATTAGAATTAAATAATTATGTACAAAAAGCAGGAACTTATTAAAAATTACGTCATAAAAACTATAATTACACGTGAATTTTAAGAGAGAAAGGAATTTGTAAAATAATAAATTTATTAACATGCGTTAGAAGTCTTAAATAGGAGAAATTACGTCATATTTACGTCACATTACAGTTATTACATAAAATGAACACAAAATAATATTGCAAAACGGTTTAAATTTAGAAATTGCGCTAGACATTTATTTTATATTTTGAGAGGATACTTTTCAACTATTTTTGTCAGGAAAGCGCAAATAATATTTCATTTCTAACAAAAGTATATTCACGTGAATATTTAAAAGAGAAAGAATAGCTTGGTAAAAATTACGTCAGATTAAAAACGATTAATTTAAAATGTCTCATTTAAAAGAACTTTCTTTCCGCTTTGTTAAAAAATACCAGGAGACAAAGACTGTTTACTTAATTCCTTTTATATTAGCTTATTTTGAAATGTTGTTACACGTGTCTACGTCATCAAGTTATTTTTATTTCGACGTTTTATTTGTATTTTTATTAATGTTGTACTAATTTATTTGTCCTTTCGTTATTTAAAATCAAAATTATGTCAATTTGTATAATTTGGCGATTTATATAATTTGGCGAAATTGGTCGATGGGATAATCAAGTAGTACCGCAACGGATTTGGCGTTAAAATTCCCCAATCAAAGAGAAATGAATAGAAATTCATTTATAGGGAGATCGCCACTGTTTTTTAAATTATATTTCAATCTTTCGAAATCTTTTTAAAGCCGATCAAATTAGCGTGCATTTGGAGTCTGCGGTGTCTGGACGGGGGTTGGCGAGCGTAGCTCGTAGGGGGCCGAGCCCCCTAGTCTCTCTATTCTAAAAAAAAGTAACTACCGCTGTCACCGCCGCCGCCGCCGCCGGTTTTGAATTTTTTGTGACCGGAGGTCTTTCTTTGTTAATATTAAGAAAAATAATGCATATAAAAATATGAAAATCGGTAGTATTATACAGAAATGTTTGATAAACACGCTGATGTAGACAGTTTTCAGATCGGAGAATTATTTTAAGAGATATTTAATGCTAAATTTGGAAAAAATCGTTCCACTAAAAAAGTTTTATAGGAGCAAAAACTATTCATAGGAATTTAATCATTTTTAGATCATTTTATGCGTTAGAATTTGCCGGAGTGCAGATTGCATTAATTTTTTTATTTTGACTAATTTTTTGAGGTTTTATTTCTATTTTAAATTCAAATTTTCAGCATTTCTAGAGATATTTTTAACAGATTTTAGAAAGTTATATTAATTTAAACAGTTGCCAACTGTATAAACAGCGGAAACAATAATGTTTGCTTAAAAAAAATATTTATACGTGTAAATAAATTAAAAATTTATTTACACGTGACTATTATAAACAGAAAAAACATTTTGAATTAGAATTAAATAATTATGTACAAAAAGCAGGAACTTATTAAAAATTACGTCATAAAAACTATAATTACACGTGAATTTTAAGAAAGAAAGGAATTTGTAAAATAATAAATTTATTAACATGCGTTAGAAGCCTTAAATAGGAGAAATTACGTCATATTTACGTCACATTTCAGTTATTACATAAAATGAACACAAAATAATATTGCAAAACGGTTTAAATTTAGAAATTGCGCTAGACATTTATTTGATATTTTGAGAGGATATTTTTCAAGTATTTTTGTTAGGAAAGCGCAAATAATATTTAATTTCTAACACAAGTATTTTCAGGTGAATATTAAAAAGAGAAAGAATAGTTTGGTCAAAATTACGTCAGATTAAAAACGATTAATTTAAAATGTCTCATTTAAAAGAACTTTCTTTTCACTTTGTTAAAAAATACCAGGAGACAAAGACTCTGTTTACTTAATTCCTTTTATATTAGCTTATTTTGAAATGTTGTTGCACGTGTCTACGTCATCAAGTTATTTTTATTTCGACGTTTTATTTGTATTTTTATTAATGTTGTACTAATTTATTTGTTTTTTCGTTATTTAAAATAAAAATTATGTCAATTTGTATAATTTGGCGATTTATATAATTTGGCGAAATTAGTCGACGGGATAATCAAGTAGTACCGCAGCGGATTTGGCGTTAAAATTTCCCCAATCAAAGAGAAATGAATAGAAATCCGTTTATAGGGAGATCGCCACTGTTTTTTAAATTATAATTCAATCTTTCGAAATCTTTTTAAAGCCGATCACATTAGCGTGCATTTAGAGTCTGCGGTGTCTGGACGGGGGTTGGCGAGCGTAGCTCGTAGGGGGCCGAGCCCCCTAGTCTTCTAAAACATCGCAGAGAAAAAAAAATAAATAATTAAATAAAAAAATAAATAAATAAAAATGCGATTTAAACAAGTTCCCTTCTTAGCAGGTGTAAATGTATTATATTCTTTTCTCACGTATTATTATATTCATTTTGCATGGATCAATAAATTTTTCCATATAAGACAGGATTACATCATAGGCTGGTTCTTTTTCACACGTTTTACTGTATTTTAATATTATTGCCTAGAAATCTACTATTCTTTAAAACGAATAAATTTTAATGTTTAATTGTAGAATAATGTCGATTTAAAAATATATACACTCTTTGCAAAAATTTTTGGCCTGGGCCAAATTTTACTGATTTTTGCACGGACTAGGCCATACCGAGACAATGATTTCATACAGGCTGGATCGAGACGGGACTAAAAATATCGGCTTATGAAGACCTAGGAAGAATGAAACCTGCCTTATCTCGGTACGAAAACAAGAAGTTAAGCCATACCCGGCCCGAGTGCCATGAATGAAAATAGGCCCGAGACCCGCCCGTGCAGACCTCTAAACTTTGTCTGTTTCAAAGTAAGCATGAATTTAAAGATTTTTTTTTTTTAGCATCAACAAGACTTTTATGATTGAGATGATATTAATGAACTTTTACATTCTAAAGCTATTTTACAAGCTTTCCTTTAACTTACATTTTTCTTCAGAATTTTATATTTCAGTTTTAATCTCAGATTTAAATTCTGTATCTTATCAGAAGTTAGAGGATCATCGATCATGCTGTCTGGTTTCGATCAATATTCTAAAAAAAATACGTGGGTTGAAGGTGTTTCTTCAATTGCTTTTATTATTATTATTAAAACACGAAAATTCCTGTTTTGATTTGCCCATTGTTCTCAAATCCAAAAGCGCAACTTTCTGACATAAGTTTTAATTTATTTTTGTTCAGAAATGCATGAAACTAGCAGGTGTTGATGTTCCGAAACTATGTCATCGAGCTGTTTTATCCGGTTTTTTTTTGCAAATACAATAGATTTTTCAGAAAAGAGTGTCAAAGTGGACGTTTTGAACCAAATTTCCACGCGAAACGAGAAAAATTAGTCAAGAAAGGATGAAAAACGTGTTTGTCACGTGATCCAAATCGCTTCTAACTCAATAGATAATTGATGGCTCCAAAAATGGAAAACACAGTGCGATTCTAAATCGCTTCCCTGGTCAGGCTTTCCACTTTTACATCTTTTCGTTAAAAAATGAATTTGTAAATGTGTCAAAACGTTTTGCGCTTGTTGAGTAGAGCAGTTGAGAACAGCCTTAACGTAAAAATTATCTGAAGTTGCATTTTCGTCAAATCACAGGGGTGTTCCCGTAACTGTGCCACATGTTACTTTTTTGTATCAGAAACTGATTTTTTACGCATATCTCTTTTCCTCCGAAACACGAAAAGTTTGCGAACTGAAGCTCATTTTTTTTTTTTACCCGACTGAAAAGAAGGGTTATGTGCTTCACGCGTATCCATGTATGTGGATTTCTTTATACCCTCGAAACATCCCAACGGCTGAATGGATTTTAATGAATGATGTCTCTATCGATTCGTCTTAACGGCCCGATGGTTATAGGCTAGGTTTTGTTTTTATAAATTCAAAATGGCGGCCGTAAAATACAAAATGGCGGTAGGGACGAAAAAAAATTACGCGCCCTATTGAGTGGCCTATCATTGGGTAGGTCTTTCAAAATGAAGGCGATGCTTCATTGACTATTTTACAATCAGGAGTTCCGTTAAAATATTATACAACCTGGAAGTTGTGTATGTATTGTGGATTTCTAGCTTTACTGCAACTCTAACCATCATAGACATCTATAGACCTCATCAAAACAGTGCTTATAGATAGGAACTAACAGTTAAACACAATTTAAAAGTCATCAATACAATTAAATAAAAAAAATAGGTAAGTAATATAAACAAGTAATATAAAAAAATATATTTTAAGTCAATTTCTACTTAGGCCAATAAGAGAATTTTTTTTCTCCCATTCTTCTTTCCTTTTGAGTGGCGCTTAAAAAGCCTTGATCAAGAAGAGGGCTCTCTGGGTCTTAAAAAACCTTGATCAAGAAGGAGGCTCTCTCGATTATTGAAAATTAATTAATTTAATTTAATTAATGAATTAATATTTGAAAAAACTGGATTAACATCAAGTGCCATCCAGTACAAGTTAAAAAAAATTTAGTTGAGCTTGATTGGATGAATAATAAGTATTTTATTAACGATTGAAAATTTGAACAAGATATATATAGCGAGAGTGTGAGCTAATAGTACACTGTTAAAAATATCGTAAAAAATTACCTCTGTTTTTAAAGGCTATCTATTTTCTGACCAATGAGAATACTCCATAGGCGTTTATAAAGCATTCTCATTTGTCAGAAAATAGATAGCCTTTAAAAACAGAGGTAATTTTTCACGCTATTTTTAAGTGTAGGAATTGAAAAAAAAATGTTTCACATTGATGAGAAATAATTAATTAGTTCGCTTTTTACGCAGTCGGGTTTTTTGATTTTTTAAATTTAATTGTTTATTTAGTTCTCCAGTCAAAACACGGAATTTTCTTCAAATAACAGAAAAATCTGTTCCAGCCACAGGCGCGTTCCGGCAACTTGCTGCCTGTGCTTTTTACGTTTGGCGAAATGTTTTCTTGGGAGTGTATGTAATAATTGCGCTTTTTCTTAAACGGCTGAAAGGCAAAATAATGAAAAAAATAATAAAACACTGTAACATATTATTCAGAATCCGGGGTGGAAACTATTCTTATGTTACGAAATAAAACTGGATAACTTATCATAGATTAATAAGTTTTAATATTTACATCCTATTTACATGTTACTATTTACAAAATAACTCAGTTAATTTTAAATACAGCATAGCACAAATGCCTTGTCGGCAACCACTTTGTAAACATTCTTCTCTCTCGTCAAGTCCAATTTACTCAGCTTGTCAGTTCTTTTGAAGGAAAAGAAAAAAAAGAAAAGGAGAACAAATATGATGGAGTGCGTATTGTTTGAGCGTTACACTCTTCCCCTCACACTGCATTACTGGTCCCTCAGATGCAGTGTGCATTTCCTGGGTGGATTCCTTCGGGATGCTTTCTGGTGCCTAAAATCCTCTACGGCTCTCGTGTTTTGTGGCCCTTTCGTAAATATTTGCTGGCTGGGCGTCTGATGTTTCCCGGGTCTGCCTCTAGGACGAATAAAGCCTTTAGAAGATCCACCATCATCTTGCGTGTAAGGACACAAAGCTGATATATGATAATTTCCTAAGGGAGAAAAGGGGTTTTCTTTAGTGGCAATGGTATAAGAAGTAGGAGATCTTTGTTTTAAAATAACATATGGGCCATCTCGACGGGGCATGCATTTAGTTGTTTTGTTATTTTTCTTTTGACTAATCGGATGCAAAGTAACCCAGACGTGGTCACCTGGTTTATATTGTTCAGAAGCTTTTAAATGTTTGTCAGCATAATATTTATGCTTATCTTGGCTTTGTTCTATGCGATCTCTTATCTGCATAGTAATTTTAGCAAAGTTTTTTAAATAAGGAGTTATTTCGGGTATGAAATTATCATTCGCAATTACAGGGCGTAAGTCATGAGCAACATCATCGGAGGTACGTAATTCACGACCGAACATTAAATATGCAGCTGTGTGACCTGTGGAACTACATCTTGCAGTATTAAGGGCAAAACGGATTACTGGTAATTTTTCACTCCAAGTTGTATGATCATCTCCAACTAGCATCGCTAAGCGGGGTTTTAGATCTCGGTTTTTTCTTTCAACCGGATTTGCTTGAGGGTGGTACACCGGAGTTAAACTTTGATCTATCTTTAAGAGAAAACAAACTTGTTGCATCACAGCACTGATGAATTGCGGACCATTGTCGCTAATGATTTTTCTTGGAAAACCATATCTTAAATACACTTCCTCAATTAAGGTAACAGCACATTCCGTGGCTGTTGCGTTATTTAATGCAAAAAGTTCTACCCATTTTGTGCTACAGTCTTCAATTATAAAAATCCACTTTTTCCCATCTGCTGTTTCTGGCAAGGGTCCAAATAAGTCTATTGAGAGGGTCTCAAATCTTTGACTATGAACAGGTGTTTGTAAAAGTCCAGCAGGTTTTTGGTTACTCGCTTTATAACGAATACACTCTACACAATGTTTAACATAATCTGCGATATCTTTTCTCATTCCGGTCCAGTAATATCTCTGGGATACTCTGTAATAGGTTCCCTCGGCTCCATAATGGCCTGCGGTCGGTGAATCATGGTAATTCTTCAAGACTTCTTTCCGTTCTTGAAGAGGAACAACCAATTGTGCTTCTTCTGAATCTGATTCTGGAGAGTAACGATATAAGACTCCTTGGTTTAAGAGGTAATCACGTTCAGTCCAATTAGCAAAATCTGTATTATTTTCTTTAGATTCAAACGCTACGATAATTTTCTTTAAATCTTCATCCTTTAATTGCTCTTCTCGGATATCTTTAGGAGATCTAATAGGCATATCAATCGAAATTGTGCAAATTTCACAAGAAGGTTCTTCATGACTGCAAATAGGTCGAGACAACATATCAGCAACAACGTTTGCTTTTCCAGGGATATATTCAATCTTGAGGTTGAAAGATTGTAACTGCAAAGCCCATCGGGCTAGTCTGCCTGACGGTGACTTTAAACTCATCAGCCATTTTAGGGGTTGATGATCGGAGGCAACTGTTATTTCATGTCCTTCAATATAGCCACGGAATTTATTTAAAGCCCAAATGACAGCAAGTGCTTCGCGCTCGGTGGTAGAATAGTTTCTTTCTGGTGCAGTTAACAAACGACTTGCATATTCTATTGGATGCTCTTCTTCTCCCTGACCCTGGAGGAGGACAACACCTAGAGCATATCCACTGGCATCTGTACGAAGAAGATAGGGCTTGGTCGGATCATTTTGTTTTAGTACTGGAGGATTGATTAATGAACTTTTCAATGTTTCGAAAGCGCTTTGTTCTGCTTCTTCCCACTTCCAAGTTGCATCTTTCTTCGTAAGATTACTTAGAGGTTTAGCTATATCTGAAAATTTGGGAATAAAACGTCTGTACCAGGAGCAGGACTGCAAAAAAGATTGAACTTGTTTTACAGACTTAGGAGGAGGCATTTGTTGAATTGCAGCGGTTTTTCCAGGATCAACTTCGATTTCAGAGCTTGTTATCCAATGTCCTAAATATTTAACACGGGGGCAAGCAAAATTGCATTTTTCACGATTAACATACAATTTGAATTCTGATAGTTTATTAAAAACTGCTTCTAAGTCAGACAAATGTTTCTCAAAACTTTCCGACAAAATTATAATATCATCTAAATAAGACAATATAAAGATGTCTTTGAGGGACTTTCTAAAGTTATCTATTAATCTCTGAAAGGTTGCTGGGGCATTTTTCAATCCAAAAGGCATTCTAATGTACCGAAAAGCTCCGAATGGACAAATAAATGCAGTTTTGTCTCTATCAGCAGCATTTACTTCAATTTGGTGGTATCCAGACTTCAGATCAATAGTGGTCATATAAGGGGTATGTTTGGCTTCATGGAGCAAATCATCTATTCGCGGTAATGGATAATTATCTGCCTTTGTGATGGCATTCAATTTTCGATAATCGATGCAAAGGCGAATTTTTCCATTTGGTTTTGGGACCAATACTACAGGAGAGGCATAAGGAGACTCGCACTCTTCGATTATACCCTTAGAGAGTAATTCGTCTAATTCTTTACGCAAAATTTCCTTTCTCGCAGGTGACATGCGGTAAGGGGGTACTGCTACAGGAGGATGTGATCCAGTATCAATATAATGTTTAACTTTAGGTGTAGCCTCTTCCCCTAGTTGGAAGCTACTAGTAAATTTTTCAAGCAGTTCATTCAACCTAACTTGTTGCTCTGAAGTGAGATGTCTACCTTCATCTTCTCTAAGAAAAACGGTGTCTAATTCAACGGATTTTATCGCTAATTCACTGGGAGGTCTATATGTATCTTCAGCGAATCTATACTTCCACTTACATCTATCAGCGAAGAACCATTCTTGATTTACTACATCCAAAACAATTTTTGCTTTGCGTAAAAAATCGATTCCTAAAATTATACGATTATTTCTGGCATTCGGCAGAGCATAAAGTGTTGTTTTAATGTCGCGACCTTCAATTTTAACATGAACTTCTGTTTTATAAACGTCGGTAGTGTTTTGTAGCCCATCCGCTAAGACTACGATCATTTGAGTTTTTTCAAACTTCACACCTTGGTCTTTTAATAAAGAATACAAAACTTCACCCGCAACGCAATGTGTTGCGCCAGTGTCAGCACAAGCTGTGCCAGAGAGACCATTTATGCTTATTTTTACCAATAATGTTGGTGATGTTTGCATATTACATGTACGAAATTCTAGTGATTGAAAGTGCACCGATACATTTTTCGGAGAACAGGTTGGACACTTGGATTTAATAACTCCCTGGTTTCCACAACCATAGCAACTTAACATTGGTCGATTTAAATTTGAAGGGTAATTAATTTTATTTCTCTTGGACTCTTTTTGATTGCCAATTTTACCAAAATCATTTCTTTTAAAATCTAAAAGCGTTTTTTCAAAGCGATTAGAATTCTCGACCTCACTGATTTTATTTGATCTCTTTATTTCTACTTTGTGTGACCTCAAATTATCATATAAATCTAACTTTTCAGCTAATTCAACAGGATCTGTTAAATTCTCCCATTGATCTAAATAATGTTCTTTACAATCAGGAGAAACCTTTTTCTTTAATTGGTCAGCAATAATTAATTTCGATAATTTTTCAAAGGAATTTATATTTAATTCAGATAGCCATCCCTCAAAATAGCTTCTAATTTCAAAATAATATTCTTTCCAGCTAATATCTGTTCGCTTTGGATGCCGACTAAACAAAACTCTAAACCTTTCTGCAGTTAACTTGAATCTCTGCAACAATATATCTTTAATATAAGAATAATCCTCAAATTTTTCTTCCGGTTCACGCGCTATTAATTTACCGATTTCATTTGGAAGGACTCCAATTAAATACGTGATCCACAGTTCTTTAGAAACCTTTAAAAGTTTCATTTGCCTCTCAAAAGTTATTAAAAATAAATTCATATCATCCTTTTCAGGATTGAAATCGGGTAAAATCTTTTTCAAGTCAACGCGGATTGAATTAGTTTCTAGAGGGTTGCTTGTATTTGCAACAACATCTCTTGTTCCTGCTTCTAACCTGAGCTTCTGTAGCTCAAATTCTCTTTCTTCGGCTAAACGTTTCTCTTCCTCAAGAGTCTTTCTTTCTTCTACGATATTTTCATAAATTCCCTGTACAAAATCTATGTTATCTTTAAATGCCTCACTATTTACAATTTTATCACGTAATTCAAGGACTTTATCATCGCTACTTACTTCTACTTTTAATTCTGAAGCTAATGTGATTAAATCAATTTTCTTACCCTTTGAAAGAAACGCCATCATTTGAACTAAATATGTTTTAGCTAACTTCAAACTTAATTCGTGTTACGAATAACTCTTAGCAAAATACGTAATTTTTAACATATATAGAACATAAATAACATATAATATCTTTCAAAACTCAATATAACGACACCAACTATTTGCCTTTTTTTTTTTTTTTTTTTTTTTTTACACAAGAATATCAATCATATAATAATTAAATAATGCCAAGCACTCATTTACAATAACAACTTCATAATAAATAGCTCAGTGCAACTATATAAATGTATAAAATAAAGCAAACGATTTTTATTTTTCAAAAATAATTATTAGAATTATTTCTCTTATGAATATCTTCATTTAATTCAGATACTAAAATACTTGAAGCTGCAGACGACTTTTCGTATTTCAATTCTAGGAAAATAATATTCAGGCTGAATAGAACAATTCCAAAATATTTCGATTCTGGACGAATCAAATACAATTTTCAAAAATCCACAGATTCCGGATGAATCAAAAGTACTTTTGTATAAATTTTTGTACTTTAGTATCTAATTTTTCTTATTAAAGCAGTTTAACACAATTTAAAATAATACTTATCTTCATATCTTGCTTCTGTTCGTGCCAGACGTTGGGGAGCCACTTCTGTAACATATTATTCAGAATCCGGGGTGGAAACTATTCTTATGTTACGAAATAAAACTGGATAACTTATCATAGATTAATAAGTTTTAATATTTACATCCTATTTCATGTTACTATTTACAAAATAACTCAGTTAATTTTAAATACAGCATAGCACAAATGCCTTGTCGGCAACCACTTTGTAAACATTCTTCTCTCTCGTCAAGTCCAATTTACTCAGCTTGTCAGTTCTTTTGAAGGAAAAGAAAAAAAAGAAAAGGAGAACAAATATGATGGAGTGCGTATTGTTTGAGCGTTACAACACGGTATCTGTAAAGTGAGCATTATTGTCATAAAATTACTGTTAATTATTTAGAAAACTCTAGTTCGACTAATTAATTTCACACCATTCCTTTATGGATAAAGTATAATTCACTTACATTCAGTACGATGAAAGGAAGCTATTTAATACACCAACCTGTTAAGATAGAACGACAAAAAATTGGAAGAACTTTCCAATTTAGACAATCTTAGCCTATTTTAGCCGATATTGGGAAAATTTTCAGTTTAAAGCGTTATTCCATTACACTGGTTCCGTTTTAACAGGTTTTATTGTAGTGCTTAAAATGTCTCGATTTTCAAGCGTCTGTCCGGCTTTTTTTATCCGACTGCCAAGAAGGTTTATGTGTTTCACGCGTATCTGGGTATGTGGATTTCTTTATACCCTCGAAACCTCCCCAACGGCTCGATGGATTTTAATGAATAAGGTCTCTATCGATTCGTCTTAACCGTCTGATTGTTATAGGCTAGATTTGATTTTAAAAATTCAAAATGGCGACCGTAAAATACAAAATGGCGGTAGACACGAAAAAAATTTTAAGCACCATATTGAGTGGCATATCATTGGATTGATCTTTCAAAATGAAGACGACGTTTCATGGACTATTTTACAGTCAGAAGCTCCGTTTAAATAGGACACAACCTGGAAGTTGTGTAGGTAGGATATCTAGCTTTACTGCAACTCTAACCATCATAGACATCTATAGGCCTCATCAAAACAGTGTTTAGATAGGAACTAATAATCAAACACAACTTGAAAGTCCCCAACACAAGTGAATAAAAAAAAAATAGGTAAGTAACATAAAAAAATAGTTTAATATTGATGAGAAATAATTAATTAGTTCGCTTTTTACGCAGTCAGGTTTTTTGATTTTTTAAATGTAATTCTCTCTCTGTCCCGCTGTTTGACCTGACAACACTACTTACGATCCAAGCTGGAATTAGCTCAATTTTACAAAAAGAATGTCTAAGTTATTGTTTGACATGAAAAATTATATATTTAAATTTGAATGAGTCGCTTTACGTGTTTATTTTCTACATAAAAGATAGAATTGATATTACAGATATGATTGCTGACTATTTTTTCATAACTGTATTAAATTATAGATCTTTTTTGTATCGAGTCGTGTTCGGTTTAGGGTCAATAAAAAAATTGTTGTCGGGTTCAGGTCGGGTTTTGCGTCAACGGAAATTTTTGTTAGGTTTCGGATTGACTTTATGTTGAACGTTTGGGTCGGGTATAACCGAAACCGCGCAGGAATCTATTTCAGATGAAAAAATACGTATTTGAATATGAATGACTCTTTGCATGTTTATTTTTCCACATAAAAGATAACATTAATATTGGAGATATGATTGCAAACTATATATTATAATTACATTATAGTGTGGATCAATTTTCTCTGATTCCGGGTTTCAGGTTGGGATTGGAATTAAGTATTTCGCGTTCGATCGGGTTGTGGGTAGACAGAATATTTTTGGTTCGGTTCGGGTTGCAGCTTTGTTTTAAATAAAATTTACAGGGCTTCAAATTTTATTTATTACCCGGGAAGGACCCTAGTTAGGTGTAACGTCTAACTGCTAGTTTTCACGATGACATTTTCTTTAACAAATTTAAATAATGTTATTTTAAAATAATTTTTGGTCACTTTATGCGTTTTTGATAGGGATTTGTCAACTGATTATTTTCCAGTTACCTCCGGCATTAAAATACATGCTCAACCCGGCCGGAACATGAACCGTGTTTCGAAAAAAATTGGTTACCGACCTTTTCCTGATGAGCGACTCTTTGGTTCAATTCATAACCGGAGAACTGCTCCATACTTTGTCTTTCACATACTGCTGTGTAGTGTATATGCCATATATGTGCACGTAAAATCTATAATATTGAATGACCGCTTATTGAGAGGTTGCTGTATGGAAGAAGAGTACGAAGCAGAGTTTTTCCTTTCGGGTAATGCTCAAAAGTGTGGAAACCCTTTCTGTTGTGGATTCATCCACCTATAAAGATTAGGTGATTAGTGAGGTGTTTCAAAAATAACCTTAAGAGCTTTTTTTTCACTTTATTTGTCTACAATATTCTTTGACAAGCTTCGAAATTTATGTTTCGAGTAAAAATCGTTTGGCCCTCTGCAATTTATCTCTAATTTAAATAGCAGTGTGAGTGTTACAGATCTGCGCGTTTCGGGATATGCCAAATCCGAACACGAAAATTTTATGTTTTTCACGTGATTGATCAACATATTCCACATATTATTTTAAAAAAGGGAAACAAAGAAATGTTTTATTGTTCATTTGCTCCAAAATTTCTGAAGTATAAATACAGTTCCGGTCCGGCCCGAATCTACAGAAAAAATGCAAGACCCGGACGTATCCCGGGGATAATGAAGTTCAGGCCTGGACCAACTTTTCAAAAGCTAAAATTTAGTCCGAGCCCGTACCGAATTTTCAGATAAAATTAACGAAAGCCCGAGTTTAATGAAAGAAACTTTTACCGAGTTCGGACTTCGGAACAGGCCAGGGCTCGTGGAAACCTCTAATATATATTTTGAATTCCCCCCCCCCCCCCCCTGTCGGGGTTACTGTGCACCCCCGTCGGTCAAGTTCTGGCGCCGCCCCTGAATGGAGGATATTCCAAATATGGGTTCGAGGCTGAAAAAAATCACGTGATACCGGTAATTTACCCAAGGAACTTCTAACTGATAAGAAGGGAAGATACTACTGCTTTGCCTCATAAACTGTTTCATTGGCTAGCGGGGATGTACATTACACGTCTACGGAGCCTTCCCTTCTTTACACTAGAAGTTTTTGCCTTGACCACGTGATCAAAACGGAGATGGAATATCCTCCATTAGAAGCCTGCATTTTTGCGAACTTTTCGCTGTTTGCAAAAATGCAGGCATCTGATTGGTCGATCTAGTTTCGCTAGCATCGAGAAACTACCTGGATCCCGAACATATGTCCCATGGGAATAAACACCAAAGCATAACTGTAAACCGCAAGTGTTGTTTTCTGTTTTTGTTTACGTTTGTGCCCACCCGTATTCTTCGTAAGAATAGGAAGAAAGTTGATCACGGGTTTTGGTACGTGCACGTGTGGGTGAGCTCTGCGCTTTCAAGTGGGGGCGTAAACCAACGTGGCGGCCGGTGTATTATTCTTGTGTGTTTTCCTTTTCTACTTTTTACAGTGGTGTGATACCGCTGGTGTATTTTTGTTATTATATTTGTGTCTGCAACTGGGGTAAGCGTATTTAGTTATAGTTTTGTTTTGATTTTAGAGCTGTAATTGGAGTTCTTCCCCGGTGTTGTTTGTGTTGTGTAGTGTAGCAGGTCTACCTACAGTTATGAGTAATACTATTGTTAAAGTGATTCCTGACTCAGGGCCGGAATTTATTAATGCTGTAATAAATGATGTTGCTATTTCGAGCTCTGAAATGCAGAATTTTATATTAAATAATGTTTCTGAGCCAGGTTCCGGAAATGAGAGTGTGAATATGGATATGACCGAAGCGGTAGATGGTGGTTCTCAATTTGTTGAAAATAACTCTTTATTTGCTCGTTCCTCTGCTGCTGTTGAAGATTTGTTGATAAAGGCGGCTGGTAATGGAGGAAGGAACTTTAACATATTTTTAACTAGCACAGAGTCAGCTGCAATCCCAAAACGTAACCCTCGGGATGTTCAAATCGAAATACGGTCTAAAGTACAGAATTCTGAGAAGATTGACAATGTGAAATTCACTCGAGCTGGATGTTTAATTTTTTCTACCAAGGACGTTTCGTGCGCCAGAAATATTTGTAAAATATCTTCTTTTCTTGGAGTCCAAGTTTCTTCCAGAGTGCTATGGGAAAATATCTCAAACAGATTCTTGTTATTCAATATCCCTGTCGATATTCCACTAGCAGATATCGCTCGGGAGATAGAGGAGTCAAACAGTTTACACATCTTAGAAGTGCGTCGTTTTATGAAGAAAGACAGTAAAAATGAAACGTCCCCGGTGCTTTTTACAACTTTGGGTATTTCCCTCCCACCTGAAATTAAAACATGGTTTTCCGTCCAGCGCATACGGCAATTCATTGACCGGCCACGCCAATGCTCAAAATGCTTTAAGTTTAACCATAGTACTACTCGTTGCAATTCAGAACAACTGTGTGCTACCTGTGGTATTCACCATGATGGTCCATGCACTGCCCCTCTTTCGTGTGCCAACTGCGGTGCGGAGCACAGATCGGATTTTAATCAGTGTCCGGTTCGTCTTAAAGAAGTCGAGCTTCTACGATTTAAATGCCAGAACTTCTTGTCATTCATAGATGCTCGGCGGCAATTCTCTCCTAAATCTGAAATTAAGTCCTATGCCAAAATAGCTAGTGCCCAGAAAACAGAGGTGGATGAATTTCAAAAAATCATTGAAGTCCGCACCAACGCCATGCTGAAAATTATAGTTGAACTTTTTACCAAACAATCAGAGAAAGTGATTGAAGCTATCACGGATATGAGCAATATGCTCGTAAATTGCATGGCAAAATGGAACGATTTCTCACCTGAAAGACGAAAAAAACACAATCACGGCAGCGGCCCTCAGATGAGGTAGCGTTTGCCGTTTGGACTATGCTCTTTTCTTGTTTTGTTACTGGCGATTGCAAGTTGCAATTTGCGAAAAAAAAAAAAAAAAAAAAAAAAATGTTTTTGGGTGGTTTACTGTACACTTTTCTGTTAGTTTTTGCTAGGGGCAGTCGCCTTTTTTGGTCTTGGTGGTTGTACTTTAGAGTACAGCTGTTTTTTGGTTTGTGGCCCTATGGGTATTAAAATTGTTCAGTGGAATTGCAGGAGTATATTGAACAAAGACCCCTGGCTCAAGTGTCCTCTGTTCGCCTCTGCGGATATTTTGGTTCTCCAAGAGACTTTTTTATCTTCAGGCAAGTCCCTGGTTATCCCGGGTAAAGTTGTGTATCGTTTGGATAGGGTGGACCGCCCGGGTGGTGGTCTTGCCATTGCGGTGAACTCCGCGTGGTCTTCTCAGCAGCTGAACCTCGCAAACTACAGTTGGGCCAATGAAGTGATGGTTATTCAGGTTTTCTTGAACTCGGGGCTGCTTAATATTGTTAATATTTATTCCTCGTCGGGTCTGGTGGTGTCTGACCTTGATGAAATCTGTCGCTCCTTGTCTGGTAGTTCTTTCATTTTGGGTGACTTTAATCTTCACCATTCGATGTGGGGTTCCCCGGTGTCGTCCCGGGCCAGTGAGCACTTTGTTGAATGGATCTCGGACAGTCCATTTTGTTTAATGAATTCTACTGAGCACACGCACATGGCCCCCAATGGCTCCTCGTCTCTAATAGATTTGTCGCTCTGTTCTCCGGACCTTTATGCATGTTCCACGCTGTCTGTGGTTGAGGATTTGTATGATAGTGATCATTTCCCGATTGCTATCTCGGTTGACCTTCGGTCGCCGCCTCTTCCTTGTTACACTCTTTATAACTGGTCGCTGATCTGCCGGGAAATCAATAACAACCTTCACTCTCTTTCTGAAATTGATTATGATGCCTTCCAGTCGATGGTCCATAGTGCTATGTCGAAGTTCAGCTTTGTTCGTCCTGGTCCGTCGAAGTCCCTCCCGGTCTGGTGGTCTACCAGGTGTAGTAACCTCAGCAAGCAGAAGAAGTTTTTGTTGAAGCGGGCCCGTCTGCTGGTCTCAAGTGATTATTGGATTAAGTACAAGAGGACGTCGGCTAAGCTTCGTCAGGTTGTCAAAGAGTCTAAGCGGCGGTTCTGGGATAAGATGTGCTGCGATGCAGGGGACCCTCGTCTCCTGTTTAAAGTCTTTCAAAAAATTAAAAATCGCTCAAGTTCCCCTGCTAGCTCCCATTTTCTCCTACAGGGGGCTGACTCGTCTGGTGCAGATGCGGTATCTCAGGCTGAAATCTTGGCCGACCACTTCAGTGCGGACTGCGATCATGAGCCAATTCCTCTTACATATGGAGAAGAAGGCAGCTCCTCTCTCAACGGCCTTTTCACGTTACCGGAATTGAAAGATGCTATCCATCGCACAAAAACCTCCACCCCTGGGGAAGATAAGATTAGTGCTGCGCTGTTTAAAGGCTTAGATGACCTCGCGCTTGATCGTCTGCTGCAGCTCTTCAATGAAAGTTGGACTTCTGGTGACATTCCGTCGAGTTGGACTTCAGCTGTGATTCTGCCGATACCTAAACCTGGGAAACCAAAAACACATGCCTCCTCGTATCGCCCTATTGCCTTGACTTCGGTCATGTGCAAAATCTGCGAGAGGATGATCTCAAGGCGGATTACTCGTTTCCTCCTCGAAAATAAGATCCTTCATAGTAGACATCTGGGGTTCCAACCTTTTCGTGATAGCCATACGGCGCTGACGATGCTGCATCTCGATATTCATCAGGCTAGGAGGGAGAAGAAGTATATCTTGGGGGTTGCCCTTGACCTTCAGGCAGCATACGATTCGGTCTATACCGACGGGTTAATTTACAAGTGTGCTCAGATCGGCATATCTGGCCGTATGCTTCGCTGGCTTCACTGCTTTTTATCCGACAGATCCATTAAAGTAGCTTGGAGAGGTGTCACTTCGTCTACCCGGATCCTTCGTAGAGGGGTTCCTCAAGGGGCGGTGTTAAGCCCTACTCTGTTTACAATCTTTATGGCGGACTTTTTTGAAATTTTGGAGGGCCTCGGCATCAAATTTTTAATTTATGCAGATGACATCTTTGTCTACTGTGATTGTGCCTCTTTGGAGTCCTGCTGGACTAGGTTGCAAGAAGCCTTAAGGCTGATCATGCAGTGGTGTAACTACTGGAAGCTATCTATAAGACCGGATAAGTGTCAGGCTATCAACCTCTCGAGAAGATTAGGGGATTGTGATTCTCATTTCAGTGTCAATGGAGGAATCATCGAGTGGTGCTCAGAAATTAAGTTTCTTGGGTTCTATGTGGCTCAACGGGGCGGCTTCCGCAAACATGCGGAATACCTCAGAAAGAAACTGTTCTCAAGAATAAACATTTTAAAGTCTTTGGCTCAGAAAAGGTATGGTGCAAGGTCATTCCACCTGCTCACCTTGGTTTCGGCATCCATTCGTAGTATCATGGAGTACGGTGCTGCTGTTCTTAATTTAGCCTGTCCTTCATTTTTCCAAAAACTGGAGGTTCTTCAGACGAGCGCCCTTAGGGTGGCGTTGGGCCTGCCGAAGTGGACCCCTAACCTAGTATTAAGAAAACACGCTGATGCTTTCCCTATTATCGACAGGATTGGTATTTTGGCTTTTGGATTCTGGATCAAGCACCTGGCCTTGGGTAGTTGGTCTCCTCTGTTCGAGGCACGGGATGCGAGTCTGGCATCGATCACTGCTAATATCTCTTGTGTTTCTGATACTCTTGATGAGTTGAATTGCCGTCCAGATCATCTTCTATGCTTTCAAATCCCGCTGCCTATGAATGTGAATGCGATTCATATTGTTACTTCGGGTCTTTCTTTTCAGAGTAAGAATATGGCTGCTCCCATGTTGGCTCCCTTGTTTTCGGAATTTATCGAGAATTTCTCTGGCTCTTGGGAAATCATTGCCACTGATGCATCTAAGACAACTTCGATCACTGGGATAGCAGGCTGTTCGGCTATTGGTCATTTTGGGTACCGGGTTTCCCAGGTGAATTCGATTTTCACTGCGGAGGCTCTTGCTGTTGGCATGGCTATCGATGAGTTAGTCTCTTTGTCTCGTCCGGTCTTGATTCTCTCGGATAGCTTGTCTGTCCTCTCTGCTCTTCAGTCGATCTCTCTTAAGTCTCCTAAGGTCATCATCTGGCTGCATAATAAAATCATGAGGGTGTCGTCTCTCTCTCCTTCTATTCATCTGTACTGGGTTCCGGGTCACCGGGGGATCCCCCTTAATGAAAGGGCTGACTTTCTTGCAAGAAGTGTTAGTGATTCTGACATTTTGATTGATTGGATCGCTCCGGAGGATTTAATCTATGCCTATAAGATGAAGGTCAAGCAGCGGTTTGGTCAGCTGTATGAGTCTGGTAAATATTTCTCGTCGCACGGGGACATTCCTAATGTTAAGCGTACTCATGGTTGGGCCGGCAATAGGAGAGATGATGTTTTGATTACTCGGCTCCTCTGTAGAATGTTGATTACTCCTGAGATGTTAGCTCGTTTCAAGCTTCTTTCTGACGGTAGCTGCCGTACGTGTGGTGTGTCTGACTCCTTGGAGCACGTTTTATTTTTTTGCCCTAGGTATCGGTCTCAGCGCAGCCGATGTTGGGATAATGCTGTTTTGAATAGCGAGTGCTTTAAGGCTTTTGTGTGTTTTATAAAAAAGTTTTGTGATTGTCATGGGTTCCGTGCTTCTACTCTGAACTTTCTTCATAGTATTGATCGGTTCTAGTGGTGTGTTGTTCGCTTTTTCTTGATTCATGTGCTTTTTTATCCACTGCTCGTGCTAGTGTGTTCATTTGTGACTGGATTTTTGGATCATTCGGGATAAAAGCCTTGCTGCTATAGATCCCAAAGCTCACCCAACTCAAACTCAAACTCAAACTCGTAAGAATAAACGATAATTAAGTTTAAAAGTAGCATTAATTTTATTTCTCATAAAACTACAAATTTGTCTTTCATTATTTTAGTAAATATATTAGATTATTAGTTCTATTTTTGTTTTATTATAGCCAATAGGATGTAAAAATGTCTCGTGCAAAAGCAAATATAGGAGAAAGCCCTATTAAATGTATATTTTTTAGTGAATTCCATCCCACTGCTGGCCCCAAAATCACGTTTCAGGTACTTCATATATTATAATTTAATCAGTTATTAAAATAATATATGTGTATTATTTTGTATTGGTTGATTAAATTATAAAAGTTTGTGTATACTATATTAGAGTCACCCAGGGTGATTCCTGTTCACTGAGTTTCTGGGGTAATTCTTGGTCATTTTCACTTTCGTTATCAAAATGACAATTTATCAAATTGTACAAAATCAAATTGTTATAGAAAATGGATAAAACCCTGTTTTATGAAATCCAGAAATAATGTTTACCATTGTAAATGAAACAGTATAGGGTTTGTTAGACAAATCTGCTAAATCATGAATTATTGTTGTGTATCCTGAATTTGCCTGTAGTTGAAGCCCTGCATGAGTACAACTTTCATATTAAGTATAATAACACTTAATTAATCTCTTAATTTTCATGTTTAAAAAAAAATTAAACAATAGGTAGTAATATTTAGATACATCTATAACTGTTTACTTCATAGTTTTAATGGTGCCCCATCACCAGAGTCGTATAATATAGACACATGCCATGTGTGGAAAATTTTCTGCAAAATTCGGAACTTTGCAGAAAATTTCTTTAAAAAAAAAATGTAATTTTTGTTCTTGTATTTTTTTTTTATTGAAAAATTAAAAATGTTCCTGATTTTTATGTATGATTTATTTATTGTTTGCCAGGGGCCTGTTCCGAATTTTCCGAAAATTTTAAAAAATCGGCCATTAGTCCGAAAATTCAGACATAAAAAAATTTCACTGAAATATATTGCGGATTTCAAGAAACGGTTGCCGAAAATAAACCATTTCCGTCAATCGTTCATAGAAAAATAATAACCAACTTTGTCAAAGCATCGCGGAAAAAACGTGAATTTCGTCAAAGAACCGAGGGAAAAAACGCGAATTTCTTTAAAGAGTTGTGGAAAAAAAAATTATCCAAGAACCGCAGAAAAAACGCAAATTACGACAAAGAAACGCAGGGAAAAAACGAAATTCGTAAAAGCATAGCAGAAAAAGCACAAATTTTGTCAAAGAACTTCGGAAAAAAAACCCCGCAAATTTCGTAAAAGAATCGCAGAAAAAAAACTAATTTCGTTAATGGATCGCGAAAGAAACATAAATTTCGTAAAAAGCGTGCATTTCGTCAAAGGATCGCGAAAAAAGACGAATTTCGTCAAAAGGTCACAGATAAAATGAGAATATTGTCAAAAGTTCACGAAAAAAAGCAAGTTTCATCAAAAAATCGTGGAAAAAAGCAAATTTCGTCCAAAAAGTGCAGGAAAAAGGGAATTTCATGAAAGCACAATTGAAAAAACGCGAATTTTGTCAAAAGATCACGAAAAAAATGCAAATTTTGCCAAAGAACCGCGGAAAAAAAACTAATTTCGTCAAAGGATCGCGAAAAAGCGCGAATTTCGTCAGAACGCCGCAAAAAAACGTGAATTTCGTCAAAAGATCGCGAAAAAATGCAAATTTCATCAAAGAATAGGAGAAAAAAAGCGCATTTTGTCAAAGGATTGAGAAAAAAGTAGGGATGCATCGGATACTGGATATCCGAAGCTCCTTTGCCTGCCGGATTCGGATATCCGGCACTAGGACTGGGCGATGTAGAAATTTCTTAAATCGATTTATCATCCATCTAACATCGCGATTTAGTGCTAAATCGCAATTTAACACAGATTTTAAATTTTAGAATCTGGAAGCCTATTTTTTAATTTTTAGTAACAAAATACGGTCTTTATGTGCCCCCCTCCCCTCCTGTATTATTTAGTATACTTAACTTTTAATTTTTCAAATAATTTTGAAAAGAGGTATATTTTACATATAAAAAAAACTTTGAATGTCCCAAAACACTAGTTTTTTTTTTTTTTTTTTTTTTTTCATTTTAAAAATTAGTGACCTATTTTAATACATTTTATAAACTCATTCATTAAAAAGTAATATAAAAGAAAATATTTTTTTTTTTTTTTTTTGTCTGACTTGTTATGCCTGCTACAATCTAAATTCCTGAAGGGGAGGTGGGGGGGGGGCTTACCCTAGCCCACCCAAATAGCACGTCATTGCTAACAACCTACACACACTTTTTTTTTTACAGACACAGATTTAAAAAGTTATTGAGGTAAAACAGAAGCATATTAAAAGAATTCAAGATTAATTTAACTATTCATTTATCATGATGAGAAAAGTAGTAAAAATAAATAAATTAGGGGGGTGGGGGAGATATGAGAAATAAGGTGCAATTTTACATCTTTTTAACTTTTAGATTATAATAAGAATTGTTTAACATAAATGCTGACATTTATATAGCGGATCAAGAAGGATTGAAAGTTAGAGCACATTACTGAAATTGCTGATTTTTTTTCGCAGCCATTGCCATCCTTTAAGATTAGTAATAAAATATAATCTTAAAATAATCTCTTTTTAATGATAACAAAATATCAAAAAAGCATAAAATCGCAGATCTGCAGAAAAATCTAATGAATGCCTCCTCCACCCCTTTCTCATTCTGCTGTAAAAATAAAGTTACTTGACTCATTACAGAACTTTATTAAAGTATTTTTAATTAATTACAAACTAATAATAAATTAAAGCTAAAATATTCCCCAGACATATGAAAATTAATTTTTCATAAAAGTAATGCATAAAAATATAAACTAAAAATGGATGAATTTGGATATAAATAGCGAATTTCAGCAAGATACTCAATCCACATGGCTGGCGTTAATATTGGATGTCAAACCTGATGCATAACTATTTTAAAATATTTTAATTAATTACAGAATAATAGAAAATAAAGAATATGCATTAAAATATTACCCAAATATGTGAAAAATGAATGTTTCATTAAAAGAATGCATAAAAATAAAAACTGAAATTCAATGAATTTGGATTTTAAATATGAAACTTTATTCTTTTTTTCCAACCATAAATACTCAATCAATTTCAGGGAAAAAATATTATTAGTAAAAGAAAAATATTTCATGTGGATCACGGCCAAATAGTGATACACAAAACAATGCATGATTATACTTTAAAATAATTTCATTAATTACAAAATAATAGAAAATAAAAAATAAATGTTAAAATATTACTAAAACATGTAAAAAATGAATTTTTCATCATAAAAATGCATAAAAGTATAAACTGCAAGTTGATGAGTTTGGATTTTAAATATAAAACTTTATTATTATTATTTTTAATCATATAAATGCTGAATGAATTTCAGGAAAAATATCTTTTGAAACAATGAAGGATTCTACTTTAAAACATTTTAATTAATTACAGAATATTGGAAAATAAGAAATACATATTGCAATATTACTCAAATATGTGAAAACTTAATTTTTCATCAAAAGATTGCATTAGCATATAAATTGAAATTCGATGAATTTGGATTTTAAGATTTAAACATTACTTTTTCCTTTCAACTTTCCACTCTATATAAGTTCTTAATTTCTGAAAAATACACATTACAATCTCATAAACTCTGAATCTTGTTTACAAAATAAATAAATATCAATTTTTACTTAAATCATCATTTTCCAGTTGCTAAATCGATTTAACACCAGCTTGCCTTGTTTTTCTTAAATCGGAAAGCATGGAGGCTTACGATGTTTGCTTAAATCAGATCCTCCTAAATCGATTTAACACCAGCTTGCCTTATTTTTCTTAAATCGGAAAGCATTGAGGCTTGTGATGTTTGCTTAAATCGGATCCTCCTAAATCGATTTAACACCAGCTTGCCATGTAAGTGTTGATACATCAAAGTAGATAAATCGTTTTTCCGATGTTAGCTCTGAATTAGTATTTTGTTTTAAATCGATTTAAAGCCAATGGTTAAATTGCGATTTAAGACAAGGGCTAAATCTCGGTTTGAGATAATGGCTAAATTGCGATTTAAGACATTGGCTAAATCGCGATTTGACATTAGCTAAATCGCGATTTCCGATTTTAGCTTAAATCGATTTAAGACCAATTGTTAAATCGGATTTCCGATGTAAGCTTTAAAACGATTTAAGAGTTAAATCGATTTAAAGCCCAGGCCTATCTGGCACTAGATATTTTTTTAGTTATATGGTGAATTATTTCTTTATATAACGCCATCTCAGAACAATAAATTACAAGCATGTTTCACACATCATTAAAACATTTTAAATGTATTGAAATATAATTTACAAAAACTATATCTCTTTGAATATCAGGGCTTGAAATTGAAGTTTTCCCCAGGAGGGGAGTTTCCCACCCAACATTTAAAAATGCAGGGGCGTTGAACTGTTAGAAAGGAGAAAAAAAAAAAACTTTAAACCCCGTTATTTTTTATGTGCCACTTAAAGAATTACATTTATACAGACATGACAAAATACCATTAAAATAATTTAAATTAACAACTCAAAAAAATTATCCAAATTGTTTATTTTTATTAAAACAAAGGAACAGGATCAAGTTTTATATATACCATGTCTATCTTTCAACTTTCACCTAATGTTATGGGCAATTAACGATTGGGTTCCTAAATGAATTTCTTAATTTAGATTTTATTCCATTTTGCATGATTTAGCCTCTTTCACAAGTTACACTTTTGACAAACAGCACAGACCAACTTATCATAAACGCATGGTTATGCGCTGTTACAAGATTTTAGAAGAGTTTGCAAAGTCTGATGCGCATTAATTTTTAACAGTAAGTTAAAAATGCATGAATAATGCGTATCGGTGATTCCGTTGTCACAGGGTTGGCCGGATTTATCCATTTAAAAAAAATCTGGATGGTTTTTTGGATAAATCCACTTAAAAAAAGACGAAGATTTTTGGAGAAAATATAAATGTATAAGTATCTGATAAATAAGATGAAAAAAGTTCATTTAAAATGAATCCTAACTTTTTTTTAAATAGAAGGCTGGAAAAGAAGATGAACCATTAATGGTATACAGTACAATATTAATTCAGCAGACAAGCAAATTTTATGATGTAATTTATTTATGAAAATGAAATCATTTGAATTTGTAATTTTGTTGAATAAGAAAAAAGAAACTTATTTTAAAATAAAGTTAAAGAAACAGTTGCCCTAAACAAATAAATGATTATAAGTGTAATGTTTAAAAATTGACATAAATCAATTTCAATACTTAGTATAAGATAATAATGTATAATTAATTCAATCTTAACAATGTTTTTGTTTTTTGATTGCTGCTGCACAATTGCTTATAAATGAACAGTTTTTAATGAAGGAAGGAAATACAAAAAATGTCACCAATCTTTTGGTTCTGCTCTATAGTGTCGATAAATTTTAATTAGCTTTTCTGCTTTGTCAGTTCCTAAACGATTCCTTACTTTACTCCAAACCAGGGTGTCAACGATTTAAATCAGTTGATTTAAATCATGATTTTAATCAAGTGATTTTTTAAAAAAAATCATTGATTAAAATCAGAAATTTTCTAAATGTTTAAAATGACATAAAAAAGTATTCAAATCTAAGATGAACATAATTTGGAAAATTTCTACAGGTATTGTGACTTATGAATATACAAAACGAAGCTTTAAATAATTGTTTCTAAGCATAATTCCTGAGTATTGTGAAAAATTTAAGTACAGTAAGTTTGTAAAAAGCATGGTTTTTATCTAACAAACATAAAAAGCATTTAATTTAAAAATGATATTTAAATCTAATATAACTTACAATGTCATAATTTCCTTTTAATAATCAAGTCATTCATTCTTTTATATACAATAAACATAGCAATAGAGTGTCAATGATTTTAATCAACTGATTTAAATCAGATGATAAAATCACATATTTTCTGATTTTTTAAAATAGTGTGAAAAAGCATTATAATCAGTAATGAAAATTATCACTAAATCACTTGTAAAAAATGTAATATTTGTTATTGTTAATTAACAACGTTAAACTGTGTAAAAAGAAGTATTATACATTTAAAAAACATCTAACTAAATGTTAAATAACTCCAAAACATTATAATATTTAGTAGCTATTCAAATATTTTAATGTTGTGAGGAAACAATCTGATTTAAATTTCAAAATACAATTTTTGTAATCTATTTATAAATTATGTGCGAGTTTGCTGTATACATTGCTACAATTTTTGATCAATTTGATATACATATGCTTTAGAACCTGTGTAAAATTATTGGCCACTTTATGAATTTATCAAACGATTATTTATCACCTTTTTTTCAACCACTTTTTCAAAAATGTAGATTGTGTTCTTAATTAAACAGTTAATTGTTTAATAATCACAAAATTTAATCTGTATCATCAATTTAAAATTAAATGCAATTTATCAATAACTTTAAAATATAAGCAGTATTTAATATTGGTTTATATAATTATTACGAAATATTAGTGCACATAATGTTATATGTTACTAAAGAAATTTTTAATTTGAAGTTTTTTTTTAAATTTCTATAATTACATAATTAAAATTTTATTAATTAAAGCAAAAAAACATAGATTATGTTAGTAATTGGACGGTTATTCATTTTTGAAATGCTTAATTCTTGGTAGATGTTTAATATTTTAACAAAGGGAAAAAAATTAAAAAAATCTGATTTAAATAAAAAAAATCCGATTTTTTTGATTTTTTTACACTCTGCTCCAAACAAAACCATAAGTGGAAAAGATTCTTTCAATTGATGCAGAACTGGGTGTACAGCTATGTAGTTTTATAAAAAAAGTCACAAAATTCTTCAGCTTCAGGTACATTAAGGCTTTTAGGTAGATTTCGTATGAAATACTACCTATTGGGATCGTTCCTATGTTGGAATTTCTGAAAATTTTTTACAGATCTACACCGATCATGACCCCTAGAACCCAAAACCACCCTCAGTAAAAAACTTTATATATCTATCTATATATATATATCACTTTCTTCTGGACACGATAACTTTCGTAATTCTGCACCAATCTCTTCCAAACTGATACAAAAAATCAAAGGGCATAAAATCTCGGTCAAGTTCGTTAATGGGCAAAATCGGACCAAGGGGATGGAAATAGGGAGGAGTTTTGTGAAAACCGAAAACCCCCCCATAACTTCTTAATTTTTGTACATATCAAATCAGTTTAAAGTTTTTATTACTTCTAAAAATAGGGCCAAAATTTTATGCAACACAGATTTTTGATAAAGTTAAAAATGGGCTCAAGGGGCGCAAAAAATAGGGTTTTTGGGAGAAAAAAATTCATAACTTCGTCAATTCTCAAGATATCAATTCTAATTAATTTTATTATAAATCTCCTTAATATTATCTACAACTTTTATATTCACAAGTTTTTGATAGGACCAATTCGTACCGCAGAAAAAAAAATTAAAAACGAAACAAAAAGGGGGTTTGAAGAAGTAAAAAATCCATAACTCCGTCAATTCAAAAGATATAAAATCCCCATGAATTTATCATATATATCTTCTTAATATTGTCTACAAAATCTATATAGACAAGTTTTGGATAGGACCAATTCTTACAGCAAAAACAAATTAAAAATACATAGCGGTTGAAAAAAAAAATCATCTAAGTGAGGGTGCATTCAAATCCAAACTGTGTATTTTCTGACTCATTTTACAATTCATTTTTGCTCTCAAAGGCTTCCAATTGGTACGTTTTCTTACTCAGAAACATATAATGTACCGTAATGGTCGATTTTTTGATAGAGGCAGAATATATTTTTAAAAATGCTGTTAAAGTGGGCATTTTGAACCGAATTTCCCGAAGCAGATTGTGTTGGAAAAATCATTGCATTAAGGATGCTCTCAAATCCAAATTGCTTATTTTCTGACTCATTTTTAAATTCATTTTTGCTCTCAAACGCATTTAATTGGTAGATTCGCTTATTCAGAAACTATATAATGTACCGCAATGATCGATTTTTTGATAGAGGCAGAATATATTTCAAAAAATTATATCAAAGTGGGCATTTTGAACGGAATTTTCCGAAGCAATTGTGTTATCACTTTTTTCTGGACACAATAACTTCTGCAATTCTGCACAAATCTCTTCCAAACTGATACATAAAATCTCGGTCAAGTTCGTTAATGTACAAAAGTGGACAAAGAGGATGGAAATAGGTAGGGGTTTTGTGAAAACCGAAAGAAACCCATAACTTCTTAATTTTTGTACATATCAAATCAGTTTAAAGTTTTTATTACTTCTAAAAATAGCGCCAAAAATTCATGCATCACAGATTTTTGATAAAATTTAAAATAGGTTCAAGGGGCGCAAAAAGTAGGGTTTTTGGGAGAAAAAAATTCCTTACTTCGTCAATTCTCAAGATATCAAATCCAATAATTTTATTATACATCTCCTTAATATTATCTACAACTTTTATATTCACAATTTTTTGATAGGACCAATTCGTACCGCAAAAAAAAAAAAAAAATTAAAAACGAAAACAAAAAAGGGGGGTTGAAGAAGAAAAGTTTTCATAACTCCGTCAATTCACAAGATATAAAATCTCCATGAATTTATCATATATCTTCTTAATATTGTCTTCAACATTTATATAGACAAGTTTTTGATAGGGCCAATTCTTACAGCAAAAACAAATTAAAAATACATAGCAGTTGAAGAATAAAATCATCTTATTAAGGGTGCATTCAAATCCAAACTGTCTATTTTCTTACTCATTTTTAAATTCATTTTTGCTCTCAAACGCATCCAATTGCTAGATTCTCTTATTCAGAAACTATATAATGTACAGTAATGATCGATTTTTTGATAGAGGCAGAATATATTTCAAAAAATGATGTCAAAGTGGGCATTTTGAACAGAATTTCCCGAAGCGATTGTGTTAGAAACGAAAAATATTGTCCTACTGAGAAAATAATTGTTTATTAATAAAATTTTAATTAATTTAAAGAAAAATAAAAACACAGGTCGCTTATAAATCTTTTCAAAAATCACCTCAGCATGTTTCATATTTCTTTTTTTTTGTTAAAAATGAATCTGAAAATGTGCCAGAAAATTTTGAGTTGTTGAGTATGGAAAAATATTTTTTTAATAACGCCTTAACATGATTCTGATAAAACCAGCTATTTTATAAAAAGGAAATAAAAACTTGTCAAAAGCAGACAGATAAAACTGTTAAAGTGGATTTATATCTAATAATGATTTAGTTTTTGTTGGTGAAATTAGTATACTTAACTTCGAAATCTACCTCTGCCTGTAGGCCGGGCTGGCAGAGATTTTTTTTTGATTTTGCCTTAGTGAGGTGCCACCACTGTTTTGCAGAAAAGTTTTCAATAACTGAATTTGAAAATATACTGGTTGAAAAAAAAATCACTGTCCTTTAGTTTCAGTTTTAAAACATAAGGTAGAAAATCTGGATACATGTCAGCAAGTCACTGCTCTGCCATTTCTTCTTGTTCAGAAGTTAGTCGTTTTCCAAAATACTTTGGATCAGTCATATTCACTAGGAAATGAAATGGTTCCATGTTTTCAGAAAATCTCTTTTTCAGCATAGGTAAATAACTGCTAAGAGATGGGTTTTCTAAAATATCTAACCATACCTCAACAGCTGTAGACAATGTTGCTTTGTCATCTTGCAAAGCATCTAAACCCTTACTTATAACTTCAAATTGTTCACGCAAATTCAAGGCTTCTGAATACAGGCCAGCATTCATTAGATACTTTCCTATTTCCTTATTGAAATCTTCATTGTGTTCTAACTTTATTTCAATGTATTTGTGATAATTTTTCAAAAAAGTTTTCAAGCATTCTTTCTGTGAGTTCCATCTAGTTTCATTTGGAATTCGGGGCATCATACCATTTTTAGGTGCGTTCGTAATTATATAAATACGTAGCACCTATAGTCGTCGTTCAGTCCGTCTGTCTGTCCGTCCGCATATAACAGAGCAAAAACTACCCGACCGAATGATCTGAAATTTTTAATATATAATTGCTGCAAAATTTTGTCGAGCCATTTCCAATTTTATGAAAATCGGATGTATAGTTTAATTACAGGGACAGTCAAAAGTTTTTCTTTACATTACGGCCAATGGGGAAAATTATTGCAAGTGAATTTTAATGATGTTACAGACTTCCGAGTGGTCTGAAATTTTTAATATATAATTGCTGCAAAATTTTGTCGAGCCATTTCCAATTTTATGAAAATCGGATGTATGGTTTAATTACAGGGACACCCAAAAGTTTTCCGTTACATTACGGCCAATGGGAAAAAATTATAGCAAATGCATTTTAATGATTTTACAGCCTTCCGAATGGTCTGAAATTTTTAATATATAATTGCTGCAAAATTTTGTTGAGCCATTTCCAATTTTATGAAAATCGGATGTATAGTTTAATTACAGGGACACCCAAAAGTTTTCCGTTACATTATGGCGAATGGGAAAAAATTATTGCAAATGCATTTTAATGATTTTACAGCCTTCCGAATGGTCTGAAATTTTAAATATATAATTGCTGCAAAATTTGTCGAGCCATTTCAAATTTTATGAAAATCGAATGTATAGTTTAATTACAGGAACAGTCAAAAGTTTTCCGTTACATTACGGGGAATGGGGAAAAAATTATTGTAAGTGTATTTTAATGATGTTACAGACTATGCACTTATGAAGCGCAAAAAAATATACATTCAGTACAATATGGGGTGCAAAACATAATTATAAAACTAGTTATAGTACGAACGCACCTCATTTGCCACGTTTGACGAGCAATTTCCAACTTGTTATTCTTTAACCAACCATGTGCATTGTGTTTATTTCTAAAGTATTTTTGAACTTCAACTATATGTTTCATTAAATTAGCTGGAGTTATATCCTTTGCACATAAATTTAAAATATGAGAGGAACATCCGTATGTTAATAATTCAGGGTGATTTGACTTTGAATTATTTCGCATAGCGATCATTTTATTTTCATTATCCGAACAAACAGCAAAAATATTTTTGACAAATTTTTCTTGAATTTCTTTTATTGCCGTTTCTACAAAATCTGAACAAAATTCTGTGTTTTTTTTTTTTCTGCTCCACAATCAACAGTTTTAAAAAGGTAAAAATTCTTACCTGTATGAATACTACATGCGATGATGGGGTCATTGCTTATGTTTGACCAACCATCTAATATTAGCGTTAGACTTGTTTCGATTGAAATTTCTGATTTTAATTTGTTCTCAAGTTCATCATATGCATCAAACAACAATTTTTCAGAAAACTGTTTTCTGCTTGGTGGAATATATCCTGGCCTTAACTCTTGAATCATATTTTTAAATTCTACATTATCTGCAACATTAAACGCAATATTATTTGCATAAAAGAAATTGGCAATATTTTTATCAAGCATTGATTTTTGAATGGCAGTAGTTTTGATTCCATATGAAAAAATTGATGCTTGATCTCTAGTTTTAGAAGTAGAGGGAAATATTTGTTGCTTAGGAGAAACCTGTTCACTTGTACTTGTAGATGTATTTGAAGAAATATCAATATTAGGATTAGCTTTAGTTATTTTTAATGGAGATTCTCATTCACTGCAATCAAGCTCAAGAGTATTTTCATCACTCATATGGGAAGAATCCAATTTAATTCTTTTGCATTTTTCTAGATGTTGTTTTATCCTTTCAATCCTTTTGCTGATAGTAGTACCACAATACTTGCACTTCACATTAGTTCCAGAATCAATAACCTCACCCCACTCTGGTAATGGTTTTCTTCCACTTCCAAATGGCATGGTGATCCAGTACACTTTTTTAAGAACACAATTCTTCTTATTGCTCCAACCTTAACACGTGCTTTGGAAATCCAAACAAAAATTTGTAAAGTTACTACTGAGGAAAAATATTCTACTTCCACTATTAATAATATGGTACATTTGACTATAACACTTCACAAATAAAATTTTTGACTATGGCAAGCTATTACATATATATTTCACTGCAACTCATTCCCAGACTGTACTGACACTGACCACAAGTATGAAGCTGATAATAGCATTAGCACTAGCACCTGCTTTTTTCTGCCAATCATCTTAAGGAATCACTTTAAAAAGAGGTTTGCAAAGGAATAGAAGAATGCAGATGACAGTTTGGGTCAGCAGATGCACCTGCCAATGCAGGTAGTACAAGAATGGAAAAAATAAAAGAAAAAACTGCTGGGTGTTAGTGTTGTATTATAGAATGAATGGAGACTTAGAGAAAATATTTGATTTCTAATTGAAAGAAATATAAATTTCTATTAGCAAGAATTATGGGAATAACTAGTTACACATTTAATCAAGGCAAAAAATTACTTATATTTATATAAGATGATTTCCAAATTTTTTTATTCATTGGATGAAATAAAAATAAGTATTTGTTGCATTTTATCATTTTATTTTACTTATTTTTTTCTTTCTAACTCTCTTTTTTAAAAATTCACACAATATAAATATTTTTACCCTAAATAGGAGATAGGACCCTAGCAAAAAATCCTGCACAGACCTCTGAAAATAATCTAAAGTAATTTTGATATCTAAAAATAACAAATATTAAATTTTGTGCAGCAATTAATAAAAAATCCGAAATCTCCAAAAAACTCCAATTTTCTCCGGTTAAAACCAATAAAATCCACCGGATAGGATTTTTTAAATTTTCTCCGGATTTAATTACAACGTCAATATCCTACGGTGATTGTATGTCACTTCTGAACAAACTTGTTTTAATCCTTAATGGTCCCTGGTATTTTCGTTAATTGAACTATGCTCTATGCATTGGAATTTTAAATCCATATCCAAAGTTTGAAAAGGAAATAGTCATTGATTTTTCTATTACACGATAACAGGTTGATTTAAAAAAGTCATGTCTTAATCTGTGAATTGCAAGAATCAACTAGTTTGTTATTTCTAAACATGTTTTTTTAAGTTCAACCAAAATTTTTTTTTTCTTCATGTGCACCACAAGTGTAATCTCATTTTGTGGAGTGCTGACTATTGGCCAATTTGGTAGGGCTCAGTCTCCGGTGGCCATTACTGCCCTTTTAGTTATTTGCTATTTTGGGCATAGGGAAAAAACATCGCAAAATACATAAATCGGTCTTTTTAAAAAAAATATCGCCGATTTCGTCAATCATGGTGAAAATAAATAAAAAAAATTTGTTGACCGGTCGCAAGAAGAAAACTGAAGTGCAGGGGAAATCAGCAGCGGGAAAATATCACAAAATTCGTCAATCAATCTGTCACGAGCAAATATCGTGAAATTCCTCAGCCGGTCGCAGAGAAAAAACGCGAAAATTTTCAATCGGATGCAGAAAAACAATCGTTACTTTCATCAGTATGTTGCAAGAACAAACAGGGAAATTTGCCAATCGGTCACAGAATAAAATTGCTATATTTATCAATTGATCTCGAGAAGAAAAAAAAATTATGAAATTCACCGATCGGTCTCCAGAAAAAATTGTGAAATTCGTCAGTCGGTCGTAGAGAAAAAGCGCAAAATTTTTCAGTCAGATGCAGAAAAACAACCATGAATTTTGTCAATCTGACGTAAGAAGAAACTGTGAAATCTGCCCATCGATAGTAGAAAATATCACGAAATTTGTCAGTCGGTCCTGAGACTTGCTCATCATTTTACAAACAAACATTTTCGGAAAATGATTTTTTGGAAACAGGAGCTGCCTGCTCACATTAGGGCATAATAAATAGGGCACGAATCCTGCCATTCCACTTCGAAATTCAAGCCCTGTAATGTATATTAATAATATTGCATAAAAAATGTAATTTAAACATATTCTGTTTATTTGTACAATGAAATGCTGATAATTGCTACTGGATTTGAATATGGGATTGACTATATCGATAATTGCTAATAATTAATTTGTACAATGAAATGCTGATAATTTGTACAACAAATTTTAACCAATTAATATGTGTATAATTGTAGAGTATTTTCACAAAGAAATACTACATACTTTCTTTTTATAATTTAAACATAAAATATCTACTAATATACCCATGATTAAAGAGTTATTTTCTCCAAACATAGGTTTAGTTGATGCACTTTTTCTAATTTAATTATTTAATATTGTTTTTGCTCTAAGTCACATTTAGTTTTATTTTAAGTTAAATTATTTTTATATTTAAAAGTAAAAAGAAAATTACTTTTAATTTTAAATATTTATAATGAAGTTACAAAAACAACTAGTTGGATTTGCCAATCCCAAAACTTTCTTCTATCTCATACATCTTAATATTTCAAAAAGTAGTTCCAAATGTTAATACTTCAATATTATTAGTTCAATATTATACCAACTTTGATTTTGGTCTAAAATTTCTGCTTCAGTCAATTAATCAGAATAAGAATAAGTTAATCTCGATCATGATATTTATTAAAATCAAAAATTTTTTCGTTATTCTGTTGTACATCAGCTGTTTGTGAATAGCCAGCTTAGCAGGATACAAAGTTCCCTTCGCGTCATTCCCTTCGCCAATATACAGTAAAAAAAAACTGCGAAAAATTGAAAAAATTTTACAAAAATCTCTGTTACAGTGCCACCTTCTGGCAGAATATTTCCAAATTCAAGGAGAAACTGCTGGCCATAGTCAAAAATATACACCACAAAATTGGTTCAATTCTATGCTTAACTTCATGCACTTTTCAATGGTAAAATAATGAAAATAACACAAAAATCCGTATTATAGTGCCCCCTTCCAGCAGAATATTTTCTAATTGAAGAAGGACCTGCTGGCCATAGCCAAAAACATACCCCTGAAAAATTGGTTCAGTTCTATACATAACTTCATACACTTTTCGATGGTACAAGAATGATGGTACAAAAATCGCTATTACAGTTCCCCCCTTCCAGTGGAATGTTTCCATATTGAAGGAGGGCTGCCTGGCTATAGCCAGAAACATTCACGAAAAAATTGGTTCAATTCTATGCATAACTTCCTTACGATGGCAAAACTCGCTATTATTGGAAATATCCCCATCCTGGCAGAATATTTCCAGTTTAAGGAGAACCTGCTGGACATAGCCAAAAACAAATACAAAAAATTTTTTTCAATTATATGGATAACTTCATACACTTTTCGATGGTACAATAATGAAAATGGCACAAAAATCGCGATTACCGTGCCCCCCCCCCCCCCCATTTCCAGTGGAATGTTTCCATATTGAAGGAGGGCCGCCTGGCTATAGCCAAAAACACTCACACAAAAATGGTTCAAATCTATGCATAACTTCATTCACTTTTCGATGGTACGATGGTGACACATGGACAGACAGGCATTTTGTATGAACATGTTTTGGGATATCTGACCCCTAAAACATCTAAATCCGTCGAAAACCAGAAATCGAAAAAAATTCTATTACAATACTTTCTTCTAAAAATAGGCCTGTTTAATTGTTAAACTTAAAAGAAAGAAAGAAAATTAATAAAGTCATACTTTAATAAACAACTTCAAATTTTGTTTTACACTCTGAAAGTAAAGGTACAATTTCCTAAAAGAAGTAAACGTAAATTCTTAAATTTATTATAAAGAGTTCAAATATCAATGTAAGAAAGCTGGCAATTCTTTAAGCTTTTGAGAATTACCTTTTACTCATGAATAGTGAACTTACTTTCATATTTTACATTATAAACAAAATTGTTCGGCATTATTTGGGATCAAACGATTTCTCTTATCCTCATATATTCGCTTTGCTGCACTCTGCCGGATATCCGGCAGAGAAGTCTGATATCTGGTGATTGTGATTCGGATATCCGACGGTATTTCGAATATTGAAAAATCAGCCGGATATCCGTTGCATCCCTAGAAAAAAGTTCGAATTTCGTCAAAGAATCGCGAAAAAAAAACGCAAATTTCGTCAAAGAATCGCGAAAAAAAACGCAAATTTCGTCAAAAAATCGCGGAAAAACGGAAATTTCGCCAAATGATCGTAGGAAAAATGAGAATTTCGTCAAAGGGCCGCAATAAAAACTCATCGGTCTTTTTAATGATGATACCTATGAATGGACCTCTCCTTACAAAATGTGATTCAGTTGTTTCAGAAGCAATGTCCATTATTTCTGTGAACAGAGTGACTGACATTTTGTGAGAAGAGGTCACAATATTAAGGATTGGGCTGTTTCTAAATGCATTGACTAAATAACTGATAAGAATTCACCCCTTCTTATCATGGATTTTTAGCTTTATTATTTTTTTAGCCAACATAAGTATTCTATAATTAATATTAATTAATTTTTAAATTAAATTGTAATTATTTTAAAACTACTGTTTAAAATTCATACCGTCAAACTAATATAACACGTTATTTTATTAAACATTAAATTAATTTGCAGAAAGTTTTTGACCCAATATTTATGTGCACAGAAAGTTTTTGGTTTTATACAATTCTGCCCATCACATGGAGTTTAGCATTACAATTATTTACTCAATTAGGTTTGAGAATTTGAATAAAGCAAACCTTATAAGTTAAAGCTAACATCTCTATTTAGGTATTGAATAGTAAATTATAATTTTAAGTGTACAAGATTATCAACAAAAAGCTTACAACTTTATTTTGATAAGTTTAGATTCAAGAAAGCAAAATATACAATATCTTGCTTAGACAGTAGTGTCCATACAAATTAGTACAGCTTTGTATTCTTGTTACATTGAAACAATAGTACTGTGTTGCCATATATATTTTAAAAATATAATTTATTTAAAGGAAAATATTTACAGTGTTCAAAGGTACCCCCCTCTCCCCTAATAATGCAAATTTACAAGTAGCATTTTGAAACAAAATAGTAAAAATAATTATTATTTTAAATAATAACAAATTAAGATATGGGGACAATTACAAATAAAGTGAAGTTATTAAGTAAAAAAAAAAAAAAAAAAAAAAAATCAGCCCACAATAAAATTTTCAAATGAAAATCCAAATTCCTTATAAGCCTGAAATTTTCTGGAGATACTTTTGGGTTGGGAGGTCAACATTATAATAACGCTCATATAAACAACAGATTAATAACCATAAGGTTTTGATTCCAAATTTCTTTTATGTTCCCCCCAGTGGTGTAGTTGTAAAAAAACAAGGGTATACTCTCTAAGCAGAGGGTATACGCTCAAGGCACAGCGTATACCCTGGAGTGTATATACTATAGCTTTCTTGAGAAACAGAGGGTATATGGTGTTCCTTAAAAAAATCCAGAGGGTATACGGCGTATACCCCCGTATACCCTCCACTACATCCCTGGTTACACCTAAAATGAGTAATAAAATTTCAGAACCTGGCAGAAATTTTTTTGGTAATAACAGAACAGACTAGAGTCAGTAAGCTACTTTTATATTTTTCAAAACCACTAAATACAAACCAAAATATTTCTTACCTACTATGTCAAATACATTGTCATTTTTCTTTGCTTACTTTATTTTACAGTTAAATAATGACTTTCAAACAATATTTCTTTATAAAGAATAAATATTTTGAAAATTCTACATACAGCAACAGAATGTATTGTGGACCACTGTAACTCAACAGCAGTTGGTCTACTACTGTGTCCCATGTTTAAGTTTAATACATTCTGATAAAAATATTATTTAAAGCTTTCTTTTGAGGAAAATGACTTTGAAATTAAATAAAAACAAGTGTCTTACTGTAGTAAAAAAACTGTTTTATCTTATTTATCTATAACCTTTATTTGCTAAATAAAGAAAAATAGGATGATGAAAATTTTTACTTTTAGACGCTCAAAACAACCAGCCAGGATAAAATTGTCCATTCTGAGTTAACCATGTGCTCTGAAGGTTATAAATAATCAATCCAGTGCTGTAATCAAGTTTTAAAAAATAATAAAATATTAGGGGATGTAGTTAGTAGTTAATTGTAGTTAATAATTATTATACAGTTTTTTATGCAATGACACCACCTGAAAATTTAGTACCCACATTGTATCAGGGCAGTTATCTCCCTGCATGCTCAGCCACTTGTTTTTGTTATAGTTAGTTCAAATAACATTATGTTTATAACTTTTCTCATTTGTCACCTGTTTGTTTTATTTAGGTACCAAATGATTATGTATCTAAAGAATTGTTTGATTCTTATGTCTGCTACATCATACCAAAGCCAGAGCTTCAAAGAAAATTATTCACTGTGTAAGTATAATTTATGCTATAAATGAAATTTAAATATTATATTGCTCTCCACATCTTGAAGTCTTTCCAATTTTTGAAATGGTGGAGAATCCACACGATCAATTTTTTGCCAACATTTATTTGTAAATTGTAGGCAGTAGTTATAACTGTTTTGAAAGGGAGGGAAAAATATATTCAAGACATTTTTTTTATTACAAATTAACCACAAATATTAACACATGGCAAAATATTATTGAAAGAATTTGTGTTAGTGATTCACAATCAGAGTTGTATAATATAGACGCATGCGTGAACGCCATGCGCGGAAAAATTCGGGACTTTGCGGGAAAAAGTTACGAAAAAAAAACGTATGTTTTGTTTTTGTAACTTTTTTAATACTAAAAATTTTAAATATTCCCCGATTTTATGTATGATTTATATATTGTTTGTCCACAATTCACAGTTTAAAGACTCAAAACATGTGACATCACAGACCCTTTTATTTCTATTTTCCACAGACTAAAACTTGCCGCCGATTGGCTTTCCGTCGGCAGCTGCAGTGACAATTTAGCCTGGCAGCTGCTGTTAAATCGAATCTGATAATTTCATAGTGTTATAAGAGTGACTGGCATTTTGTGCGAAGAGATCACAATATTAAGGATTGGGTTGTTTCTAAATCATTGAGAAAATACTTGAAAAGAATTCACCTTCCTAGCATTGATTTTTGCTTTATTATTTTTAAATTAAAATAATTATTCTTTAATTAATATTATTTTCAACTATGATTTTTAGTTCATATCGTCAAAATAATATAACACGTAATTTTACTAAACATTAAATTAATTTGCGGAAAATTTTTGACCTAATATTTATGTGCGTGGAAAGTTTTTGCTTTTATACAAGTCTGTTCACAATAATGTTAAATGTTTATTTTCATAAAAAAAAATTATATAGCGAAGAACAGGATACAGTGGACCACCCCTTATATTTTACTTATTTTAAAATTTTTAAAGCTTTTCTTTTAGACTAATTGATAACAGCACTGGATTGATTACTTATAGCCTTACGAACACATCGTTAGCTCAGAATAAACCCTTTTATCCTGATTGGTTGTTTTGAGCTCCTAAAAGTAAAATTTTTCATTATTCTTTTCTTTATTGAGTAATTAAAGGTTATGGATAAATAAGATAAAACAACTTTTTTGAAAAGGTAAAACAGTGGTTTTTATTTAATTTAAAAGTTTATATGATTAAAAGAAAACTTTAAATAATATTTTTATGAGTATGTATTGAACTTCAACATGAGGCACAGTGGGCTGCCCACTGCTGGGGTGCAGTGGTCCACAATGAATACTGCTCCTGTAATGAATTTCAAAATATTTTATAATTGCTTATTCTCTATAAAGAAATATTGTTTTAAAATAGTTATTTAACTATAAAATAAAGTAAACAAAGAAAAAGTACAGTTTATTTAACCCTACAATGCATAGAGTAGCCATTTGGCACACTTTAAATTTCATGTTATATCTTGTTCAGATTATAATGTAGTCATGTGACACTTTAGTTTTCTCCTAAATTATGGATAACAGTTCACACGTGATTTTAAAAATAAGTTTTCTTGTTCAATATAGCAGTTTTTTTTTTGTTTTTTGGGGGGTGGGAGGGGGGAGAAGGACAGAAATGAAAATCATGCATTGTAGAGTTAACATATTAAGAAATATTTTGTTTTGTATTTACTGCCTTTGAAAAATATAACTGTAGCCTAATAAGTAATAGATGACCTCACTGGATTGGTTATTTATAGCTTCAGAGCACATGGTTAGCTCAAAATAAACTATTTTATCCTGACTATTTTGAGCTTCTAATAAATTTTTCAGCATCATATTTGTCTTAATGTTTTCTGATTTTTTTGTACTTAATCAATAACTTATTTGCAATCACTCCTGTGTCTTATATAATACATTTTTTGATAATTCTTTAGTTTTATGTTTTTTGTTTCAAAATGCTACTTGCAAATTTGTATTATTATATTATTTTGGAGGTAAAATGGAAATAAAAAAGAATCAGATTAATTATAAATAGATTTATATTGTATTTTAGACAATAACTAATAGCTGACCACTGTGCCCCAGTGGGCAGACTAGTGTACCCCACTTCCGGGGTACACTGATCCACTTTATGGATGTATATTAAAAAAAAATTTTTTTGAAAAATGTATTGGGAACTATGTTCTGCGAAAATTATGAGGCACATAGAAAGGTTTAAAGAATATTCAAAAACATTTTCAGGTAGATTGGTCTCTCTGTTAAAGAGAAAAAAATGTCAACTGCAAAAGTGGACCACTGTATCCTGGTCTCCCCTACATCTATTTTTCAAGTTTTTGTTTTTCAAAGTTTTATATGCACAATTGTGTTTCATTGAGTTTCAATAACAATTGTATTTCATTCATCTTTTCTGTGTTTAATTTCATAGTAGTTGTTGCAATGCTTCTCCATTAGGTTGCACAATTTTACTTTCAGTTTTTTAAATTTTGAGTCATATCTGACTTCAAAAAATTGCTGATACATACCCTAGTCTTTTATTTGAAATTTTGGTTATTTTATATTAGTCAGATGCAGGTGATAGATCTCTAAATATTGTTTCTATTGTCATCATTCATATTGTATTTATTTCATTTCAAACATAAACCTTTCACTTATTGTACTTCAGCTATATAGATTAGAATTACGTGCATTTGAAATGCATGCTTTTTGCTTATTTCATTTTAAATTTAAAAAATAAGAAGCAATACCATAATCCAAACTATTTTATTTCAACATTCAAAGCATTGTTTATAATTTACACATGCAGAAGTAGAAAGTTTCTGTTGTTGAGATCTGCCTTTCACATACTTCATGATCAATTTTTATATTGAAGGCTATTTGCAAATTAAAACTGATGATTTTTCTGATACTTCCACGAATACACATCCATTTGTAAATAGTACAAAAAAAAATTGCATTAGTATTTGTAAAAATATATAATTTACAGGTTTCATTCAGATACCAACAAATTAAAGTGTTTCCCATTTTCTTATAAAGGCAAACAGTGATTCAGAAATGTTGTCAAAGTTAGCATTTTGAGACAATTTTTAGAACTTGATAGCCATAGAAATGTCGTTACGTGGGAGCAATTAACAGTCACATTTCGAAATTCAGTTTAAAATGCCAGATTTTGGGGGATTTTTCAAAAGATTCTTTGCTTTTATTGTAAAATGGAAAACACTATTTAATCATATAGTTTTTGAATAAGTAAAGTACACTTGCAAATTTCTTGAGATTAAAAATAATTTCACGGATGTGTCAGAAATTATCTAATTTTGATTTGAGTAGGGCGTCAAGAGTCAGAAAGATTCTCATTGTTAAATGGGGGAAAGTTTAAAGAGTTTAACATATATTTAATTTTTAAATGATTTTTGGCATTTTTTTGTTCAAGGGGGGATTCATCATGACACCCGTGACCTCCCCCTTGGATCCACCTTTGACCTTCCTAGTCTTGCCCTAAGCCAGTTCGGGCTACAGTATGTTTCAGAAGCGAGCAATATATCTGATTACTCAAATGCAATTAGATTTTTGCATTATTTGATTCATATATGTGAAGGTCAAACTGAGTTTATTTAACATTCAAATAGACATTTAAATTAAATTTTTCTGGGTTTAATTTCATAGTGGTTACTGCAATGCTTCTCCATTAGCTTGCATACTATGACTTACATTTTGAGTGTAAATCGACAATTTTTCTAAAAAATTGACTTTCAGTTTTTAAAGTTTTAAGTCGTATCTGACTTACAAAAATTGCCGATGCGTACCCTAATCTTTTATTTGAAATTTCGGTGCATTTATATTAGTCAGATGCAGGTGATAAATCTCTAAATATTGTTTCTATCGTTATCATTCATGTTGTATTTATTTCATTTCAAATATAAACCTTTCACTTATTTTATTTCAACTCTATAGATTTTAATTACATGCATTTGAAACACATGTTTTTTGCTTATTTCATTTTAAATTAAAAAATAAGAAGCAATACCATAATCCAAACTGTTTTATTTCAGCATTCAAAGCATTATTTATAATTTACATATGCAAAAAATAGAAAGTTTCTATTTGTCGAGATCTGCACCCTGCTTACATAAAAAATGAACATTTTGTTTGTGTTTCTACTTATGTACTTTTTTCATTATTTTCATTAGCACTACATAAATACAGATAGCAGTTAAAATAACATATTCAGTTAAAATAACAATTCAGAGTTTTCCTATGAAATATTTGAACTTTTACTTTCAACATTGAAATGCAATAGTCTCAAATTAATGTAAAGAGTTACAGTAGAACCTCTTTTATCTGAAACTCTTTTAACCGAAACTCTCGGTTAACTGAAATCCATTTTTCAAAGTTTTTTTTTTTTTTCTTTACTATCACATTCCTTGTGTGTAAAATCCATTTTAAAAGATGTTTTTTTTTTTTAAACTATCACATTCCTTGTGTGCAAGCAGTCCTTTCCGATATAAATATTTTTGATCCCCTTTCTTAGAGTTCCTTTGAATTTAACTTGAGCTCCCGTAAGCTGTGGAGTAGAACGAAGAAAACAAACAAATTAGCAATTCTGAAGCTTTTGAATGTTTTGCAAAAGGTTTGACATAGCTGGAGCAGCAGAAAGACTGTGATACTGGTGAACTAATAATATTTCTTAAAAAAACTCTGTGATAGAGCTTCAAAATAAAAGCAATCGAAATTGCAAAAAACAAAACATTTTTTTCAAATATATAAGTAAAAGGAACTTAATTTCAAAATTTGAATTCAGGTAATTTATACTTGTTTCTATTTTCTATTGCTTTGTTTTTATTAAGCACTTGTTACCATAATAAGAAATATTGCCTATATTTCTCCTTAATCTTAAAATTGAAGCATTCTCGATTATCTGAAAATTTCGATTTTCTGAAAGAGGATCGGTCCCAATTACTTCGGATAATAGGTTCTACTGTATATAATAAATAAAAATACTGTATTAGGTACATTTATCAAAGTAAAACATTTTAGTTTTATTAATATTAATTAACAATATTAAAATTTGACTCCAGATTCTTTTAGTCTAGTTCAGACTCTGTTTCTCCCGCTTGTTCATTATTTGTGCCCCAAAAAAGGCAAATTCTTCTAAAACTTATGAAGTTTTTTGAATATCATTTCAAAATTTTGAATGTGAATCCTGCCTTATCCCTTTAAGACCCGGAACATTTTCACATTTAAATATTACATTCTTCTTGTTATATTTACTCTATACTGACTCTAATGACACTTAAAAAAATAATTAAAAAATTTTTCGTCACCCCCTGGAGCGTGGAGAGTACCTGGACGAACGTGCGGGTTGGGCTTTTTCTGTTAAAGCCACACCCGCACGATCGTACGGGTTGGGCTTTTCCTGTGAAATCATTACTTATAAGATGATTTGGGAAGTATTGGATGAAATACTGCAATGGAATCCTTACTGTCTCTAAAGCTTAAAAAAGAAGAAGAAAAGTTAATATTCCAGATGTACTTATCGACTTCAAGAAATTCGTATTTTAATTAATTTAAAAATGTTTGCCACATTTTTAAAGCTTTTTTATAATATCGATATAACTTTTTTAAATTAAAATTTAAGAAATGAAAGACATACCTGCAATTGCATGAAATCTAGGATGAGGTACAGAAATGAACTTCTTAACATCCTACTTGTATTGTATTTTTTTTCTTTATTCATTCTCTTTGGTTTGGAGGTAGAACTTTGGAGAATGAGTTCCGAAGACTTTGATGAGAAAGAATGATCCAAAATTGTCATTTCTTTAGAAATATTTGTAAATTTTTCTTCATCGAGCTCATCTGAACTTGATTATCCCTCTAATAAATCTGCTTCAAATGTTTTGTCCGCAACCTCGTCATCATCCAAGAGATTACTAAAGTCAGAGTCTGATTTAGTCATCAATTGCAATATTTCTTTTCGTGTGAGAATTCTTTTCGGTTTAGACATCTGAAAAAGTGTTTAATTTTGCTTTGTTAAAAGTTAACAAGTATTCCATAAAAAATAATAGAATGTATTAGAAAATTTTATTAATTGAAAAGAAAAAAAAAAGTAAAAATTAATTGGAAAAAAAAAGAAAAAAGTAATTCATCCATGACAACACCCAAGAAAATAATATGGCATTAAATATATAATAACATAAATCATTTTTAATCTGGCTGTCACCAAAATTATTGAAACAGAAATGAAGATGAACATTCAGAAAGCTCTTACCTTTGCAGTAGCACTGACTAACGTAACGCCCAAGTCGCACGATCATGCGGGTAACGAAATATTGAGTCCTATGAGCAACATAAATAGTGTATAATTAATGTTTTTTATTATATTACACTTATTTAGACATTAAAGCAAAAATATTTATCTAAGCAATTAGAAATCTATACTTATATTATAAAGAGGTGAAAATTGTTTATTTGTAGGAGGTAAGCTCTGGAACTACTGAACCGATTCCAAAAGTAATGGTATCAAAATGATGGTGTTAATCCAACTTAGAACATAGGCTATATCTTATGTCTGTGCTACTGGCTAAGAGGGGGCGCAGGAGCAAAAAAACGTTCGAAATTGTGGTTTTTGTGTTACTGAAGGGCCCAGATACATGATATTTGGCATGGTAGTTACTTATTAGCTATAAATGATCTCTAAGACCATTTCTTACAAAATTCGAAATTTAAAGGGGGTGAAAATACGCAAAAAGCGTTCTAAAAAACGTTCTAAGTGGTGATTTTTATGCAATCTCAAGAAGTACCAAACCGATTTCAAAAATAATGGTGACAAAATGATGGGGACAACACTTGCTCCAACATAGGCTACATTTTATGTTGGTGCTATTACTCCTAAAGGGGGGTGCAGGAGCAAAAAAAAACATTCAAAATTGCGATTTTTGTGTTACTGAAGGGCCCAGATGCATGGAATTTGGCATGGTAGTTACTTATTATATATAAATGATCTTTAAAAACATTTCTTAAAAAAATCGAAATTTAAAAGGGGTGAAAATGTGCAAAAGGCGTTCTAAAAAATGTTCTAAATGGCGATTTTTACGCTATCTCAAGAAGTACCAAACCGATTTCAAACATAATGGTGTCAAAATAATGGTGGTAACCCTTGCATCAACATAGGCTAGATTTTATGTCGTTGCCACTACCACTAAAGGGGGTTCAGGAGCAAAAAAACATTCGAAATTGTGATTTTTGGTGCTACTGAAGGCCCCAGATACATGGAATTTGGCATGGTAGTTACTTATTAGATATAAACGATCTCTAAGAACATTTCTTTAAAAAAATCGAAATTTAAAAGGGGTGAAAATGCACGAAAGGAGTTCTAAAAAACGTTCTAAATGGCGATTTCTATGCAATCTTAGAAAGTACCCAACCAATTTCAAAAGTAATGGTTGGAAATTGATGATGATAGCCCTTGCTCCAATATAGGTAATAACTACTTCATGTCGCCGTCACTACCACCTTTCGGTTGCATTTTAAAAAAATGTTCTAAATTGTGATTTTTGTGATATTGAAGGGGCTAGCAACTTGAAATTTGGCATGGTAATTACTTATGAGATGTAAATGTTCTCCGAGAACAGTTTTGTAAAAATATTAAATTTAAATGGGGTGAAAATGAACGAAAAGCGTTCTAAAAACGTTCTAAATTGCGATTTCTACGCAATCTTATGAAATATAAACCGATTTCAGAAGTAATGATTTCAAATTGATGGTGACAGTCACCGCTCCAACATTGCCTATATTTTACGTTGTTGTCACTACCACTTGGGGGGTTACAGGAGCAAAAAATTTTCTAAATTGCGTTTTGTGTTACTGAGGGAGTCTAACATTTTAAATTTGGAATGGTAATTACTTCAAAGATGCAAATGCTTTCTAAGAATTGTCGGAAGAAAATTCTAAATTTAAAAGGATGAAGCGTGCGAAAAGTGTTCTATAAGCATTCTAAATTATGATTTTTATGCAATCGTATGAAATACGAAAACGATTTCAAACATAATGGTTGCAAATTGATGGTGGTAGAACTTGCTCAAACATAAGATATATTTAGGTCGGTACCACAACACCTAGATGGTTGCAGGAGCAAAATACTTTCTAAAGTGCGATTTTTGTTGTACTGAAGAGGCTAGAAACTTTAAATATAGCACGGTAGTTACTTATAAAATATAAATGTCCTCTAAGAACAGTCAAAAATAAATTTGAAATTAAAAAGAGGTAAAGCAAAGGGGAGGAGCGAAAAGCATTCTAAAAGAGTCCTAAATTACAATTTCTATGGAATCTCAGGAAATAATAAACCGATTACAAAATTATTGGTTGCGAATCAAGGGTGATAGTCCCTGATTCTATAAGGGCTATATTTTATGCCAGTGTCACTACCACCTGGTTGGTAGGAACAACAAGAAAGCCTTTACAAACATCTAAATTCCGTTTTCTATAGAATAATAGGAAATACCAACGGATTTCAAGGTTAATGTTGGCAAATTAATATTGACAGTCTCTGTTTCAACATTTTTCGAGACATTCTATTTCAACTGAGTTTCGGCATTTTATGTTGGTGCCGCTGACACCAGAGAGGTGGTAGAGTGTTATGCATGAAGCTTGGAATTTGACATGATGGTTAATTTTAAGATGTAAATGTGTTAAGATGGTTTCTAAAAAATTCAAATGAATACTGAAATGAGAGTATGAAATGAGCATAAAAGTCTCAAAATACTTTCTAAATTATCATTTATTTAGAATTAGTTTTAGTTCTTATTGATTAAAATCTCATTTCTGTCTTTTACAGTTTTATAATGAAGTTTAATCAAACTGTGGCTTAATTTGTAATTTTTGAATTATTCCAAAAAGTGCTCTCTAATAAAAAATAGCCATGCAAATATCACTTGGCATATTTCAACTATTACATGAGCAAAGCCACGGGGTTTGCTATTATACTGATAATTACCTTTTTACAACAGATAAAATGATGAGCTGTATCCGTTGCACTTGTAAACAAAGCTAGTCATGCTGGCTAAAAGTAAAACATGTACTACAACCATCATCTGTTGATAAAAAATGATACTTTATTCATTTTACAAACTAGAACAATTGTTCTATTCGGTTTTTTATTACATAAGACTGTTTCAGAAGCCAAAATTTACATGAGTGTCTAACCCGCATGATTGTGTGGGTTGGGTCTTAAAGGGATAACCACCCCACTCTGAATTTCAGGCCTTTATCCATCACATGGAATAACTTTGTTCATGGATGTTCATTTTCAGTACTTTTGTGTTACACCAACACCATTGTCGCCAAGTGTAATATTTGGCACAAAATGAAATTTTCGTGAAATGAAACATTTGTAAACAAATAATTATAATAACAATTTTGGTATGAAACTAAGCATTTAAAAAATATATAGCCTTTGAAAATTACAGACTTCCATTAATTATTTTATTAAATCAATTCAAATTACTTAAAAAAATATATATTATACAATAAAGTAATAAAATAAAACCCAATTTAAATTACAAGCATAAAATTTTAAATGTCTCTTATCATTGCAATAAACCTTTCATTTTTTTTTTCTTAATAAAGATGTTCATGATTTTTTGAGGAAAAAATTTTTGTATGTATAATTCCATCCAAAGTCCTGAAACAATTTTATTGCAGCTTCCTAATTATTAGTCAGTAACTGCAAAACGCACAGTATGCAATAAAAATCCTTTTCACACTCAGGGTTGAAATAAATAGCCCATTAGCATACATTTTGGCATGGTGCTGGTACAATGGAAAAGTACCCATTTTTCATATTAATCTCTCCATCAACATTTTTTCAGTAGTGCAATTTTAAATCCATGTATGATTGTCATTTCCAGTAGGGGTTGCTAAAAGGCATATTTACAGACACAAACAGTATTTTCAGATTACTGAAATGTAGGGATGCACCAAATATTCGGTATCTGTTCGGTATTCGGCCATGTTACCGAGTATTCTGTTTGGCTAAATATTAAACTATGGTATGCCAAATATTTGTCTTGGCTGAATATGAAACTAGTCGGTTTGGCCGAATATCAAAATATTCGGCTGAACTGAATACTATGAGGATTTTCATAGGAATTAATGATGTACAAATGCAAGTTCCCGAACATTGTCTAGTAAATAATCTGTTTCTTGCTTTTTAACAAAAAAGGGTGTTTCTAAACAAAATAGAAAATCATTCAGAATTGAGAATAGACATCAAGATGAGTAATTTTTGTCGAGGAAAACATAATTGCCAGGGTGTCAACGATTTAAATCAGTTGATTTAAATCAGCGATTTAAATCATGATTTTAATCAAGTGATTTTTTAAAAAAAATCATTGATTAAAATCAAAAATTTTCTAAATGTTTAAAATGACATAAAAAAGTATTCAAATCCAAGATGAACATAATTTGGAAAGTTTCTACAGGTATTGGACTTATGAATACATAAAACAAAGCTTTAAATAATTGTTTCTAAGCGTAATTCCTGAGTATTGTGAAAAATTTAAGTACAGTAAGTTTATAAAAAGCATGGTTTTTATCTAACAAACATAAAAAGCATTTAATTTAAAAATGATATTTAAATCTAATATAACTTACAATGTCATAATTTCCTTTTAATAATCAAGTTATTCCTTCTTTTCTATACAATAAACATAGCAATAGAGTGTCAATGATTTTAATCAACTGATTTAAATCAGATGATAAAATCACATATTTTCTGATTTTTTAAAATAGTGTGAAAAAGCATTATAATCAGTAATGAAAATTATCACTAAATCACTTGTAGAAAATGTAATATTTGTTATTGTTAATTATAACAATGTTAAACTGTGTAAAAAAAAGTATTATACATTTAAAAAACATCTAACTAAATGTTAAATAACTTCAAAACATTATAATATTTAGTAGCTATTCAAATATTTTAATGTTGTGGGGAAACAATCTGATTTAAATTTCAAAATACAATTTTTGTAATCTATTTATAAATTATGTGCGAGTTTGCTGTATACATTGCTACAATTTTTGATCAATTTGATATAGGGGAAACCAGGGTACAGTGGTCTACTTTTGTAGTTAACATTTTTTTTCTCTTTGACAGAGAGACCAATCTACCTGAAAATATTTTTGAATATTCTTTAAACTTTTCTACATGCCTCATAATTTTCACAGAATATAATTCCCAATACATTTTTCAAAAAAAAAATTTTTTACGTACACTCGTGAAGTGGACCCCAGTGAAGTACCCCAGAAGCGGGGTACACTGGTCCACCCACTGGGGCACAGTGGTCCACTATTAGTTATTGTCTAAAATACAATATAAATCTATTTATAATTAATCTAATTCTTTTTTATTTCCCCTTTTAATTCCAAAATAATATAATAATACAAATTTGCAAGAACCTTTTTGAAGCAGAAAACATACAAAACTAAAGAATTATCAAAAAATTTATTATATTTTGAAAATAAAATTATAAGATACAGGAGTGATGGCAAACAAGTTATTAATTAAGTACAAAAAAATCAGCAAACATTAAGACAAATATGATGATGAAAAATTTATTAGAAGCTCAAAATAGTCAGAATAAAATAGTTTATTATGAGTTAACCATGTGCTCTGAAGTTATAACCAATCCAGTGAGGTCATCTATTACTTATTAGGCTGCAGTTATACTTTTCAAAGGCAGTAAATACAAAACAAAATATTTCTTAATATGTTAACTCTACAATGCATGATTTTCATTTCTCCCCCCCCCCCCCCCCAAAAAAAAAAAAACAAAACAAAACAAAAAAAAACTGCTATATTGAACAAGAAAACTTATTTTAAAAATCACATGTGAACTGTTATCCATAATTTAGGAGAAAACTAAAGTGTCAGATGGCTACATTATAACCTGAACAACATACATAATAACATGAAATTTAAAGTGTGCCAAATGACTAATCTATGCATTGTAGGGTTAAATAAATTGTCATTTTTCTTTGTTTACTTTATTTTATAGCTAAATAACTATTTTAAAACAATATTTCTTTATAGAGAATAAGTAATTATTAAATATTTTGAAAATTCTTCATTACAGGAGCAGTATTCATTGTGGACCACTATGCCCCGTGTTAAAGTTCAATACATACTCGTAAAAATATTATTTAAAGTTTTTTTTTAAGCATATAAGCTTTTAAATTTAATAAAGACCAGTGTTTTACCTTTTCAAAAAAGTTGTTTTATCTTATTTATCCATAACCTTTAATTACTCAATAAAGAAAAGTATGATGATGAAAAATTTTACTTTTAGGAGCTCAAAACAACCAGTCATGATAAAAGGGTTCATTTTGAGCTAACAATGTGTTTTGAAAGCTATAAGTAATCAATCCAGTGCTGTTATCAATTAGCCTAAAAGAAAAGCTTTAAAAATTTAAAAATAAGTAAAATATAAGGGGTGGTCCACTGTGTACTTAGGTCCACTGTACCCTGGTCTCCCCTACATATGCTTTAGAACCTGTGTAAAATTATTGGCCGCTTTATGAATTTATCAAACGATTATTTATCACCTTTTTTCCAACCACTTTTTCAAAAATGTAGATTGTGTTCTTAATTAAACAGTTAATTGTTTAATAATCACAAAATTTAATCTGTATCATCAGTTTAAAATTAAATGCAATTTATCAATAACTAAAATATAAGCAGTATTTAATATTGGTTTATATAATTATTACAAAATATTAGTGCACATAATGTTATATGTTACTAAAGAAATTTTTAATTTGCAGTTTTTTTTTAATTTCTATAATTACATAATTAAAATTTTATTAATTAAAGCAAAAAAACATAGATTATGTTAGTAATTGGAGGGTTATTCATTTTTGAAATGCTTAATTCTTGGTAGATGTTTAATATTTTAACACAGGGAAAATAATAAAAAAAATCTGATTTAAATAAAAAAAAATCCGATTTTTTTTTTTTTTTTTTTTTTAAATCATGATTTTTTTTACACCCTGTTAATTGCAATCCTCTTATTCAGCCATAAATACAGTGTGCCTCATCTCACTCGAGGTTAAACTTGAATTTTCGTTTGTTACTTTAACAATAATGAAGATATCATAACTATATTTTCAACAGACTCTGTGAACTTCTTTGATTTCTGTGAAATATGATATGATGAGAAGTGCTGGAAATTGCGACCATTCATATCTAAACAACTATGAACTAGACATTCCTTTATTCAGAATGCAGTTGACAGTATTTATACGGTGTCACTGGCCTAAATTCAGTCATTTTCAGTGATATCATCACATTTAATACCAGCAAAATTAATATTAAACAAATCTCGATAAAATATCTTCATTATGAATAAAGTTGTGAACAAAAATTCATTTTCGGCTTGTAGTTACACAACCAGTGTTTTTGATTGAATGTATTGTAATTTTGATGGAATAAATGGGCTGAGGTGTTGTTTCTTGTTCAAAAAATATTTGTCTTGTCGATATTATCCCTGTCGAAAGTTTGTTGCAAGATTTAAAAAACAACCTTTATGTTTGCAATCTCTGAAACTGATCACCCATTCCAGATGCTGATTTAGGATGCATTTAAAAACTTCCTTGCTAAATCAAAGGAATAGAAAAGTTATTCTTTCTGAGTTTTATAACTATACCCTCTTCTTAAATAACTCAAAGCAGATTTTTTTCAGTATAAAGTTCACTTGTAATTCAGATCACTCCTATAGGTCACTCTTATTTATCAAAATGTAAGTTTTTGTATTAAATGTTATGTAAAGTTGTTTTAACATTTTAATGCCTTTGAACTTTGAAATATAAAAGCATTCGGTCAGCCGAATATTCGGTGTTCGGCCTAACACTTACTATTCGGCTAGTCGAATATTCGGTATTCGGTTCACCTGTAGGCCGAATATTCGGTATTCGGTGCATCCCTACTGAAATGTAACCACTAGGATGATGCTACTTATGAAAAGCAGAATGCAATATTTGTTTCTTTTACATTTTCTGTTATTAAACTTTACTGTTATTCATTCAAAATTTGTATCTTCTTTTGTATAGATGAACATTGTTCAGAGATTATATCCCATTTGCCTTAAATGATTAAATGAACATTTACATAGCTGAAATGCAACGTTACAATATTAAAAATTTAAACTGTTATTTATTTATTTATTTATTTATTTATTTAAACTAAAGAGAAATTTTGTAAACGTAAATAAAATTTAATATGATAGTTCGTGAAGGTAAACAAAATTTCCAAAGTAAAATTTGTTTCTACTCTTTTGTTACATTAACAAATCAAATTATGTGTGTGTAGATTAAAAGCAATTAAAATGATAATGTAATGTTATCATAATTGCCATGTCAAATGCCCATATAGTGCAAAAGTTGAAAATAAAATTTCTTAAAATTGGAGCTTGATAGAAAATTTTGCATTATTTTTTTTCTCGTTTAGCTCTCTGAAATCTATAGAAAACATATAATGCATACTGAGAAACAAAAACTCCGTTAAAATCTGTTAAACAGTGTTATCTGTAATTTTAAAAAAATATTCTGTTGTTTTTTGGGTTTCTTTCAATTAACGAGACAATTTTTTCTGTTGTCTGGCTAATGCCAAATTCTTCATATCTGATTATGTTATACTACTTTTAATAAACTAAATCCATAATTTTTTTATTGAAGTTATTTTTAGAAACTAAACAATTTCTTACTAAAAGCTAATTAGCTGGGAGAGGGTACTTTTCTCTTCTTCAAAAAGTAGCATAAGCTATTGTTTCATCTTGTTCTTTGAAAATAGTTTGTGTGCTGGGTTTTTTCAAAGTATTTTTCTTTGTTTAGTTTTATAAGACATCTTCTAATGTTTCAGATTTGTGCAACATTTATTGAAATAGATCTTGAGTGAAAATTGCTTAACTTACAGATCACTTTTGACAAGATCTGTGGTCTAGAAATCTAGATTATTTATGTCAACTAGAATTTTAAATATCATATACGGTTTTTGACTAAATCTTCTTGATCTCATTTTTTTTTAGTTCTACCTCCTGACATTATGACATACATTTTTTGGCACTTTTTTGTTAGCCTGGCACAGTGATACATTTCCAAATATTATTTCAATTGCCATCACTGGCATTGCCATTAAGTATTAACTAAGCCTATTTTTGTAGTCGTCATTAGATCCAATTATGGAATGAATGCTATTTGTATTGATATTTTTTTATGTATTTGATTATGATTATTTGATAGATGTATAATTTTTTTTGACAGATGTTCCATTTTCACTTTGCATAGTAAAATTTATAAAGTTTATATAACAATTGGTGTCATCTTGTTTTATAACAACTACTAAAGTTTTTATAATCAACTTAATATATATATATATATATATATGTATATTATAACTCTGGTAATTAATATTATATCTAATGACGGACATTGTTCCAGATAAAAATTATTTTAGTTTATAATAATTATTAGTATTGATACTTTGATGACAAATTTCAATTAATTTTTGTAAAAATTATTTAATTTGTCCATTTTAGAAATATTTAGAAAGATATATTTCTTTGTTAAAAGATTTTGTGCCCCTTTTCCCAATTTAATTTAAGAAAAAGCGTCACTTATTTCTGCATGTGTAAATTAGAAATGATGCTTTGATGATTAAATAAAATGTTTTTGGTTTATAGTATTTATTTCATATTAAAACATTCTCTCTCTCTCTCTCTCTCTCTCTCTCTCTCTCCCCCCCCCCCCCCCAGCTTGAATTCTTCTGAAGCTACTTAATATCCCACCAAGTAAATTCAGAAGAGTGCATTTTATTCAGTGCATTCTATGTTTATGTATCCATGAACAGAAAATAATTTTTTTTTTCTTCAACCCTAACGGTCAGTTGTTTTTTGTTATGCTTTAAAGTCTTATCTCCTGGAGTGTCCTGCTACTTACTAATATGCAAAACAGATTATATTATGTTCAGATTAAAGGAACGAGAGAGGTGGGGGGGGGGGTCACTTTCTATAAATAATTGGGTCAGAAAATAAATAGTGTTAATATAACTGCAAATTGATGAAAGTTAACGAGAATTTTATTTGGATTGTTTCAGTTATATTCATTATACTTCTAAATGCAAGTTCTGGGAATTGAATATATAAATAAAATATATATTTCTCTGTAAGGTTTTCTGTTTCTATTACTTATTATTAATCAGCACTTTTTGCACTTTTAATGATAATTCACCACTTCTTTCAACTGCTCTGTAAACACATTGTATTAGTGTTATTTTATGGTTCCAACTGACATAGCTCAAAAAGTTATTTCATGACTCATTATAAAATTAGGCAATTTGATGATTTTTATGTTAATATTTTGTGATTGGATTGCAGACCAACTGGCATATTTTAGAGAGTATGATTTGGTTCAAGAAATTTTTTATTACAACTCTCTAATAATATTCGTATTCAGTTTAAACTACTTTATTTCCAGCATTGTACCTGTTTTGTCTTGTTTGATATGTAACTTGGTTATGAAAGATTTACCAGTTTTCTGTAATAGTAGTTTTCAAAATATTTACAGTTGAATGTTTGTTTTATAACAACTCAAAATAGCACATCCTGATGTTAATCAAGTTCAAAGTACTTGTTTTATTATCCCCAAAAATGTTTTGCCATGAAAATGTAACTAGAGATAACTAATAGCCAATACTTTCCCCTCCCACTGATGTTTTCTGGATTTTGACATATTCATGTATTTCATCCCTAAATGACAGAGCTGATATATTTATATTTTATGCACATGCATATAATGCATTGGTCATTGAGTTTTAATTGCTACAAAGATTGTTCTCACTTTGATTTTAGTGTGAAATAAGATATTTGTAGAAGTGTTTTTATTGCAAAATGCCCAGTGGAAAACATGCATTTAAAAATTTAAATCCAAAAAATTAGATACAGCAAGTGATTACTCCAAGCTGAGGATAACAGATATAGAACAAAATGTTCCATTTGCAACAAAACAATTTTCTGAATTTATTGATATTTTTTTTAGTATATGTATGATTTCAAAACTAATTCTGAAAAATATATATTTTGTTCTACTAATCATCTTCTATGTTTTATTTTTTAAATTGGGTTTGAAGTGTATTTGATTATAAATGAATAAAAAATATATATTTTGTTCCAATTATCTCTTACTTTTTATTTTTAAAATTGGATTTGAAGTGTATTTGATTATAAATGACATGTGCTTAAAGATATTTATTATTCAATTTAGATCTATTATGCAATGTTAAATTTGTTAATTTTATTAAATTCACATATATGTATTTCTTATTTACTGATGAAATTTTCCTATTTTTATATTATATGTTTTATATTTTATATTTCAGTAATGCCAGAAAAGACAAAATAATTGGATATCCTATTCATATAGAGAATCCGAAATATCCTAGAAATCAGTTAATCTTTAACCTCTGTTTTGTGTGTGATGCTTCTAAGAAAACAATGCAGTATGAACCATTGGTTAGAAAACTAGCTAACTACCTTGTTAAACTAGAAGTATGTATTTGTTAGATAAATGTATTTATTATCTATCTACTAATTACAAATATTTAGCATTTTATTATACTTGCAAAGCCTCCTGATTTCAGCAAAAGACTCGTTTTTCACATATTTTCCTGTGCTCTTGGTTTTCTTACAGTTTTCAATATTCTGTTATTTTATCCTCAATTGTACTGTGATTGAGGGAAAAAAAAAAAAATCTGCAAGTCAGGTGCTTGTTCTTTAGTATGTTTGATCATTAGTATTTTATAAGTGACTAGCAAAAACTGCGCCTTTGCTCGCATAATATTTGAAATATGCCAAATAATATTTGTATGTCTAATTTCTATTAGAAGAAATTATACCTTTAGGAAAATTTAAAAAATTATTAATTAAAACACAGTTTGACTAAATTTCATTATTACACTGCATTAGGCAGAAATGAGACTTAAATTAATAAGGAGAACTAAAACTAATTCTAAATAAATGATAATTTAGAAAGTATTTTGAAGCCTTTATGCTCATTTCAGTATTCATTTTGAGTTGTGAATTTTTTAGAAACTGTTCTTAGTACGCATTTACATCTTATAAAAACCATCATGTCAAATTCCAAGCTTCTTGTGTAACATTCTACCACCTCACTGGTGGTAGTGGCATTAACATAAAATGCTTATGTTGAAACAGAGACTGTCACCATTAATTGGCCAACATTAATTTTGAAATCAGTTTGGTATTTCCTATTACTCTATAGAAAATGTAAATTAGAAAGTTTTTAAAGGCTTTTTTTAGAACGTTTTGTTGTTCCCGCCAACCCCAGGAGGTAGTGTCATCGGCATAAAATATAGCCTGTGTAGAATCAGAGACTATCACCATTGATTTGCGACCATTGTTTTTATAATTGGTTTATTATTTTCTGAGGTTGCATAGAAATCATAAATTAGGACTTTTTTAGAATGCTTTTCGCTCCTTCTCTTCGCTTCACCCCTTTTGAATTTTGAATTTGTTTTCAACAGTTTTTAGAGGGCTTTTATATTTTATAAGTAACTACCATGTCATATTTAAAATTTCTAGTCTCTTCTGTACCACAGAAATAACAATTTAGAGCGTTTTTTGCTCTTGTAACCTTCTTGTGGTAGAGGCACCGACATAAAATATAGCTTATGATTGAGCAGATTATATCACCACCAATTTAAAACCATTATTTTTTAAATCAGTTTGGTATTTCATGAGATTGCATAAAAATAGTAATATAGAATGCTTTTCGCTTACTTCATTCTTTGAAATTTGAAATTTTGTTTCGACGGCTCTTGGAAAACATTTGCATCTTTTAAGTAATTACCATGCCAAATTTCAAAATGTTAGACCCCTCGTTATCACAAAAACACAATTTAGAAAATCCCTGCAACCACCAGGTGGTATTAACAATAACATAAAATATAGCCTATGATGGAACAGAGACTGTCACCATCAATTTGCAACCATTACTTTTGAAATCGGTTTGATATTTCCTGAGATTGCGTAGAAATCGCAATTTAGAACACTTTTAGTGCATTTTCACCCCTATTAAATTTCAAATTTTTTTAGGAAATGTTTTTAGAGATCATTTATATCTTATAAGTAACTACCATTCCAAATTTCATGTTTCTAGACTCTTCACCTCTTCAGTAACACAAAAATCACAATTTAGAACTTTTTTGCTTCTGAAACGGCCAGGTAGTAGTGACACCGACATAAAATGGAGCCTATGTAAGAGTAAGGGCTGTCACCATCAATTTCCAACCATTACTTTTGAAATCGGATTGATACTGCCTGAGATTGCATAGAAATCGCCATTTAAAATGTTTTTTAGAACGCCTTTTGTGCATTATCATCCATTTTAAATTTGGAATTTTTTAAGAAATGTTCTTAGAGATCAATTATATTTTATAAGTATAACTAACATGCCAAATTTCATGTTTATAGGCCCTTCAGTAACTCAAAAATTGCATTTTTAGAACTTTTTTGCTCCTATATCCCTTTTGGAGTAATGACCAACATAAAATATAGCTTATGTTGGAGCAAGGGCTGTCACCATAATTTTGACACCATTATTTTTTAAATCGGTTCGGTACCTCCTGAGATTACATAGAAATTACCATTTAGAATGTTTTTTAGAATGCTTTTTGCACATTTTCACCCCTTTTTAAATTTTGAATTGTTTAAGAAATGTTCTTAGAGATCATTTATTTCTTATAACTAACTACAATTCCGAATTTCATGTTTATAGGTCCTTAAGTAACATAAAAATCACAGTTTTAGAACGTTTTTTGCTCCTGCACCCCCTTTGGGATAGTGGCATCGACATAAGATGTAGCCTATGTTAGAACAGAGACTAACACCATCATTTTGATACCATTACTTTTGAAATTGCTTCAGTAGTTCTAGAGATTACCTATCTATATAATAAAACCCTAAGTCATGTGACTATTATCAACATTTCCTGGCTGACTGCTTCACTTTTTATATGCCAAGTGGCCATTTTGCTACTTTTATGTTAGCTGGCCGCAGATGATTAAATCGCCAAATAGAGTTTCATCGCCATCATTTCATTTAAAATATAAACCTATCACTAATTTCATTTAAAATACATATGTTTCAGATACATTTAAAATACACATCTTTGATCTCTAATAATAAAAGCATAAATCATGTGACTGTCATAAACAAAAACTTGCTGACCACTTGTAATTACTGTAAATTTTATAAAATAATTCATGTTTTAAGAGGTAAAACGAATCGTTGCATATTTTCTAAGGAAAAAAATTATTTTTTCCAACAAAATTGCATAAATATTACATTTTTAGAAAGATCGCTTAAAAGTAATTAATGCTTGAAGCGATAAATTACATTCAGATATGGATATATTCCGAGATAATTTCAGTTGAAATTAAGCTGACAGCTGAATATCTCATTCCATCAAAGTAAACAAACAATAGAGATTTGTTCATGTGAGCGATTAAAAAATATTAAACAGTGAAGGTAATCATTCGTAAAGCGAGTTTTCGAGAGAGCAATTAAAAAGAATTAACCTGTTTGTGGTTTTTATAGCTGTCAAATCATGAGGCAAAATGCAACTTTGTTCCTAACGTCATTCGCCTATAAACACACGAAATTAATTTTAGTTTTAGAATTGGGCCATACATTCTGAGCTCGCTGTTGAATGCCCATTGAACACGGATAATTTATTTAAGCTTTAACTTACATTTTCTGCTGATGCTGCAGTGGATTTTACCATTTACCACTTACTTGAGGAGGAAAGACCTGCATCAAAATTGTAACATGGAATTTATACTTTTTTTTTGTGTGTGAAATGCGGGCTATGAACATTTCCCAGTAAATTTTTGTAATTTAAATGTTAAATTCACCGTAATTTTGTTGAACCGGGCACTGGATCTTTTGGGTGTCGTATTAACTAAAATGTGCCAATTGGCAGAAGACCCAATTATGGAGGATTACTTAATATGTTTAAAATTGCCGCATTAGCGAACGCATTACAACTGATAAGCAAATGGGGGTACTTATGTATTATCTGGGCCATATCATATGCAACTACTCTAAGCATAGCGCGCCAATTATACTAATTACAGTAACTCTTACTTTTTCACAACTTTATTACTTATCATACGTAATTAGAGATATAATATAATAATACGTTATATAATTTATTTTTTATTATAGTTTGCAGTTTTTTCTATTTATTTAAAGTTCATTTATTATGTTTTATTTATTAATTTATCAATTTATTTGATATTGTTTACCATTTTTAACAATGTTATGTATTAAATAATGTTAAATTACTGTTTTGTACATGATTGGTAGTGATAAACAAGATTGACAATTGACAACCATTTTTGGCAAATGGCGATCTATCTCATGGCTCAGATAATATGTAACTATCGTAAATGGACACAAAACATGATTGACTAAGTGAGTTAAGAGGTTTTTGTCAAAAAATATGAAATATGTAACAACAAACAAAATACAAAATGCTGCCATGAGCATAAGGAATTCTTGATTTCTCTGTCAGAATCTTCTGGTTTGTCAAAGGATTAAGCAAATAAATTAAATTGTAAATAAAAGTAACATGTTGCATTGCTTAGCATGCATTTGAAGGCGACCAAACCGTTCGCCAGAGGCGGCCAGTTAGTATAGATTAGTTATACTCAGATTGATTAAAAGGGATGAATTTTCAATACTTTGAATGTCGATATGGACATGTTTTTGATTATCAGTAATTTGCCTAAAAAAAAAAAAAAAAAAAATTAAGATTTTCACTATTATTTTTTATACAATTATTGTTAAAGAAAATGTTCCTCAGTTATTTGTGCTTAATTTAAAAATCTGTTAAACATTCTAAGTATCATTTACTACTTCTTTCTACATTTTAAAAATATATATATGTATAGGTTGGCCATAATTGAAGTATAAATATTTAGAGTCAAATTATAACAAATGTATTGATACAAACACAACACTATTTTGTATACATATTATTTGGGCCATGGAAATCCGATTAATAAAGAAAAAAAAATACAGTATGGAACCGTTTATCTCAAAATATTTTCAATTTGCTGAGTTCAGAATCTTTCCGGAAAAAGTGCCAATTTGACATGTGCATTACTTGATATCTTACCACATGCATGGTATAACATGATACCAACATCTAGGATTTGAAATGGAAGCATATTTAGTTATATATTGGAAGTTTTGATTTTTATGTAGAATTGTTGTTTCCTAGGGATCCTCATAAATTATTTTCTTTCAAATTCAGATTTATCTTTGATTTTGATTTTATCTTATTCTTAATCTGAATAATCTAATAATTAATTTGAAATCAGAAACAATGTCGCAGTGACATATCACTCACCCGCAAGGAAAGTGACACATCTGAGCAAAAGTAAATTTCACAGGAAAGGCAAAAGAAAATTTCCATGATTTTAATGTAACATGAAATTATAGCTCTGCATGCAGGAATAAAAATGTGCATAAAAACGTAAAACCCTTAAGAATAAATACGTAGATGATATTTGGAGGGTTAAGTAATTTTACCTCCTTATGAAACTTTTTCTGTACCTATGAGAAACCTACTAGTCAAATAAAACGCAAAATGAATTTTTGCGAGATGTATCACCTTTCTTGCAGATGAGCGATTATATTCTACAAATGTGATCAAATGGATGTTGCTTTAATCTTCAACCAGTTATCCATAAAAAATCAGTTATCCAGAATACTTCTGACCTCGACCATTCTGGATAAATGGTTTTTAGTGTAATTAATATTTTAGGCACCAGAGTTTCCCTGCACAAAATTGAGCTCAGTGTGGAAACTTTCATTTGATGCCATTGCGCAGACACTGACAATTTCTAATTTTGAAATGAACATTAATATATTGTTATCAATAATAAACTTGCAATATTTCTGGTAAAGATCTTGGCTGTCAAAAAACTACGACCTACATTTGGAAAACCATAATCTTTCTGGGTCAATTCTGGTAAAATTTCAGGTCTATTTAGGGCCTCTTCACAAAAATCTATTTAATAAAACAGGCACCTTCACAAAAATCTATTTAATAAAACAGGCGCCTTCACAAACATCCATTTTATAAAACAGACCCCTTCACAAAATTCCTTTTAATAAAACAGGCTCCTTCACAAAATTCTATTCCATAAAAACATACTCTTTGTTAATCATTTTTATATTGTTAGGTAGTGTTGAATTCTAACACTTTTCTCCGGGAGGGATTTCTGTGGTTCCAGGGTGGAAGGCTGAATTCAACACTGTTGTTAGGTTTTAACATGTGTAAATTGCAAAGAAAACAAGTTCACCAGAAAGTTAAGCTTTAACAGAAGGACTTAATGAAGTTATTAATAAATGCTTGGTTTCAATTTCAGTAACTGGATTTCATATTTCGTTACAAAAGTTACTTTTCACAAAAATAAAATAAATTTCATAAAAATATAATAAATTTCACAAAAATGTAATAAATTTCACTAAGAAAACATTTACTTTTCACAAAATGGGCCCCAAGAAAAAAAAATCCTACATTGACACCTGTTATTCTTTATTCTGTTTTATGATTCATTTGTCAAGATAGTGTTTTTTGTTTAATAACAAGTCATTTTCATGACGAACCATGTTATCTATAAGGACCTTCTACAGATAAAATAAATGAAAATGCAATACCCTAAAAATACGGCAATCACAATAATGAAATTCTGCATTCACGTCCATAAATCGTTAAAATACAATCAGAAATATTGATATCACTTCGACATAATCATAGTAAATTCCCTTAACTTTATAAGTGAGAATTTAACTTTTATTTGCCAACATGTAAAACAATATCGAAAAAAAATTCAGGCAATTTTCGTACGATTTTTTAGTAAAATTCTGTTTCATATGGTATTATTTTTAAATGGAAACTTCCCTTTCCACGCATAAAAACTCAATCTACATTGATTATATGAAAATGACATCATTTTCTAGGAGCTTACAGTCATGAAGTTTTGTATGTAAAGATAAATATCATCAAATATGTTACTATTTAAAATAAAACTTCTTGATTCTGATTATTTCAGTGTTTAGTTGTATAGTTTGATTACAGATCTGTTAAATTTGTGTTTTATATATATTATTCTTTTATTTATTTATTGATGAAGTTGTAATTTTATTATGGAATATTAGCCGGAAACAAAAACTGGACTATTTATGTTATTTTAAGTGCAAATGTGCCAATCTTCCGTAAGCGGGCATCACGTAATATAGATTCTTTTTTATATCATGCTTGAAAATTATTTTATAACCAATAAAATATCAGTAAATTGAGGTATGAGTTTTCAAACAAATTACATTTGAATGCCCTTCTTTTTTTTTTTCCCCCTATTTGACAACGTAAAAATTGAAATTGTGCGATGTTTAGAAGTTAATAAATTTGCAAAAAAGCGAAATTTATTATTCAGGTTGCATCATCAATGTCATGCATGGCCCTGCTTCTGCTGAATAATATATGTATTGTTCATATGCAGGTCTTTTTTTTTTTTTTTTTTTTTTTTTTTTTTTTTTTTGCAATCTGAAAGAAAAAAAAATGGATTTGGAAATTAATAAAAGATAAGGACTCATGTGTAAGTCATGATACTTCAGATCTATAATTATTCTCAAAAACACAATTTGTGTCAGATTTTTTTTCTGTACTAAAACCATGACATCCATCACTGTGTTAAATTAAATGGTCAATAGCCAAACATTTAAGGAGTTTTAGAGTCACAGAAAAAAACCATTCCAGTCACCACAAATGACCTTATCTTCACTCAGCTCAGTAATGTTTGAAAATGATTAATTTTATTTATCAGGTTTTAATGAAAGTTTCCTGCCATAGCTAATACGGTCTATGCCAACAATTCGCGTTGACGTGTTTGCTCATATTTTGTCAAACGATTTTTGGAATTTGAAAGAAAGAGATTTGCTTTATAACACTGGGTTGTGAAATTTGTAAAAAAATATCGTTATCATTAAGTGATAAGGTGTCTGAAATGGAACTATCACGCTACCAGATTAGAACCATCATTTACTTCCAGTTCTGTTGCAAAAAGTCAGCTACAGAATGTCACCGAATAAAGTGTACAGCTTTAGGAACTAGTGTTATATCATATAACAATGTGTTGGGTTGGCAGAATGGTGGTTATATATAAAATTACAGTTAATTATATTTATTATAATTAGTTTTATGTAATGGTGATCTGGAGGAAAACTTTCGTTACAACCTAATGCTTTGATTCACTCTATGTATCTTACAATATTTGAAACAAAATTTGATTTTATATTTAAGTATATTTCTAGTTGGAGGATAGCTTCTTATTTCAAGAGCACACTAAAGCTGAACTTCCTTCAATTATGGCCAATATAAGGGATGAAGTCAACAAAACTGGAAAATGTTGCATTCCTATTAGTAAGATATATTTTATAATTTTTCAAGGAGTGTATAAATTTTCAAATTTACTTAACAGAATAAGGCACTTACACTATATGACCAAAAGTCACCAAACACTTTCGATTTTAGACATTTTGTCCAATGTCTTGAGAAATGCTTGACAAATTCTTCAGGAATATAAAAAAATATGTTTGACCTATTTTTTCAGGAAGGATTAATCACAAAGGCAATTAGGGGACCAATAACAAATTGAATTAAAAAAAAATATTTGCAGTCACCCTGTAAAATAAAATGTTTAAAATGATCTTCAGCTTTAGCCATGACTGCGTTGTTCCTGTACAATATGATGGGCCATTCCATGTTACGTGTGTGATATTTTGAACAAAAAAATTTCTAATTAATCAAGGATTTTTCAATATATTTCTTATTTAAAAATCCAAACAAAAGTTCTTTAAAAAATATACACTTTACCATATTCTTTTATGCAAAAACCTATCATTTTGATATAATAGTTATTCTTTAAATAGCTTTTTAAAAACGTTACGTGTGTGACTTAGAAAAAAAGCAAATTTTGATTAATGAAATTAAATGATATATTCCTGTGAGTTTTATTTCCACACATTTAAATTAAAAAATATGGTAATAATTTATTTACCATACCATCTAAAATCACAATTAAAATTAAAATAATAATTGAATAAATGAAAATTAAAGCCTGCGTTATTATGTATGTGGCTCTCTGCACGGAATTGCCCTGATAGTTTATTTTTGTAAAAATAGCATATTTATTCATGCAGATATAAAGGTTTCTTTAAAAAGTTCAAGGAATTTCTGCATGATTTTTGTTTATAGCGTGAAGAGTTTTCAACCAGATTATAACGCCACTTTCAGTAAACTTGACAAAATATTGTAGAAACAATATACTGCAATAGAATATAAAAATATTAAATATTTGATGAAATATGAGCATTTGTATAAAATAATTTTCAACTGTGCATGTGCAAATAATTGCAAAATGTTTTTTGCGTAATTTAGTATTCAACTATATAGAGTGGGGAGGGGATCCGAACGGTAGCTCCAAGCTGTAAGCCTGATGGAGTGTTTTTCTACAGACAGCCGAAATCAGCTATATAGGACAGCGACAGCTCATATGAAAAGACTAGTCAAATATTGTGAAAATTTAAAAAGTTATTGGTTATATAGGGAGCTGAATTTCAGTTGCTTTCCAAAAGTAGCTGAATGAAAAGGGATTTTCCACAAATTACCATTTTTTATTAACTGAGTTCCAACAAAAGAGTATGTATTCAGTGTATGTCCATGCACAACATTTGAAGGAATGTTTCAATATTGATAATTCTTTTTTTTTTTTTTTTTTTTTTTTTTTAATTGGAATGGGCTAGTTTCAATGATTCTTCCAAGAAGAACTAAAACATCAATAAAAAATGAAAATCAAAAACTACTAAGTTGTGGAAAATCCCTTATCATCCAGCTACTTTTAGAAAGCAATTGAAAGTCAGCTATATTGCCATCATTTGACTGACCTGTTTATATGAACTACTCTGTACTAAATTATGCAATAAAAATTTTGTTATCGTTTTCACATGCACAGTTAAAAATGTTTTCAAATGTTCATATTTCATTAAATATTTAATATATTTATATTTTAATTCCAGTATATTACGTCTACTGCACTTTGTCAAATTTTCTGAAGATGGCATTAAATTTGGTTTAAAATATTTCATGCTATAAACAAAAAATATACAGAAATTTCTTCAATATTTTTAAAGAAACCTTTATATCTTCATGAATATATGTGCTATTCCTACACAAATGAACAAAAATATAGTACAAGACTCACATAGTCATGTGCTGACAGCTATAGATAATTTCAAGCATTTTATTTTATTAAATGCTTGCAAATATTATTATTTTTTAATTCAATTTGTCATTTGTCCCCTAATTACCGGGTGTCCCAAAAAGGACTGACTGATTTTAAAATTCAATAACTTGCAAACGGTGACAGATATTTAAAAAATTCTTGCAGGAAGGTTATGCATAAGGTCAAAAGTTTTATTACAGTGATTTTCGATTTTAGTTCGAATTACAAACAATAGATGGCGCTGTAAGCAATAGTCGCTAAATACAGGCTCGATTTCTGGTGCTTTTTCTTGTTCCATGCTGAAAAAGGAGATGGAAATGTATTATCCGGGCCACGAAATACCAAAAATCGAGCCTGAATTGAGCGTCTGTTGATCGCAGCGCCATCTATTGTTTGTAATTCGAACTAAAATTGAAAATCACTGTAATAAAACTTTTGACCTTATGCATAACCCTCCTGCAAGAATTTTTTAAATATCTGTCACCGTTTGCAAGTTATTGAATTTTAAAATCAGTCAGTCCTTTTTGGGACACCCGGTAACTTTGTGATTAAACCTTTGCTGAAAAATATGAGTCGGTCTTTATATTCCTAAAGTTTAAAAAAAATTTCTCAAGTATGTCTCTCAGTATTTGACAAAAAGTCTAAAATTGAAAGTGTCCACTGACATTTATCCATATAGTGAATTTAAATTTTCAGTAAAATGGCTGTTTAAAAATTGTATGTGTAGAAAAATGTTTCTATTCATATATTTCTTATCTCTGTATATAGGTTAAAACATTTTCTATAAAAATCTAAAGAATATGTTTTTCTAGTTTGAATAGATAAGTGTTGGTGTTTGAAAATTAATCATATTAATATTTCTTTTAATTTTTCAATTGCCAAGTCAATCTCTTTAACTCTTTTTCACAGGTAATTAGTTAATTTATCATGCCAAATTTTCTAAGTTATGTTTTTATATCAAATAATCAAGATATTATTTGATAGAGCATATATTGTATAGCTCTGATAGCTTGGCTGATGGCCTTAGAAGAATCTATTTCTGACTGAAAGTTGCATTGTTTAAGGTTGCCAAATACAAGTACATAATTGGCAAGTGTACAATCATCCAAATCACAAAAATAGATATCTGCAGTACATGCATGGGATTTCAAATTGTAGTGTATGCTTACGAAGTTGTTCTCACTCTCTTACTTTTAGATTATTTTATTATTATCTGATTTCTTTGTTAAATGTATTCATTGTAACGAAATGTCAACAAAATAGAAAGTTATTCACTCCAAGGAGCAAAATGTGATTTTAAAAGAGTTGCGTTTTTTTAGGTAGAACACAAGGTTGAAAAAGTCAAAGATTCTATTTATATTAAACAAACTGAGAAGAGAGCAGCTTTTTCAACTAGAGTATCGATGTGAACATTTGCAGCTGTTAAGAAAGAAGCTATGCGTTTCCAATTTCAAAGTCTGTGTGAACGAAGGAGATTTTTTTATGTCCTTTTAAATGTAGGTGATTTTAGTCTGCATAATTTATAAAACAGTTAATGAATTACAGCCGAGTCTCTCTATAATGAAACTCCGTACATCAAATTTCTCTATATAACGAATTTTTAGTAGGAACGGTCCCCTTTTCCCATGATCTCATTAAAAACAGTCTCCATATAGCAAAATATCTATCTCCATATAACGAATTTTTTCATAGAATGTTCATTATTTAATCAGTTTTTAAAAACCTTCCAAATCACATGGAATCAATTTTCCATCACTGTTTCCTGATTTATCGTTCAGCACTGATTTTTTATCTTACTTTTCTACCTTGAATCTCCTTGTTCTTTATGTCCAACGAATTCATCCCCCCCCCCCCTCCCAAACACCTTTCAACCTCCTTCTTAAAACAGTGTCAATTGGATTGTTACGCATATAAGAGCGGGATCAGAGAGGTAATTGAAGTTTAAGGTGAATGAGATCGAAGATCATTCAGAAGGTTACATTAGAAAAATAAACTCGCTTTTAATCAAGCACAACAAGTCGATATTCGTAATATTCACTGCCAGAAAGCTCCCGAGATCCACTGGCATGACACATGACCTGATGCGCTCCACAAAAAAGCGGGCGAGAAAGAAGGCACAAGCACGCTATTGGTTGAATGGAAAATTCTCCCTCGACAGCTGCAGCCACGAGAGCAGATCACTGTCACCATTAAAAACATGTTTTCATCTATCCAAACTAAAGCTCTCGGCCCTTACAGTTAGAGTAGATGTTTATTGTTTCTGGCTTTCTTTAGTGTGAAAGATTCACAAAACTTAATCTGTTTGAGTGCGTTTTTTTACTTCTTCTGCAAAAAATGTCTCCTAGGAACTGCATAACTCTTTGTGATAAAGTGAAGATTTTGAAAGAAATCGATAACGGATTGAAAAAAAAAGTTTGGGATTCCGGCAAGCACTCTGTCAACAATCATAAAAAATAGAGAGTCAATCACCAAGCAGAAGGCAGATCTTGTTTCGGCGCGAAAAAGAAAGAGGACTTGCCAATACGAGGACTTAGTCGAAGGAATTTTTAAGTGGATTAAAAGGATAAGGGACCAGAATCTAGCACTTTCGGGACCGATGATTTTAGAAAAGGCTCTAGAATATGCTTCATCTCTTGGGCACTCTGACTTCCAATCCAACATTGGTTGGCTAGAAAAGTTCAAGAAGAGACATGGGTTATTCCAGAAAACTATCTGCGGGGAAAGTGCGGATTCTCTGGTGACAGCATGCGAGAACTGGAGTCTTAAAATAGCAGAAATTGTAAAAGAAATCGATCTTGAGAACAATTTCAATGCTGACGAAACAGGTCTCTTTTACAAGTGTCTCCCAAACGAGACTCTAGCGTTTAAAGAAGATAAATGTTTTGGCGGCAAACAAAGGTTACTATTTTGTTGTGTGCTAACATGACAGGGAAAGAAAAATTGAGAAAAATAAATTTCCTCGGTGTTGTAAAGGGAAGAGGTCCTTAGAAGTGGACTATAATTTTAATAAAAAGTCCTGGATGACCACTGAAATTTTTGACAAATGGTTAAAACCACTTGAGAAAACAACGCCGAAAAATTCCTTTGCTTATTGATAATTGTCCAGCTCAAAACTGTAGAGAAAAACTGCAAAATGTCGAAGTTATTTTCTTACCACCCAATTGAACATCAAGACTGCAGCCCATGGACTTGGGAATGATAAAAAATCTAAAGATGTATTATAAGAAAAGAATTCTTAAAGAACTGATCATAGCTACTGAAAAAAATTATTCCACCCAAGACATCATTAGTCTTAGAAAGTGTATTACGGAACTTTATAAAGCTTGGAGATTTGATGTAACTGAAAAAACAATTTACAATTGCTTCAAAAAAGTCGGCTTTTCTGAACTGGAGAATAATTCGGATTCTGAGGACGAAGAAAATGTGACTTTAGCAGACTTAAAAGGGAAATGGAAATTAATTAAGGAACGAAGAAATGTCGAAGAAAATGTTACTTTCTCGGATTTTTTGGAAGTGGATGTCAATCTCACTATTGCGCAGTATCCTACTGATAGTGATATTTTAAGCAGCGTTATGAACAATGATGGTGAGAGTGACAATGAGCATGCAAACGAAAACATACAACAAGAGAAAAAAACATCACGCAGTGAAACAGAGTTTGTACGTGTGCTTGAATTTCCAGATTAAGAAATACTCCGGCAGCAGTATTTTCTTATGGAAAATCTCTCTTGAAATAAGGGCAAATTTCGTCCGTTTAAACGAGATTTATTTTACTACGAAAATATTCTGATATTTGACCTTGAATATAACGGTACCCGTACTAATCCTGTGAAATGATGAGTTCTTTTGATCTTATAAGGAGAGGACTTCAAATGGAGGAAAATGTTCCCAATACAGTTTTTCATTCCTTGCTAAAGTGTGAACATTTTTTCGAGAGTGTAACAATTTTGAAATCAAAGCAGCAAAAAATTACAGATTTCTTCGTCTAAAATTAATGTAAGTTTTCCTTATGTGATTTTTATTATCCTTTCAAATAAATGTCTGTTCTCTTTTTTGAAACTGTTTAAATAAATAAGAAATACTATATTAGGTTAAAATTTATAGTTAAACACTTCAAATCCTAATTAAACACCTCAAAAATAATTTTTGTTCAAAATTTACACATTAAATAGGAATTTTTATTCATTCTCTATATAACAAATTTCTCTATATAACGAATTTTTTACTGGAACAATGGATTTCGTTATATAGAGATTCGACTGTGTGTATTATTATTGCCTGCAGTACAGAAAAAAATTAAATTTCCTTAGGGAGGAGGGAGAAAGAAACACTGCGAAGAATCATGCATAAAATCGGATTCATTGAAAACACTGTATGGACAAATAAATAAATATAGAAAGATGTTGTGCACTACTATAAATATATATGAAAGATTAGGAAATGTAGAAAAAAATAACAGGTTGATAATTTATTTAGATGAAATGTGGATTGTGCTGGTACCTTGGAAAAACTGAAGCATATATAAAAAGAAACACAGGAAGCTGTTTAATTATAGTGCATATTCCAGCACCAAACCTGAAGGGCATTCCAAATTGCTTCAATCAACTTACCGGCAATCTGTTAAAAAAATTACTCTATATGCCAAGTAGAGTCTATTACGGCCCTGTAACCGTGTAAATAAAAATGTACAAAAATCAAATTTCTGTTATTCGTATAAAGACACAGTCGATTTTTCAGAAAAATCGAAATTGGCATTTTGATTTTGAACCTATTTTAGAGATGTGATACTCAAAAAAAAAAAGGTTGTCATGAGAGATTAATTAATTATAACTCAAGATATATTATGTTTATAGGAAACTAATTATGAATAATTTAGTGGAAAATAAAAGTGAGAAGTAAATGCATTTTAGCTCCCAAAGGCCCTCTATTACTAGACTCCATTGGAAAGATTTTCCCTTAAATATATAAATTCATTCAATAATGATTTTAGGTAGCTTTAAAGTGGATATTTAAGTGGACATTATCTGGATCCTGGACTATACCAGTCTTCTGTTTAAAAATATACAAACGATACAGACTGGAGCGTGCATAGCACGCCTGGTGTACACTGCCGAAGGTAATGGGGATCCCAACTCTTTTCTGGTTTGGATAGATTTTCATTTGAAATTAAAAAATCATACAGAAACAAGGGCGTACGCTACTGAAAGTGTTGGACCTGTTACATACAGTAAATTCTGCCTAAGGCGGACTCTGTGTAAGCCGGAAATCTGTCTACCACGGAAAATTCTTCAAGTCCCGGCGAACCCATAGAAAATTACATTAACTCATGCTGCATAAGGTGGAATCTGTCTAACGCAGAAACGGAAAGGATTTTAAGGTCCCACCGAAACCAAAATTTTGCATTTGGCGGAAAAAGGGATATTTTTAAAATGAAAGGCATTTCGTTTATCCAACTTTAAAACTGTTAAGTCAAATACTCAATGTCGAGGAATGTCAGTTAAATTCCGTAACACTTTGAAAAAGTTAATTCAAAAGAGCAGAAATTGTTTAAATTTTAAGGAATTCTTGCTTATAACATTTTTTTCCTATACAAAATTGCATTTAAAAGTTATTATTTCTCGTAGAATGCAAATTTATGGAAATACATATTTTCTAAAGTATAATATAATATTTTAAGGTTGTACTTAAATTCAAAATTATAGCGTTTTGTCTCATTCTCGAAGTTTATTACTTTCTGTGTGTGTAAACAGTATGTAAACGGTGTGTAATTCGCATGTATTACAGCAGTACTAAGAAATTGAATAGCGTTTCTCATTTACCTATAAAGACAAAGGATCTTTCAGAACTTCAGTTTTCAATCGATTTTCGAGTCAGAAAAAAAAAAAAAAAAAAAAAAAAAACTCAAAAATCAAGATTTTTTGAGGGGGAGGTGAGAGCTTTTTTGCATAAGCCGGAATATTGTCTACGACGGAAAATTTTCTCGGTCCCAATCGATTCTGCCTTAGACAGAGTTTACTGTATTATGATCTTTTAGAAAGTTTTTTGGTTAAATATATAAAAGTATTCAGCATTGATTTTAAGCATATTTAATGTTATTATCATGTGCCTGGGCAACGCCGGATGGGTCAGCTAGTCTCTAATAAAATCATCGAACCCCAATGTCTGAAATGCCAAGATATAGGAGCTTAATAGTAAAAGGTTTTGAATTATAGAGGGAGGAGGATTTAAAATTAAAGTTCGTAATTATTTCTTTCTTTTTTGAATTGTTACAATTATATTATACTAGCCACCGCAGACACAGAGACAGACAGGGCAAAACTTCTTTTATTAGTATAGATTTATTCTAATTACTACAATGCTATTAAATCATTTGTTTTATTAACACTAGAATGCCCAGAAGGAGTCGAATCGACTCTGACCAAATGATTAAATGCCAATTGAAGCCAGAAATTGTTTCATAAAAAAAGTTAAATTTTAACCATGCGGAAATACGTTAAATAAATGAGTTAAATAATTTTAAATGAAAATTTTGATGTGAAATATTTTTGTGAAGCTTGGGTAAAATTTCCGGGCGTTCTAGTGTTAAATCTTATTTGACATAAAATTGCACTTTCAAAAGTCTGAACAGCCTGTGACCAATGACTTTGCTGATTTCTAAATTGTTGTTTTTGAAATGTCGAAAGTTATTTTGAGATTCTTGTATTTTTATAAACAGATCCATTCTTGCAATTCAACAATGCAAAAACTGTGAATAAAACATAAAATTTTCAAAAAGTATGTACATATTTATTTATCTTGAAGAAACATTTGTGTAATCATATTTTTGATGCATGAGAAATAAAGTAATATTTGGCTGTCTTAAACCGCAATGTAAGTGGAATTTAACCCCCTGAAGATATACAGCTATGACACAGCATATCTTAATATTATGAACATTGCAAGAATTGGTTTTGCATGCCTTCTGACTACAACCAATGTTAAAAGGAGATTTAGTTGTCAAAATAAAGACAACTACAAAAAATAACATGGCAGTAAACAATCTTAGCAATTTGATTCTTATTGATAGTGAAGACTCAAGTATGTGAAATTTAAATTCTGATGCAGCCATTAATAGGAGTTGTAAAAAGTAGAGATGGGCAACATCATTCCTTTTAAGGAATCGTTCCAGCCGGAATCGTTCACCGAAAGGAACGAGTTCTTCGGAGTCGTTCCTTTCGGAATCGTTCCGAAAAAAAGGAACGAATCCGAGAAAAAGGAACGATTCCGAGAAAAAAGGAACGATTCCGAAAAAAATGAACGATTCCGAAAAAAATGAACGATTTTGAAAAATAAAGGATTCCAAGGGGAAAAAAACACTTCCAAGGGGGAAAAAACACTTCCGAGATAAAGAGAACTACATGCAATCCATAATATTTTTTACTAATTTATTTTCTTATGTACCCATCCATTTTCTTACGCATCCAGTCGGCTTAATTTTGTAATGTTTTGGACAGATGATTTTGTTTTTAAGAGTTCATTTCATTGATCGGGGTGTGCAATTAATTTGCAGTTATTTCTAACTTTATGATTTATGGTATAAAGCATAAATGATCCTCTTTTAAATTTAAGGGCGGTGCAAGGTCTATTCGATTTTCAGTGTAATCATTGGTTTCTCTTGAAAATATGTCGTCAAATGACCGTCCATTTATATTATTATTTTATACAGTGTGTCTTTACTCTCAACGATGTTCAATGGCTAATTCCTAAACCGTTAGTCATAGACCTATAATTCCAATTACAAAAATGTTTTAAATAAGGTAAAAAATTATTCTGAAAGTCATTTAGATCAATAAAAATATTTCTAAAAAAGTTACGAAATTTAATTTTTTATACGGTCTCCCGGCCCTATAAGTGATATTTAGTAAAAATTTCCTGTTCTCTTAAAAGAAAGACAAAAAAAGTCCCATTCATCTAACACTAAAATTCATGAAGTTATACGAAACTTTGAACTGCAAGACTTATGCCACTTTTCTGCATCCGAATACACATGAGTTTAGCCATGCTTCTAGGGGTCGTAAACAAAGTGCTTAAAGAATTTGAAGGATTTATTTCATGTGTAGCTGCGATTTGAAAGAAATCGTATTACGACAGATTTTTGTAAGTATTTGAAGCTGTTTCTTTTCATGATTTTTTTAACAAAAATTATGCTATTTTTATAAGCTTTTATTTAACCTATTAACCGCCAAAACTATAAAGTAGGAATTTTAAAATTTCTTGTTGAAAGTCGCTTGTCACCACAAATTCAGAAAGGTAATTTTCGCTTTATTAAAATATCAAAATTTCTGCCAATAAATAAGGCAATTTTTTTTATTCTAAAATAGTGGTAACAAAGTAATTAATTTAAGTATGCGCAATTGTTTTGACCGTCGCGTGAACACAACATCAGCGGGTAATGGGTTAACTTGAAACGATCGTATGTATGTCTTTCCAGTTCAAAATTTGTACTCGAAATTCAACTTACTTTAAAATATGCGATCGAGGTTAAATTTTACATATTGACGTAAATCAGATGACAATGTAATATTATTATGATTTTCAGTGCTTACCATTATGTACTTATTTTACAGGGTAACACAAAAAATTTCGGATAGATTACTGCCAACAAGTTTACTAAAAAGTTTTAAATTAGATAACACAAGACTGCGATGGTTGTGTTTTTTTATTTTTTAAATTATGTATTTTTAAAATTATGATTTTTATGTATTTTTTAGCGCTGAATCCGAAAATTATCTTCATTTTTAACCATCATGTCAGGATTTTTTGCAAATAGTAAATTTCAAAATTGAAAAAATAGCTAACACTGTAAAAAAGAGTCGATGGTTGCATTTTTTAACTTTTACGATTGATTTGTATGTGCTTTTTAGCCCTGAATGTACAAAATACCTTCATAACCATCATAACCTTCATAATACCTTCTTTAACCATCTTGTTAGACTTTTTTGCAAATGGTAAATTTCAAAGTTAAAAAATAGCGAAAATCTGATACTATAAAATGGATTTAAAACTTCTTTTATTCAATTTAATTTTATTTAATTCAAGAATTTATTCAATTTTTGGCTTATACTGGGATTCTTACAGCTAAACAGCTCGGGGATCCAATGATGTGGGAAGGGAAGAGGTTCAATTAAAACTTTGAACTTTTAAACTTTGAAATTTACAATTTGCGAAAAATCCTGACGTGATGGTTAAAAATGGAGGTCATTTTCGGATTCAATAGTAAAAAATATATAAAAATCAATTATCAAAAGTTAAAGAAATAACAATCACGTCTATTTTATACTCTCAGATTTCCGTAAATTTTTCACTTTTTAGATTTCAAATTTACGATTTGCAAAAAATCTGTACTTTGTGATAAAAAATGAAGGCCATTTTTGGATTCAGTGCTACAAAATACGTAAGAACTAATTATCAAAAGCTAAAACACATGACACAACACAAATTTGCATCCTAGTGTAATCTAATAACATTTCAAAATATGTGTCATTTTGCAAAGAATCGAGGCTGTTGCTTTTCAACATTTTATTTAACGAAAATTCTAATATTTTTTTCCTGTTATATGTTTAGTACAAGCTGTATATTTTGCATTAATATTTCAGAATGATTATAGATTTCAAATTTATAATGCAATGTTAATTTTACTATCAACTATTTTTTTTTATATACCTGAAGATTATTTATATTTCTAGTAAATTTGTAAATGACCCCTATTTTGCAGCAAAAAATGTGCTCCAACTTTAAACAGCCATTACTTCGGTCAGTTTTAATCTTAGAATAATAGGGCTTTTATTTGTCTTACTTGTAAGTGTAATAGGAAAGTTTTACTAACTATAACTTGAAGGACCGGGGGACCGTATAAAAAATTAAATTTCGTAATTTTTCAAGAAATGATTCATTTGACCCAAATCACTTTTCAAATACTTCTTTGTCCCCATTTAAAACATTTTTTTAAATTGGAACTATATGGCTATGACTAAAGGTTTAGGAATTAGCCATTGGACATCGTTGAGAGTGGACATCCTGTATAGGAAATTTTATTATTGCTCTGATATTTGTCACCGGGGTCTAGGAATTTTTAGTCTCATAGATTCCTCTTCAAAATCTACCTCTAGGTAATCCTAATTTCATTTTTCATTCTGAATCTCATTTTTCATTTGGATATGTACTGGTTTGGATATGTAACTTGTTAAAATAGATTACATTTTTGTTCGTTTTGTTCCAGTGTCCGTACTTTCAATAACTTTATCCCATTTATCGTCTTTCTCCTCAGTTTCCTAACTTTACGCATACAGGATATTTGCATAATTCATCAACATTATTATCATTGTCTTCAGGATCTGGTTCAGAAGTGGAACATCCTATTCTATAGCAATCATCTTGTTGTGAGAATACTTCTCACAGTATTTAAATTTGGTTTATTTTTATTTCCTTTCAGCTATTTTTTTGCATCGATATCCATTTGAACCCAATCTTTACGCCGCGATGTTGACGCGTTTATCTCTCACCGTAAAGCAAGTTCATTTTTCACCGCCGATATTCATATCTGCGTTGGGAGCGGGTCGGCAGCTTGCGCATGCGCACTCCGCTATTTTAGGAGCAGATCTTGGAGCTCTCGTATCGATGGAGACAGCTTGCATTATGATGACGTCATTGAAATTATGCTCCGCCCTCTTTTGACGCCGATCGCTGACAGGAGAATCGTTTTGTTTCGTTTTCCAATCAGTGAAACATTTTTTAATTCTGCAGCTTGTAATTCGATTTTCATTAATTTCCCGTAAATGTTAATTTAGCTAATCAATTTAAATTCTGCCTTTTAATTACTTTGTCAACCCCGTATTCCTCATTTAAAAACTAAAACTCGTTAATTTTTAATTCAGAATTTGGTTTGATGTTGTCTGCAAAAGATGTAGTCTCTTAACGTATTTTTAGCGGAGCACCAGCCCGCTGGCCGGCCGTTCGAATGCCGTGCCGTTCTTTTTTGGCCGAATGAGTTTGATATTTTATTTTCGTGGATGTGTTTTCTTTCTCAAAGTTTAAACCTTTAAAGTTGTGCTGCTCTCGTTAAAAGGAATCCCATGGATTTATTCCATGTTGGCTGCTATTTTTCTTCTTAAAAGATTAGTTCTTCTATTTTAAAATGGTGACCAGAAGCAAGTATTTTCATAACCTGCTACTGCTACTAACGTAAGAAATAAAGATTATTTGTTTTCATCAAATTGCCTCTTCATTGTCTACATTTCAAGTAAGACGTTTCCAGTTTTTTATTACTTCTTTAACGATCAATAGTAATTTATTAAAAGAACTTCGCAATTTGTTCTAAACCACTTAAACGATCACACTTATTCTCGTCACACTTGTAGTACAATTCAGTGATATATATCAATTTTAGTGCATTTGAAATAGCTTAATGTCATTAAAATGCACTGCAAACGACTTTTTCCCGTTGACCATAATGTAACGAAATACTTTTGAGTGCCCCTGTAAATGAACTATTAATGCTACACTCTTCATATTGAATACCAAACATCCCATGGTAAACATCATTAACATATATCAATTGCATGGGAATCCGAGTATATTTAAGGGAGTTAGGTATATCACACACTGAGACGACAGAACGACATAAAGCGCAACATGAAGTGCAAAAACCGGTCGAAACAAAGAACGAAGTTGTTACAAACTTGTTCTAAACCAGTTTTTCTAGCGAATTCAAGCGACATGTCTTATGTGTCGCCTTAGTGTGTGACTTGCCTTAGAGCGTGAACAGACGGTGTGACGGACAGACAAACCGCATTCATAAACACTAACTTTATTGGAAAGGGTTAAAAAGTAAAGCACGTTTTTGCACACTGTCTTTCCTGAGTGACTGATGTATGTCTTGTCTTATACCATAACATCGCTATTTGTAAACTGCTGTTAACTACGTAGAATTTCAATAAACTTACAGCTCTTTTTGAATCTCCAATTTCACGAGAACCTACAGAAATTTCTCTAATTTCACACCCTCATCCGCCGTCACCCTCTCTCCACTTATACTGAACCCCAGTTCGATGTGAGTGAATTGCGATGCTAATATGGTTGTTTGGATTGGGATCTTTGGAGCTTCATAACTCATGAAGTCATGGAACACTTGTGTTACACGAAAGGGTAAAAGTTCCTTCAGATGATTTGTAAACAGATTCATTAGCAGCATGGCTATGGCTAGTGATATTTATAAAATAATATTATATATATTAATATTATAATATGCATATATATAGTAATATATATGATTTTATACATATATAGTACATATTATCTCCGCCAAAAGATATAGTGATTCACTAAACTTCAAAGTTCTATTTCTTTAAATTTGAAATTTGCTAACATTTTAATTGAAAAACGGTTTATTGGTTTAATTAAATTAAACAAATTAAAAGTATGTCCATTATTATTACAGAGTGTAGTACTATATAAAGAACTATCCTTTTGACGATGTTTCGGCCGTTGAATAAAAGACATATGTTGTAAACTGCTGTACCAACCTTAATTTTTTGAGAATTTGACTATTTTTTATTCGGAGTTAAACTTTTTATTGTCAAAACTATTTAAAATAGATAAAACATTTTGTTAAATTCTAACTTTTCAGAAAACTTTATGTAATTTAAAAAAAATGAAAATAAATAAATAAATCTTCTAAGTGAAAAGAATAACAATAAGAAAGGAAAATACATAAAATTTAGTATCGCATTTGCAGTAAGTTTTACCTCAATAAAAACGGAAGTTTGGTATTAGGCTTGAAACATTAAATTTAGTTTGGCTTGAAGGGAGCCTTGCTTTGATCGAAATTAAACTCAGATATGTATTATCCATCACCATAGTAACAGGCATTAATCGTGGCATTGATTTCGGGATTTGCGAGTATCAATAACGATCAAGAAATCTGAATTATTATAAGAAATTATAACGATAAACGATTTTTTTTTTGCTTTTATTTTACGTTGAATTAAAACAAAGTCACAGTTATTTAAATTCTAATTATTTAGCAAGAAATAGAAATAAAATAACAAATGAAAAAGCTGTACAAAATCACAATGTGCATTCTTCGGAAACCAATAATTAAATTCGTATATTGTAAAACTTTTTAAATGCAATATTAACCCATTAAAGACTGACGTTGCGTTTTCGCAACATTATATTTGTGAATTTTTAAATTTTTTTGATACCAGCAAAAGAGAAAAGTAAAATGTGCCTTATTTAATTAACACATTTCAGTGATTCATAAAGTAAAAGTAAGGGTTTAACAAAAAATGGCGCGAACTGAATAAAATTACTGTAAAACATGCTGGTCCTTAATGGGTTAACCTTCCGCATACCAGACCGGTGCAACAGACCTGATAGGTACATTCAAATTGATTTTTCACATTTAAAAAAATGAAAATTTTGTAAATATGTGACTTTTTCTGGAATGTTCTACTCAAAAGAATAGAACATCCCAGAAAAAAACCCCATATTTACAGAAATTTCAGTTTTTAAAATAAATTAGAAATGTCATTATAAATGTACCTGCCGGGGCCATTGAACCCCTCTGGTAGGCGGATGGTTAACATAAATCTATTAAACCGAAATAAGCATAAAATATGCAGCTTTACATATATGTCGCAGTGTTGGAGAAAATCCGATAATCTATATGTAGCACGTGATTTTTCTTTCCCGTTTTTATACTCAAAACGGCCATTAAGAGAGCGAACCCCGGTTAAATTATTTCAATCCCACCCACCACTGTTACTGTTATCTTATTATTATTATTAGACATTATGCTTTTTGAAATATTCATTATCTTAAGAAAGAAAGAAACGTTTTACAAAAATTCCTTGTTCTAACAGATCTATGTAATAAACCTCAATGTAAGTTGATTAAAACAACAATCTTCAAGAGTTTTGAGATTTTTTTAATAATCTTCTTCAGGAGAGAAAAACAAGACGCCAAACTGTGGAAATAAAGTGGTACTCGAGCGCTCATAGCTGGTCATACATTTCTTTTGACAAAGAGGATTCTCAAAATGAAATTATGTTTGAGGAAAAAACATGAAATAGTAAAATATGCATGAAAGTGCGTAACTCTACAATTATTAAAATAATTGAAAATCAGTTATTATTATCCCATTAAAATGCACTTTTTATGACCTAGTGATATATTTCTTATATTATTCAAAACAGTTTCTAATCAGATTTAAAAAAATATTTTTCACTATTAATTAAACAAGCTTTTTCTTTGTTTTTCTTAAGGCTGTTCTTAAGTGATCTGCTCAACAAGCGTAAAACGTTTTAACACATTTACAAATTCATTTTTAACGGAAAGATATAAAATTGGAAAGTTTGACCATGAAAGCGATTCGGAATTGAACTGTGTTTTCCATCTTTTGATCAGTAAATTACCTATTGAGTTATAATCGATTTTGATCACGTGACAAACATGTTTTTCGTCCATTTTTGAGCGATTATGCCCCTTTCGCGCGGAAATTCGGTTCAAAACGTCCACTTTGACACTATTTTCTGAAAGATCTATTGCGTTAGCAAAAAACCAGAAAAACAGCTCGATTACATAGTTTCTGAACAACAACATCTGCTCGTTTCATGCATTTCCGAATAATAATAAATTAAAACTTTTGGATTTGAGAACGGCCTTAAGAATCCATTTAGAAAAAATTCATTTTTTATGATACATTTACCAATTAGAAAAAGTATTAGTGTATTAAAGTACACATGGTGTTCCATTACCTTCGGGGTCCAGGTACTCAATCGATAAAGCACGTAAAGTTTCTGGGTTAGAATACCATCACGGACACTTTTTCACTCAGGTGGAAAAAATCCAATTCGTATAAAATATTTTTTTAATTATTTCTTTCAGATTAATTTAGCACAAGAAGATCAAATAGTAATGTTTATTAAACGCCCTACTCCGCCCCGCACTTCAATTTCTTTTTTCTTTCTTTCTTTTCTTTTTTTTGAGGAGGGGTGTGGGGGGGGGGGGGCACACACATTAGAAGGATATTTTGGCAATAAAGTCAGCTTTAATAGAATCAAAATCTGTTATTTTGAAATAAAATAGCGTATTTTAATTTATTGAAACTAACCAGTCTACAAGAAAAGAACCGATTCCGACGGAATCGTTCCTTTTCGGAGTCGGTACATTTCGGAACGACTCCGAGGAATCGGTCCTTTTCGGAGTCGGTACATTTTGGACCGATTCCGAGGAACCGTTCCAAAAAGGACCGAATCCGAGGATCCGTTCCGAAAAGGACCGAATCCGAGGAACCGTTCCGAAAAGGACCGAATCCGAGGAACCGTTCCGAAAAGGACCGAATCCGAGGAACCGTTCCAAAAAGGACCGAATCCGAGGAGTCGTTCCTTTTCGGAATCGTTCCGAAAAGGACCGATTCCTTTTTACAGAATGGATTCGTTCCTTCAGTTTCACTGCCGGAATCGTTCCTTTGGATTCGTTCCTCAACAAATGACACATCTCTAGTAAAAAGAATCTGTGGTTACAGAGATTTTATATAACTGAATTGTTTCTTACTTCTATTGATTAAAGATTTTGTCATAGATAATTAAAAATGTATTTATGTGTAATTATGTCTTTAACTAGTATGTATTTGTTTATTTTATATTGTAAGTCAGTTTTAAAATATATTATGGTCTAATTTTGATTATAATGTAATATGGTATACAAAAAATAATGTAAATTTAATAATGCAAATAATGTTAATTACCAAATAGTAATGGTAATTTCGGCTAAAGAATTTCCAATTTGGCTAGTTATGTAAAACTCCTGGCATGGTACCTGCTTGTGAGTAGTTGTTCATTGCAGCTTGGAATTTGTCATGTTCTCAGAGCATTAGGTGTGAAATACTTACAGACATACATACAGTCAGATTTTAATAGTATAGATATTTTACATTAAATTATTTTAACCCATTTATGCCTAGCATCCCATTTATGGGACGTTTCGGATTTTAATAATTTTTTTAAATTTTCTTTTTTTTTACAACATGAAAATTGTATGAAGTAATTGTCTATAAATGTCTTTATCTATTACCGAGAGATGACACCATAAGATGGATATTTATTTACTTAAACGAAGGACTTTTTTCGGTGTATATGGATTTTTCATTTTTCGAGATAGCGAAATGTAAAAAGTAAATTTTTTTGTATTTTTTGTATCGAGGATCCAAATAAATAAGTCATAATCTTAGCTTGTAGACTTCTTTGAGTTACGTATTTTTTTTAATTGCGAAATTATAGGTTCAAGCTTATTTTTTATGCGTATTTGTAAGGTACAAAATAGAAAGCAGAAGACGCAAATGGATCCATATTTCTATTAGACATTTAGGGGGCAGTTACTTATGTAAAGTCCTTTTGAAGATGATTTTGAAATAGTTTTTCAACTTCAAATATGATTATTCTTAATTTATTATTAATAATATTTATAATGTTATTAGTCTCTGTAAAGAAATAAATATGTAATATTTAATAGTTCATAAAAATACTAATTATAGTACATAATATACAATTTAAAAACTTAATTTATATAAATTTAGACAAAACATATAATTATGCATTTTTCCACATATGGATATTCCCATGTTTAGTATGTTTACATTTTATCAAATAAATACTAAAATATTTTAGCGTAATTTTTTTTTAGTATTTTTCCAGTTCATTTTGCAATATTTTAAAGTGATTTTACCAACAAATTTGAGAAAACAAAAATTCAGGGATAAATGGGTTAAGTATGTCTTTCATATTGTATAAACCAATAAATACTCGTATAATGTGCATATAAAATCATTGTAGGCAGAATGTGGCCTGCAAGGAATTAATTAGTCAGTACTATGGAACAGGTGTGCAATTCCAACATAAAGAATACTCAGTTTACTAGAAAGTGAGACTGCTTACAATCGTGCACATTATCTACCACAACATACCATTTTAAGACATCATCAAATTCTAAGAATGCTGTATAGTTGTTTTACTGAATATTCAAGCAACAAAGTTTGTTTAAGCAATATGTTTATAACTAATCATCTTTTCTTTTTACACCCTTTTATTTAACTCAATTCAGTTTTTGTAGTTGAGGTAATTTTGTAATTGATTTTTAACTCACTTCCTGATATGCCAGAATACAAATTATGTACAAAGGTGTGTTTCCAATGACAATACAACATTTTAATATTTTTCACACTTAATTATAAAATATTAACTTAATTTTAAAGCATTTTTTGTTAACCCACCACACATGATAAATCACCAAATATTCTTTATGGTTACAATTCTATACAAGTTAAAACAACTATGCATCCAATTTTGTGGCAAACCGCACTCGCCAAAAAAGGTCAATGGTTTGTGAAAATCTAACAATGCAATATTTTAAACATGAAAAAGTGGAAAATAAAATACAAATAATAAAAGAATGCAATGATTTTTTTAAATATCCTTTTTTATCAGTTAATAGTTTAATACTAATTAAATTATGATTATATGTTGAGCAAGCAATATAGAAATCTTGAATAGATTTTTAAATAATGCCTTTTTTTTTTCTTTTCTCTTGCCATATCTTAAAAAAGAAACACAGCAAAAAGTATAATTTAAAAAAATAATAAGTTCACTAGCTTGTGTTTTCTATCACGCATAAAAAACGGTGCATTTACCATAATCTATTCAGTGCCCAAGCAACATTTATGTATTGTAACGGTCTTCTTTTTTTTTTTGGTAAAATTATTAATGACAGTCATGAATTTAGGCATGATTTTCAGGTAAACTTTGGGTGCTTGTAAAAGAGTGTATTTAAAGAAAACTATTTTTACTTGTATACTTATTTTAAAATTTTAGATGCTTCTAATACAATATATTTGAATGTTATCCGTGTATACCCAATGCCACCACAAGTGCAAGATCAAGATGTTCCCATCTTTACTGAGAGAAAATTTCCTATTCTTCCCACTGAATGGGATATTACAATGCAGCAAGTACGTTACCTTAGTAGTTTTATTTATTTACATATTGAGCAAATTTTTGCGTGGCTAATTGTTTATTTTCTTACTTCTAACTGTTAGGTTTCATACCTAATTTACTTTCATCATCAATTTAGTTTAGATTTAAAGGTATTTGTGAATTAAATAAACGAAAATAATATTAAATGCATGTAATTTAAAGTGGACTTGCAATTGACAAAATTTAGTCCAGTGTGCTGTTATTTAGTAATGTTTTATTTACTATTTAGAATCATTTGCTATTTTAATAATATTACATTCATAGATCTTCAATTAATACTTTTCTCAGCTGTCAATCAGTCATTAATTTTTCACTCATGGATGCAATATTTTTTCAATATGTGTGTTGTATACTTTTTCTCTTTGACAGTAATTAGTAGCTCTATAAAAATGTGCCTGGGTGTTTTGCTTAAAAATTAATTGTATTCTTTGAAACGATAAATATTAATATTTAAAAAAAATAATAATAATAATAAATAACAGTACAACCCGGGAAATATCCCAAAGAAGTTTTTTTTCCCCTCCCGATCTGAGAAAAAGATGCAGCAGTTTCAAAATGTGGAAAAAAAAAAATAAATAAAAAAATAAAAATAACATTTTTTTCCTTCATGCTTGAAAAATCCAGGGAAGTTCAATTTGGCACAGAACAAACATTGGAACCCTCATTTTGCTATTTTAATTAGTTTTGTAATTAATATTAGTTAATTATGATCTGATACTTTAGTGAGTGGATTGACGAATTATACTTGTCTGGACCCTATACTCCTGGTGATTCCGAATAAGATAGCAAAACAGATATATAGACAGACAGTCATTTATAGATTTTAATAGTATAGCTTTATTGTCATTTCTCAAGTGCTAAAAGCAGGGACTTCTAAAAAAGATATTTTTTTATAATATTCACTGTTATAAAATACAACATTTCCATAGAAAATAATCTTAATTTTATTAATTATTTATCTTCCTCAATCTAAAAGTAACATTTAATCATTTAACGTTCAACTTCAAATCTCAAAAATTCTTTTCAAAATATTAAAGTTTTATCTTAACAAATATAATCTATATTTTATTAATTTTTCTTATTTAAAGTTAAATTCTATCTTTTTCCATCCTTCATTAAGATTTATTAAACTAAACAATAGCAATAATCTACTTTTACAAATTTTGCTTTCATGTTTACTTTTCATAAACATCGCAAATTGCGATAAAATGGCGTTTTCTTTCTAAGTTTAAAATAGCAAAAATAAATATCATTTATTTATATTGCGTACTCAATTTATAATCAATAGGAAAAGTATATTTTTCTCATTATTTTGTTAAGAGTTGCTGGCAGCGATGGCGTTAGAGGAAGAAAACTCCAGGCTTTGAGAGAGCTGCTCCGTGCCGAGCGCAATCAAAAATACAAAATCGTCCTTTTTCTTGAACGCAGTAATCATCCTTTAAAGAAGATATGGCAAATTTCTGCAAAATCTTGCAATGGCCATCCTCTACAAACAGTAAGAATGCCAATTAATATTTAAAATCACCATAGCCACAAACTACACCAATTTATTTTTCTATATATATTATTCACAAATGATCATTATGATATGATTATCATAATGATATTTTTTGAATAAACAATAATAATGTTCCATATAAAATATTAATTTGGTACATGTGTCCTTTAGTACACATATCAAATGTGAATAGAATTTACATAACAAAAATTTTATTAATTCATCAAATCTATTCACTAAAGACTGTTTTATTATGTCACCAGCTAATTATGTGACTTATTTACCATATATACTCATATATCAGTCAAAGAAATTAAAAAAAAAAAAAAAAAGTTTAAAGTTAGACTTACTAAAGCGTTAGTATGAAAAGAAATAGACCTACTTCATTAATTGCCAATGCTCAGTTTCCTTAAAAGCAATGTAAAATTTCCTACAAAATTCATAAATCCAAAAAGTTTATTATTTGCCATTGAAATAGATTGCCTTTATCAGGTAAATAGAGGTTAGTTTTAAATCCATTCATTTTTTTTTTTTTTTTTTAATGAAAAGTAAATAAAATAGATTTAGAAATGCACAATTAAAAAATAGGTTACTGAATTTAGTAAAATCTATATTTGTCCAAGCAAGAAAAGAAAAAAATATTTTTTAAAGAATTTTTCTACAACATGCCACAAATGAGTTGGCTCACATACAAATATTTGTTTATTTCTAAAATTTTGCTTAACAAATCAGGTTTTGACTTATATACATGATTATATAGTAACTTTGTCTATGCCACTTGCATGTTTATTTTAAGAACCTATTACATCCTAATCAACAGTGTTACATTTTGTCTCTCCTTATTAAATTGTCAATTACACTGTAAAATAAAAGTATGCAATTTGATTGATAATATCTTTTAACGCATCTGTATTTGTAAAATTTATTTTTGTTATTTTATATAATTTTAATTATATGTTTACTTTTAATGCTTCAGTGGGATTTGATGGTAATGCTGGTAAGTAGCTGTAACACTAAATGGTACGTTTATTTTACTGCACATGTCTAAATATAAAAAGAAAATATATTTATTCTTTTTTCATTTTATTTATAATGCAATACTTATCTTTTTAAGGCTAATTCGTAACTTTATTTTTTATTTAGAATAACTGGTAAGTATTTTTTGGATCAAGCACTATATGATAATAAGAATTATTGAATATTTTTGAAATATATATATATATATATAAAACCATTAAAAGCAATTACAAATTACCACAAAGAAACATAGTAAAAAATAGAATTAAAGGAATATAATGGAAATTTGTAGAACCAAGGTAGAATCCTCAGGCCCTAAATACCTTGGCACTACAAATAAAGTGTGTGGTTTCATCTTTGTGTATATATTATATATATATATTATATATATATATATAATATGTATATATTTGAACATTTTATTTTATTTCATTTTATTCATTTTGCTCTTTGTATTATATCAAATAAAAATTATTTATTTTGTGGTAGTACCCTAGTAGTAGAAACAGTGTAGCAGAAATATGATGGATGCTAATTGCTGAATGATTATTTCAGATCTTTCAGATTAATATAACTTAATAAAAAAAGTACTAGGCTTTAAAAAATTTTGATAATATTTACTTTGTCTCTAGATTTATTGTACCTTTTTATTATATTTCATTTGTAAATTTAAATTTTGCTATTTTAGTTGATTACTAATATTTCTTCTGATAGTAGGCTTCCTCTGATAGTAGGCATTATTGGATTGCAGATAAATTTAGGTTTGCTTTAGATTGACACAAAGCATTCTGCTATGGGGAAGCTCTGTAGATACCTTACTCCTTTTGTTATTATGTTTAATTAACTTATTGCATAAAATTTCTCATACCAAGGAAACTGTTAACATTTTTTTTTTTTTTTTAATCGGGATTTTTTAAAAAAAACTCGTTACCAATTCTTCAGGGCTCCCAAATGGTCCCCTTTTTGGAAAATGGTCCCCTTTAGTCCCCTTTTATGGATTTTGGTCCCCTTAGTCCCCTTTTTGTGGCTGGAAAAAATTTACTAATATAGAAAAATCGCCACAAAAGTTCAAAAATTGCATTTTACTGTAGCAAGCTAAAACATTGTAATTGGAATTCTTTCATGAATGCAAAAAAATTGCCGTACAGTATGAAAAGATGTTAAAATATGCATTGAAAATCTCATTAAAAATCACTAAAAATTCAAGTTAGAGGACAAAATTTTACTACATTAAGCTAGAAGTTTGAAACCGAATTTCAAAAAATCGCCATAAAATGTAAAAAAAGAAACCGAAAAAAAAAATTCAAAAATTGCTATAGGAATTCAATTTTATTGAAAAGAGGACAAAATTTAATAAGTTCTGCAAAAAGATTGAAACTGGAATCCTTTTACGAGTGTCATAAAATCGCATAAAAAATTAAAAAATTGCTGTAATAAGCTTTATTGAAAAGGGGACAGCATTTATTGAATTGGGCTAATGAATTGAAACTATCCCATTTACTAGTGTGAAAAAGTCACTGCATAAAAATCGCTAAAAATTCAGAAAATCAGAGAAGTCAAAATAGTAGGGCTAAAACATTGTATCCGGAATTTTTTCACAAATGGGGGAAACAAATCCTTGCAAGATGTGAATTTTTTTTTTTTTTTTTTTTTTCTTTAATTGCTAACAATTTAAACCAGAGGATGCAATCGTGGAAAGACAAAATTTACTACATTAGGGTTAAAAGTTTGAAACCGAATTTATTTTATAAATGTCAAAAAATCACTGCAAAATGCCAAAAAACAATGAAATAATTGGGAAAATTTTATTGTATAAATTTCAAATAAACTTTATTGTAAAGAGGACAAAATTTACTACATTCTGCTAAAAAAATTAAACCAGATTCCTTTTACAAATTTGGAAAAATATCCATAAAACATGAAAAAAGGCTAAAAATTACATTTAAAAAAATTACTCAAAAAAGTCCAAAAATTGGCTTCTATGTGCATAACTTTAGAAATACAGCTACCTTCTTGCCAAATCTTATAGCTCTATGCACAACAACCTCGTCAGCACAAAGACACATAGGCAAACCTCTATCTTTATTAGATTAATTTTTAATACAATTATTCAATTGGTAAATAAATCATATCAGTTGTAAACAGGGTTGGCACGGTTTAAACCAAGTGGTTTTAACCATGGTTTAAACCAATTAAAAAAAACCTTTTTTTTTTTTTTTTTTTTTTTTTAAATCTAATATAATATTTTCTTTTTTTTATAATTTAATTGTTTTAAACTATTGATAGAAGTAATTTCTACTTTTAACACTTCATCTCAGCAGTCAACATGAGACATAATGAGCCTAGGTCATGTTTCTATACATGTAGAATGAAAATTAGCATGTGCTGATGAACATATCTGGTACCCTAAAGATTTTTCTTAAAACATGTGAAATTAGAAAAGATAAAATACAGTAGAAGATCTTTATAACGCAATTCTATATAATGCAATTCTCCATATAACGCACTACTTCTCAGATGTAAACAATGATTTTTGCAGTTAAAAAGCACCTGCATTTTCACATTGTAAAATATTGCTACTCTTTAGAGGACTAAATTTGATACATTAGTTCAACTTGATCTTCTAATTTAAGACCTTTTTACTGAAAAAAATGCCATTATTACAATAAACATTTTTGAAAATGTCTAATATAAGGTATGGTTGTGTCAGTTATATTTGGATCATGTTTATAAAGTAAATTTAACAATGTCTGACCAAAAATTTATAATTTGGATAACTCTTGGTAACAAGGAATGCAGTATAAAGATATTCTAATGTATTTTGATATGTTTAAGACACATTTGGCTATGTTTACTTGGTGAATTTAATGATGTGATCCATATAACGCAAAACTCTATATAACGCACAACCTTGTGTTTTTAGGTTTGCGTTATAAAGATCTTCTACTGTAGATAAATAATATTCAATATTTAGCATAAGATATTTTCATTTAAAAAATGCAGATTATTTACAGCAGTTAATAACAAAATATTAAGATTTTGGTTAAGTTGTAAAAGAAAATTTTCTGGATTGGGAAAGATTATCCTTAAAGAATTTAAAAGAGTAACTTAAGATATCAAATTAAATAACACAGCTTGCAAAAATTGAGTACTAGTTATAACATTTCAATAATACCAATCAATCTTTTCTGTTAGTTGCTGAATCTAATGGCCAAAAATGTTGACTTGGACACTTGGAGTTGTCACTCGGAAAACAAAATAACCAAAAGTATTTGGATATTAAAAAAAATAATAATAATAACAATCATAGAATAATATATTATATTCATGAAACTACATCAAATGTTTATTGATTGATTATTATATTATTAATCAAAGGATTCTTCATTCGATTTTAAAAGGTATTAATGTTTCACTGTGTAGAGCAGTTTACTTTGAACATAAGACATAGCTGTTACTAATAATGTTTAAATTAGAAATGATTTCAATTTTCTATATAATTGACTGTAATTAGTTAATTTAAATATTTTCAAAAGTTATATTACTTATATAATATCCAAAAATGTTTATTTTATCAACAGATATGCATCTGTATGCAATAGGAAATTATATTTTAAAAAACCCGGTTTAAACCAAAAAAAAAAAAACGTTTTTTTTTTTTGTTGTTGTTGTTTTTTTACAAAAAACCCCGTTTTTTTTCCAGCCCTGGTTGCAAATTTCCAAATGGGGGGAAAAAGTCCAGGCCAGGATTCGAACCAGGGATGTCTTGGCTGGAGCCGCCAATGCTCTACCTACTGAGCCATCCCGGGCGAATCTAGAGGACTAATTCACCCAGCTAACCCTAATGTTGCTTTTTCCAATGGACATTATAGCTTATTTCAGCTTTTATTGGGTCGTATGAAGGAACTAAATTTTATGTTTGAGATTAATAATTAACAATATCTAATCAATAGTTAATCTAATTTTAATACTCAACAGGAGGTGCTGTTATGTTGTACTTTTTTAGCTCACAGGCTATCAAAGCCTGAGAGCTAATGTAACCACCGGTTCTGTATGTATGTATGTACGTACGTACGTACGTAACGCAATAATTCTTGATAGAAATATCCGATTTGCTTCAAAATTTTTTTCTAGGTTCATTCTGATAAGGGGCTTCCCTGATAAGTTTTGGGTGTTCATTGGTTAAGTATAAAGGGGAAACGGGGGGCTAATTACCCCCTTAACTTAGGTAAATTGGTTTTTCGTGCAGAATTATCAGATTTTCTTCAAATTTTGGTATACCGGTTAATTCTGATTACGAACTTCCCTGATTAGATTTGAAGGTTCATTGTTTAAGTCTAAAGGGGTGGCACGGGAGGCCAATACCTCCCTTAATTTAGATAAATGGATTTTTCAATCCGATTTGATTCAAATTTGGTATACAGGTTTATTCTGATAAGGCACTTCCCTGATGAGATTTGGAGGCTCATTGGTTAAGTATAAAGATGTGAAACAGTGGGGGAACTAATCCCCCTTTATTTTTCGAGGGGCATTATTTTTTAAAATAAGAGTATACTTTACAATTAGTGTGAATAGCCTGTGAGATCAATGCCATCAGTTTAACTGGGCACTTTTCTTTTTATTTATTCATTGATCACTGTTACTCCGTATTAAATTCAAAGAAATGTTCTATACTTTGTAAATGCTAGTGTTGCTACTCTGTTAACAATTGATTTGATATTTTCTTAGATGAATTAATTTTTAGTGTTTATATTTTCTTGCAAATCATTTTTTTTTTTTTTTTTTTTTTTTTTTGCTGTTATAAATATTAAGGAAAGACATCAGTGAAATTCTTTGAAAAAAATATTTTTTTTATTGGCTTAAAAATTTTTTTGAACCTTCCTGAATTCGTTGGTATGCCCAGTTTTTTTTTCTGACCATTAGAAATAATTGTAAAAATTCAAGGGAAGACAAGACTGGGACACTACACCTACTCACACTAAGAAAAGACACGACTGAGATGCCACGCCCACTCACATTAATTTTACTCTAGCATTTTATACTCATTTATTATATGTAACTAAACTTCATCCAAGTAGGCACGTAGCCAGGGAAGGGGCTAAGAGGGCTGAAGCCCCTCCTGAAAATTTAGAAAAGACTTTGCAAAGTTATCTCTAATTACAATGAAAATTGACAATGTTTTTCTTGTTTTCATCTTCCATTACATTAAAACTACGTACATTTTTAGTTGTAAAAGTGTAAATTCATTCAATTTCAGGTTATAGCAATCCTTCATTATATCGTTCATTCGGATGTATTGTTCTCTATTCATATCTACTACTGAAAATATAAGTTCTTGACACAAATTTAACTGTTTTTATTCACAATAAAATTTGATAAAGGTAATTCCATATCATTAATTTGACTAAGAAAAAGTAAGTGTAATACACGTATGGCGTAAATTAACTTTAACAGTCAAATGTAAAATATTTGCTTGCATGTTATGATCGTCCTCAATTTTCTTTATCCGCATTATATCACACATGTAATGAAAACTTAGAGTGGTCAATGTTAAAATGTTTTGTAAAGAAAGGAGCCAAAAAATTTAACAGCCGCCCATAATGTAAAGTCATGTGAAAATTAATGATTTTAAAGAAAGTATGTTTGAAAATGATGTTAGAACTGTAAAAAGCTTTTTATTAAAAATAAAATAGTAGCAGGAAATTTTGAAAAGGAATGCTGTGAAGAAAAATGATCGGGTATAGAGAAACCTTCAAAAACCCAACGGCGGCCGGTGTCCCCCAGGCTCTTCGCTGAACCATTTTGCGTTAAATTGTTTGCGTATGAATCTTTAATGGAAAGAAAATATGCACAGAGCAGTCTATTTGTTTGGGGGATTTTCTTTGTATTTTGAATAATTATCAACTTTAGGGATAGATACACCGATGTGGGAATTTTTTTTCACAGTGCCCCTAGAGAACATTTTGTGCAGAACACGAAATTTCATATAGAGGTGATCATAACAGTGATCGTCTAATGTTAGTGAAATCGATTAAAAAAAAAAAAAAAAAAAAAAAAAAGACTGTAAGCTCAGAGCGCTTTTAAGATTTAGAACAAAGTCTGGAGATGATGAATTGAAATGACATATTAAAAACAGCAATGAAAATGCTACTTATTTCGGCCCAAACATTCAGAATGAAATCATTCAAATACGCTCGGATATAGTTACCGAAGAAATAATTACCAAAATAAATAACGCGATCCATTTTATCTTTATTGCTGATGCAATTATGGACATTTCAAGCACAGAACAGCTTTCCCTTTGTGTTAGATATGTGGACTATTGATAAAATCAGCAAAACTCATATTTCGGAAGATTTTTTAGGATAACTTCTGTGTGAATAAACCTAATAACTTTTTTCAAAAATGGAATTTTTCAGCTGCCAGAACGATTGCAAAAAGTCATAGAACAAACTGGTACTTATGTGATTCAATAAAATTAACTTCTGTGTCTGTACTTATTTACTGAAATTTATCATAAAAAAACTGCAGAAATTTCCGGATGGCCCAATACTGCCACTGAAGAATATTACAGGTTCACGGTCTTTATTCTCTGTGTAGAAAGCCTTATTCAAAATTCGAATAATAGATACAGTTCAAAAGAAGACAGTCTAAAAGATTTCCAAGTACTTCTTCCAGGATTTGCTTCTCCGGAAAAAGCAAGCGTATTAGAGAATATCTCTCAGTATTTTGACGCTAAAGAGACAATTTTGCAAGTGAAAGCTGAATATGAATTATGGTGTGAAATAATTGCTAACGTTAACAGAAACACAGGTGTCCCAAAATTTTTGGAGTACTGTAATGAAACGCATTACAGTCTTGTCTACATACACGGTAACAACATCCAGTGCTGAAAGGTCTTTTTCAACAATGAAAAAAAAAAATCTTTGCCTGGAAGTGGGACTGAGTAGCCTTGCAATGATTTCCATTCACTGGGACATTACAGTAGATCCCCTCACGGATTAGAAGAAATCACGAAGTTTCTGTAGCACTAGTAAACTTATTGTACCTGCATTTATAATTATTCTATTCTAATTCTAATCAGAGAATGTGAAATATAAATATAATTTTTATGGTTACATATATCTGTAACAATTAATTTTTTGTTTGGAAAAAATATGTGTAATTAATTTCATCTGTGGGTTAACCATTTTAAGAGTCTGCGCTCGTAATGCGAGATACTCGCATTCTAATATTAATCATGTGCTTTAAATCTATTCCAATTATTTATTTGTATTTCAATATATTTTAATGTTTTTCTCATAGGATACATAAGGCTCCTCCCAAACATTGTTAGTTTGTGCTTTTTAACATTTTCCAACAAAGTTGAAAAGTGTTTATGATTTTGGTTTATCTGTCCGCGCTCTAACTCTGGTAAATATACTCGGATTGCCCTAAAATTTTTGGATGTTATTAAGGTTTACCATAGCCTGATCCCTATTTCAAATGAAGTTTATAGCATGCTTAGTTCATTTACAGGGACAGCCAAAAGTATTTCGTTACATTACGGTCAATGGGAAAAAATCGTTTCAAATGATTTTTAATGATGTTACACGCATCTAAACATAACAAAATTGATATGAATTTATGAAGTGCACTAAAATATGCATTCTGTAGAATATGTGGTGCAAATGATAGTTATTATTCATTTACAGGGACACACAAAAGAATTCCGTTACATAATGATATGGGGGGGGGAGGGGATTGTTTGCGGCATATTTTAATTATGTTAAACTATTTCATATATAATGAAATTGATATACATTGCTGAGGTTTACTATAACTTATTTCATGCATAATAACAAGTGCATAGCATTTACAGGGACACACAAAATATTTCAGATGCTATATTGTGTCCAAAGAAATGCACATAAGCGATGATTGCTGAAAATGCATTTTTAATTATGATATGCGCTTTTATGTTTCACTTTATTTATGCATACTATACGGTGTCTATAAATGCTATACTTTATATACAGGCCTACACAAAAGAATTTGTAAGGGTTATCTACTGAGTATGAGCGTAAATTGCTTTAAGGTGGTTTTTAAAGGAGTTATGCATTTTTATGCTGAACTACATTTAGTTTACTAAAAAATGTTTGTAGAATATAGATAAAATGATATACAGGGTCACGCAAAGAATTGGATACGTAACTGTCTATGATGATAATATCTGGAAATGTGATTTCAGTAGTTTTAAGAATGTTTTAGTTTAAATTAAATTTTAGCTAAATAATGGCATGTAATAGAGGTACTATTGACTATGGGTGACAATAGCTGAAATCAATTTTTTAAATGTTTTATGCGTTTACTAAAATGTTTACTTATTTATCCTACATTTAATAAAACCTTTGAAACCCAGTTTCAAATACCATAAAAGGTGCTTAAAAACATGAAATATATATTTCGGACCATTTTCATTCTGGACCATTTTCAATTTCTTACTGATTCTCCGCTGGGCCCAGTGGAAAGCAAGTCTGAATCAGTAAGAAATTGAAAATGGTCCAGGACAGACCGAAATATATATTTCATGTTTTTAAGCACCTTTTATGGTATTTGAAACTGGGTTTCAGAGGTTTTATTAAATGTAATTGAAGACTGGTATTTTATGATTATCTTATAGTTAATTATCTTATTTACCTTATTTCCCTAAATAATGACATTTTGTTAAAGCATTCAGGAAGTGTTGGAATGTGTTTCATAATCTATGCTTAATGCATGTTTATTCTTTCTTGTTTATTTTCATTGCCACTTTTCACTAAAAACACTTCCGGAATCGCCGAACCGGTTTGGAAATTGGAAGCATTCTTAAAAACCATAAATTGTAACAATAGAAAAAATACGAATTAACAACTTTTGACATGGACATCAAGCATTCTATGCAGAAATATACTGTGGTGACCGGTTCTGGTTCAGTGGATTTCTTAATTAACTAACGCTATCTAAAAGTAAATCAATTGGCACTTACTCAATTATTCGACGGGATATCATTTTTCTCTTCCTTTTTATTGGAAGACCACATATTTACAGCTATAATACACTATGATACATCTATTTACAGTAAAAATGAAACAGGTGTTCTTAAAAACATTCTTTCAACACTCACACCCTCGAACAGAGTGAGCGACAGAGATGAGCCCAGGAGAAGTAACCCTATGTAAACAATAGAGCCATTGCCATCCCTTTATTGCCCATTTGGCATCAAAACATATAATTCTCCACACACTTCCCACCTGGACTCATGAGAGTACATAATGATAAATCAACATAAACAAATTCTTATAATAAACATAACCTTAATTCACAACTCAAATGATAAAATAGAAATTTTTCAATCTACAGCTGTAGAAATATAAAGAATTAAACATAAAATAATAAAGTTATGATCAATATATTAAAAAAATGACACTCTTATAACATGTAGCTACATGAACATATCAAGCCAGATATTTTACCTGAATAAGGTTAACTGGATATGTACATACATAATATAAACTGCATCGAACGGGAATATAAATTGATAACTACGATACTGGCATTTCATTAAACGGGTAAATTATTTAAGATATATTGGAAGACATAATTCTTCGAATGAGTGAATATAAAGATGAATCAAAGTGAAGTTTTAAAACGAAACATAGCAAAACGCGGGTCAATTAGAACCACAGTAACGAAATTGATTAAAAAAATTGATAGTGAAATTAAAAAAGAAAGCGATTCCAAACCGGAAATAGTTGAGGACTCTTTAGCGACATTACTTGAACATAAATTATCATTAGAAAAATTGGATGAGTCAATTGAATCAGAAATTGAAACCGATAATTTAGAAACAGAAATAGAAACTTCGATAGAATATAAGGAAGCTATTGTGACTTGCAAATTAAGAGCCAGTAGATATTTGAAAAATTTAAAGATAAATTCAACTATCGCGAGTGAACCAAAAGCAACTACGCCCTCCATATCAGACAGTCAATTAAAGTCGAATACGAAATTGCCGCGAATTTCTTTAAATAAATTTACAGGCGACATTTGCGAATTAAGAATTTTGGCCTCAGTTTAAATTCGCTATTCACGAAAATGAAGCTCTTCAGCAAATTGAAAAATTTACTTAAAATCTTTAATTTCTGATTTAGCAGCTGCCGCTATTAGTGGGCTTCCATTAACAAGTGAAAATTATGTAATGGCAAAATAATTATATTAAAGGATTGTTTTGGGAAAAGAGATGTTTTGATTTCCGAGCACACTAACAAACTATTAAACTTAGAAGCAGTACAAAGATCAAATGACATACATTCTTTGAGAAAATTATATGATCAGATAACTATACAAATATGATGTCTCGAAGCGTTTGATGTGAAGTCAAACCAATATGGTTGCTTATTATTACCCATTATTTATAAATGTATACCGAATGATCTCGTATTACAATTTCACAGAGAACAGTGCGATAAAAAGGATGTTTGTGTAAATGATTTATTGTGGTTTCTGAAACGTGAAACAGAAGCGCGAGAAAAAACTATTAATGTTACTTCTATCAGTTTTAAAAATACTAAATCCCATGAAAATAAATTTAGAGAAAATTCTCCTGAACACTTTCACCAAGGAAAAATAAAAAATCCTTCAGCATTCACATTAATTACAATTACTGAAAACCTTTGCCCCTTTTGCTCTCAAAAACATGAAGCAAATTCGTGTCATTTAAATTTGGAACAACGAAAAGAATCTTTATTAAAACAAGCAAAATGTTTCAAATGTTACCGAAAATTCCATAAGAAGCAATATTGCAGAAGTACTAAGATCCATTGCACAATTTCTTTTTTGGAAACTCATCAAAGTTCTCTTTGTAACAAAAAACAAAAAGAAAGATCATCGAATGAAAATAAAATTGACTTTCTTTTGACTGAGCGTGAACCGGGGGGAAAGGAAAATAAGAAGTATGAAAAAATAACAGTTTCATCACTTTGTTGTAATCCAGATGAATATATTTATTTTCAAACGTTGAAAGGAATTATGATTGGAAAGAACCAAAATATTAATGTTCGAATATTATTAGATAGCGCCTCGCAGCGATATTTATCAGAAAGAATTTATCTAATCGTTTAAATTTAGAGGTGACAGAGCAGTAATTATTAAAAATCCATACCTTTGCTGGAACAAAACCTATTGTTGATAATCATAATAGAGTAAAGATTTTCCTAAAAGACAATAATTTGGACAATATAATACGTCTGGAAACATTAGAAACGCCGAAAATATGTTCCGATATAATATGAGTGCCAAGTTCTGAGTTGTATAAAAAAATTAAAAATATGGGTATAGAGTTATCAGACGTTTCTAATAAGTTAGATGATGGCGAGAATGAAATAGATTTATTGATTGGTAGCAATTACTATTGGTCAATTATGACAGGAAAATATAAACGTATTTCACCAACTTTTGTTCTGAGTGAAACTAAATTAGGTTGGGCACTTCACGGCAAATTCTCAGAGGAAGTTAATAGAAATAATTTAGTTAGCGCAATGTACATATCTATTTGGGATAATAACAAGGATGATAAAATGTCAGTTCAGCTTGAAACTGTAGAAGGGTTGGGGATTCAAGAAGATAATATGAATGAATGTAAAGATATCATTAATGAATATAAGACTTTGGGAGTAGTAGAAATTGTTGAACCCGAGGAAATAAATTCGACCAATGATAATTTGGCATACTACTTACCCCATCACCCTGTTATTGAAACAGACAAACAAACTAACAAATCTGATGAACTGGCGACATTGTCCCGGTAGCTCAAATCCTGCTGACCGACTTACAAGAGGACTCTCACTTCTTGACCTCGAGAGCGGCGTTAAGGCTGCTGATAAAGAAGTACATATACCTTAGATTAAGCTTTATTTTTTTTTTTATTTACGCTTTAAAATAGGCAAATTACTGCTGTTAGATCAGAAAAATTCCAAGATTAAGCCCCCTCCGAAAGAAAATCCTGGCTACGGGCCTGCATCCAAGTGTTTATATATTTTTTAATTCATATGTTTGATAAAACATTGCAAGAACTTCACATAAATTAGAAGTGTCTAAGTTTTGTAGACTTTCAAAAAATTGTACTTTTCAGCTAAAAACCCTATTAACTCCTAAAGTACTTGAGTGATTTCAATAAAAAAAATTTTGTTGGTAGAGTACAAATATAAGATCATATTTGATAGACAGTTTTAAAATATTTTAATTAGTTTAAAAAAAAAAAAAATTTCTGAAAATAAAAAATTTCTGAAAAATTGCGATTACTCTAAAATAAGAAGTTTTAGTCGCAGCAAAAAAACTATCTGCCATAAGTCTTGAGCATTATCCAGTGAATAAGGATCAGAATTTTGTCAAAATCGGTCTGGTAGTTTCTCAGGAAGCAGGTCTTAAAGCTCGCATTTTCTCCCTATGATTGCACCCATTCTTGCCTTCCCTCAAAAACACTTTTTGGCTTTGTCATTTTGTAACACAAAGTGCAAGTTTAAAAAATATAAGTTGCAGTTTAACACAAAACAAAACACAAAAAGTTGGCATCGTTTGATTGAACAATAAGATAGTTTTAAAAAGGTGTACAAACATTTGACCGACTATCGACACTCCCAAAGTCTGTTCTGTCGATGCATAATCAGAAAGCTCAATTTGCCATTCACAAAGAGTGCGAATTGTGAATATTTCTTTTTTTTTTTTTGGATCTCCTGAAAAATTGTATTTTTCAGCTAAAAGTCCCATTATCTCATAAAGTACTCGAGCAATTTTGATATATATATATATATATTTTTTTTTTTTTTTTTTTTTTTTTTTTTGCGGTAGAGTATAAATATAAGATAACAGCATACATATGTGGCAGATGTTTTTTTTTTAAATTAATAAAATTTCTGAAAAATTGTCATTGCTCTAAAATAAAAAAAATTGTTGCAGAATAAAACTGTCTGCCATAAGTCTTGAGCATAATCCAGTGAATATGGATTCCAAATTTCATCAAAATCAGTCATGTAGTTTTCGAGAAAACAGGTCTTAAAGCTTGCATATTTCCCATAGGATTGCACCCAGTCTTGTCTTCCCTTAATAAAGCATCAATTTAAAATAAAAAGCTCCTTTAAGGAAAATTATCAATGTGAGTACTGAATGTTGGAATACTTCCTATCTTCTTGCAGTAGAATATTTAGCTGAGTGTACTTTTTAGTGACCCATCTTTATAAAGATAACCAATTAACATATTTTTGGGGGTAATTCTTAAAAATTTGCTTGCATATGTAGGAAAACTCGGTGCAGTATTTTTAGACATGGTCCCCCAAAGTCCCCTTTTTTAATATAAATGGTCCCCCAAAGTCCCCTTTTAAAATAAAAATGGTCCCCTTTTCCCCTTTTAGGGGACTAAAATGTGTTGGGAACCATTTTTTTATTCAATTAAAAAGCAATAAATATTTAAAAAAAAAAAAAATTCTATCCCATGCAAAAAAGAATACTAATTTATAATTGCTAACATGGATCTTTATAAAAGAAAAGGAATTCTGCATCTTTATATAGTGTCGTTAAAATTACTATGAACATATGAAGGTGAAAACTAAGAAATCTGGTTTATATTGTGACTGAGATATTCAGAATCTTTAGTTACTACTTCTTAAAAGCTAATAATGCTGTTTTTAATTTATTTTTAAATATGCAGTGGAATTCCATTAACACATTTTAGACTAACAACACAAATATGAGATATATTCTATGAAATATTTTTGTAATGTATGTTTAAATCTTCATACAATATGTGAAAACACAAAGCAATAACTCCTTTTAATACTACATATGAGTAAAGTAAAATTCAATGGCTCAAACTATAAAATAAAATAAAAAGTAATATGCAAAATTTAATTTTAGAGAATGTCGTTATTGTCACATGAGGTTTTCGATCACACTTTGCCTTCTAAAGATTTCAGGACACGCTATGTCTATTATGATTGCATTATGAACATTCAATGGCGGATCCAAGGGAGGGGCGATCGCCCCTCCCTTGGGCGATGATTACAAATTTCCCAGACGACGTATCTAAGCCATTTTTAAGGCATTTTAATCTTTTAAATGCTTAAAACTAATATACGAGTATTTTTCTTTGTTATACTTTATTGCATCAAAATTCTAAAATATGATTTATACCACAAAAAATGTATTCAAATATTATATAAAAAATTAAGTTACGCAAAAATATTGTATTATAACTTCCCTGGTTATATAATAAATGATAATTAAATACTGACGTTCAGAAATTATCTCTTCAAATGTTAAGAAAGAAAGGGTAAAAAGGATCCACTTTACAGCCAGCTATTCTTAGTTTCTGAATAAATACTTCATTAATAAGCTTCAACGTATTATTTATTGAATTAACTTAGAAATAAATTAACAATCAGTTTTACATGCAGTAAAACTTTTTAAAAATAACTGTTGCATTAAAATTGTATCTAGAAGATCCATTGTGCTCAAAGCAATAATAAGTCTATAAGACAATAATAAGTCTTATCAATACTTTTCATTTATACACATAGAAAGAATTGATAAATTTATGTGAGAAAAGAGATTTTTTTCTTTTTTTAAAAGGCTTTATATACTGAAACATCCGGAAGCTTTTCAAACATACCAAAAATATAAAATAATTATTGCTAAAAAAAACTGAAAAGTCATGATATGGGAATTAATGGTCAAATTGGTCGTTCTATTGAATCTAAAAATAATTCTTCATCATTGATTACAAAGAGATTTTTTTTTTAATCAGTCGTTATAATCAGAAGGTGATCGAACGTTATATCGAGCATCTACTGAATAAGTGCTACGGGGCTGTTATTTGTTGGAAATCTCAAGTTTTTAATATCGCCCCCTCCTTGGAGACTTTCTAGATCCGCCTTTGTGAACATTTCATACCATAAAGTCTGCAATTGCAATATCTTGTATTAAAAGAAGCAATTGAATTCTCAAGTTGTAGTGGAGTGGAGACTTAGAAAAGAAAAATGTCTATCAAAACATAAACTTATTTAAAAAATGACCTCTTTTTTTTGTGTGTGTGTTTAATTATCACATGGCATGTAGTGTGCTAATTTTTCACCCTCAATGAGCAAATAGCCAACATTTTGTACATTTTAAGCTTATGCAAGGTACCTAGAATTTCTGAGATAGTTAGAAGAGATGGCTTTTTCAGAGTGTCACTGTCAAACACTTTTATTTCTCAGTGTTCGCTTTAATATATGGCTTTTCGCTTTAATATATGGCTTACTTTTATTGTTGAAATTTTTCATTAAATGATATTTTTAATTTTCTTTGAATAATTAATTCTTTTGGCTTCTCCATGAAGATAAACTATGCAGTAAGATCTTCATTAAATTTATAATACAGTAGATTCTTGCATAATGTTGGCAATTCATTCCAAATTACAGGAAACTGTATTAGACAAGAGAGCTATCAAATAATTTATGCTCAATAAATCATATGTTTTTCTTTGAGCTTCAGTATTGACCTTATTGCTAATGAGTTGAAATTGGTCAACTTACTTTGGTTAACAACCACTTTCATAAAGAATCAAATTACATGTAAATTGAGAATTTAATAAAATTACAAGTATTTTAAACTTTCTACACATATGAGTTTGTGTTTCATTTGTAGCAATATTGAAAAAAAAAAAAAAAAAAAAAAAAGCGTTTTATAGCCTTTTGGAAATTATTTTTTAAGTCAAAGGTATGCATGCATACCCGTGTATGTTTACATATATAAAATATTAACATGCAATTTTTATTACTCTCTTACTCAATTTTGTTTTGCTAAGTTGTTGTTTTTCCCAGCAGACTATTGTATATATGATTTCTTTTGAAGTGATGTTTGATACTTTGCTTCATGTCATGTTATTTCTTTGTTTTTGTTACAGAAATAACACTTTAAACTTAATAATAGGACTCCAGATATCTCCAAATTGGATTTAAAAAAAAATTAGTGCTGCCTTATTTTTAGGGGATGGGGTTCCAAACTCACTCTCCAGGACTTGGCAGAAAGAAACTAAGCCTTTTTCTATATTCATATAAATGATATCAGTTATCCATTTTTTTGCCTAGAATAAAAAGTTTTCAAAAAAATTAACATTTCCAATTTTTTAAAATCAATATTTGATTCAAAGGCTCCTGATGCTGCACAAAATTACATTTGTATAGCTTTTAACTAAAATTGTTAAAAATTTTATGCTGATATCATTTAGTGGAAGTAAATAATGGATTTTTAATAAATATTTTTTAAATAGTCATTAAAAGTAAAAAAAAAAAAAAAATCATGAAAATGCATTCTCGTGGTGAGGATGAGAAACTTTAGAGAGTTTTGGTTCAATTGTTTAGTGTGGCTTACATTTTAAACTAAAATTACTGTACCTACAGCCAGTGTTGGGCACGCTCACAAAAAAATCGAACTAATTCAAACTCAAGTTCAATTTCTCAAAAATGAGTCAAGTTCACGTTCAAGTTCGAAATTTTTCAACCGAACTCGTTCAACTCAAACTCATCTATAAAAGTGAACAAAGTTCACTAAAAACTCGTTTTTTTTTTTTTTTTTTTTTTTTTTAAATATATTAGACCTTTATCGTCCAAATTTACAAAAATTTGTGAACTAATCTTTTGGTTATTCAATGTAAGGGTCTTCATGGGCCCGACCCAATTTTCCTTCCTGACACTCGGCCCGCGTTTGGTTTGGGATTACTTTTTTCTAGAGGATCGGACCCAGATGGGCCGGGACTGGATTTATTTTCCAGACCACGACGGGGTTGGACTGCATTCTTCTTGAGATCTGAACAGGCAGGAATTTTCAGTCTTAGTCATATGAAAATCGTTAGACCGGCACGGCTCTTACCTGTCCAATAAAAATAATTGTAATATTTGGCAATTTTTTTTCAAAAAATACACGTATTTTTAAATTACTAATATTCCACAATTAAAATTGATTGTTTTTTTCCCTTTTTTTAAAGATGGGTAAATGCACTTTTAGGCACTAAAATTAAAGTACGGTAAAACCTGAGAAAAAGAATCTGCTTATGATGGAATCCCGTGTTTAACAAAACAAAATGTTGATATATTTGAAATGAGGATAAGAGTAATTGTGAAAAGAATGTAATGCATTTACAAATAAACGGGCATGTGCGAGTATTACTCGCGCTCAGAGGGTTCCGTACAATATATGTATGAATTATTAACTGTTTTATTAAAAAATCGTTACTAAAAGAAAAATAAGACTTTGTAAAAAACTATAAATCGTAGGGTTTGGTATAGCTGTATATATACTAGAAAAGTATGAAGGAGTACACCGTAAAAGTTCAAAGAGATATGAAGCCTAAATAATATCAAATATTGCTATTTTGTATAACTCTTATTTAAATGTTATTCTAACCTGTTTATGATGAACTTAATTCAGCACTGACAATAAAAGTAGCACATATTTAAACTTCATTTGGCATTTCATAAAACTATATTCAGCATCGTAATAATAGTTTCTTTTTACAGTGTAGCTGAAACAATGCCCTTGTTCAAAGTTTAAACTTGGCATTTTGCTAAGCACGCTTCGAAAGGAGGTCGCAAAGTAGCAACGCCGCCTTTTTCCAGATAGGTTTTTAATTAACTTTTAAAGACATGGGAGGCGTATTGAGAGATCTACTCAATGCAAACTAGTCACGAATTCCAAAGTATTTATGTGATTAATTCTAATTACATTAGTCTGTTTTTAGCAATTTGACGTTTATTGCTTTTATACTGCTACTGGGCATTGTATTGCATAAATGTATCATTAAAAGTTGTTATCTAGGCTTTAAAAACCGATGGTACGTAGAGTACGCCGCCCCTGTCATTGTGTATGTCCAATTCGTCTATGTCTTTAAGGGTTAATATATCAGCTAATTACATACGATTTTTTTCAAAAATCATTATCAACAATGCTTTTATATTTCTGCTACGATAGGTACCTCCAGCGCTCCTCAATACCTTTACTGAATGCCCCGCAAATCGAAATTTGTGTGAAACGGAAAAATGCGCTTTTCTCAAAAACTATGTGACCTAGGTTAATCGTCATAATTTTCCTGCAAGGTTTAAATTAACATCTAGTACCTCTAATTTTTTTCATAATTTTAGGCTCAGTAGATTCGGAAATAGATGGGGGGAACATATTTTTGCACTACATTTTCGACGATATCTCTGAAAATACAATGCCTAAAATTAAAAGAAATGTATTTTTGAGTTCAGCGTTACGAAAGCTTTCACACGATATACAAATAACTCACACAATATACAAAGAAAAGATATATTTTTTAAAGTAACTTAATTAGCCACTGTACATTTTTTCTAAAAATATTTGTATATGTTTAATAATACATTACAATACACATACAATATACAAAGAAAAGATTTTTTTTAAGTAACTTAATTAGCCACCATACAATTTTCCTAAAAATATTTGTAAATGTTTAATAATCTGTAAATATGTGGGTCAATAGTCTTTATTACTTCCCCCAATTTGAACTTTCCACGTGCCATAGTTTACGAATAAAATGTCTGTGATAGACAGACAGACACAGGAGTGATCTTAGAATTATTCCGTTTTTACTTTTTAAGTACGGAACCCTAAAAACGATGAACGTGCTCATAGGGGAACTAGCCCATTATGGATTTTTCTTATTTTCTATGCAATTCCGTCTTAGAAGATTTTATTGTATTGAATTTTTAAAATTTTTAAATCTCCAAGCCATAGAATGTGAATTAACGATATTAATGGTAACTGTGATTTTACATATAATCAGATGCATTTAAAAAATATATTCCACAGCTCCGAAAACTTTTTATTTAATGAAGAATATAAACATGATATAAAAAGATAAAATACGCATTTTTAGTTAGGACTTCCCGTAAAAGACAATTTTAACCTTATAGGCGTAAAAATCTATGTTCAGCCCGGTCGAGCCTAGCCGAGCCAATTAATTTTTTGTGCAATGCTGGGCCGAAGTTTTAGTTTTTATACCGGATTTCTTTTTCAATAACTTTTTTGAACGGGCCGAGTTGTTCTCGGAGCAGTTCTGTCCAAACTTAAAACTTTTTTACTGTGCCAAAAGAAAAATTGTGTACAGTTTGTCTCGGTCGCGCTCGGCCTGAAAATTTCCTTCCGTGCATACCTCTAATTCAATGTATTTTTTTATATATCGCATCTGCACGATAAGTTGGCGTTTTTTATTCTTTACAAATTTATATTTTTTAATGAAATAATTGTATATAAAACGAAAGAAAAATAAAGTTTAAATCTAACGAGCATGGAAGATATATTTTCAATCGTTCAATGGTACTAAAAATTTATTATTTTGTTTTTTATACTTTTTCATTTATACAAAAAGGTGATTGTGTAATAATTAGATATTCGCATCATATATTCATATTAAAAGTTCGTCTCTTTTTAGTTTCATAGAGAAAATGGAATGCATTAAAGATATAATAGTCCTTATTATCCTCCCACCCCTTAAAAATAAAATAAAACTGCTGGCCCCCTTTTATTTTATTAAACAATGACATTGATAAAGATTCGGAACTCACTATAGTAATGTTGGAATTAAATATAAATATATATATATATATATATATTTAGAAATATATAATAGTTTAAATTGATATTTGTTTAGAATCGTAATTCATCCTAGTCCCTTTTATACTCAGAGAGGTTGGTTGTATTTATGTCGGCCAATTATCAACACGAGGGATGGAGGCCCTAAGGAGGGGAGTGCCCTTCGTGGGGGTCTTTCTAAGGGAACCTAACCCGTATTAACGCTTGGGGAACCAAGGTTCGAAGAAAACCACGAAAACTCCGAACGATTAGGCCGACGGGCGCGATTGGGATCGAACCCAGCACCTCCTGTCTACCAGCTTCGAGAGCAGAACCTCTCGGTCACTGGTGGGGCTATACTCAAAGAGGATTTCCATGCTTAAGTAATTTAAGCTGCCTTGCTAAAAAATATAAAATATATATTTTAAATCTCTCAAATTTACTGTGAAATATTGGAGATTGTACTTATTAAAAGAAGTTATATATATTTTTTGGAGGAAACTAAAATATCGTAAGCCAGCATAATATCTTTATAATTATTACACGTGCATCATATCTCATTATCCCATACGAAATGCATGATTTTTTATTTATTATTATTGTCTTTTATTCTCAAATAGTAGTGGTTAAAGATCAATCAGACAAAACAAAGTTAAAATTTCATTTAATAATACTTTATGTTTTATAAATATATGCATTCACGTCAAATATACAAAATATCTAGGTAAATAATTCTTATTAAAATACCGCAGTATCGAGACAATACAATTCGGCCGTTCACTAATTATTTTATTAAACTGCTGTAAATTGAATATTTAATAGGTAAAAATGAATCAAACCAAACATTTTTCAAGTAGCTTGATTCAGTTATTTATTTCGCTTAAATGAGAAATTTTCATGCGAATGTGAAACATAGCACAATATTTAAGGTTACAAAGCATGATCGTAGTATTTCAAAGTTGTCAGTTCTTGAAATTACGAAGGACATTGCGCCCTAAACTCAGAGCGACGAAACAAGGGCCTATATGGCGCCCTGGTGCGTAAGGCAAAGATTCAGATGGGTCCCCCTATAACATGCTTTTAGCCACAATTTCTACTTATTAAAAAAATGATTTTGGGGTTTGAAGTGGGTTGTGGGTATTTTAGAGTTGAGAGCCTGGGCAGCTACCTCTTTTGCCCTTGCGATAATCAGGCTCTGATCGGAACCAATGTTTCTTTCAGGCACATATCGTGGAAGGTAGTGCCTCTCTGGCGCAAGACCCCCAACCCCCACCCCCTACTTGGGAAATTTTTCGATCAGCAGTACAATTCTTTTAGTGTTTAATTATTCCAATATTTATCATCTTAAAGGGCGGCCGGAGCTCAATTGACGGAAAGAGATTAAATTATTTCTTTTTTTGTTACAGCACACATTTGTTCTAAAATCTTCCCACTTCAGTGATTTCATTCAGCCCTATGCCATATTCTTTTAATTTACGTACTGCCCAGTTTTCCGAAACGTGCTCTGAAAGGAACACTGAGCGGAAGGCCAGTAAAAAATAACGTCATAAAAATATACAATTGCGTTATAATAATGCACTGTATTATTCATCATTAGGGATTGTTTATTAGTGGAATATAAGTATGGTTTATAAGTGGAGTAATCGCAATACTGAAATTAAAATAACGGAAATTTTAAGCAAATATTGATAATTTAAAAATAAAAATTGCTGGAAATTTAACTAAAATGAAAAAAAAAAGACTTTTTTGGAATCAGATTATGTATTTGATAGTGAGTCAAAGGTTACCTAAACCGAAAGGGAATTCTATTCAAAATTACAGAGATTATTCATTATTTTGTTAAATAATTTGCATCTTAAGTACTGGAAGGACGAAATCTGCTTAGGGGTAAGGTTTCTTTGGGATAATATTGTTCTAAGCCTTTTTATTATATGCATAGACTTATGCCCAAGTGCAATTTTTCCCTTAGTGATTTATTATTTAAAATTAAGCGAAAAAAGTAAATTTTACCCCCCCCCCCTCTTTTTTTTAAATCATCTACAATGACGAATTTTTTTTTTTCAAAAGGGTGGAGCAAAGGCCCTTCCCTTGCCCCCGCCCTCCCTCTCCCTCCCACCAGCACCCATGACATACACTTTATTATTTGTTAATCTACTAAACAGAAGTTTATAGTAAGGTTACTTTACCTTGATTTCTCATAAACAGGAGAAAAGAGCGCGTTGAATAAATCAATATAAGCTTTACAATGTAAAATTGTGAAACTGGAGTTTATTTTAAAAAATATATATATATAATAATAATAATAATAATTTATCTGCATATAAATTTTATTTTGTAATCGTCTTGAAAAAATGTTTCATTTAATACATTTATCGTTAAATAACTTTTTTTCCATTTAGTGCCCGATACGTCAATTTTTTTATGATGTCCTACACCTATGATTTTATAATGACACTTTCTTTATCCAATTTCAGTGCGGCGCCGAAACGTAAATTTGGAATACTTAAAGATTTTCTTTGGATGGTTTGTTTAATTCTAGTGTTGGCACCAGTAGAATGAAATCCAGGAAACTTTTTTTTTTTTTTTTGGGGGGGGGGGGGGGGGGATTTGTTAACCGTATTCCTTATTATTATAAATACAACTCTTATTCTCAGTCATAGTTTTTTCTTAGTGTTTAATAATTTAGGTTACTTAAAAAAATTAATTTTTAGTAAGTTATTTTTTATTTTTTTCGTAAATATCATCACAGAGATTGAGAACCATTCAAAAAATGAAAAGAAAGAATAAGAATATTTATGTTTCCGGAATTAGCTGAAGAAAAAACAGGGTTTTTCATTGTTTCGAAAGTTTTCACCATGAAAAGTGAGCCCTGTACGAAAATCGATATTTAAATATGACATTTATTCGTACTTTTTATGTACTAAATAATGAGACAAGATTATAGTTTTCATCTTTCATAGTTGCTATTTACTAGTAGTTCCGCTTCTTTATTTTGTAATATTCCAAACAGTATTCTTCTAAAAAAGTTTATTTTAATTCATTAACTTATTATTGTTATTTTCGTCCAATATCATGTGCTGTGTACTTGTGTTTTACATTTGTACCGTAATGTTACACATTAAGATTGATAATTACTGTAAAATTGAAATTTCCCTGATTTTACAATTTACCAAATACAAACTCAAAGATGGGATTAAATTTAAAATCTTTTACCTGTTTTTAAAATACTTTAAATTAATACCTTAAATAATTAGTAATAGTATATATAAAAAGTACGAATATTTAAAAAAATTAAGACTATGTCAAGCAATTTTTCTTGTGTTTATGGGGGGGGGGGGGCGCCCCTATGGGTACTCGCACGGGCGCCTAAATGTCCTTGGGCCGGCCACGATTACTTATATTCTATTCAACAAAGCACAAAACAAACATCTTTGGCGTCCCTTCCTGTTGTCTTGTAACAATGCCGTATCGAAACGGTATTGCGACGGTATACCTAAGCGAACTTGACTTTTTGTCTATGGATCCATTCAACATGATGTGGGGTCTTTCCTTTGTACGCTTTCTCTATCCTTTTACGATATAGTCTGGTATCTGGGATCTGGGACAAAGATATTATCTCTTCCACAAATTCTCCTGTTTCTTTAAAAGAGACTTTTTCATCCTAAAGATAAGACTATTTTATTTCCTCATGGTGTGTGGGCTGCGAAAATTTTGGAATATCAATTATAAGTGTTCGTGGTTATCGGGCTTTTATATTTTCCCAATTAAAACTTAGAGGGACTCTGAAAAAAAAAAGGGGGGGGGGGAGACAATGCAATGAAAAGTGCGTTTTGATTTATTTTTTTAAACATGAAAAATAATAATTAAGATTTAATTTAATTGTTTTGCTTTCTCATTCGTAAAAGATAGAGTTGCCGTTAATTGAATTTCGTTTACCTCTGATTAGAATCCTGCATCGAGTCGGGTTGCCCAACCCGACCAGCGGCTCGGATGGAGTTGGCTTGGCGTGATGTTATTTCGTTGCTAGGCGGTTTCGGATTAAGTTCACTTTTACTTTCTTACTGCAGGTCGGGTTTAGGTCGTGTTGACTATCCTTTTTCGGGTTCGGATTGGATTTTGACTCTTGTGATTCGGGTTCGGGTTGACCAGATTTTTCAAAAGAATATCCAAAATAGTTTTTCATTCCCTTTCACCGTCTGAGGGTTTTCCTGTATTTTTATAAAAATGCTTGTAAATTCGAGGATATATATATTTATCAAGTGCAGTTTGATGCTATAATATCTTTAATATCACTTCTCTCTATATATGGTTTAAAATAAAATTATGTTTAAAATATTTTTGTCTACAGCCACTTTAACATGATTTATAAGAACGGAAAAATCCGGGTCAGACGGTTAAAGGGTTAAAAATCTATATACAATAAGATTTTCATAATGGATACTCCTGAAAGTGCACATCTAGTCAGCGAATATTTTTGAGATGATTGATTTTTTATGAATATTTGAATATTAAACACTTGCCTTTTTTTCTATAAAAACATAAAATTGGTAGTAGAGATATAAATGTAGGTTACTTTTCACAATTGCATTAAAACATAATTTACTTTCCTTTCATTTCGGGTTCTGGTCGAGTTGCTGATCGCCGAAAATTATTTTAGTGCGTTCGAGTCGGGTTGCAGATCGAACTTATTCTTTTTGTCGGGCTCGGGTCGGATTGTGGTTTGATTTCAAATAGAATTTTTGGGTTCGGGTCGAGCTCTCGACCAGCGCAGGGCTCTATGTCTGATATGATCTGAAAAAAAAAAAAAAAAAGTAAAATTTACTCGTCCTAAGTGGCGCAAAAAAAAACACTAAGAAAGAGAAATTTGCGCTCTGAACACCCCGTGGAAGAAAATTTTTAATTATGTTTTTCTTTTTACAGTTAGAATAAAATTTTCAATACTAATTTTCCTTTATTTTATTTACGAAATATTTATATTTATAATAATAAAAATAACTATTCAAACTTTCTGGGAAGAATTTGGAATTTCTTAAGGCTGTTCTTAACTGCTCTGCTCAACAAGCGCAAAACGTTTTGACATATTTACGAATTCATTTTTAACGGAAAGGTATAAAATTGGAAAGCCTGGCCATGGAAGCCATTTGGATTGAATTGTGTTTCCATTTTATGATAAATAAATTACCTATTGAGTTATAAGCGAATTCGATCACGTGACAAACACGTTTTTCGCCCGCTCTTGAGTGCTCTTTCTCCCTTCGCGCAAAAATTCGGTTCAAAACGCCCACTTTGACTCTGTTTTCTGAAAGATCTATTGCGTTTGCAAAAAAATGGAAAAAACAGCTCAATTACATAGTTCCTGAACAACAACACCAGCTAGTTTCATGCATTTTCGAACAAAAATAAATTAAAACTTATGTCAGAATTTTGCCCTTTTGGATTTGAGAACACCCTTAATGATAGTTTTTATAAATGTTGCATAAAATGCATCAGCAGCCCATATAGTGTTCATTCTTCTGTAAAGATATTTATTTTTACGTCCATATGTTTAAAATTTGGTCATGTGCGAAAGCGTTTTGACAGAAAAAACTAGTCGGATGTGGCAATCCCAAAACTTTCTTCTGTCTCATACATGCTAATACAATGCAGCCAGGGCTTTATTTCTAAGAAAAAAAGTATGGGAGTTCTGATATTCTGCGATAACGGTACTAACAGTTGTACCGTTCTCCCCCCCCCCCCTCCCCTTGTCACTCCAATCTCCATATTTATATTTCGTACATTATTTGCAAAATTTAAAGCATTTTTTTTCCTTTAGCAAAATAAAAATTTTAAGTAGTATATTTATCAGCATATACTCGTACTTAGCTGTTAACAATTGCACTTTTTAGTTATCACTCCTTCTGAATAGTAATATTTGCCTAATTTTAATGTTAATTAATGTCACAATTCTGAGATTAAATATGGTAAGCATTATGATTCGGAAATAGTGGTAACACATAAAAGGAATAGTTCGCAGCTATGCATTTTTAAGAAAAAAATTAATGAAATTTACAGCAATTAATATTGTTATGCTGAAGAATGGAACAAGGTGCATATCTTAAACTATAATCGATTCTTTCCGCATAACAATCTTTTGTGCTGAGTCCCTGAAATTAGATTAATTTAAAATTTTGACATCGGAAAGATTCTATGCTTTTATAGAAAAAGAAGGAACACCGCTCGATTGTATTTCTATCAGAATAACAATGCATGGCAATTATATCTACTTAAAATGAAAGTGACTTCATAAATGTGCAAAGCAGAGACTTAGCATAAGCAGCGTTCATGATACATAATAAATAGAAAAATCAGTAACGTGATTTTAATACTCGTGAGCAATAGTTGAGAAACAAACCTCAAACAAAAAAAAGCCCCTCAAGCTGATGCTCGTAGGCTAAAAACAGAAAATATTCTTTTCAGGTTAGATATCTAAATAATAATAAAATAAAAAACAGCCAATTAAAAATTATCCTACTGTCACAAAAGAAAATAGAACTGAAAGCAAATTCATTGTTCAGTCTCTTTAGTGGCACTATATCAACAAGTCGCCAACATAAATTTGAAATAGAAAAACACGATTTCTGTTTTCCCTTCATTCTGATCAAAATAGCATTAAAATTAAAATTTTGAATGTAAGACAGATTGAGCTCGAGTCGGTCCAAGCTCCAAAACTGATATAAAAATTGAGTCCGTTTTATCTCCATCTCCTGCGTGTGCGACACATTACGTCAAATATAAGTGTTTTGATAAAAAAGAATGGAAAAGCTTGGAGATGGGAAGGGAAGGGAAGGATAATTTAGGCTTCGGTTTTTCGGAAGCACTATTGCATTGGGCTCCGGAGCCCTGTATTTATGAGCTCCGGTGAATGCCGACCAATATTTAAAAAATTACTAAAACCAGAAAAGTACCGCAGCTGGGCTCCGGCGCAAATTAAGCCCTGAATGCAGCACAGCACCGCACCGGTTAGGTGATTTACACCAACAACTTACGTGAACTTCTAACTGAATTTGAAGTTTGATGAAAATCCGTGCATTAGTTTTTGAGATAGAGCTATTGCGGAAATTGTGAAAAGTTCTGTTTAGCAGTGGCACCAGTTCGGCAATTTACATGAAAAACTTGCCAAGATCAATTTATATCAGGAACTAACTGAATCTAAAGTTTGATAAAAATTCATGCATTAGTCCTGGAGATACAGCAATTGCGGAAATCGTGAAAAATGCAGCATAGTAGCGCCACTTGTTGAGCGATTTACACCAAAAAGTAATCAGCACCAATTTATATCAGAGACTAACAGAATCTAAAGTTTCATTAAATTCCGTTCGTTAATTCTTGAGATAGAACGCTCACAAAATTTGTGTCACACACAGACAGACTCACAGACAGCCATTTTGTAAAAACATATTTTTCGTGATCTTTGACCCCTAAAACGTATAAATCCGTCGAAAACTGGATTCGAAAGTTTTCACGAATCCAATATTTTCTTCTTGTAAAGATAGAAGAAAGTAAAAATATTTATTTCAGTCTCTTTTTCATGTTTATACTGTTCATTTTAAATAAAAGTGCCATAGTCCAGAGATCTGCACGGGCTTATTTTCATTCACAGCAAACGGGCCGGGTCCGGGTCGTACTTTTTTCTGAAGGTTGGGGCCGGGAGGGGCCTAGTCACTGCACTTTTTGGGCCGGGCTCGGGCCTTTTTTCCTGAAGGACCGGGCAGGGCGTCTCTTTATTTTCTCCGTACCGAACCGAGACTGGTATGGTATCATTCTTCCTAATCTTCACGGACCTAAATTTTCAGTCCTGATTTTGATCCAGCCTCGTATGAAAATTATTGTCTCGGCGTGGCATGGTCCATTCAAAAACCAGTAAAATTTGGCCAGGCAGAAAATTTTTTGGAAAAAGTGCATATATTTTTAAATCGCCATTGTTCTACAAATAAACATTTAATTTTATTCTTTATAAAGAATAGTAGATTTCTAGGCTTATTAAAATGTAGTAATTGTTAAAATTAAAATATAGTAAAACGTGTGAAAAAAAAACTGCCTATGGCGATATCCTCTATTAACGTGAAAAATATGTTGGTCCATGCAAAATGAATGTACTAATACATAAGAAAAGAATATATAATACATTTACACCTCCTAAAAAGGGAACTTGTCTAAAACGCATTTTTTTTCCTTCCCTATGCAATTCCGTCTTATTAGATTTTACTATATTACATTTTTCAGATTTTTAAATCTCTAATATTTTGAATGTGGATTAACTATATTAATTATAACCGAAACATTTACATAGCACAAATAGCGATTCATTAAAATAATAAATATCGCAATAACTTCTATAAAAATGAAATCTATAAACATAACAATAAAAAGTAAATATAAGTATTTTTGGTCAGAACTTCCAAATTTTTAACCAAATCGACGTAAAAATCAATGTTTTGTAGAAATTCATTCGGGCCGGGCCGGTCTCGGTCCGAACTTTTAGCTGATACCTGGCCGGGTCGGGCCAATATTTTTTTCTCTACGGGACGGGCCCACACGAACTGTTAATGTTTATACCGACCCGGGCCGAATTTTTCTTCTATGGATCGGGCCAGGCCTTAAAATTTCGGCCCGTGCAGACCTCTGTCTTAGATTGCATAGTACTGGGAACTGGGACATCCGCTCCAAAATACTGTTTCTACTACATTTCTTTCTATATATCCTATTGTAAGCTATATTGATTTTTTAATCAACCTCTATTTGTAAGTAAATATCTGCATTATTATTAATACCATTAATCTATTTACACGGCTTAAAAACTTAAAAATGTGAAAAATTCTATATCGAAAAACCTTCTAAGACGGAATCATATAGGAGAGAAAAAAAAATCGTTATAGCTAATTTCCTTTTTTACCAAGTATGCCGTCTCTTGCAAATGTAGTATTTATTTTCAAGCGGATTATTATATCCATTTTGAAGATTCAGATCCACCTATCAAGAAATTTTTCCGTTTAAAACAGGATCTCGTCAGACACAGATTCTTATAACAGGTTTTAAAGTACTGTATCTCCTGCCTCCTAGAAATGTATATGTAGTACTATTCTGTAAAGAGAATTTTAATTGTAGAACAATGGTAATTTTAAAAAATATATTTTTTCGGAAAAAATTATTGACCCAAGGTAGGTTGTTCCTTAAACAGATTTTTCCACGAGTCAGACTGGGACGGTGCAATAATTTTCATACAAGCAGGGGCGACCGGGCCAGAAAATTTCTGTCGGTGCAGACTTCTAGGAAGAATAAAGCACAGGTCCAGAAATAAGTTCGATTCGGCCCGGCCCAAGCCTCCAGAGAAAGCAAGGCCCGGGCACGACCCAGAAAAACTGATGATCAGACTCGACCTGTCCCGAGTCGGTTTAGGCCTCTAAATGGCATTTGAATGGGAAAAACATGTTCTTAACGGCTGGAAAAATTTAAAAATACGTTATGAAAAAAATTGAGTTTGAGTTGTAAATTTCGTTCAAACTCACGGATTTTTTGAGCTTTCGCTCAGTTCACGTTCGTTTATCAAAGAGTGAATCAAGTTCAACTCAACGCTCACAGAAAGTGAGCTAAGTTCGTGAACTTTCGTTCAATGAACGCGTTCATACCCAACACTGCCTACAGCAATAGTGAAGTGTCTACAAAATTTCTCTGATTTATTAATTAATCTGATGAAAATTAATAACTTTCAATGTGAAATTCTAATAAATTAAAATAAATTGATTTAATTCATTTTAGATTCTGCCATACATTGATGGCTTCAGACATGTGGCGAAGATTGCAATTGAAGCAGGTGTTGAGATTTCTCTAGTCAAAGCTTTTATACAAAATATGGTGTAAGTTTATTTTATTTGGGTCACTTCTTTTATCCCTTATCTAATTTGAATATAATTATAAAATGTAACAATAGGTATTTGTTTAATATGCTGATATTTCTTATTAAATAATTAACTTTAAGAATGTTTGTTAATATGTAATGTCTTTAATAGATATTATGGAGTTGTTACCTTGATACCTATCTTCATGTATTCAAATGTCTACACACCAACTCCTAAACTTAATGAATTAGCTGAAAACAGTAAGCTTCAGGAAGAATGTACAAAATATGTTGCTAGGCAAGGTAATTATATTAATTTAAGAATTCTCTGTACCCAATCCTTTACCAAGCTGAAACTAAAGGGGGGAAAAACCTTTTGTGCCCCAAAAATATTAAATGTTTATCAAATTTGAGACCAAAGTAATAGCTTGTTATTAATTTCTCATTACTCTCATATTTTGCCTCTAAAAGAATTAAAATTTTGTTTCCCAAAAATGTTCACCAAACTTTAAGCCATCAAAAAAACTGAAATGATGATCATTTATTGATCACCACTGTTTCATTTTCTCATATTATATATGTAATAAAAGGAGAAAAACTTTTTGTTCCTTTCATGTACCCATCAAATTTTAGATCAGTGTTTATATACACTAACTTCTTACTATTTTTTATTACCATTCTAAAGAAAGACATTTTTTTTACCAAATGTGATTGCTTATCTTTGAAACAAAAATTATTTTGTTACCAGTTCAAAATTTAATTTGTTAAATGTTTCATTTCACTGCCTAAATATTTATTCTAATGTATTCTTTATTTATATCTACAATTGAATACTTTATTTATATCTAACTATCTACTCTTGGGATTTTCTGTAGGATGCCATAAGCCCTTTTTTCGTTCTATCTTCATGCTTTATTGTCAACTCACTCCAGAAACTAATGTGAAAACACTTTGTGTAAGGCATAATCCTCGAGCTATGGGAATTGATGAAAGGTATGTTCTAAATTTGTTTTGTTGTTGTTGTTGTGTTGGGTTCTTTAGCATGACAAACAAAAAATAGTTCTTATAATCCAAATGCTCTGAAATTTTAATCAGTTATAAATATAACCATATCCAAGTCCTCTTTAAAATTTTGTTAAAAATATGCATATTTAATAGTGAAAAGATGAGCCGAAACTGTGCCAAAACAGCCCGCATTTTGGCATTTTCATTGAAAATTTCTCTGATTTTATATATATATTTAAATACTTCTACTTCTCTGAACATTTTGAAATTTTTATTGGTGGAATAAATTTGGTCTGCTGAGATACTCTAAAAGATTATGTCAAAATATTGGCATTTAGGTACTTTTAACATAGAAAAAAGATTGTCTTTGGAAGGTGCAAATTGACTTACAGTCTCAAATTTTTTAAAAGCTGAAATTTGTATTTTTCAAAACTGATTGCATTGTCCATAAGAAGAAGGTCTTAGCTTTAAATAGGTATTTTGGGGGGATCAGTACCTCTGAAATCAATCCTGGGTGAGTGCCGCCGAAAGGTAGAAAAAGTTAATCGTGAAAACAACTTTTTTCGAAAAAATTGAGATAAAGTAATCTTATAAAGCATGTTTAAGGTTTCATTTCATATCCGAAGAATAGATATTTTATTTTTCATATTCACAAAGCATTGTTAAATATTTATATCATTCTAAATAATTTTGTTTTAAAGACTTTTTTTATCATAATATCATTTATTACCAGAACAGGCTTGAAATGTTATTTTGAAATTAGATTTCTCTTTTTTTTTTTTTTTTTAATTTATACAAATTTCTGAATAATCTAGATGGAATTTTATCCCTGATTTTTATACATGCATATTTTTCACTTGCTTTGTTCAATTACCTTTTAACATTTTTCCTGTATTTTAAGATTTTGAAATTACTGCATTGTAAATCGTAATATTTACTAGTAATTATAGCTTTCATCTGTCCATCAAACAAATTCTTCACTTTTAATATTATATTGTTTTATGTATAATTCTGAAAAAAAAAAATATATATATAGATATCAAATTTAAAAAATCTTTGATACTCTTCTGCCCACATCCAAATTTGGCAGTAAACATGAGTGATACTGGAAACAGTGGAGTTAAATATGCAGCAAACCATGCTCACTAAAATTATTTTTCCCCAAAATGTTATCCTAAAAATTATTATCATATCATTATGCAAGTGTGGAAAATCTGCTCCAAAATGCTAGAATTTTAATTTTCTCTGCTAAAAAATCTCTGGGTTCTGTTCCACTCTACTCCAAAAATGAAAATTTTGAGTTCTAAAATGCCAGAAAGAAAGAAAATGTGCAAATTATGTATGAAGTATGTGTATTATGTACTATGAAGCTTTCTAGATTTAAAGGAATGCTATTCCAACCCAAATTATATTTCTGCTGTGATAATGCAGTAAAACTCTAATTATCCAAACTTCTGTTATCTGGATTGATATCAGATATAATAAATTACATTAAAAAAATAATAATAAACAAATAGTTTATTGAATTTCAAATGATATGTTGGGTGTATTTGTTTGTAAAAATATATTTTTCTTGAAATTTCTATTTAAAAATGCATACCTATTACTAAAATCCATTCTTAATTGCAATTTTCAAAGTAAGTTGTATGTGTAATTTTAAGCTGCTATTTTGAAGCATTTCAGAAATAATATTGTTCTCTATTCTTATATTCTATGAAAATATGAAGAATCCCATTATGTTTTAGAAATTATAATTGGGCTAATAAATAAAATGCTACTAGCATGAATATTTTACAGTTATAATAGGATTAAGGAAAGAGTATTTTTTTTTCTACTGCTTCTTTAGAAATATCATCACCTACTGCCTCTCACATCAGTAAACAGTTTGAAGGTTTGACTGTTGCTTTTGTTGTTGTACTGTATTTTTTATTTTCGTTCTGGTAAAAGTGATCTTATATACAGCATATATTTGGCTTACCTTTTTATTAAACTAAGCTGATTTTAGAGAAATTCTTATTTAAATCTTTTATTAATGATTATCTCAATTATTTGAATTATTTCATTGTATCCCTGATATGTATTTATTTAATGTATGTCTATGCATAACTTTTAAATGAATGTTTCGATTGTGATCAATCTTTTTTTGTCGGAAAAGATTTGTTTTGGAATGGTCCCAAATAAATATCATTAGGATCAAAATATGGTATGTTTGTCTGTTTTCTCTTTTTTTTTTTTTTTTTTTCATAAAAATTTGAATGTGTCTGCGTTTTTAAAATAGTCATGTATTGTGTATAGTTTTTTACAGAGACATGTCAAAATTTTTAACTTTTGTTTGTCTGTCTTACCACCTGCTACTGCCTTCAAACATGAGTGATGCTGGAACAATGCGGTTTAAAGTGAATGGGAATAACAATAAAGGGTTGTCATAAAACAAAAAATACTCTTGCGCCAAATGCTCTTGGCAAAATACACCGAATGGCATAAATAAGTAATTTTTTTTAAATGGGCAATGCCATTTATTTACCAATCTGTGTATTTATGTTAAAATAATAATTTTTAAAAAGTGTAATTATGTATTCATTGTTTAATGGAGTTCTTTTACCTTATTCTGTCTAACCGTTTCAAATAACAGATCAGAAGTAGTAACTAAATGGTTGTCTGAGTGAATTCTGTTGGCTGGGATGTCATCCAGATAACTCAATTGGAAGATTATTCGCAATTAAAGCCAAAGGTTCTGGGTGTGAGTCTCAGCCGACACATTTTCACTCAGTTGGAAAAATTACTACTTGAATACCGTAATATTTTACATCAATATTTTTGCTTAACTGCAACTCATGGGTTAAGAAGAAAACCATAATTTGTAGTTGGTTTTATCTATGTATTTATTTTATTTTGGGATGGTCCCAAATAAATTTTAATGAAATCAAAATATGGTATGATTGTCTGTTTTCTCTCTTTCTTTAATTTTCATAAAAATTGGCAAGAAATTTGAATGTGTCAAGCATTTTAAAATAGTAATGGTATTGTGTATAGTTTCTTTTTTTCTTTTTTCTTTTTTTTTTTTTACAGAAATATGTTGAAAAAATAATTACTTGTTTAAAACACTATATGTTGATTGCACTCAAACTTTCTTTTTTAAATGTGTGTGTGTCTTTCTTTATGTATGTATATATATTTTTATTTTATTAATTGAATAAAGTACAAATAAAAATTAATTATCATTTAGAAAACTTATTCAATTTGGTCTTATGAAAGGCATCATTCGGCAGCTTCAGAAGTACCCTATACATTTATCAGCAGACACTGCAGTCAAAGATAAAACTTTACTGAAGTATTTCAATGGGAACTATAGTTTTGAAGAAATATGCTGCAAAACAGGTATCTTTCATTAATTTTTAAGATAATTTTTTTTTTCATTTTTTTTTTTTTTTAATACAAAATTAGTTTGATCATTTTGCATACATAATATTAAGATGTTAATTGTTGACATTTTAAATAGCAACTCTTAAAACTATTTATAAGAATGGTTTGTAGATTTGTTAAAATTGCTTTTCTTTTTCCACCATGCCAAACATATATATATTTATTTATGTATATATGCAGTCAAACTCTGTTAATACGAAAGCAAGGGATTTATAAAACTCCTTATTACTTGTTCCTCCATTACTTGTAATACCTGTGAAGATAGTAAAAATTTTAAAAAACACACATATAATTAAACCCATTACTTCTATTAATTACTTTTATTATCTCAATGCTAAAATTAAAATAAAATATTCAGTTTTTCCTTTGTAAGTGTCATTTTCCTTAGACGAAATCACAGTGCTGAATGAAGGAAAAACCTCTAAAGAACTAATAATTCCAAAGGAAATAGAACGACATATAGTAATGCAACTGTTCGTGTTCACCCCCCTTTTTCCCTAAAAAACTCGGCTGCATTTAACTAGTGTATGAAATTTTCAAACTATCCTTTGCATTTTAACAGTGCAAAGATGCATGAAAAGTTGAGTAACCCAGAGCCCGGATTTTAAAAAAAAAAACAAATAAAGGTTTTTTCTTCTATATTCATTCTTTTCCATGACTCAGTTGTAAATCTTACAAAGGGATGGTATTTGAAATGTCCTTATTGCTTCCTTCTTTCTTTCAATCTTTCAGGACCTCAGAATATTCCTTTGCATATTCTTGGGAGTAGGGTGGTGGTCTGCTTGAAGGTTGAAATTCAGTCTGGTAAAACTGTTAAATTCAGGGCTGCAGAGTCGGTGGGAAAAATGGCCGGCTCTGACTCAGGGATATTTTAACAACTCCAACTCCAGGCAGGCTAATATACTACTGTGGGCTGTTGGTTAAAATAATGATAGAATATAAAAAAACCAAGCTAAAATCTCACTATTTCGGCATTGATAAGGGCTAAAAAATATATTTTTTTAAATTTTATTTTCCACTTTATTAATTTTACAATTTCGTACCTGCAAACCCGGAAAATCCAACTATCGAAGTCTAAAATACACAAAATGGAAATTTTACTATTTTGGATCTGCAGACTGAAAAGAAAAAGCAAAATCGTTACAATTTAGTGGTTTATTTTGCTGTGTTTTCGAGCAGGGCTGCAGAGTCAAAGTTGGAGTCATCCATTTTACAAGCAGGGCTGCGTTGTCAGAGTCAGGCCCATTTTTTGAGCGAAAGAGTCAGAGTCGTCCATTTTTCCCACCGACTCTGCAGCCCTGTATTTTCAGACTCGAAAAATTTCTATGGAAAGGAGGAAAAATAAAGATGAAAATTTTATTATTTTAGAAATAATTCTGATACTGTGGATTCTAATGAAAAAAAATTACTTTTTTTGAATTAATTTTACAATTTTGACTTTATTTCAGGCTCTGCAGACCTGAAAAATCCAAAATTCAGACAGTGAAAAGTAACGAAATTTCACTATTTTATTATTATTTTGGGTATCGCAGATTCAGAAAAAAAAGAATTAAAATTTCATGTTATTTTGACTTCCATGCGCAAAAATAAATAAATAGAAGAAGGGTATTTCAGAATTTTGACTTTTGGCCATACTGACATGAAAAATTTGAGGGGGAAGAAGACTTCTATTATAATGCTATACCAGGTTTTTAGTTTTTTTGTCTCCAAAAATTGCACAAATTTATAATTTCTGCATTACCTCTGCTAAGAGACCTGCATGAGTCAAAATTTTAAGGCCGCCCCCATAAAAGTTCAGCCGTGCTTTTGTATTTATTCTCAAACCAATCATGCCCATTAGGGTGGGCCGAAAAAAACTTTTTTTTTATTTTCGATGATGGGTAGTGCGGAAAAGTGGCCACTAGTGGCACCAAGTTCACACAAAAAATTTGAGATTTTTAGGACAATTCCTATATTTGCCGCTTTTGGCTTGAAGTTTTGCTAAAATGCTGATTTTTGAACTTTTTTAGCAAAAATTTTAAAAATGTTAAATTAAGCTTATTTTAATCGTATTTACTTGAGAAGGCATATTTAATGTTCCAAATGTATAAATATGCTCTGATAATGTATTATTTAATTGCTATGTGTATTTTAAATTAGACGATTTTTATAGCCTTTTCGTGTTTAAGTGAGCAAAAGTTGCATGTATTGTTTGAATCTTTCAACAGTTTCTCTCCTTTGTCTTGTTTATGTCCCTTGGTCTTCCTTATTTTTTTCGATGCTTTAAGGGTCATACATTTGGGTGACGGACAGCAGAATCCCCCAGAAACAGATCTGGAGGTAGAGAAGGGGGTGAGGCGAGAACTTAAGCTTACGCAGTGACTCATCCCGATATTGGGGGAGTGAAGGAGGAAATACAAGAGGGGAGAAAGTGCGATAAGGGATGTTTATTATTTTTCAGTGCTCGGTTTCCCTGTGACATTTGTTCAGTGTAAAAGTAAAACCTTTTCTCGTGCAATGCATTGCTTTTTGGATCGTTTAACGTGACTTTACCGTGTTTTGTGCGTTTTATTACGACGAGTTTGGAAATGCGAAAGTTCATGATCATGTAAAGACATGTGATAGTGTGAAAAGTAGCCATTTTGGGGCACCATCCAAATTGAAAGACTTGCAATTGTCAACTATTGCTGACATCATGCGCCACTACTATTGGTTGCGAAACGATATAGAAGAAAATCGAGATATTTATCTTCAACCAGTGGATGATATTATTAAAATGGCAGGTGAAAAAGTTTCCGAAATCTGGATAAAATCTTCCATACCAGTGGTTTCCCAACGAACAATTAACGGAGAGATTAAAAACTATTACAATGAGCGTAGATCATTGGAGAAATCTTGTAATCATACAGGCGTTAAAGGCAAGGCGATCTGCGAAGATTTCGTACGAAATGCGGAAACCTCTCTCTTTGACATTGCAGCTTGTAAGTGTAGAGGCTTGAACAATTTAGCTGCGACATCAGACGTAAAGTTCCACATCGGGAGGTGAACTTCTTGAAGGATCAAAGAACTGTTCGAAAAATGTTTTTCGGAAATATTGATTTAAAAACAAGCAAAACTCTTGCAAAGAAAATATCGCGGAAAATGGAGAGGGATACAATTTCAACGATTAATAGTGGTTCTGCGACAAAGCCTTCAACGAGTGGAGTTAGATCCAGATGGAAGACAGTTATATTGTTGGAAGATTCAAGTAGTGGGAGCTTTCAAGCAAGCAGTTCGACTGAATCTGAATTTGAACCAGGCCCTTCAAAGTCAAACACTCCTAAACGCATATTCCTGTCTCACACAGCGTCCGTCATGTCTCAGGAAAACGGAACACTGAAAATAATAAGCATCCATTAATTCACTTTCTCCTCTCTTGTATTTCCTCCTTCACTCCCCCAACATCGCAATGAGTCACTGCGTTCGCTTAAGTTCTCGCCTCACCCCTTTCTCTCCTTCCAGATCTGTTTCTGAGGGATTCTGCTGTCCGTCACCCAAATATATGACCCTTAAAGCATCGAAAAAAATAAGGAAGACGAAGGGACATAAACAAGACAAAAGAGAGAAACCGTTGAAAGATTCAAACAATACATGCAACTTTTGCTCACTTAAACGCAAAAAGGCTATAAAAATCGTCTAATTTAAAATACACATAGCAATTAAATAATACATTATCAGAGCTTATTTATACATTTGGAACATAAAATATGCCTTTTCAAGTAAACACGATTAAAATAAGTTTAATTTAACATTTAAAAAAATTTTTCTAATAAAGTTCAAAAATCAGCCTTTTAGCAAAACTTCAAGCCAAAAGCGGCAAATATAGGAATTGTCCTAAAAATCTCAAATTTTTTGTGTGAACTTGGTGCCACTAGTGGCCACTTTTCCGCACTACCCATCATCGAAAATCAAAAAAAAGTTTTTTTCGGCCCACCCTAATGCCCATTCCAAATTGTTCCTATTTTATCGCGTAATTTGATTCTTTCAAATTTGTTGTTTGGCTTGTCAGCCTGCTCAATTTTTTTATCAGTTTAATCTGACCCATTAATATAAATTGTCTTAATTCTTCTTACACGGCCTGTTTGAAAAATTGCTTTCATTTTCCAAGCCTTGGGCCCTTGCAGACCTTTGTACCTCGGATTCTATCCCAAAAATATGAGGGGAAGTACTAAATGTAAAATATCTACCACAGTTATTAATTAAAACAGTTTCCATCAACTCTGTACATGGGTAGTATTTTGTACTTACTCTTTATCTACTGCTGTATCTACTTTGTCACCGCAGTAAATCGGTCATATCTAACTTCAGTAGCCTGATATAGTCCATAAATAACAATAATAGTTCATTTTATAGATTTAAAATTACATGTAATTAGTTTAATTTCACTTTAAAGTGTCTAAAAAAAAAAATCTAGAGCCTGAGTTGGATTGTTTTTTAGCGACTCTGACTCCCAACTCTTTTGCTCAAAAATGAGTCCAACTCCAATTCTGCAACCCTGGTTAAATTACTATATATTTTGGCAGTAAGATAGAAATATTATCGCTGAGAGAAAACAGTATTCAATAAGAAATTTCTTTCATAATTCTACCTTACTTTTTGTCAAAAATCACTTTGAAATGAATAGATTTTTTGCTTGCATTAGTCATGATATTGTTTTTGTAGCTCATAAAAAGCGTGAACCTTGATATAGTTTAAATGATGAACCATTCTTAATGTACAAATTGCTCATTTTAACCATGTATTCGATTTATCAGACAAGTTCAACTGTATATGTATATATTTATTCATAAAATCTCTTTGGTATTAAACACACATAGCCAGAATTTTTTTTTTTTCTGGTTCTGTTAATTATAATTTTTATTTTAGTTTTTTATATGTCTATATTTTTGTCTCTGCTGATTTAACAATGTTATAATGAAAAATATTGATATTTAATATAGATACCGTAAGGCTTGAAATTGTAAAATTAAATATCTGTAGTAACATTTTTCTAACAATGAAATATCCAAATCTTAATTGCGAGTGACCATAAAATTTGCTATATTTAATAGCTTAAAACTTCATTTTAAACAGCAAAGGCAAATGGAAGTCTAAAAAATAACGTGAAGTTATGTGAAAGATTTAATGAAAAAGCAGACAATTCTAATAATTATTTATTAATGATGATAAACTCGATGATATGTACAGGATGAAAAACAGCAAGCATAACTTCGCTTGAACTAAACAAACTTAAAATAAAAACTAAGTAAAACTTAATGTAACATTGCTAGCAATTCTCGTAGCTAACCCTTACTATGAAATAATATAAATACATGTGCTGCTAACAAATATACAGCTATGGCAAAGGCAAGATTCATCAGTTTTGTTCCATCATTTATACAAACAAGTTACAGAATTTCTGCATATCAAGTGATGCCATTCCTAGAAATGAAATACCTACACAAACGCCATTGGCTCAAATGCTTCTACCTCATGCCTGGCTCTATAACGTCAAATGACTAGTGAATAACCGGTGATATTGCAATCACAGTTCCACAAAATCACGTATTTATAAAATATCAGCATGCCAGCAGTGAGAAGCAATGGCGTTTTCACATATATCGGCGTTGACTTCGAGAGGGTAAAAACAAAGTATGTCATGTTAATTAAATTAAATTTATTTTAACAAAAACTGATATTTTAAGTTAGCATGACAACAAAAATTCGTCTTCGTCATTTTGTATTTAAATGTACTTTTTAATAATTTCTAGTAATGAAGCTAAACAAAGTAATTGTATGTAATCAGGGTTTCCTCTGTCCTTTTAAAGTCTTTAAAAACTTCTTAATTTTACTTTTTTATTTTTAAAAATCCTTAAAAGTATAAATTTTGTTGATAGTCCTTAGCTATTCTTTGTGTTTCCTGGAAGATAGGTTTTGGTGATTTTTATATATATTTCGGCATTTTTTATTCCCGAAAGTACTTAAAGTTTCTTATTTTTTGTGTTAAAAAAATAATAGAAACATTATAATAAAACATTAAAATTATTAATATCTCTGTTCTAAAAAAACAGTTACTAACGCTGCCACTACCATTTTTGAATTGGCTGTGTCCTTTTTCCTTTCTCAGTGTATACTGTGAAAACTATTGCATATAAAAACATAAAAACTTTGAGTTTTGAAAGCACATATTTGACTAGATTGTGGTGTTAAATTGGCATGAAATTAAATCACAATTTTATTACCTTTGCCAAACTTTAAAATGCCTGAATGATATTTCCAAACAATGTATTTTCAATTATATATATATTCAAAAGAAAAGAAAACTTTAAAATAAAACATCCAAAAAGCCATTTACTGGTGAAAATTATGTCATACTTAATGCGACTTGTTCATTTTCAACTGCTAAAGTTTTTTTTTTTTTTTATGATACATGGATAACAGTAAATGAAGGAAAGTTTCTGCCATCATGGTTAACAACATACTTTTTTTTTTTATCTAATTTTGATTTTTGAGATTATTTAAAACATTTATTTTACTTTTAACATAATTGATTTTTTGAGTACAATAGCATTAATGCATGATTTTTATATGTGAAAGTCGATCACCAGATCAAGTGCATTTGCATTTATAAATCATGAACCAAGGACTAAGAATGGAAAATGTTGAAAGTCCAAAAGAGGAAATTTTTCAAGGGAGTGAAAAAAAGAAGGTGAAAGCACATGATTTGCCAAGTTTGATGCGAAATTTTCGACTTGTTTGAATTATTACTACTTAGGGTTAGCACTTCAAGCATTCTCCTGTTTGTTAAGCTTGGCACTTAAGACATCTTTTCATAAAGAAAAAGATTTTTGATTTCTTGGTGCTCTCAGTGTTTTCCATTCTTAGTCTTCAACTAACTTCCACTGGTAAAAGTGTTGTTTATATTTAGAATGGCAATTCAAGTTTTATTCAGATAATTTAAATATTTTATTATCTTTATACAACGTGGCATAATTTCTAGAAACTTCTATGTTCATAATTCCTTTTCAGCAATTTTTGGAGGAAGGACAAAAAACAATAATATTTTGAATTAAAAGGACTGTTTTTGCACACTGAGTCCATTTCTTAAAATAATATTTACCTTCAAATGGCTATTGAGTTTCTATATTTCAACTTTTTTTTTTTTCTTTAGAAAGCAAATTAGGATGCTTTTAGAGATTGCAGGGTGTGTATCAGAAGGGAGAGGCAGAACCTCCTAGTATATATTTTTTTAAATCTTATTGTTATATGTTCTTCTCTTAATTAACCATGTTCGACCTTGTATGTGCCATATATTTATATTAGCTCAACTGACTGATAATATAGGCTTTGGTTTTTAGTTTAATAAAATATTATGAAGATTATGCCATAAATTAAACATTGTTAGTCAATATTCTGTTTAGGGTGTCAGCGATTTTAATCCGTTGATTTAAATCATGATTTTAATCAACTGATTTTTTTTTTAAAAATCATTGATTAAAATCAAAAATGTTCTAAATGTTTAAAATGTCAAAAAAAAAGTATTAAAATCTAAGATGAACATAATTTGAAAGTTTCTACAGGTATTTTGACTTTTGAATAAACAAAAAAAGAGCTTTAAATAATTGTTTCTAAGCTTAATTACTCAGTATTGTAAAAACTTAAAAACAGTTAAGTTTGTAAAAAACATTGTTTTCATCCAATACAAAACAGTTTCATTTAAAAATGATATTTAATATAATTTGCAATGTCATAATTTCCTTTAGGTAATCAATTTATGCATCATTTTATATAAAATAACATTATATATATATATATATATATATATAATATATATATAATATATATAATATAATATATATATATAACCATTAATTGAACATTACCGACCATCATCAAAAACTGCAGTATTGTGAATGAAATGACAATAAAAATGGATACCACAAACCTATAATATACAACTGTATGTATAAAATAAAGTGCCTTATACTCAATTACAAGAATTAATATGGAAGAAAAAAAGAAGAATATGGATACAAAAAAAAAAAAAAAATTGAAAAACTTATATATTGAATTACGTTTTCAAGAGTACAGAATTCAATGATATATATAATATACGTTTATTTTATATAAAATAAACATAGCAAGTGTAATAAATTTCTGCAAGTAAAAGAATAAATAGTCAGTGCCTTAATTTCTTGTTCGTCTATTTTAATAATAAATTAATAGCAATCTCGAGTCAAAGAAGAATGAAAGAGTAACATCTGCTCAACAGTTAGATTGTAAATGAATGCATAAGAGAAAAAGAACTAATTGGTATAAAAATGTTAAGCACAAGAAGAGCTTCTTCGGTATAGGTTGAATAAATGTCTTTTTGGGCTTTGTTTTTTTTTACTTTGTAACTCATATATGCTAAATAAAAAAACTAATTAGGGATTGAAAAGGCTTTTCTTAAAAAGAAAAAAAAAATAACCGTTGAAAACTAATTATCCCCACTGACAGGTAATATTTTGAGGATTTCAGATATAACTGGCTCTCCTTACATTTATTATGTATGTGTGTATGAATGGCTTTAACTCATTTTCATATTTTTTTTGGTTAGCATAACATACACATACATGTGTGTAAGTTTATATTTTGGTGATTAACAATAATTTTTCTAAGTGCAAATGCAAAACGGGCTGCAAATGATGTTTGTTAGTTTTGTTATTTGTGCTATTAACTAATGAAATTACTTATTTGCAGTTTTTATTAATTCTGTAATTTCTTACTGTTTCTCCTAGGCCATTTTTTTAAGGATGCCGCAACCTGGTCCTTTTGAAATTGGCAAAATGCACCTTGCCTTTTTTAAAAATAGTGAAATTTACCTGTAGTTGTAGCCAAAGTGTCTTGTAAAAAACTTCCCCATTCAACTCATATTTCTCAACTCATGTGCCCAAGATCTTGCAAAAATAATAAAACTTTATATCTTTAGAAAAAAACAGGATATTATTAAAACATGATGTTATTTAATTGTATTTTTATATTTGTGATTCATAAAATTATTAAAAATTAAGGACAATTTATTTATCATACTAAACATTATTCTTTTTTCTTTTTCCCTATATAATTACCCTCATGAAATAGTGCCCTTTTTTTGGAACTAGCATCCTGCCACCTTTTTCTTTCTAAAATGAATACTACATTATTAATTATTTTAATAATTAAAGCTTAAAAATGTATAATATGTTCCTAATTACAGAGTTAACTGTTTAATAATTATTAATTTGAAGTAGTTTTAACTATTTAATATTAAATGCAGTTAGTAATAATTGTAATGAATGTTAAATATCACTAGTATTTAATCACTAGTATTTAAAGTTTTACATAATTATTACAATATCAATGTATATAGCATTATTGTATGATACTAACTAATGAAACTACTAATTTGGAGATTTATAATTTCTGTAATTACAAACTAATAATTATAATTTTATTAATTAAAATGTAAAAACATAGATTATATTTAGCAATTAGTGGTTTAATTGTTTTGGAAACCTAAAACTCTTTGTAGCTATTCAGTATTTGAATGCTGAGAAAAAAATCATAAAAATCCGATTTAAATAAAAAAAAAATCCGATTTTTAAAAAAAAAATCATGATTTTTTTTACACCCTAAATGCACTAAAAGTGTTTTCTTTAGAATGAAATCATGTGTGTTATGATAACCTTAGACAACAGGTAATTTTAAGTGTTAACATAATTTTAACTAATCCTGTTAATCAATATTATGTATATACAGCAGATTTTACTTATTTGGGGCAAAATTTCAAGAACTCTATCAAAAGATATCATTAGCTTTATTTCTGATAATTGTGGCAGCTGCTTTATTGGGACAAATCATGTTAGAACCTGTGTGTCCCAATTACTGGAATCTTCTGTATGTATCTAAAATTACTGTTCTGTAACACATAGTCCAGGATAAAATGTCTGACAACTAATAAAAAAGTACCAATAACAGTGGCATCAGTTAAATAAGTGTTCTTAGTGAGAATAGTTCTTTGGAATTTGTTGGTAGTGGACGGCCAGGTTGAACATTCTTTTGTGTGTTCATGCTTACTGCCATCTTGCTGTGTTTTGGCAATCCTAATGAAGGATTGGATTATTTTTTGTCTGAAATGCATGTCATTTTTAATTATTTTTTATTATATTCTTTAATATTTATTAAAATGTTAGAAGGGGTCAAATGTAATTTATTTATATAAAATCCAAATCTCTGTGTCCCTCACAATTCTGGTAGGACCACCTCATTGTAATGAGTAATTGTTGAAAATTACTAATGCAGGGTTACCAGAGTAGTGCCAAATGTTGACCAACTTGACAAAATATTGCTAAATTTGGTGACAAAAATAAGTTGTCATATATGAAGCCAACTTGGCGATAGCTAACTAATTTCACAAAATTCCCATTTAAAACAATATTTTATAATTGAGGTCGCCGCAGTTTAATTTAAACTCCGTGCTTTTAAGGATATTTTTCAAAATCTATGGGTGAGAATTCAAAGTGTAATATATGAAAATATACATCTTTACATCTTCATCAAGATGCTACTAATAACATAACAGCCATTAGATGGCGCTGTACTGTCTGAGATCCAAACTGCCCGATTTTACCGATTTTAATGTGCTTTAGGTACTTTTCCAGTATAGGGGCCTTGGTGAGATAGAGAAAATGAAATTTGGCAACATATTTTCTAGCAACCCTGTTTCATATACACAAGTAATTTTTCGATATTTATACAATCTATTTAATATAAAGAAGAAATTTAACTTTTCTGTATACAAACTGAAGTAAATTGTATATAAAAGAACAACAATAATATAGGGTGACCGCGCCAGTAGTTGATACCCCTCCATTAATTGATAAAATTTTTGAAATATTACGCCATTTCAGGCAGAAATGAGTTTTACACATAGAAAATGTAAAAAATTTAGTTTTTGATTAGTTGGAGACAATTACGGTAAGTTAAAATAACCCACTTCCATCTTACTTATTTCAAATAATAGTTTTTTATATGAATTAGAATTATTGTTAATCCCAGCTTATGCATGATATTTTCAGGATTATTTTTTGAATTTTTGTCTGATTTCTTCTATTGATCAACTACTGGGAAAATGAAAATTAAAGAAACTATTTACTTATAATTTTGTTGCTATTTAATTTCAGCAGATTTCATTTTTGTCCATTATATGACATTAATTAAAGGTTGTAGCAATTATGTTAATTTACTTCTAAAACCTGTAAGGAAACCCTAAAAAAGGAAATATAATAAAGCCCCCGTAGCACCGACCTTATTTGATCAAATACTGGCTTGGTCACCCTAGATATATATAAAATGTTTATAAATTATATAAAAAAACTTAAAAGTTCATTAATTTTGTTTTCATAGCTGTTTATATCATTTGATAAAAAATCTGACTTCTGAAGCCCAAATTAATACAAACTTTAAAAAAGTACACCAAGGCCCCTATACTGGAAAAGTACCGCACTTTATATAGTCGGATACAAAAGTTAAAGTCTCAGTACTTTTCCATTTTAGGGACGTCTGATGAATTTTTATGATAATGGTTTTTATCTCATATGAAACCGAAACATGTCAAGTTGTTTATTTCTTTATATATGTATTTTGTGTGACACCTTAATTAAGCAAAAGAAAGTTTTTATGAGTTTATATGTTTGTGAAAAAGTGATGTTTTCTTTTTTAATTTAAGAGTTTAAAAAACATTTTTACCATAATTATTTTTATTCTACTCACAGCATCTTTGATTTCTTTTCCCATTATTAAACATTTGTCTAGCATGTAGCCTAGCATAAATGAAAGGAGATTATTTCCCGTTAGAAAGATTTTGAAAAAAAATACATCCAATGAAATTATCACTTGTAAACACATATGTCACAAGTTTTAAATATGTCAGAGTTATAGCTGTTATACCATGGAGAAAATATGCTAAAGTTTGTTTCAAATCTCAATTTGCAAATTTTTAAAAATATTTTTTCAAATTTCAAAATTTTTGTTGTTAACCTAGCAATCATAATTGCTTTAAACTTTTACAAAATATCGACAAAAGATTTTGCCTAAATTTAAAACATAAATGATTGAAAACATTATTTGCACAAATTTTGTAATTCTTTTTATAATGGTCAATTATTTATTTATTTTTTTTTGTTGTTGTTTTGTTTTCATCTAGTGAAAATTTTGGTTATATTTCTTTGAATTGCAAATTTAAAAAATTAATTTCATAATTGGCTTCAAAGTTTCAGAATGTAATCAAAAACTTAAAATCAGAATTAGTTGAAAGTGTCAATTAGCTGAATTTTTTATGAAAGCTGATTTATTTATTTAAAAAAAAAAAAGGTAGGTAGTGTGGACTATTTCATCCGAAACCAATTTTCTTTTTGGATAAAAAATTGTTTATTTAATTTTGTGTTATTATGACATATAATTTAAATTTTAGGATTTATTTTACTTTTAGTTATTTTCTATTAAATAGCATTTTATTTGTGTTCATATTTTTTAATGGAAATTGTTTTGTTTTTAAATTATTTATTTGTTACAAGATTTCAAAAGTTTGTTTTCATGTATCTTTGCAAGTTTTATGCTTGAAGTAAAAAAATTTATCTTTTTTTCTAGGTAAAAAATAATGTAGTATTATAAATGTGTGTTTATCAAAAAAAAAAAAAAAAAAAAAAAAAAAAAAAATCTGAGGATTCTCTCAGATTTAAAATGTTGAACCAGTCTTATTGATCTAAATTATTTCAAGACTGGATAGAGGATTTTTCTTATCATTTTATCTGATTGTAGATGCATAATGGAACATGTGAGAAATAAAAACTACTTGTCTAAAAATAACAATTTCAGACTCTAAGTAATAGTGAATGACTAAATGAAGTACCAATAGAAATTTCCTTACTTTTGCATTGTTTCGTATAATACTTTTCTTATCATGCTGAAAGAATTTATAGTAAGGATTTAAAGTAGAATTGTTTTTTAACAGGCAGGAGCTATCAAGAATTAGAAGAAAGAGTTGAGAAAGACCCTTCTGTTGTTGTTTGCTGGAAATAAATGTTTAATGTTATACATTAATGTATTATATTGTATATAAAATATATTTTTTCTCCATTATTTCTTCTGTCTAATTTATTTACAAGAAGTTAAATGATTTTATATTTTTAAAAACATAAAACTAAAACTTAAGCAATTTTTTTCAGTTGTGTAATACGATATTGATAATCCAAAATAATGCATTGTGTTCACTTTTCATTTATTTTAATTTGGATTAAAATATTAAATAAATCATAAATTTCTATAGCATTCTTGGTATTATACAATAGTATAAGAATTTATCGGGATAAGGCAATAATTTTTTTTTTTCTAGAATTAGAAGTAAACTGCCTTATTGCAGTTGATTTTATCTTCTTCTATCTCGTTTGGATGACTGATCTTGAATATTAGGATTTAGTTTGCAAAGAAAACAACCATTTTTACTTAAATTCTGTGAAAGTTTAGTTCGTGATAAGGCAATGTTTTTTAACCGCTGTGAATGTGATTTACATCCATTCCTTTTTGTGTATGTAAAAATGTGTATTACGTCTAGAAAATGAGTCATAAATTATTGCTTTTACTTGTCACATATTTTAAGACTGTCAGAGGTCAGACCACATTCTATGGCCACAAACTGTTATTGCCTTCTTACTATGGCTGCAGAATCAGAGGTAAAAATGGACGATTCCCACTCTGAGAATTTTAACAGATCTGACCCTGACTCCGGGAATTTTCATAGATCTGACTCCAACTCTTTCACTCAAAAATGGGCCTGACTCTAACTCTGATAACGCAGCCGTGCTTGTAAAATGGACAACTCTGACTCCAGGAATTTTAACAGACTCCGATTCTTTTGCTCAAAAATGGGCCCGACTCGGACTCCTCAGCCCTGCTTCTTACACTCTGAACATTCACAAAATAGCAAAAGTAGTTATTTTCTCTGAAAACTACATTATAGCGTTCAACATCAAACATACACACAAGATAAAAGTAGATAAAATCCTAGCAGTTAAATGCAGCTTTAGAAAAAAATGTTTTGTCTCAATTAACCAGTTAGCAGACTCCATCGTCATGCATACAATCAAGTATATTTTTGCAAAATTGACTTCATATGTAGATTTTTTTACCCATTTGCAAGTTTGTAGCAAAAACATCATATCGCTCAAACTATATGAAATATTGTTATACAAAATATATTTACGAGTTCAGAAAGAATCTTAGAATTAATTAGTTAAAGACTGTTTTAGTCATAAAAATCAGGCTGTTAAAAGGTTACACAACACTGTATTTATATTTATTCTCAAAAGTTTAAAGTATTAGAGAGCTGAGATAAACTGAATGCTAATCCAGTCTCATATCAACCTGCAATGTAATTAAAAAAATTAATTAATGCAATGGTAAACATAGGTGTGCCTCAAAAAGTTTACTATTTAATTTAACGGATATATCTTTTTTTCTTTTATTGCAACATACTTTAAATGTGTAATTTATTTTGTTATGAAGTTTAGTTAAATAACGTGGCACTTCTTACCAGTTTATTTCACAGAGTTTGAATACTCTTAATAAGAGTATTCGGGTAAAATAGAATCTCATCTCCATTTTAAGTTAATACTTTTCATGAAAAAATACTTCTAGAAAAAATAGTATGCAGCAGAAATATTTAAACTAGTAAAAAGATATAAACTGAATAAAAAATTTTAGGACAGAGGTCATTCACCTCAGGGGAACCAGAAAAACAGGGAAATCTCAAAAGGGGGGGTGGGGTTGTAAAATCTCAGGGGAATGTCCAAAATGTACTTCAAAATCTGGAAAATGATCAAGTACTCTGGAAAATGAAAGAAATTCCTGCTATTTGCATGCATTGTGATTATATATTGTCATAAAGAAATCAAACTAAAACCAAAGAAGCAACTATTCAAACACAAAACTAGTCTGATGTGGCAATCCCAAAACTTTTGTCTATCTCTTACATGTTAACCCTTTCTGAAAAATGCAGCATAGCAGCGCTGCCAGTTAGGTGATTTACACCAAAATCTAATCAGCAACAACTTACGTCAACTTCTAATTGAATTTGAAGTTTGATGAAAATCCGTGCATTAATTTTTGAGATAGAGCTATTGCGGAAATCGTGAAAAGTTCTGTGTAGCAGTGGCACCTGTTAGGCAATTTACACCAAAAAATTATCAGGATCAATTTATATCAGGGACTAACTGAATCTGAAGTTTGATGAAAATGTGCACATTAGTTCTTGAGATAGACCTATTACGATAATCATGAATAATGCAGCATAGCAGCGCCACCTACTGGGTGATTTACACCAAAAAGTTATCATCACCAAATTATGTCATGGACTAACTAAATCTGAAGTTTTCTGAAAATCCGTGCATTAATTTTTGAGATAGTTATTGCAGAAATCGTGAAAAATGCAGCATAGCAGCGCCACCTGTTGAGCAATTGACACCAAAATGTAAACAGCATCATTTCATGTCAAGGATTAACAGAATCTGAAGTTTGATGGATATCCGTGCATTAGTTTTTGAGATAGAGCTGTTGCTGAAATCGTAAAAAATGCAGCATAGCAGCACCACCTGTTGAGCTATTTACACCAAAAACGAATCAGCAACAATTTATATCAGGGACTACTTGAATATAAATTTTTATTAAGTTCCGTGCATTAGTTCTTGAGATAGAGCGCCCACTATATATTTGTCACACACACAGACACACATTTTGTAAAAACTTTTTTTTTGAGGGGGGGGGGGGGGGGGGGGATCTCTGACCCCTAAAACGTATAAATCCGTCGAAAACCGGAATTCGAAAATTTTCATGAATCCAATACTTTCTTGTAAAGATAGAAGAAAGTAAAAATTAACGAAGAATACAATCTTGAAAAAAAATTTAAATTGTTAAGTAGCAGAATTGCTATGTAGGCTAGTTTTTTTTAATGAGAAAATCATGGATGGACAATAGACATTTTGCTTGATGAGAACCCATTGTCACAGGATTTTGTTGTTAATTCTTAAATGCTAATTTCTTCTATCAAAGAATTTTTTTTTTTTTTTAAATAAGTAATTTTTTAGTGTATTATAAATAATTTAAGTTTATAAAAATTTTCATTTCTGAGATGTGTGTATGTGCTTATATGATTCAACAGATTTTTGGACAAATACTTGTGACTGAAGGCTGTTTCTAATTTTATACAATTAAGGTAAGTGAAAAAATAAATATTGTATTTATGTGCATATTTTGCACACTTCTTTTCACCATTTCTTCTGTTCAAAAAGTAGGAGATGCTTAAAATTGGATTTATAGTATTAATTTTTTTTAAAGGGTAACTTAGAATAAAAAGAGAAATGACTTTTCTCTAAGATGAATATAACATTTCACTAAATGAATGAATAAGATAATAAATGATTCAATTAAAATTCAATGATTTGTTTGAAAAATGCATTACTTGTATCTCAGTTCAACGAACCTATACCTTTAGAACCCTCATGAGGGCATAGATTGTCATTTTTGGCACTGTGATAGCGAAATTTGAAGCATTAACTCCTTCGCGACTAGCGTCTTTTACAGAATTTTTAATCTTTTATCACCAGTTTTTCAAAACAAAAACTCTTGCCGAATTTAATCAAGAAAATGTCCTGATTAAATAAGGCGAAATTTACAATAAAAAATAACTGGTGGTAATAAAACTACGTGACGCTCGTCCCCAAAGGATCAACATGTATGAGATAGAAGAAAGTTTTGGTATTGGCAGCACCGACTAGTTTAAAAAAGGCTTAGTGGTCATGCATATATTTATAAATTGTATCAAAGTTTAACATTTTAACCCTTTATGTACTGAATTATGAATTCGTGAAAATTTTGTCTTTCAAAGCATTTTTCGTGAATTGTTTAAACTACATTAGAAGATTTACATAATCATTTAATACATTTTAGAAGGATTAATTAAATTTGAATTTATGGGGATTTTGGGCAATGTTTATAACCCCACTCAAATCTTTTATTTTAAATAGTTTTCTTGGTATTTTGTAGAATTAGGAAATGTACAAGTATAATGTTCTTACCATAGAAATATAGAAATATTTCCAAACTGAAAAATTACCCCCCCCCTCTTCCCCATCAATGCCAAGAAAGCTGAAAAGATGCAAAGGCAAAAGAAATCATTCTTTTAAAAATACATTTGTTTTGTGTAACCATTAATGCTTTTGGAACAATATAAATTAACGCATCTATAACTCATTCTAATCTGTATTACTACTAATCGATGTATTAATTGAATCAAGTTATTTTAATGGTACTTATAAGTACCGTACCGATGTATTTAACCCATTATCAAAAGGGTTAAATACAAAGACTCAACTTTGACATGTCTGGAGTTTCAAAAAAAATTCTGCCTATGAGATACCAAACAGTAAGTCATTCGGTGAAGTTGTTTTAGAATTAGTTTTGAACTCCTAGTGTTATACTGATTTTTAATAGTTGCAAAACAAACTGAAATGTGCATAGTTTTTTAAGCACAACTCAAAATTTATAAATTAAGAAATTGATATTCGATATATATATATATAATAACCTATCAAAATTTTAAATGAAATCGATTTCTGGAAGTTCAAAATATGTGAATCCAAAATTCCAACTCATTCTGCCAAGTAGTTTTTGGGTTATGTTTAAATAATCATTGTAGTTTGTTTTGCCACTGTTAAAAAGGAATATGACATTAGGAGTTCAAAATTTTACTTCGGCATAGTTAAGAAGTTACGGCTGAATTACTTGCCGTTTAGTAACAGAAGGTAAAACTTTCTATATAAACTCCAAATATGATGTCAAATTTGGATTTTCGTATGGAAAATTTTAAAGTTTGATACAATTTTTATTCGAAGATAAACATCTAAGCTTTCTTTTTTATTTTTATTTTATTTATTTATTTATTTATTTATTTATTTTGTAATAAATTGATAGAAGACACAATACCCAGTCGCATGACTATTTTCGATTTTCTCTACAATAATTTGGTGATTAAAATGTTTTTCTTTTAAAAAAGATTTGTTTGTTAACTTTATGACATTCAATTTTTTGCTCACTAAAATTGATTTTCTGAAGTTTGAATGTGTGAAAATATCTTTTTATTTCTTAGAATTTTCTTGAAAAATGCGACTTAAGGCTGCTAGTCACTCAGCATCTGAATTCCCCTCGGTAATGTTAAGTCTATGGACGTTTTATGCATTTTTATATTCAAAATATCTCCTCTGGAAATGAATATTTTGAACTTCTTTTTTCAGTTTTCTCTTCTTAAAGGGTGTCTCTTTTTTTCTTAGTTCTCAAAATATTTCTAAAATCTGTGCTTAATTTAATATTTTATGTTTTAAAAACTGACTAACTGTGTGTAAAATTTTAACACTTCATATAAAATTAAGCGTAGATTTTAGAAATATTTTGAAAACTAAGAAAAAAAGAGACATCCTTTAAGAAGAGTACACAGAAAAATGAAGTTAAAAATATTAATTTCCCAAGGAGATATTTTGAATATAAAAATGCATCAAATGCCCATAGACTTAACATTGCCGAGGGGAACTCCGAAGCTGAGTGACTAGCAGCCTTAATCAAGACTTTTTAAAAGCCTTTATTCATGTTAAAAATAATTTTTCCCTTTAATTTTAATGAGAAAGAAGCGCAGTATAAAAATATAATAATCCTTATTTCTATTTTTCCATAGACTTAACATTGCCGAGGGGAATTCCGAAGCTGAGTGACTAGCAGCCTTAATCAAGACTTTTTAAAAGCCTTTATTCATGTTAAAAATAATTTTTCCCTTTAATTTTAATGAGAAAAAAGCGCAGTATAAAAATATAATAATTCTTATTTCTATTTTTCCATTTTATCCACAACAATGGAGTAATTTGGTCGACACCGTTACAGTAATTTCATTAAAATTACAAATAATAGTATATTGGAAACTTATTTAAATTTCGAGGGTTATTATAACACGATTGGATCCTTAAGAATAACTTCTCCACCCATAATTTATCCTATTCTCGGAGGAATAGATGTGAAATATAAACACACAGTCAGATTTTAAATAGATATTTTCCAGACTATCATGCTCATATTTTCTTTTCTTTTACTTTTATCTTTCTTTTTTTTTTTTTTTTTTTGTAGCCCCCGGTACGGTATGCTATTTCTTTCTCCCAGCTTATTTTCTGTCGTCTTCAAAAAATAACGTTACCTTACATAAGCCAGCCGCAAAACAAAGCAGAACGATTAAATACTCTATAGCAATTTTTTTAACTTCTAAGCATCGCACGTTTTCAACTTTTATACCATCGTATTGGAAAAAAAAAAGTACTTTTAAATGCATTTTTTTTTTTTTAAACTGCATCTCCATTTCTTTTTGAAATATTAAATTTTTGTCGTTTTTAGAGCCATTTGCTTAATATTGGCAACGGAAGTAATCGGAAAAATGGTTGTAAAATATTAATTATATATTTTTGTTGCCATTTTTTCATATTAACCGAAAGAAAATGTAATTAAAATACGTGCTATTTTGAAAATATATAAACGAAGGATTTCTGTTAAAACATGGCGCTATTATAAAATATATTTAATTTTCTTATTTAAGTATCATTAAGTATTATTTAAGTATCTTATATTAATGTTACAAACAAATGAAGGCCTATGAAAAATTAGACAGCCCTTTTTTATGTATCGAGTTTCTTTAATGACGGCAACTTTTTGCTGCAATTGTGTATTATTTCGCGATAGTGACGTCCTATGCATACTTAACTGTAGATGTTTAAGAGTGGGTCGTAAATGTGGAATTCTTAAGCGGATGCGAATGACGTCATTTTACATAAAATAAAAGCGTGTGTTGTAAGTCTTAAAATTGAAATATGTTTTGTACTATTTATATATACATATATATATATATTTTTTTTTTTTTCATCGGGGGCGACACTAAATTCTGAAAAAGCAGAATTCCTGTTTTTTAGTTTTGTGTATTCTCTAAAAAATAACATTACCTTCCAGAAACTAGCCGTAAAACAAAGCAGTACGATTAAATACTCTATAGCAATTTTTTTAATTTCTAAGCATCGCACATTTTCAATTTTTATACCGTCATATTCGGAAAAAAGTACTTTTTAATGCAATTTGTTTGAAAACTGCATCTCCATTTATTTTTAAGATATTATTATTATTATTTTTTTTTTTTTTTTTTTTTTTTTTTTTGTAGTTTTTAGAGTCATTTGCTTAATATAGGCAACGGAAGAACTCCATTTCTGTAGAAAGTGAAAGAAAAATAGCAATTATATCTTTTTGTTGCCATTTTCCCATACAAGCTGAAAAAAAAAATTAATTAAAATACGTGCTATTTTGAAAAAATATAAAAAGGATTTCTGATAAAACATGGGGCTATTAGAAACTAAATTTAATTTTAAATATCTATATTAATAATACAAACAAATGAAGGCCTGTGAATCTTTCGATAGCCGATTTTTTTGTCGAGTTTTTTGAATGACGAAATCTCTTTTTTGGATTTGTGTATTATTTAGCGATAGTGACGTCCTAAGCGTACTTTACTGTAGATGTTGTTTAACACTGGATCGCAAATGATGAATTCTTCAGCGGATGTGGATGACGTCATTATACGTAAAATAAAATCGCGTGTTATAAGTCTTAAAACTGAAATACAATAGAGTCCCGATTATCGGAGTTTCCGCTTTCACCGAGTTATTTTCTTCTGATGGACTGATGGCTTCCATTATTATGAAACAGTCATTATAAGCGAAGTGTTAGGTGAAGAAGATGAGAGTAGTCGTAAAAAGTTAGAACTCTGATTTTCTGGTCAGAATGGGGGGGGGGGGGGATGGGCATAATTTTGCCATTTTTTTCCCTATTTCATAATAATGGAAGCCATCAGTCCATCAGAAGAAAATGACCCATTCCAAAGGTATAAGTTCGATTAACTCGAATGATCGGGACTCTACTGTATCTATATTTATATAGATATATTTTTTTGTCATCGGGGGTGACACTAAATTCTGAAAAAGCAGAATTCCTGTTTTCTAGTTTTTCTTTCTTTCTTTTTTTTTTTTTTTTTTTTTTCTTACATTTCAATTTTAGCTTCTCCGAAGGATTACAAAACAACTCAGAGCAGTACGTCAAGTGCAAAGAAATGATCTTTACGTATGGAAATATTCTGCATTTTTTTGCATGAGCTTGAATGCTAATAAACAAAACAAAAACTTTGTAAACACATATTTTCCACCCGCGCTTTAAAAAAAAATCTTCGGGAGAGTTGCCAGTTGAAAACGATAACGTAACATGGAATAGTCAATTTTCGTGATTCTCTAATTTTAAAAACTGGCATGCTAAGTACTAGTAATTTTCCTCTCGACAAGAATTTCCCTTTAATTTAAAAAAAAGGGGGGGGAGGGGTAAAGGATCAGTATATAAATATTTGCCTATAATGTTTACTAGCATATTGTATCGATTAATTGTTAATTGACTTAATAAGTATTGAAGAATGTTTGACTAAATAAAAATGTAATAATATGTATATGAATAATCAAAATTTAAAAATGACCTAATTATAAATAAAATCATAAGACGAATATTCCACCTTGATTCAATCACAAAATACACAATATGAACTTTAAAAAGCTCACTATTTTACTTAAAAGGCGTCAAAAAAACAATAATATAGATGCTACAATTTAAGAAATTTAACATTTTATTTAAAATTTATTAGTCTTTCGGCTTGCAGTTGCCGCGGTCATCGTATTCTCTGACGATGGTCGCAGGCCGAAAGTACTAATAAATTTTAAATGTATATTTCTTAAATTGTAACATATTTTTGTCGCCTTTTAAGGAGGACAAGGGACCTTCAAACTGATTTTTTTATTATTTTTTTAATTGCACTTTAAATACTATTCAAGGCACACTATATGAATTATGGCATACATTTATCACACAAGAAATAAAAAAAATTATTTGGAGAAAAAAAATCAATTTTCATGAATATTTTAAGCGTTATGAAGAACTTTTCAAAATGCCCCATGTGCATTCCATATCAATTAAAATACACAATATTTTATATGCCGGTTTGGTTTTCATATACAAATAAAACTGTGCATAGTTTGTTTTTTTTTAATTAAATATAATTGGAAAATTAAAGGTAGTTGAGTCAGAAATATCATGCAAAAATGTTAAAATAGTTATAAATTTAGAAACTATTTTTTTACTACCTTTATATAAAATTATATATAAAATTCGATGCATAGTTTTAGTTATATATGTAAACTAAACTGGCATAAAAAATATTGGGGATTTTAATTGATATGGAATGCGCATGTGGCATTTTAAATCTTTTCCATAACGCTTAAAATATTCAGGAAAATTCCTTATATTTTTCTCCAAAGAAATTTTCTTTTAATTTCTTGTGTGATGCCATAATTCATATGGTGTGCTCTTGAATCGTATTTAAAGTGCAATTAAAAAATAAAATAAAAAAACTGAGTTTGAAGGCCCCTTGTCCCCTTAAGTAAAACAGTGAGCTTTTTAAAGTTAATATTGTATATTTTGTCTTTGTGATCTAATTATTTTAAATGTTTTCTCATCCAGACGTCATTTTGTGTACAATTTAGTACTTTGATCACATATCGAGAGATGTTCTGTGGTTCCGAATCCTGTTTAATCTGTAAGTCCCGGTCTTATTCATTGTTTGCAAAAAATAGACGTAGTTTCACCATTTATATTCTCTGAAGTTAAACCAAAGAGTGTTCTCGAAAACATAGTATTTACTCCAGTAGACAGCGCTCATTGGTTCTATATTTTTGGGGATTTAGTTATATGATGGTTATTAAAATGTAAGTAAAGCTGCAAATTCTAAGGCTAAAAGAATTCTATATTTTAAAAAAAAAATCATTAATTTAATTAATTTTTCAACTACTTTTCAGCAGTGAAATTACGCTTGAAATTATTGAATATTAAAGATGTGAATTATCACTTTGCCAACTAAGCGTAAACCAACAGAGTGAAAAATGTCCAAACCGGGAATCGAACCCGGGCCCCTAGAGTAGCGCTCCAGTGCTCTACCACTAAGCATCTCTCACTCACAGAGATTACTGTGAGTGTTCCCAATTCACACTGTGAGTGAGAGATCCAAGCTGGGCATCGTCCTCGTGGCTTAGTGGTGGAGCATTGGAGCTCTATTCCAGGGGCCCGGGTTCGATTCCCGGCTTGGACATTTTCCAGTCTGTTGGTTTACGCTTAGTTAGCAAAGTGATAATTCACGTCTTTGATGTTCAAAAAATAATTAGTTCAATTACAATCAACATCAAAGATAGTTTTAGAGATTATGGCACCTTGAGGTGTTTTTTGGCAGCACCCATTCATTACACGATCCTTTCTTTAAGAGGACCGGGTAAGCTCTATCTCGGCCATGTTAAAATACTTTCTTTTATTTTAACACGGGAAAGGTACATAACAACTTTATGTACCTTTTTCTCAGAAATGGTGAAGGATAGAGGTCTAGATTTTTTAGAGTAGTTCAGGGGCGGACTGGCCCACCCCGCTAACCCGCGATCGCGGGGTGGGCCAAACTGGTGTAGTGGGCCAAAAAAAGTAATTTGAGGTTTTGTTTTAATAAAACTAAAAAAAAAATAATAATTCTGAAAATGAATTTTTCTTTCCCTTTTTTTCTGTGAAGTGTTTTTTTTTTTTTTTTTTCCTTGATCGGGTAAGTCCTAGTTTATCCTTTCCCTATTCCATCAACAATATTTGGAATATCTGTGCAAATTACTCATTTTGTATAGAAGACGAGAGATAAGGGATAAAGTAAAAAGCACATATGGTCAGTGAAGGATGGGAAGTTTTTTGGTGGGATGGGTCTAACTGTCGACATTTGAGTAGTAACAAAAGACAGTCAAGGATTAGCTTACATATCTAGGGATAATCTACAGATCAAGGATCTTGGGAGGCAAGAATTATCTTATAGAGAAAAACGAGAGGAGGTAGGGACAGACTTGAATAGTAGAGACGTTAAACACTGCAATTTTTTAGATTTATTAATACTGCTATGTAAATATGATCAAATTTTGCACGGTCATATAGCACATGCTATCGAGAAAGAAGATCTTCAGAAAGTATGAAGAAGGCTAGAATAGAGAAGAAAGAAGAACAAAATGAAAATCCTAAACGGCATGGAAGAGGTTCGTTGATTAAGTTCAAGTCCAAGTCATTTATAAAGGAGTTAATCGCTCATCTTTCCATTCAGATCCAAATAAACATTGCCAATGAAGTAAAATAGTCAGGTTCATCCAGTATTGATATAGATTTCACACAAGATATATCGCTAATGGAGCATTTGCTGCTTTGTGTTTGTTATGTGCAGCATGGTAAATTGAAGGTTAGTTTTTAAAATTGGTTGATATACCAAAACAACGGGGAAAACCCTCTATCTCCAAATAAAAGAAGAACTTAAAATGTTAAAACTCCTTTCTTCACAAATAGTTAGCACTTCTTTTGATGGTGCAGCAAATAATGAGTGGGAGATATCAATGTCTGCAGGCACAATTGAAAAAGGACAATCCAGATATACATCATGCGCGTTGTTATACACATGTGCTAAATTTGTTTCTGTCAGATGCAACAGAATGTTGCAAATTCGCAAAGGACTTCTTGGGCTTAAATCAAGCTACAACTGTGTTTATCTCCGAGTAATATAAACGAATGCAAGCGTGGACTTTAGTGAATAAGACGTGTGTAGGTGGAAATAAATTTCTTCGACTATTACAAAAACTATATCCTACTAGGTGGCGGATTAAGGATCTAGCACTTAATAGCATGTTTGACGAGTCTTTAAAAACTTTTAAAGATCTACGTAAGGTTTCAATATTGCTTAAACTACACGCAGATAAATCTCACCCCAATCACATTTTTTCTTAAAAAAAAAGGATAAATTTTTTGAGGACGCTTCTGACCTGCCTTGTACCTTTCAACGTCAAGGTCGAGAAGGGGTGGGTGAAGCAATATCTTTTCTTTGTTTTCTAGGCGGGGAAATACATACCTCTTGGGATTAAATAATCCCGCGCGTGTACAAACGTTTCGTTTTTAATACGTTCATTTCTTATGCGATAACACACACAAAAATAATTTTAATGAAAGACTAACATAAAAGCTACTTGTATAAATTGGTGAAAGGGTATAAATTGCAATTAATATCGATTTTGTGAAATAATTCATCTTTTAAGGTGCAAAACAAATCGTTTTCATATTTTCTAAAAAGAAACGTGATTTTTACAGAAACTGCAACAAAATCTGAAAATAAATATGAAAAGCATGATTTTCCCACCAAAGAAGTAGTCTTGATGCATGTTACAGTATAGAATTGTAGATTTGTTTTTAAAACGCATTTAGCCAAAAATATAATGGGAGACAAAATGGGGTGATATTTATCCCACGCGCGTAGTAAGGTAATGGACAGGAGCGTGTGTGCTGACAGGTTAAGACTTACAAGCTATCACCAAAATGGACGAATTCCTGTCACATGTATCATTTTCGGCAAGATCACTAATTAATAATTCCTGCACGTTTCATTATAGGTTAATAGCAACCATTTTCAGTAACCTATTCAATATATCTACGGTCACATCGAAGTATCTACAGATAAGCGACCTGGACTACTTAACTGTTGCGAACAAAATCCAATCTGCTACACCAGAAAAATAATTTTGATATGGTTCTGAAAAATGCTTCTGAATTTGCGGAACATCTTCAAAAATAACTAATAGAAAAGGAGTACAGCACTGAAATTGAGAGTTTTCTACCGGAAAATAAAGTATTTATCGCGAAACGTCGATGCGGTGAGTATTCTCACGATAAAACAAGAAGTATTATCGGATCTCCGTCAGAAATATTTCCGGTAAACCTTCATAATATCGTCTTGTACACAGCTATTCATCAGTTGAATACACGATTTACTGGAAAGGACTTGCTCATGAAAAACATTGCCTGGTTCGATCATCGCCGCTTCAGTGAGGTTAAAATGTTAAATGAACTTGCTGAAGAAGCTCTTAGTACTCTGTCTGACTTGGCAAAAGTCAAGAAAGACTATGACAGAAAAGAGTTACTGTAATTTTCCTATGTTAGTAATGTTTCCTAAGAGTTACTGTATCACTATGCTGATTATAATCAGTCACTATTGCAGCAACAATCTCGACGTAGCGAGCTCTCAGCCGCTTACAGCAAAGAAACGAGAGATTCAGAAAAACTCATTAAAGATTATGAGAATCGGTTTAAAGTTAATAAGAAATGTAAAAATTGCCTAGCTTGTGCATTAGAATTATTTTACGAGTTAAATGCCTATGGTTGTATTTTTTCCAACCTCACATAGCTTATAAGTACATATTGACTTTATCATGCACTTACGTGTCTTGTGAACGAGTGTTCTGTAAACTTAAAATTATAAAGAAGTGCTTGCGTTCATATCTAGGACAAGAACTTTTAGATGATTTTAGCCCGTTCAGTGTTCAGTTATCTTTAGATTACGATAATACATGGAGGCGCCTCAAGCATTGTCCAGATATCTGTTTATCTAATTAGCTAATAGTGAGGGTAGAAAACAAATCATTCAATTTTCAGGTATCATATTGATATTTTGAACAAACATTAATCAATGTACAAAGTATATATATGTTGATAATTTAAAATAACAAAATAAAATGTGCAAATGAATATAATGCTATTTTAAATAACAAATTAATGTATGTGTGTCAATTTTAACAGTACTAACTCTTTCCAGTCAATACTAACACATTCCAGAATAAAATTTACAATGTAGTATACAGACAAGTCTAAGGTTTTTTTTTCACGGCATAGTGGTTAGTCCATTAGCCTTCCACGCAAAGGAGCCTGGGCCCAAACTCAGGGTGAGGTATGGGTGTTCCTATGTGTTGTCAATGTACATAGGTCAACGATGGGAGCCTCTTCACAAGTAGCCATCATCTATTCTTCGATATTGTTGGGTGGTGATGCTGACGCGAAATTTTACTTTCCATAAGACTTTTAGCATTAGTGTGAAATCCTGCAATTTCATTGGCTGACGCTTCACCGATAGCCAATGAAATTGAACGGGACTTCATTCCCTGAAAGGACAAGTATAAGAGTAAAATACTGTGTAAAGCCGGCACATGGTATTTTGGTATTTCAAATGTATGGATGATCTAGCCCAGTGGTCAAGACTAGGGCTGGTTAAGATTTTGCATTTGTAATCCTAAAGTTGCGTGTTCTGTCCTTTCGCTGGCGTTTTCACTTTTTTAGAGTTTTGTTTTGATTTTTATTAAGTCAGTTAGTTAAAATCAGTCGATCTTTATTACCAGTTCTTTTGTAAAATTTTTTTAGCAATTAGATTTTTTAAAATAAATTAAATAATTAAATTAAAAAAATCAGTTAATCTATTTTTTAATAATAAAAGTAAACATTTATTAAAATGCAATAATAAATTTCCTAGGCTTACATTAAAAGTATTTTCATGTTAGAACTTTATAAAGTTCTGATCATTTTAAATTTGTCTGTTACTATAGTAACAGATAAATGCGAAATTATCAGAATTAATATATTAAAGGTTTTTTATTTTAAAATTATCCTTGAGACATAAAAATCTTTATTAATTTATGTTAGGTTACTTTATAATTTTTTATGTTAAATATTACACAAATATTTAAATTAAATTTTAAAATTCATAGGACTTATAGGGTATTTTTCTAATAAAGAAATTCTTTAATAATTAAAGTGTAAAAATAATATTTTCTTAAGTCAGTTAGTTAAAATCAGTTGATCTTCATTACGAGTTCCGTTTTTTTTTTTGTTTTTTTTTGTCAATTAGATTTTTTAAAATAAATTTAAATAATTAAATTAAAAAATTCATTTAATCTATTTTTTAATAATTAAAGTAAACATTTATTAAAATGCAATAATAAATCTCCTTGTTAGAACTTAATATAATTCTGATCATTTTAAATTTATCTGTTACTTAGGTTGCTTTGAAATTTTTTTATCGTAAATATTATACAGATAATTAAATTTTTAAATTCATATGACTTATAGGGTATTTTTCTAATAAATAAATTTCTTTAATAATTAAAGAGTAATAATAATATTTTCTTAAGTTAGTTAGTTAAAATCAGTTGATCTTTATTACGAGTTCCGTTGTAATTTTTTTTTTTTTTTTTTTTTTTTTGTCAATTAGATTATTTTTAAATAAATTTAAATAATTAAATTAAAAAATTCATTGAATCTATTTTTTAATAATTAAAGTAAGCATTTATTAAAATGCAATAATAAATCTCCTAGGCTTACATTAAAAGTATTTTCAAGTTAGAATTTTATAACGTTCTGATCATTTTAAATTTATCTGTTATTTAGATTACTATTTTTTTTTTAAATTGTAAATGTTATACAAATAATTGAATTAAATTTTAAAATTCAGTAAGTTGTAAAATTCGGTATTTTTCTAATAAATAAATTTCTTTAATAATTAAAGAGTAACAATAATATTTTTTTAAGGCTGTTCTTAACTGCTCGGCTCAACAAGCGCAAAAAGTTTTGACACATTTACAAATTCATTTTTTTAACGAAAAGGTATAAAATTGGAAAACCTGGCCATGGAAGCGATTTGGAATTGAACTGTTTTTCCATTTTTTGATAAAATTGAGTTATAAGCGATTTTGATCGCGTGGCAAACACGTTTTTTGCCCGCTCTTCAGTGCTCTTCCTTCCTTCGCGCGGAAATTCGGTTCAAAACGTCCACTTTGACACTATTTTCTGAAAGATCTATTGCGTTTGCAAAAAAAAATGGAAAAAACAGCTCAATTACATAGTTTCTGAGCAACAACACCAGCTACTTTCATGCATTTTCGAACACAAATAAATTAAAACTTATGTCAGAAAGTTGCCTTTTTGGATTTGAGAACACCCTTAAGCCAGTTAGTTAAAATCAGTTGATCTTTATCACCAGTTCTTTTGAAGAAAAAAAAAATTGTCAATTAGATTTTTTTAAATAAATTTAAATAATTAAATTTCTTTATTTATTAATTTATATCAGTAGCTTTACAATTTTTATTCGAAATACATTATTGTGATTAAATTTTACTACATAATACCACTTATGAGCTAATGTTATATAATTAAAATAAAATATCTATTTAAATGTAATAATAGTATCTTTTAAACTGACATAGAAAAATATTTTTATATAGCTAGATAGAACTTCAATTACTTATTTTTAGTTAAGCTGCTAGAACTTCAATACTGATTGCAAACATCTGAGTAAAAAAAAAAGTTCTAAGCAGCTTATTATAACAATCTCATTATTTTATCATAATTTAACTAAGTCAATGTTGTTTTAGAATTGTTAATAATTTTCTTACTAGAAAATTATATCAAATTTAATAATTAATTATATATTATGTTATTAACTGTATAATAATTGATTCCGTGCTCAGTATAAGACATGCATAAGCTTTTTTTAATACATCAAGCTATTATTATCAAGAAATACGTTTGATGAAATGAGTAGCAGCGCTGTTTCGTAAAATGGATTTCTTCCTTACAGGGAAAGAAGTTCGGTTCACCGACAGCCAATGAAATTGTCGGATTTCGAACTAATGCTAAAAGTCTTATGGAAAGTGAAATTTCGCGATGCTGACCGCGTAATTTAACTCGCCATTGGACCAAACATTTTTTTTTAATACAAAGAATAAAAATATCTTAACAGAATTCCTATAAGGAATTTAAAACGTTTTTATTGTTTAAAGTTTACGTATTCAAAAAATAAATAAAAATTAAGCAAGTTAACCCCCACCCCACACAAGATTTTTTTCCCCGAAAAAATTACTACCAATTGAAAATAAACGATTACAAAAATGCTAATATGTATCTAATTGAAGTTAAGTCATCTTCATTAAGTAAGAGCAAAGGGTCGTGTTGATTGTCAGTATTCAAACATTTTAACAATGGGTTTCTCGACTCGTGGGCCAATGTATAAGTCCAGCGGGGTGGGCCAAACTATGCCAGTCCGCCCCTGGAGTAGTTTGAATAACATACGTTACGGCAGACCATTTTCTTTCCAAGTGAAACTGAAAATTAATTATTTATTGAAAGACATTTTTAAATTAGAATTTTTGGTAAGATTTCACTGCCTAAAATAAATAATTCTCAACAAATCATTAAATCCCTATGGTAAAGCATGCACTATAACATAAAAAAAATATTTAGAAAAATCTGAGTTCTTAAGTTTAATAGATATTGAAAAAAAAAGGAACACAAGCCTGAAAAATCGAAGTTTTCAAAAAAAGCAATTAAAGCTGTGAAGCAGTGTTGCCAGTGGTCTACTTTTTTTAAATTCTGATTTTTTGATTGGCACCACTTTTCTGAAATAGTAAAATTCGCCTTATTTAATAACATATTAATTAAGGCGAAAACAATGGGAATTTTACCACTTCAGAAAAGTGGTGCCAATCAAGAAATCTAAATTTTAAAAAAGTAGCCCACTGCTGTAAAGTGCTCATAGAAAGAATGAAAAAATCCAACACTTTTTATATATATACTAGGGGAGGGGGGGCTCTGTCCCCTGCAAGCTACGCTCGCCAACCCCCGTTCAGACACCGCAGAATCTTAAAACACGCTAATCTGATGGGTTTTAAAAATATTAGAGAAGATTGAATTATACTGAAAAAAGCTGTGCATATCTCCCTGTAAACGGGTTTCCATTCAATTCCCTTTGATTGCAAAAATTTAAGGGCGAATCAGTTGCTGTTAAGACATCCAATGGTTGTTTTCGTTTTTGATTAAAGATAATCAGTTAAACATTTAAAAAGAAGCTAAAATAAAATAAATTAAGTATACAGAGTCTTTGTCTCCCTGTATTTTAAAACAATCTCTATAACAATAGCCTAACCTAAGTCATGTGACTGTCATCAACAGTTCCAGGCGGACCACTTCGCTTTTTATACTCTAGGTGCCATTTTGGTACTTTAATGTTAGCCAGGCACAGGTGATAAGTCGCCAAATATTATTCTATCGCCATCATTTCATCTATATTATAATAGTTCAAGTCATCAACTGCCATAAACAAATACGGTCTGATCCCTTCGCCGTTCATATGTGTTGCGAAATACGCAGCATTCCTTTCCTTCCCCTAAACAATTATTCTGATTGCGCAATTGAGAAACCTTTTTCATTACATGACAGCGCAACACCCACGCACGGCAGAACTAAATTAGAAATAGAAGAAGAAGGTCCTTTTTAGGAGCGCCTCTGTTGTCCAGATGGGACATTAGAAATTAAATTTTAAGACTAAGAATTACTAGAACTCAAATTTTAAGACTAAGAATTGGTGAATCATTTATTGTAAATAGTAATTTTAATGTATCACATTTTAATTTGTGTGTCATTTATATAATCAAGAATATCATTTATTTATACAAGAAGGATACTTGTGGATTTAATTTGAGTGTTAGTCCTGATTACCACTAGAACAGAACCAGAAAACAGACGACCGCTCCCCGGAAATTTGGATTTAGAATACCAGTATTACAGGTAGGAGCATTTTTATTGATTTGAATAAGTTAGAAATAACATTTAGTGGCATCCCTCGCCGTGATGCGGTCTGTCTGTTAGAATTGATGATTAATTAGAATCAATATAAGTTTATTTATCAAGACATTCTGCTTAAAGTATTAGAGTTAGAATATTTGACATAAATTAAAGAACTGTATTTGTTGTCAAGAATCATGACTGAAAGTTTAGTGATTGCGAAGAAAGAGATGGCAGTCCTTCGCGAGAGTATTGATAAAGTTATAAATAAAATTGAATCGATTTTGAAGGATTCCGATCCTGATCTCCTAGATTTGGAGGAAACTTTAGAGCAATTAAATATGGCAGAGATAGAACTGAAGCGAGCAGATACAGATATTAAAAAATTAATTCAAGAAGTTCAATTAGACAATGAATTACAAAATGCTCAGGAATATCGGGAAAAAATTAACTCTTGGCGTTTTAGAGCCAATCGACAGGTAAAAGAGTTAAATAAAAAGGAAACGCGTAGCGATTCAATTTCTAAACAAGACTCTTTTTTGAAGGAAAGCATAAATATTAAATTGCCGAAATTAAATATCGCGAAGTTTTCCGGAGACGTATCAGAATGGCTGACATTTTGGTCGGCATACGAAACAGCCATTCATAACAATGATACATTAGAACCAGTTGATAAATTCAACTATTTAAGATCCTTTTTGACTCCCAACCTGTTAAAAATTATTGACGAATTTTCCGTAACATCAGATAACTATTTAAAAGCGATAGTGATTCTGAAGGGGCGGTATGGAAATACGGATTTGCTTATATCTGTACACACGAATAAACTTCTAAATATTTCTCCTCTAAGACATTCAAATGATACCAGATCCTTTAGAAGAATTTACGATGAAATTCAAACAAATATTAGAAGTTTAGAATCCCTAAATGTTTCCTTGGAATCTTATGAAAGTCTGTTAAAACCGATATTATTTAAACTATTACCCAGAGATCTTGTGTTAGAATTTAATAAAACCTATGACGATGTTTTTAAAGTACAAGATATCATTTCATTTTTAAATAAACAATTAACATCCCGAGAAAAAATGTTTGCGTCAACGTCAAATGAAATGAATGATCGACCCACGCAAAGTAATTATATTACGCAACCACTTAAAAGGAATACTCCCCCCCCCCCCCTTGCGTCAATAAATTTGATTATCAGAATAGAAAATTACCAACAACGAGTGATTTATTAGTTCAGAGCGAAAATGAGACTACTTGTGGATTTAGTTTTGGTAGGCACCAGACAAATAAATGTTTTAGCACTCGTAATTTACAGTTTGAGAAAAGACTTGATTTATTGCGGAAAAGAGGTATGTGCGGTCTTTGTTTAAAATTCGGTCACATACGGAAAAATTGTTTATCTAAGGAATTCTGTACTAAGTGCCACGAAAAGCATTCAGAAATACTTTGTAATAAATCAATAAATTTAAAACGGAAACCTCTAAATACAGAGAATAATGATGTTGATGTTACGAAACAGATGCTCTCAAATCATAATATCATTTCCAATGTTTATTTGCAGACATTGATAGTTGCAGTCCCTAATAATAATCAATCAACTGAATTTATTAGAGTAATTATAGATAGTGGGAGCCATCATAGTTACATAACTCGTTATGCTGCCAATAAATTAAAATTAAGAAAGATAAAAATGGAGATAATTAATCATGGACTTTTCAGAGGCACGGAAAGAAAAAGTAAACATAATCGTTACGAATTTACGATTGGTAGTTTAGATAAAAATTTTCAATGCAAGATACAAGCTTTGGATGAAGAAAAAATCTGTACAGGAGTGAATTTATGTCGCGATAATAAATTGTTGAGAATCTTAGAAAAGGAAGGGGTGTTTTTGTCAGATGTACATAGAAACAATAGATTATGTTTGTATCAAAATAACCCCGAAGAAATACACATTTTACTCGGCGCTGATACAGCCGCGAAACTATTTACCGATAATATAAGATATTTCGCTGATCTGGGTTTAGCCAAAGCCGCCTCAAGACTACAAGCCAAACACGAGGTTTCGTGACGTCACGACGCGGGGCTTAGATCAGCCGTGGAGAGCACATACGTTATTTAAAACATATTCATTCTTTCCTCTATATTCCAATTTATTATCACAGCATATGGGGGAAAAATAAAAACTTATAGTTTACAGACGCTAATTAAGTGCTTTTTAATCAATTTCGATCACTCGAAACAATAATAATAATGATAACACAAAAACAAAATTTATGAAATAATATCACTCTGTCAGTCAAAATGTGCACTTAATTAAAGTTACATTAAAGAAAAATGGTTGGTTAATGAAAAAAAAAATTTAAGTATTAAATTTAATTTAGTGAACAGTTTTCATTATTTATTCTACTTTGAAATTTACAAAAATATCAATTATCTATTTTCTATATATTCTAAAACAAGACATTAATAAATATATGTAAGCAAAATCTACAAATATGTATATAATATATATATATACACATATGTATGTAGTTTTAAACACATAGAAAGAATTACTTTGCTTTCAATTATTTCATTTTCAAAAATAAATAAATAAATACCAATATTCTGTCAATCAAAACCCACATTTAATATTAAATTAAAGTGGATGAAAAATGATTGTTAAATGAAAACAAATTCAAGTTGTATGCTATTTTTATTATTCATTGTGGCTTGAAATTATACAATAAATATCCTATTAAATTTAGTGATTTGAAACATGCAAAGGAGTATAATAAATTTAATATAAATAAATAGTAAAACTACAGAGTGCATGAAATTATGTAACAACACAGATAAATTTTTCTTACTGTAAACTTTACTTAGCAGAAATGGGTAATTTTTACATAGAATCGATTAAATTGAAAAAACATAAAGCTCTCATAATAAAAAAAAGCAAGGTCATGAAACAAAAAATTATTATTTTCTTAATTTTTGTATTATTTTAAGATATTATGCAAGGTACAAGCAATAGAGTTTTTAAAAAGTGTACTGAAACATTGTGAGAACAAAAGAAAGAAAGAAAACACTTTCATCAATTGGAATTGAAATATATATAATAGATTTTTTTTTCATTGAAAAACTGTAAATAAGCCAAAATTCGGAAAAATCCGAATTTTGGAATCGCCGAGTGCCGAAGGATTCTGGATTTTGGACTTTGTACTATATATCATTAGAAAACTAATGATTCAAATTTTATTATAACAACTTAGTATTACATTGTTTTCAAAAGAAATTCTTCATACACGTTTTCCTCATAACGAGCCAAGTTGAAATCATTTATTATGGACCAATTGGGGGTATTTTTTTTATACACCTTATAACATAGAAAAACAAATAAAAGTTTCCAAACAAATACTCCTCTGCAACAAATCCATGATTTTTTCTACTATTCTTCTAGTAGTATTTTTTCATAAAGTTGTGACCATCTTTTTGTGATACCCTGTATACAAATGTAAATAGTACCTGGTACGAAATTTATGCATGCATACAATACGTATGAAGTTTAGCACTAACCACTTATGCGTTATTCGCGAATAATTTCTTCGGATAGATAAAAGGGGGGCCCCAGAATGGTGCTTGCTCCGAGGATCTAGATAGACAAAGTCGGGTCCTGACTACACAGAAAGCTAAATTTATAATTATATAACAATAATTTTATTTATTGTTATTTTTAATCAAACGTTAAAAGTTATATAAAAACACACAAAGTTTTTGCGAATTCGGAAGGGGGAGGGTGGATAAATTGTTTACAGTCATTGTAAAAATAAAAAGATTCAGACACATCATTCCCATGTCTGCAATTGTCATGTATAAAGTATGCACTGTGTAACAAATATTATAAAATGAATTTTTATTAAGAGTTTAAGATTAAAAAACACCAATAAATTAGTATGTATATTGATCGGGCTTTAAAAAAAATAAACAAGGTAACAATGTTATGCATCTCCTAGAAATTATGATGAAAGTTTCTAGTACATTTAAATTTTTAAGTATGGAAATATCTATAAAAATACATAAATTTTGTATCATATTAAAGACCAATCAATTCTGCCTACAGAACAATCAGAGTTATTATTCTCACGACAAGTGTTTTCTAATAAAAGTCGATCATTAAAAGTCACTCTAATGAGAGAAAACAGGACAAATTACAAAGATAGGAAGGTGTGACAAGTTATAAATTACATAATAATTAAGCTTGTAATTAAGACTTTTGGCTGAAAATGTTTTAGCATGATTAGTATCTAAGAAACTCAGTCTGACATAAATTTCAGCTATCTGGTGCCAGTATTTCCGAGTTAATAAAGTCAGAAGTTTTAATCGAAATTATTAAATAGCAAGAAAGGTAAAGTTTAAATTAATAATATTTATGCTGTACTTACTGTATACAAAATATCATCAGTTTTCAGTGGTAAATTTCTGAGTAATAATAATTTTAAAGTTTTTTTTTACTAATTTTCTTAAATTAAAAGAACTGATTAAAATTTGCACTTGAAAGTTTAACAGTTGAGGTAGAAAATATGTCACATAGGACATTAAAATTTCAAGTGAATCGAATAAATAGCTTCCAAATTATAAGGCAAAATGTGCTGGCGCCAATAGAATTGTCTAGCAGATATTGAAATCAGATCATTTTGACAAATTAATAAAGGCTATAATTAAACAATGGAAACTTTATTAATCAATAACTTTTGAGATAATTCACCTATTAGTGCAATTCAAGCCCCAATTTTTAGAAAATTACGAGAGACAGGGAATGATGCAAGTCTCGACACGATCTTGTCATTTTTTCCATTTTAAATTATTGCTGTATTTAAATGAAACAGAACTAGATTAATATCGTTATTCTTTTTTTTAGACACGGAATATTACAACACGATATTTCATTAGGATTAAATAAACTTACCTTAAAAAGAAGACGTCCTTTGCTTCCGAATAAAAAACACGTTGTACTCTAATTCTAAACAGCCGAATACAAAATTCTCCTCGTTGGCGCCAGCCCCGGCTCGTTACGTCACATACGAGGGGGAATGAAATTGTGTCTGGCTTGATAGTCTTAAGGCGGCTTTGGTTTAGCAGCTTTTGAAACGAAGTTAGGATGGACAATTATGGGAAAAATAGAGGGTAATCAAATTGGTTTCGAAAGTTCGTTATCAGTTCTATCACTGTCTTTGCTCACGTCAAATGCTAATTTGTCTAATTTATGGTATGTCGATTAGACGCCTTGGGTATAAGTAATGAAGATGACAAAACAAAAGAAGATTTGAGCGAAGAAACAGAAAGCATTTAGAAAATGTCAAACGCGATGAAAGTGGTCGTTACGAAGTCGCCTTACCGTGGACTGTGGACAATTCGTTCTTAACCACTTCACCGGCGATAGGTATGGGGAAATAGTGCTTTTACCCCCGACTTCTCTCGGGACAGCCGGTGAAGTGGTTAACAGATAATCGGTCATTAGCGGAAAAACATCTTTACAAGACCGAAAATAAACTTATCAAAACGAATAAAAGAAAGGAATATGAAGAAGTCTTTAATTTATGGGAAGATAGCCAGATTATAGAAGAAGTAGCCGATGAAAAGGAAGATAAGATTCATTATTTACCGCATCGACCAGTAATTAAAGAAAACAGTGAAACGACGAAAATACGTCCCGTTTTTAATGCTTCGGCACACACTAGAGACTGTCCTTCTTTGAATGAATGTCTCACCAAAGGTCCTAATTTAATTGAAATAATCCCTCGTATTTTAACCAGATTTCGGAAATACCGAATAGGAATTTCAGCAGATATCGAAAAGGCTTTTTTGCAAATTAAAATAAAAGAAAAAGACCGAGATTTTCTTAGGTTTTTTTGGTTCGATTCCGATCGAAATTTGAAAATTTATAGACATTGTCGCGTAGTCTTCGGACTCACTTCAAGCCCTTTTTTACTAATGGCTACATTAAATCACCTTTTGAGCGAAGTCCCCGAACTTTGGCAAGATACAGTTCAAATTTTGAGAAATTCATTTTATATAGACAATTCTCTCACTAGTTTAGATTCAATTCCTGATACCGAAAAATTTATTACAGAATCTCAAATCATATTAGCTTCAGCTCACTTTAATTTGAGGTGTTGGCGATCAAATTTGCCTCAGGCTATGATCGATGAATCCGAAGATAAACCCAAAGTTGCACCCGTTTTGGGATTGATATGGAACTTAGAGCAAGACAATTTAATGTGTAAAATAGATGAAACCATTAAAATAGATGAACCAATCACAAAAAGAAAAATATTGTCTATTGTGCAGCAAATTTTTGATCTCATCGGATTCACCGCTCCAGCAATTCTTGTACCAAAATTAATTCTTCAAGAGACCTGGAAACAGAGATTAAAATGGGATGAAGAACTACCTGAAAATTTGAAGAAACGATTCACTAATTGGATGAACAAAATAGGCTTTTTGAAAGAAATTTATGTCCCTCGATGGCTAAACATAATTCCCGCTAATGAAAACGAAATTTCGTTACACATTTTTTGTGATGCTAGCAAACATGCCTATGCCACCTGTGTTTATCTTAGATGTCAAACGCAAGGAAAATTCGAGTTCAGTTAGTAAATGCTAGAAGCAGAGTATCACCCATCAAAGAATTCACCATTCCGAGGTTAGAATTACTCGCATGCCTTATTGGAGCTAGGCTCGCCAAATCTGTAACGGATGACTTAAAATTAAAACCAGAAAAGACTACATTTTGGAGCGATTCATCAACAGCTTTAGGGTGGATAAGAAGAGAACAAACCTGGGGTACCTTTGTACATAACAGAGTTTTAGAAATAAGAAATCTTACCAAAATAGAAGATTGGAGACATATCCCTGGACACTTGAATCCGGCTGACCTCCCATCCAGAGGGTGTTCTTTTGAACAATTGAAAAAATCAAGATGGTGGGAGGGTACCGATTGGTTATATTTATCAGAAGACCAGTGGCCACAGCCAGAAGAATATCCTGATGAAAAAGTCATAAATCAAGAGAAAAAGAAGACAATTCTTACTCTTTTAAATAAAGAAGAAACTGATTTTAATCGCTATTACCGATATTTTTCCTCTTATCGAAAAAATGTCAGAATGATTGCTTGGATATATCGATTCTTCAACAACTCGAAAATGAAAGAAAAAGTTTCAATTCCTGATATTTCTGTAGATGAGTTTGAAAAGGCGGAAACCATATTGCTACGCTTAATACAAAGAGAATCCTTTTCGGGCAGAACCGACCCAAAATTGAAATCTTTAAGACCACTGGAAGATAAACACGGTCTCTTAAGAGCCAAAACCAGCATAATTCTTAGAAACGATAAAGAAAATTTTCGTTATCCTATAATCCTTCCCTCTAAACATCCAGTTGTTTTAAGATTAATTTATGAAAAACATATAGAAAGACATCATGCTGGAGTTAGCAATCTAATGGCTCAACTTAGAGAAAATTTTTGGATATTAAAATCAAGAAAATGTATCAGAAATGTCCTTAGAAAATGTGTCAAATGCCAAAGGTTCCAGACACCTAGAATGGAGATCGAACAAGGAACCCCACCTGAAGACAGAATCAGAGATGCAGCTATATTTGAAGTGGTGGGAGTCGATTTAGCCGGTCCTCTTTATCTTGCCGATGGTTCAAAGGTATGGATAGTTTTATATACCTGTGCTGTCTATAGAACGGTACACCTAGAAGTAGTTACCTCATTGTCTTCCGAATGTTTCATGCAGTCTTTAAGAAGGTTTATTGCACGAAGAGGCAGACCTTACATAATTTACTCTGACAATGGGAGAAATTTTATCGGCACTAGCAGAGCACTTTCCAGTGTAGATTGGGAAGCCATAAAAGCCTTAGCCTCTATACCGAAGATAAGATGGAAGTTTAATCCCCCTGAAGCACCATGGTGGGGAGGATGGTGGGAGCGCCTTGTGCGAATGGTAAAGGAAATTTTAAGAAAAGTTTTGGGTCGCGCCTCATTAAATTATGAAGAACTGAGCACAATACTTTGTGATTGTGAACAAATTATCAATTCGCGACCGATCACAGACATCTCCGAAGATAATCGAGATCCTGAACCCTTAACACCATTGATGTTCCTTCCAAGAACTGTCTACATCGGGCGTCCCGGATATCGATACATTAGACTCCCAAGATCTTAACCGACGCGCAAGATATCGTCAAAGAATAAGAAGTGATCTGCGAAACCGATTTAGAACGGAGTACTTAGGACAGCTGCGGCAACAGTCTATGAAGAAGGAGAATTCCAAAACTTTGCAAATAGGAGACATCGTTCTTCTGAAAGATACCAACAAAAGACGTCTTCACTGGCCTTTAGCCAAAATAATAATGTCATTCCCGGAAAAGACAAAATAGCAAGATTGGCTAAAGTCCAAACAGAAAATGGAATTTTTCTCCGTCCTTTCCAACGCCTGTTTCCTTTAGAAATTGATGCAGCTAGCGATTCCCCATCAGATAATATAACCCAGCAGAAAGTGAACTTTAAGGTCCATAAAGAACAACGAAAGACTACTCCAGAAATCGATCAGACTAGAACCAGTGTAGAAAAGAGCCAACCCAGTGACAAAGGTATCTCTCCCGTGGTTACCAGAAGTGGGCGACTAGTGAAACCTCCTGCGAGACTCCAACTAGGACTTTTAGACTTTTGAGTTCCTCTCCAGGATCGAGAAACTCAAGGTGGGAGGATGTTGCAAAATACGCAGCATTCCTTTCCTTCCCCTAAACAAATTATTCTGATTGCGCAATTGAGAAGCCTTTTTCATTACATGCCAGCGCAACACCCACGCACGGCAGAACTAAATTAGAAATAGAAGAAGAAGGTGCTTTTTAGGAGCGCCTCTGTTGTCCAGATGGGACATTAGAACTCAAATTTTAAGACTAAGAATTGGTGAATCATTTATTGTAAATAGTAATTTTAATGTATCATATTTTAATTTGTGTGTCATTTATATAATCAAGAATATCATTTATTTATACAAGAAGGATACTTGTGGATTTATTTTGAGTGTTAGTCCTGATTACCACTAGAACAGAACCAGAAAACAGACGACCGCTCCCCGGAAATTTGGATTTAGAATACCAGTATTACAGGTAGGAGCATTTTTATTGATTGAATAAGTTAGAAATAACAATATGAAAGTTTGGCACAGATGTCATATACGTCCCATTTTGGCGCGATTTTTTAACAACGCCAATTTGGGGAACGCACCAACAGCATAAACAACAACATCCGGCTTGCCATATCAAGCAAAATAACGACACTTTGGCGCCAGTTAAGTGCCCGTTCTGTATATGACATTGGCGTCAGAAAAAAATCGCGTCAATATGGGGCCGTAAGTTTTCCATTTTGATTAAAAAATCAAAAGGTTTTTCTCGAATAAAACTACATAAAATTTGCCATGGTTGCAAAGAATTCTTGGTAATGTTACGCTAGCCGGATGCAAATCTCGCCAATAGCTTTTTTCAACTCGCCAGTTAGAATTTTTTTTTTTTTTCGAGTGGTAATATTTGGCCAGATGTCATATACGTACAGCAGGTTTGGCGTGATTTTTTTTTTTTTTTTTTTTTTTTTTTTTTTACGAAAATTTGGCGAAAACTTCGTTTTCAAATACCAATTACATATGCATTTTTGGTATTACTTAGTTATCCCGTCGACCAAAAATCTATCGCCAAACTATAAGATTAAATGCCAATAATGGTTGATCGTAAATGTCACATTCACTTGACTTTAAGCAAGTTACACGTGTTTACGTCATCAAGTGATTTGTACTTCGACTTTTTATTTGTATATTTATTAATTTATTTGTTCTTTCGTTATCTATCTATATTATAAAGGACAAACATATCTGTGCGTAACGCATACGTCATTTTGCGAATGGCAGCACTTTTTAATTTGAAATAAAATTTTGGTTTTGAAATTTTCTCTGCTGCGAATTTTTAAACTTCTAAACATCGCACATTTTAAATTTTTACACTGTCGTATGAGGAAAAAAATGCTCTTTTAAATGAAATTTGTTTGAAAGCTGTATATCAATTTATTTTTGAGATATTAATTTTTTTGTAGTTTTTAATATCATTTTTCTTATCGTGGCAACAAAAGTACCCCATTTCTATTGAAAGTCATTGAAAATAAACGAAAAATAGTCGAAAATGGGAGATGCTATATATTTTTGATGCCATTTTCTAATAAAACCTAAAAAAAAAAGTTGAAATTAAAATATGGGCTATGTCAAGAATATTTTATGTTATTCCGTGATAATGACGTCATATGCGTACTTTTCTATAAACGAAGATATAAGAGCTTCATAAGAGCCTTAATTGATAAGCACATCCTAATAACTGATCTTTATAATATTTTAATGATTAAGTATCTATCTATATTATAAAGAACAAACGTATCTGACCGTAACGCTGACATCATTTTGCGAATGGCAACACTTCAAGATCAAATTTCGGTCTTGAAATTTTCGCTATTGCGATTTTTTTAATCTTCTGACCATCGTACATTTTCAATTTTCGCCGCATAGGGAAAAATTTACTTTCAAATGCAATTTCTTTAAAAACATTATCTTAATTGACTGATGCATATATTTTCTAAAATAATTTTTAAGCATGATTTTTTTTATAAGTTTATCTTCTTACGTGCCGGATTCAATGCATAATAATAATAACTATTTTGCACATAAAGCATCAAACATTTTTCAGCATTTGTTTCTGACTATTTTTGCATAACGAAATTAATACTTCCTTTATAAACAAATAAAATAATAATATTAAAAAACCCCACCAATCTAACATATTTGTGAAAGACAAATTAACGAAATTAATACTTCTTTTATAAACAAATAAAAGAATAATATTGTAAAAACACAAATCTAACATTTTTGTAATCGTACAATTTAAATTTTTAGATCACCAAATAGGATTTTTTTTTTTTTTTTTTTTTTCAAATGGAATTTCTTTGCAAAGTTCATCTCAGTTTACTGATTGTCTATGGTTTTAAAAACAATTTTAAAGCATGAAATATTTTTTTAATTTATCTATATCGCGCGGAGTTCGATTACGAAAGATTAATCCGTTTGCTCTTAAAACAAAATAAAGAGTTCATCCTTTTCTTACCGGTAATATCCATTAAAAAACTTCCCTATGAATAAATAAATAAAATAATATAATTAAAACAAAAATTGGTACTTCTTAGTTATCCCGTCGACCAATTTTGCCAAATTATATAAATCGCCAAACCAGTCGCCAAATTATACACATTGACATAATTTTTATTTTAAATAACGAAAGAACAAATAAATTAGTAAAACATTAATAAAAATACAAATAAAACGTCGAATTAATGGTTTTACTGGCCATTATTGGCATTTAATCTTGCAATTAATCAATTAATTAATGGCAACCATTATTGGCATTTAATCTTACAATTTGGCGACAGTAATTTGGTCGACGGGATAACTAAGAAGTACCCCAAAATTTAATGTATAAGCTCTGAAATTATCAAAATATAAAAGGATGCCATAAGTAGAAAATCTTGCTCAAATAACTCTTAGCACGCGGCTAATAAGAAAATATCGCTTTTGATAAATTTCCAAAATTTGTTTGATTGTATAATTCGTATTTTCTATATGAAAAATGCTTTTTTTTTTTTTTTTTTTGTAAGTGGGAAATCTATAAAATTTATTGCATATAAAAAATTATTAGTTTTCAATTAAAAAAAATGTTTTGACCTATGTTCTTTAACCCGGGAAGCCCGGGTACGATCCACTAGTATATATAAAAGACGTTCTGTGTGTATGTCCTTTATAGAAATCTTAATTTTTGACCGATTTGCACGAAACTTGCTGTACATAGGCTTTAGAACGTGGAATAGATCCCTGTCACCTTTAAAACATCATCAGACCAATATTTATCCCTTTTTTCTATCATCTTTCATAATTTAACGTTATAGAAATATCTCATTTTAAATTTTCAAATTCAATAGCTTCTTTCCTGTTGCCACACATCTAAAAAACTGCTCAATAATTTTAAAAAAATGATAACTCGAGTACTTTGTTTTATTAGCCAATAAAAATTCAGACTCGACTGCTATATTTTTACATTTTTGAAATCGACGTCATTCTAATCAGAAAATGCACATTTTTCATATATTTATGTAAAAACTTTAACTAAGCATGTTTTAAAATTACCTTAGAAGTACTTTAGTTGAATGTTAAAAAATCTATTTTAATGAAGTCGTTTCAATATCAAGAATCAAATAAGGAAAATGCTAATAGTAAAAAAAAAAAAATCGTTTGCTAGACATGACGTCAATGTCATCAATATAATTTCAAACTGGTTCTAAAAACTGGATGCTACAATTTATTCCCTATTTCTTTGTAATCTTTAATTATATCATTTAGATAAATGTTTTAATACCTGAAATGCAGTGATAACATTCTACAATTTGTATCGAATACGGTTATATAAAATACGATTTTTGTACGATTTATATTAAATAGAAATTATAGCTACTATTTTTTAGGGTAAGCTTTTTTTCTTTTTTAAACAAAATTTCATGACTGACAGACTTTTTTGTTAGACGTTGAAATAATGGGATGCATGATGTTTAGAGATCAAATTGCAGTAAAAGCGTAATTTATGGTACGGTTAGGTTGTTGCCAACAACAATATGGTGCTAGGCGTTACTCATAGATATGTCTTTTCTTCATAATATTGCATTAATAGCAAACGGATATATCTTTCTGAATTGGGTTACAGGTATATTTAAAAATATACCTGTGATTGAAAATTAATTTAAAATGGATAAACAATCCGTAAATTGAGATAAGCTTTTCAAAAAAAATTACTGAAAGTACTTTTTGTATTCTATTATATTTTAGAATAATCAAATGTGCGATGTTTAAAGGTCAAATTGCAGTAAAAGTTAAATTTATGGTTGGGTTACGTTATTGCCACCAACAATATGATGCTAGAGTTACTCATAGTTCATCAATGTCTTTACTTTATAATATTGCATTAAGAGCAAACAGGCATATCTTTCGTAATTGGGCTGCATGTAGGGATGAGATTTCCACGTTTTTGCACACCTGTATATTCTTAAAGAAAATGTTGTTCTGTTAAATCAAGGGAGTGTCCCGATTAAATGAAATATCATTTACTCTAACAAAATACTGGTGTGAAAAAATGCGGAAATCTTATCCCTGGCTGCATGCAAATAAAAAATATCCATGATTGAAAATTACTTTAAAATCCATTCACATGAAAAAATTGAGATACAATTTTCAAATAAATTTCATTTGACAGAAGCTTTTTCTATTCGACAGTGTGAAAAACGAAATTGTATGATGATCAAAAGTTAAAAAAATTTCAGTAAAGTCAAAATTTATGGGTTAGGTCATTGCCATCATCAGTATAATGTCACAATTGGCATTGTGTTTGTAGTTTTTTTTATATATATATATATATATATATATATATATATTCTGAAGATGACTCAATAAAAGAGTCGAAACATATAAATTTTTAATATTTTTAATGTTTTTTTATTATTTAAATGACGCTTTTTAAGCAAATAATTGTACTTTAATATATGTTATGACATTTGTTTGGAATATACATTATTATGGTATAGTTAATAGTAGAAGCAATTAAAACTATTTTACTTATATTTCTTATCGGTCTTTTAACGATTCGTGGACGGTAATGCACCAATCTCAGTTATTGTCACTGCCGTATTATTTCATTTTAATGTATTTTATCCGGGTGGACCCTTATTATTGACACGAGCGAAGCCGGGCAGATCTGCTAGTTTAAAATAAAAATTATGCCAGTTTGTATAATTTGGTGAGTGTTTTGGCGATTTATATAATTTGGCGAAATTGGTCGACGGAATAACTAAGTAGTACCGTATTAGGTAGATTTCGTAAGAAATACTACCTATTGCAGTCGTTACCATGGTGCGACTTTTGAAAAATTCCTTCATAACTTTTCATTATAGGATCCTAGGAACCCAAAACCACCCCCACCTAAAAAGTTTATATATATATATATATATATGCATGTATGTATGTACTAAATTTTGTCCGCACGATAAAAGTCGCAATTATGTACGGATCGTCTTCAAACTCGCCAACAACTTTGAGATGGCTAATATCTCGGCGGGGATTGAAAATGGGCAAAATCGGCCCAAGGGAATTGAAATGGGGAGGGTTCAAAATTTTGAATACCGTCTTAACAAGATTCTGATAAAAACAGCTCTTACACAACAATGACAGGAAAAAATAAATATTTTCGTTATAGCAGTTGCCAACAATAAAAAAAAAACTATAAAATTAATTCTCACCACAACAATTGCTTTTACATTGAAAGATTTTCACGTGAAAAAAAAATTAAATAAATAGTTTGACGAATTGAAAACAAATTGAATATTACGTCATAAGTTTTCTAGAGCAAGATTTCAGCATGAAAACTCAAAATGGAATAAATAGTTTGACGAATTAAAAAAATATATATATTGCGTCATATTGGAAATATAATGGACCTCAGCAGGTGAATATGTAACGTCATGTGAGTTTGAAGAAAGGTATTAAAACATGATAAAAACCCGACTATGGAAATATTAACATATTTTAACATTTTGAGGTTATCTGAATTTGCTTTAGCCATTTTTAAACCTATTCCATATGCATGCGTGTGTGTATTCGTGTATATTAGAATTTTCACAAAATGATTAGCTCCCTAGAGCTCATTCTTAGTGAAGGAACGGGGTTTATCTCTAATCTTGATTTAAGTTTTGTTGGTGAATTTAGTACTTAACTTCGAAATCTACCTCCGCCTGTAGGCCGAGCCGGCAGGGATTTTTTTTAAATTATTTTCTATTTTCTAAAGGAAATATAAAAAAAATAATTAATAATTATAGAACAAAAAATAATTTATATAATTTATAAAAAGAAATAAAAGTAAATAAACATTTATTATCAAATAAACAACAATAGCCAGGTTACCATGTCAACCTTTTCTGAAATTTATTTATTTATTGTACAACAAACATACGACTTGTGTGCTTGACATGAGAGACCGCTTATAAGCGGGACAAAATAGCACAAGGAAATATTACAACGCAAGAGAAATACAACCTGGGAGTTCCACTTTTCTGAAATATGAAAAAAATATATCTGTTTGATTAAAATTTGAGTTGCCATCATTAGAAAAATGTATATAAAATTAGAAAAAAATTAATATTTCGAAAACTAATTCGAATTTAAAAATTATAATACCAGTTTTGATATCATCGGATCAATGCTGATTTTTGGTGTTAATTTCATCGCAAAGTATTCCCTATTTTAGGAGAAATCGCTTGAAACATAATCAGTTGTTTAATCAGTCGATTCATATATCCGTTTCTTAAATTCGTTTCATATATCCGTTTCATAAATTCGTTTCATTAGGATTATATATATATAGGGTAGATAAACATGTGTAATACATCGTTGAAAAGACAAAAGTTTAAACTATTTAATGATATAGAAAAGTAAAAATCGATTTTTTGGTTTAATTTCGCTTACCCGGTTCCCTTAAGCCTTTCTCTAATGAAACATCATTCCAGGTCCTGGAATAACACGTGGAGTAAATCTGTAACCCACCACTTATCTCTGTGCACATTTTTCTTTTTTTTTTATGTACGTTATTTATTTTTTTAACTAGTATGTTGTGGCCATCACAAAACTTTTTCTATATAAATCACGTCAATTAAATCATTTAAATAGCACAAGAAATTACATGAATTTAGCATCAATTCATATCAAAGTATATCTGAATTTGAAGTTTGATGAAAATTCCTGCATTAGTTCTTGAGATAGAGCTATAGCGTAAATTCTGAAAAATGTAGCATAGCAGCGCCACCTGTTGAGCGATTTACACCAAAAATAAACAGCACTAAATGATATCAAGGTATACCTGAATCTGAAGTATGTTGAAAATCTAAGCGTTAGTTCTTGAGATAAAACTATTGCGGAAATCGCAAAAAATACATGATAGTAGCGCCACCTGTTGAGCGATTTACAGCAAAAATTAAACAGCACTAATTTATACGTCAATTCATGTCAAGGACTAACTAAATCTGAACTTTGATGAAAATTCGTGCAATAGTTCTTGAGATACAGCTCTTGCGAAAATCGTGAAAATGCAGCACAGCAGCGCCCCCTGTTGGGTGATTTACACCAAAAATTAAACAGCACTAATTTATGTCAGGGGCTAACTAAATCTGAAGTTTGATGAAAATTCGTGCATTTTTTCTTGAGTTAGAGCTATTGCGATAATCATGAATAATGAAGCATAGCAGCGCCACCTGTTGGGCGATTTTCACAAAAAAGTAATCAGCACCAAACTATATCCTGGGCTAACTGAATCTGAAGTTTTATGAAAATCCGTGCAGTAGTTCTTGAGATATAGCTATTGCAGAAATCGGGAAAAATGCCGCATAGCAGCGCCCCCTGTTGGGCGATTTTCACCAAAAACTAATCAGGTCCAGTTTATATCAAGGTCTAACTAAATATAAAGTTTTGTGAAATTCCGTGCATTAGTTCTTGAGATAGAGCGCCCACAAAATTTTTGTCACATACAGACTCACAGAGTGACAGACAGACTCACAGACAGACATTTTCTAAAAACCATCAAATCATATTCTGGGCATTCTAAAACGTATAAATCCGTCGAAAACCGGAAGTCGAAATTTTTCACGAATCCAATACTTTCTTCTTGTGAAGATAGGAGAAAGTAATAAAAAATTTGAAAACATTAAAAACTAGTATGTTGTGGCCATCACAAAACTTTCTTCTATATAAATCACGTCAATTAAATCATTTAAATAGTACAAGAAATTACATCAATTTAGAACCAATTCGTATCAAAGTATACCTGAATTTGAAGTTTGATAAAAATTCGTCCATTACTTATTGAGATAGAGCTGTAGGGGAAATTCTGAAAATTGCAGCATAGCAGCGCCACCTGTAGAAGCGATTTGCACCCAAACACAAACAGCACTAATTCATATTAAGGTATACCGGAATCTGAAGTTTGATGAAAATCGGTCCATTAGTTCTGGAGCTATAGCTGTTGTGGAAATCCCAAAAAATGCAGCACAGCAGCGCCACCTGTTGAGCGATTTAGACGAAAAGGTACAAAACATCAATTCATGTGAAGGAATAACTGAATCTGAAGTTTGATGAAAATCCGTGCATTAGTTCTGAAGATTGAGCTATTTGAGAAATCATGGAAAATGCTGCACAACAGCGCCACCTATTGAGCAATTTACACCAAAATGCGTAAAACTTAAATTCATGTCAAGGACTAACAGAATCTGAAGTTTGATTAAAATCCGTGCATTAGTTCTGGAGATTGAACTATTGCAGAAATTGTGAAAAATGCTGCACAGCAGCGCCACCTATTGAGCGATTTACACCAAAATGCATAAAACTTCAACTCATGTCAAGGACTAACTGAACCTGAAGTTTGATGAAAATCCGTGCATTAGTTCTGGAGATTGAGCTATTTGAGAAATCGTGGAAAATGCTGCACAACAGCGCCACCTATTGAGCGATTTACACCAAAATGCATAAAACTTCAATTCATGTCAAGGACTAACAGAATCTGATGTTTGATGAAAATCCGTGTATTAGTTCTGAAGATTGAGCTATTGCAGAAATCGTGAAAAATGCTGCATAGCAGCGCCACCTGTTGAGCGATTTACACCAAAAACTAATCAGCACCAATTTATATCAGGGTCTAACTGAATATCATTTTTTATTAAATTCCGTGCATTAGTTCTTGAGATAGAGCGCCCACAAAATTTGTGTCACATACAGACAGACAGACTCACAGACAGACATTTTGTAAAAACATGTTTTTCGGAATCTCTGACCCCTAAAACGTGTAAATCCGTCGAAAACTGGAATTCGAAAATTTTCACGAAACCAATACTTTCTTCTTGTAAAGATAGAAGAAAGTAAAAATCTTCTTCTTACATGGGAGTTCTTATGTACTCTAGTGCAGCAGACCCATTAATAAAAATAAATGTAGCAGTCCAGGGTTTTTTGAAAAAACTTTTTAAATAAGATTTTTAGTTGCGTTCGTAATTATATAAATACGTAGCACCTATAGTTGTTGTTCGGTCCGTCTGTCTGACTGTTTATCCGTATATAACAGAGCAAAAACTACCCAACCGAATGGTCTGAAATTTTAAATATATAGTAATTATTTCAAAATTTTGCCGAGTCATTTCAAATTTTATGAAAATCGGATGTTTAGTTTAATTATAGCGAGAGTCAAAAGTTTTCCGTTACATTACGGCCAACGGGAAAAAAATATTTTAAGTGCATTTTAATGATGTTGCAGCCTGAAGTGCACTAAAATATGCATTCAGTACAATATGCGGTGCAAAAAATGTTTACAAAACATAGTTATAGTACGAACGCACCTCATTTGTCACGTTTGAGTTTGACATGCAATTTCCAACTTTTTTATGTTAATTTATCGTCCTGATCCCTTCCTCCCGCCTTCCCCCACATACACAAGACGCTAAATTAATATAAAATTTAAAACTACGCATTAATGTTCTGGCTTTACGTTACTTAACGCAAGGAACACTGCACATTGGCGCACCCACGGGGGGAGCTAAGGGGGCTGAAGCCCCTCCCAGACTAGAGTAGATAGTTATTTTTTTTTTTTATTATGAAAGAGTGTTTTTATAATTTTTAATACTCCTTAAAAAAATCTGAATTTTTGAAAAGATACATTAATTTTGTCACACAATTTCTTCTCTTTTATAAATTTTATTGTGAAATTCGAAATAATAGCATATTTAAAAAAATTTAATTAAAAATTTAAGACTCCATGCAATCTCTTGCTCTCTTTAAACTTCAGAATATTTTGATAATTTAATAATAAAACTTCAAACCGTTTGATTGCAAACATACTTTAAAATTATTCAAAGGCAGAAACACACCAAAAAATCATAAAAAACTAAGATATATTTTAGTGCAGTATTTTATTATTTAACATGTTAAAAGCATTCAGAATTAGCCCCGCCAAAACTTACCAGAGTTTCCTCTGGCTGGTTACGACTCTGCTCAGGTCAGCAGGAAAAATGTAAGTCAGAACCTGATCTGGCACGTCCCATCAAATCAGATGAAAGAAAGACAGAGCTCGGCAGCGGACCGGGCCAGATCTGGGCACATATAGACGTCTAAAATATGCTAGCCCCCTCCAAAGCGTAATCCTTGATGCGCCATTGACATTGCATATTATGTAGTGAAGTTTTCTTTAAAATGCATATTGACAAAATTTTAACCTTCCCCCTACCAGACGGGTCAATTGACCCTTGCGTAATATGCAGTGTTCCTTGCGTTAAGTAACGTAAGCCAAAGTATTAATGCGTAATTTAACTTTTTATATTAATTCGGTATATTCAGCGGTTTAGGGAGAAAAAAAACTTACTCCAACTTCGTACTTCCATTTTCGGAACCGGTTCGGAAAGTGAAAGTACCTTTATTAAAAAAATCTGGAACCGAAATCGAAAAAGCAAAAAATAGAGATCGACTTCATCTATCCTATGCAAAAAAAAAAAAAAAAAAAAAAAAAAAAAGTTATTCAAATTTAAACGAGAAATTCGAAAACAACCTGTCCATAGGTTTAACATTAGCGAAAGGGTGTTTTCAAGTGGGTGAAGAGTCCCCTTAAGAACGATCCAATCAAATTACTTTTTCTTTTCTTTTCTTTTGCGAATTAAACTTCCTAAAAAAGTTCTCAACAAGATTAAAGACCTTTTTTAAAAAAAAAAGAAATAAACCTTTGAGAAAATGGTAAGATCCTTTTTAACCATTTGGAAAAATTGTTATTGTCCTCGTCAGGGTAGGAAATCAAAAGCATATCTGACGCTTTTTATTGGTTGAATCCGCATTTTATTCGTTTTCTGATTGGTCTATACAGTAATCTTTATTTCCCTTTACTTTCAACAGAGATGGAACTTCTGTTGCCACTATGACAAAAAAGTAATAAAAACTACAAAAAAAAAATTAATAACTCAGAAACAAATTGAGATACAGCTTTCAAACAAATTGCATTTAAAAGTACATTTCCTTCTCTATACGACGGTGTAAAAAGTAATATTGTGGGATGTTTAGAAGTTTAAGAATGAAATTTCATTTAAAATGGGTCGTCAGATTGCTTGGAAATCTGACGATGAAAAAGCCTTTTCCCGAACAGCCAATGAAATGCTTGGATAATACGTAAGTTTCAGGAAATCTGACGATTCGCAGGCGATTTTTGTCGCTTGCAATTTTTACGTATAATAACACTATTAATGTTGGCGCCGAAATTCGTCTGACAAATAAATTTTCAAAATCCAAGTGAGATGGGAGAGCAATTAGAATAAATAGTTTATTAAATAAAACTGAAATAGTATGTAAATTCTATTCATCATTAGAAGTTAATAATTGTTCCATAATAGTAATTCTCCGTATTTAACAGAGCCAATACAAAAAAAAATGTGTTCTCTGCTTGGTTGCAGAGTCAGGACTTCCACTATACACTCTGTATTAAACAGAGCCATGATTTAACAATTGGCATCTCTGATTACAGAGTCAGGACATGTTACATGTTCTCTGCTTGGTTACAGAGTCAAGACTGACCATTTTAAAAATGATACATATTATATAAAATAAACATCAAAATAAAAATTACAATATGCAGTTATAAATCTTCTAAATAGCTATAATATTCATTTAAATGACATCCAAGTAATTATAAAACTAATAAATCACCATCAATTCAAAATTATTATAAAGTAAATAAATCTATATTACATGACCTTGAAATCATAATGTTACTCATAAATATTGATTCAGGATTATAAACAATTTAGATAAACAGATTAGATTTTTTCTGTCAAAAGAAATCACTTTTATAATTATGTTTTACAACATGAAAGATAAACAGAGTTAAATTATAAACAAATAAATTTGAGGTTATTTACGCCGTAACATCCTCCGCCTCCATGAACGGAGTTCATCGAACAATTATAACTTACCAAATTTCCACTATCACATACTAAATAATCAAATATTAAATACAAATTTAAAATATTACCTTAAATGTTAAGTATAACTAAAATGAAATGCAATTAAATCCTACTACTTCTATAAAAAACAGTTTCTGGAACAACTAAAAATAGAAAAAGACATTAATATACAAAATAGTTCAGAAAGTTACAAAAATTAGACATAGAAAAATAATAATAATAATAATAAAGTTAGTTAAAATAAAGTAAAATTCTATTATATTAAATGTCCATCGGTAGAGGAGACAATTTTGTGATAGGGCGTTTCAGTTCACCAGTAGAAGTCTTTAATTTGACAACACGAACAATATTATCATCACCAGGAAATAGTTCAATTATTCTGCCCAATTTCCACCTTAATGGGGGCTGGTTTTCTTCCTTTATCAACACCAAGTCATTGATTTTTAAGTTCGGGTTGCTTCTAAACCACTTTGTACGTTGCTGCAATTGTGAGAGATAGTCTGACGACCACCTTTTCCAAAAACTTTGGAAAATCTTTTGTAGCAATTTCCAACGTTCCAAAGGAGTTACATAGGTAGAGGAGATATCAGGCTCAGGTAAGGAGGTCAAGGGTGCTCCTATAATAAAATGTCCTGGCGTCAGAGCCGTAAAGTCATTTGGATCAGAAGACTCAGCGACAAGCGGTCTTGAATTTAAGCATGACTCAATTTGTGCAATTAAGGTCAAAAATTCTTCATAAGTTAAAATCTGATCACCAATTGTTCTCTTCAAATGATTTTTCATTTGTTTGATTCCCGCTTCCCAAAGGCCTCCAAAGTGAGGGGCGGAAGGTGGGTTGAATTTCCATACTATCATTTCGTCAGTAAGATACTTGTGCAATTTTTCATCAGAAGCAATTAGAGACATCATTCTCTTTATTTCGCGGTCTGCCCCTACAAAATTTGTACCTCTGTCGGAAAATATTTCTAGAGGTTTTCCACGTCGAGCCACGAATCTTTTCAATGAGGCTAGAAAGGTTTCAGTTGTAAGATCAGTGACTAACTCAAGATGGATAGCTTTTGTTACGAAACAAACATACAGACAAACATAATGTTTAAAGGGTTTCACACCACGTCCCTTACGAGGTTTGATCAAAAAGGGGCCGGCTAAGTCGACTCCTACACTTGAAAATACTCGAGCTTGTGTCACGCGTGCTGATGGCAGATTTCCCATCAACTGAGATGAAAGGTGTGATGAATTTCGGAAACATTTCATACATTTCCTTATTTCTCTTTTCACAGCTTCTTTAGCATTAATTATCCAAAATTTTTGTCGAATTGCTGAAATTGTCAATTGAGTCCCGCTATGAAGATGTTTCTCATGAAAATACTTTATTATCAAGTCTGTAACATGATGCCTTTTAGGGAGAATGATTTGATGTTTTTGATATTCAGACAAGTTTGCATTTTTTAGCCTACCTCCAACACGAAGAATATCATTTTCGTCAAGAAATGGATGTAAAGGAAGGAGTTTGCTTTTAGAATTTAGGATCTTTCTGGATTTTAGAATTTTCAGTTCGTCTCCGAATTCATGGTTTTGAATTAATTTCACAATAGCATTTGTTGCCCTTTCAAGTTCTGGAACAGTCAAAAAACCATAGACTCGTTCAGATGGGCATGTACTATTTTTGATGAATCTGAGGCACCAAGCCGTAATTCGTTTTAATTTAGACCAGGATGAAAATTTAAATAAAAGCTCAAATTCTGGAATATTTTGGGATATGGAGCAAACAAGCGTTTTACGTTGTTCTTGCAAGACCTCTTCATCAGGTAGATTAGGTTGAGTTTCAGGGGGAAATACTGGTAACGATTCTTCCTTCAGCCAGCTAGGACCATGTAACCATACCTCGTTATTAATCAATTCAGATGCAGAGCAACCACGAGAGAGAACATCTGCAGGATTTTCCTTTCCTTTACAAAATTTCCATTGTACAGGAGCAACAAGTTCCTGAATTTCGCGTACGCGGTTTGCCACAAAGGGCTTCCAGTTGTTAGCACTTCCTTTAATCCAGTGCAAGGTAATTTGGGAGTCACTTAGACAAAATATATTTTCATTCACAATTTTAAATATTTCCTTTAAATAATTCGCTAATCTTGCAGCCGTAAGTGCTCCAAGAAGTTCGATGCGCGGCAATGTAATTTTCTTGAGAGGCGCTACTCTCGACTTTGCTATTACAAATGAAGTTTCACAAGAAGAAGAATCACGTAAATAAGCCACTGACCCATACCCCTTTAAACTAGCATCAGAAAATATGAAAAGTTGAGCGGTTTCAGGATTTAATTTTGGGATAGTTACAAAATATTTTCTAAGAATTTCAAAATTTACCAAGTCTTTTATTTCATTATGCCATTTTCTGAATTTTCCACTTAAAGAATCTGGTAATGTAGAATCCCAGTCAATTCCATGTTCCCAGAGTTCTTGCATTAAAAATTTAATTCTTATCACGAAAGGGGAAATGAGTCCAATAGGATCATAAATTTTTGCCACAGTTTGTAAAACAATACGTTTGGTAATAATTTTATGGTCAAATTCTACCAAAAGTGGTTGTATGTCTATTTTCAAGGTGTCACTTTCTGTTATCCATATAATTCCTAATACCTTCGAAAGATTTTGTTCAAGAGTGTCTTCCTCAAAGTTTATTCCATGTTCCTTCCATAAAAATTTTAAATCGGAAGAATTGGTTTTAAATTTTCTGAGTTTCATATTGGCCTCACTCAATATCTTCTCTGCACCGTTTGATAAAACAAAGGCTTCATTTACTGAATCAGCTCCATGAAACAGGTCATCAACGTATAAGGAAGTATCCAGCATATTAACTATTTTTCCAAACAAATCTTTATACCCCTCAATGTGATGTTTGATGGTTGCAGAAAGGAAAAAGGGTGAAGTTGTTACACCAAAAGTTACACGGGTCATGCGAAAAACCTTCAAAATGGGATTGTTACTAGTGATATTGTCAAACCACAGGAACCTCAAAAAATTTCTATCTTCTTGTTGTATCTGGATTTGCAAGAATGCCTTTTCTATATCGGCCAAGAAAGCAATTTTGTGGAGACGGAATTTTAAAATAATGTCCAATATGTTAGGATTTAGATTGGGCCCAGGAAATAAGCACTCGTTTAACGATTTTGCCCCCTTATCTTTGGATGACGCATCAAAAACAATTCTTACTTTAGTTGTCGATTTATCTTCCCTTATTACTGGTCTGTGAGGCATGTAATACGTGTTTATTTCATCTTTATTAAACTCACATTCTTCAATTATACCCAAACCACATTGTTCATTTAATATTTTCTCATATTCCTTAAGTAACCATTCATTTTTGCACAATTTTGATTTTAATCCCCAAAGTCTATGTTTAGCTACATCAAAATTGGATTCCAATTCATTTTTATTTACTTTCCACAAAAGTTTAGTTTCATATCTTCCATTTACAAAATTTAAATTATCATTAAATAAATCAAGAGCATCTAAATCCTTTTGTGAAAATAATTCATTTTTACTATCACAAATACCCAAAGACTCTAGTTTCCAAAACTTTTGCAAATCAAAATTTTCTATTTCATTAACAGATACAAGATGAGCATTAACTGTTTCGTTACCTTTAGAGTTTATTTTTCCCACTATTGTGTACCCAAAAAGTGTATTAGCTACATATAAATGGTCATTAATTTCTTCAATGACACCTCTCTGAACATTCCAGAAATAATCAGCTCCAAGTAAAATTTGTACTTCGGATTCCTCGGGCGTAGGGTCGGCTAACCTCCATCTTTTACTTTCAATGTATTTTATAACTAGAGGGTCAGAATTGGGAACCTTCAATGTTGTTGCACTTATCAAATCGGTAGCTAGCACCTCAACATCTATAAAACGATGATAATTCATTTTACTTCGCAATTTAATTTTAAAAACATCATATTCTTCTTCGCGACCTTGATCCATGCCAAAAGCGAATACAGTTAAATGTTATTTTCTTAAAACAGGCAAATTTAATTCACGAGCTAATGCTTTTGTTATGAAGCTTTTTTCGCTTGCAGAATCAAGTAATAATCGAACTACCTTTGATTTAGAATTACCTTGAGCAGTTACACAACATGTTTGCAATAAAACAGCATGCTTAGAATTTCTAAAATTACAATGAGAATTAGATACAACTGTTTGATTTTGATTTTCATTAATTTCCGGTTTCAAACTTTTCTTAAAGCAAAATAATTTGTTATGTTCAGTGCTTTTACAATTTAGACATGGCTTTAATTTTATGCGGCATTGCGAAGATAAATGCGATTTCAAAAAGCATTTGTAACATCTACCCTCCTTACGTAACATTAATCTTTTCTTATCATCAGCTAAATTTTTACACTCGGAAGATAAATGATCATTACCTTTGCAAAATACACAAAAAACTTTAATAGTGGCATTTAAGGTATTAGCATGTTGATATTTATTTGATGTTTTCTTTTCACGAAATTCAGTTTTATTTTTATGTACAAAAGAAGAGGATGCATCATTTTTAGAACTTGTCATTGACAAAGCCTTTTCTCTACATTCTATTTCACATTTCAGAAAGGCAATTAGATCGGTTACATCTGACTCTTTGCTAGTATCACGTTTTCTATGATATTCAATCACTAATTCATGGGGCAATAGCTTTAGCAAAATAGGATTTAGCAATTGTCCATAAGAACTGGATGTTACCCCCAAATTTCTTAAACTTCTAATATTAACTTCGCACATGTCATGCAATCTTCTTAATGCATTTAAATTTGAACAATTTTTAACTGGTTCCATATTTAATAAATTAGTCATGTGTTTATTAATAATAACATCAACCTTACCAAAACGGTCCTTTAATAAATCAATACAAGTATCATAATTTTGTTCTGTCAAAGGAAACCCTTCTACCACATTATAGGCCCGATTACATAACAAGGATTTTAGATAAGCGAATTTTTCTATCTTAGATAGTGATTTATTCTGGTGTATCGATGTTTCAAAACAGTTAAAAAATTCGACCCATTCTTCGATTTCACCAGAAAATTTTGGAACATTTAATTTAGGCAATTTCATGGCAGAACTCGTTTCTGTTCCACTAGCAGAACCATTCAATGAATTTACACGACTAGTTGCTATCATAGAAACATTATCCTTTTTACATTTTCTTAATCTATTTTTAATTTTAAATTTAGCACTGATCAATTGGTCAGTGTACTTTTCACTATTAGCAATGTCTTTTTCATATTCTTTTAAGTCGGATATTTGAGCTTCAATATCACAATTCAAACTTTGGAAAGCCGTTTCTTTTAAGAGAAATATTTCTTGAAGCTCTAATAATTCATCGGTTTTCGTATTATCAATGTCATCATTTAATAATGTTTCTAATTTTGTAATTAATTTCGTGAAACTCGTTCGTTCAACAGAACGTTTTGCTTTCAGCTTTTCAAGATTTTCCATTTTAAATAAAGAATAATTCTTATTTTAAAACATTAACCATTCATAGAAAATGAAAAAAATATTTTCTTACCTGTTAATTCCAGGTAATGTAGATGGCATGTCGTAATCCAAATGGCACAATAATAATTCCACACTAATCACAGGTTGAAATATAAATCACACTTGTTAATCACAAATCACTTTGACAAACTGCTCACTATTCTTTCAAAAAAATGTTTCGCGGGTTGCGAGGCACCAAAAATAAATGTTGGCGCCGAAATTCGTCTGACAAATAAATTTTCAAAATCCAAGTGAGATGGGAGAGCAATTAGAATAAATAGTTTATTAAATAAAACTGAAATAGTATGTAAATTCTATTCATCATTAGAAGTTAATAATTGTTCCATAATAGTAATTCTCCGTATTTAACAGAGCCAATACAAAAAAAAATGTGTTCTCTGCTTGGTTGCAGAGTCAGGACTTCCACTATACACTCTGTATTAAACAGAGCCATGATTTAACAATTGGCATCTCTGATTACAGAGTCAGGACATGTTACATGTTCTCTGCTTGGTTACAGAGTCAAGACTGACCATTTTAAAAATGATACATATTATATAAAATAAACATCAAAATAAAAATTACAATATGCAGTTATAAATCTTCTAAATAGCTATAATATTCATTTAAATGACATCCAAGTAATTATAAAACTAATAAATCACCATCAATTCAAAATTATTATAAAGTAAATAAATCTATATTACATGACCTTGAAATCATAATGTTACTCATAAATATTGATTCAGGATTATAAACAATTTAGATAAACAGATTAGATTTTTTCTGTCAAAAGAAATCACTTTTATAATTATGTTTTACAACATGAAAGATAAACAGAGTTAAATTATAAACAAATAAATTTGAGGTTATTTACGCCGTAACAATTAATGTTTAATTCATGGCGTACGTAATGTATGATCAACTCCGTGCGATTTTTTATGTCTTAAATTTTACTCTTCGAAAAAATCCATTTTCCAAATGGTCGTTGTAATTTGATAAATTGCTTTTTTTTTTTAATCACCCGTATTTTTAATTAGAATGCCAGTCCAGTTCTGAAGAGATACTAGTCCCAAATTATCCCTCCTTAATCGGTCTAAATAAATCCTTGAATCAACAATTCTTGGAGCTTTCTTGAAACGTTTCACATAAATATGATATTTAAACAACACACAAAAAATATGAATAAGTTAAAATTCTCGTAAATATTCAAAGCCCTTCTTACCTTGCCAGCATGTAACAACCCTGTCCTGCTTTCTTTCTCTTCTCGCTCTATTTTTCACCAGTCCTAAATAGCGATGATAGATTGTTGCTAACTAAATAAAAATTACCGGGCAAAGAGCACTTGGATTAAACGATTGTTTTTTCTTTAACCGCTTTACAACGCATGTCAAACATTAAATCCCATAACAAATTATCCGACGCGAATTAAATTTCAGGCACACTGATTGTTGCCGAAGCACAAAAAGAAGATTCGCGCCCTGGCAATGAGAAAATGTAACGGAATAAACATGCTGATTTTCTAGAACACTGTATTTCTTTGAATAATAGTCTTTTCATTGACCATAAAGCCTTTTTGTTTGTGATGAACTCAATAATTTAAATTCCCTTCAGTGAAATCAACAAACAAGTAACTAAATTCGTTGTGTTTATTTGTAGTTATTTTTAAATTTAAAAAAAATCAAATTAAGAGTATTCTGATTTGGATAACTTACCTGCCTGTTTAACACTATTTTTCAGGTTTTAAAATTAATTAAAACAGTCTTTCTCCAAGCGATTTATGTAAAATGTTGAGACAACTGAAAGGATTACTGCTGCTGCTGCCTTAACTGAATTTAATGTGACCTTTTAAATTTCTTGGCTTATATTGCAAAAACTATTGCATATAAAAACTGCGGTAGGCGTTATTTAATGTAAAATCGATCACGAGTTCATTTAAATAATTTTTATAGTCTCATAAACTATGCATAGCTATTTAAAAAACTTTTGTAGCCACATACTTGACTAGATGTGGTGTGCAGTGTCCAATCATTTTTTAAATTGTCTAATTTTTTAAGTTTTTTAATTTAAAATTTCGTTATCTGGATAGAGATTTATTTCATAGTTTGAAATACCTGTTTTTTACGTTATTGTTGCCAGATTAAAAAAAAACTCAAATAATAATATTTAGAAACGCTTTTCAATTGAAAACTATATTTATACATGAATATTAAAAAAAGAAAGGAAACTTTAAAATAATTAAATTATTACATCCAAAAGGCATTTAATGGTGAAAATTATGCCATACATTTAAAATAATTTTCTTATGACACCTAGAAGAAAAAAATTCCTTAAGTCCGGGAGGCAGCGACATTTTTTACCAAACTATTTTTGTACAAGCGGATTGTCAAATGTTTAATTGATCTTAACCAACCAAAAAACCGCCGTTAGCTGTCTTGACAGGGGCGGATGGGGCCTTATAAACCGGGAAATCCCCCCAGTCAAAGGGAAATGAATGCTAACTCGATTACAGAAGATCTCCACTAGTCGTAAAAAACCAATCTTCCGTAATCGGATATTTTTTTAACCCTTTATATCCCAAATTATGAATTTAAAAAACTATCTCCTCGAAACTTTTTTCCTTGTATTACTGTGGTACATTAGAAAATATATGCACTAAAAATAAAAGATTTAATTTTTTTTTGTTGTTAACTACGGCTAATTACTTGATGTGGTACTTCAAAGTGCCATTGGGTCACATGCATAGCATATTATGCTGGCAAGCATAAAAAAGCATATAATAGCATGTTAAGGTACCTATCCATGCTTTGGAATAAGCTTAAACAGCAAACAAGCATAAAATGCTTGTATATAGCTTGTCATGCTATTGCTGTGTAAGCTGGCTATATAGCATGTGATACTGGCTAGCATTGTAAAGCATATACTAGCATGAATCTCTAGCAGACAAAGCAATACATAGCAATAACTAGATTATTTTTTATGCTGGTACTAGCAAGAATTTTGAACTGGGAACGCTTGGACAAAAATCGAGACTTACGGAAAAAAACTATATCCAATTTTTTCTTATTATTTTAATGTGAGTTATCGTGCACATGTCTAGTGTATATATGTCTATGATGTATATATGACTAGATGATGATGATGCTGGTGCATCATCAGTGAGCATTCCGCCATCAGAAGAATATTGTATTAGTTGTAACACTATCGTCCGATGGAAAGCATATCTGAAAATGAAAGAAATCTCTAAACTTTTAGTTGTAGGAAACTCAAAAGGATTCATAAAAATGCTAAAAGATATTTTTAGATTTTTTTTTTTCTAATTTATACTTTTTTTTCTAATTTGTAATTTTTTTTTTTCATTTCTACCCTATATATATAAAATCCTAATGAAACGAATATATGAAACGGCTGAAATGTAACGATTCTTTGAATCGACTGATTAAACAACTGATTATGTTTCACGGCGATTTCTCCTAAAATATGGAATACTTTGCGATGAAATTAACACCAAAAATCAATATTGATCAGCAGATTTCAAAACTGGTATTAGAATTTTTAAATTCGAATTAGTTTTCGAAATATTAATTTTTTTCTAATTTTATATACATTTTTCTAATGATGGCAACTCAAATTTTAATCAAACAGATATATATATATATTTTTTTTCAGATTTTAGAAAAGGTTACTATTTTAAACTAATTTTGCGAGAAGTTTGGCCTCCCTTAAATGTATGCTAAGAAATGTATCATGTTACTTTTATTCATAATTCAATTTGTATTTCATTATCATTTTATTTAATACAAACAGAAACATTTAAAATGAATGGCTTCACTTCTTTATGTTTTTTAAACGAAATGAAAAGAAAAATATTAGGCACAGATGTCATATACGCACCGGGGTACCTAATTGGCGCCAAAATGGCATTATTTTGGTTGACATGGTAACCCGGCTATTGTTGTTTATTTAATAATAAGTGTTTATTTACTTTATTTTCTTTTTTTAAATTACATAAATTGTTTTGTTCTATAATTAATTATTTTTTTGGTTATTTTCCTTTAAAAATAAAAAATAATAGAACATAATTAAAAATACGGTACTACTTAGTTATTCCATCGACCCATTTCGCCAAATTATATAAATCGCCAAACCACTCGCCAAATTATACAAATTGACATAATTTTTATTTTAAATAACGAAAGAACAAAGAAAATAGTATAACATTAATAAATATACAAATAAAACGTCGAAATAAAAATCACTTGATGACGTAAAGACGTGTAACTTGCTTAAAGTCAGGTGAATGTGACATTTATCAACTATTATTGGCATTTAATCTTATAGTTTGGTGATAGATTTTTGTTCAACGGGATAACTAAGTAGTACCAAAAATACATATGTAACTGGTATTCGAAAACGAGGATTTCGCCAAATTTTCGTAAAAAAAATCCCGCCAAACCGGGTGCGTATATGGCATCTGGCCAAATATTAAATGATGTAACAAACGATGACATTTAATTTCAACTTCAAAGCAATGTTTTAATTTACCACTCGAAAAAAAAAAAAAAAAAAATGCTAACTGGCGAGTTGAAAAATAGTTATTGGCGAGATTTGCACCCGGCTAGCGTAACAGTACCAAGAATTCTTTGCGACAATGCTTTTAAGTAGTATTATTCGAAAAAAAAATTGATTTTTTTAATCGAAATGGAAAACTTTCGGCACAGATGCCACATACGGTCCCATATTGGCGCTATTTTTTTCTGACGCCAATGTCATATACGCAACGGGTACTTAACTGGCGCCATAGTATCGTTATTTTGCTTGATTTGATAAACCGGATGTTGTTGTTTATGCTGTTGATCTTTTCCCCAAATTAGCGTCGGAAAAAAATCGCGCCAATATGGGGCCGTATATGATATCTGGGCCAAACTTTCATATGAAAAGCGAAGGGATCAGAGCGTATTTATTTATGGCAGCTACATGACTTGGACTATTATGATATAGATGAAATGATGGCGATAGAATAATATTTGGCGACTTATCACCTGTACCTGGCTAATATTAAAGTACCAAAATGGCACCAGGAATATAAAAAGCGAAGTGGTTCGCCCGGAACTGTTGATGATAGTCACATGACTTAGGCTATTGTTATAGAAATTGTTTTAAAACACCGGGAGACAAAGACTCTGTACACTTAATTCCTTTTATTTTTAGCTTCTTTTCAAACGTTTAACCGATCCTCTTTAATCAAATTCGGAAACAGCCATTGGATGTCTTAACAGCAACTGATTCGGCCTTAAATTTTTGAAATCAAAGGAAATTGAATGGAAACCCGTTTACAGGGAGATCTGCACAGCTTTTTACATTATAATTCAATCTTCTATAATATTTTTTAAACCGATCAGATTAGAGTGTTTTTTGATTCTGCGATGTCTGAACTGGGGTTGGAAGCGTAGCTTGCAGGGGGCAGAGCCCCCTAGTTGTTTTATAAAAATACAATCTTTTTTCTAAAGATAAAAATAACATATTTTTTGCTTTATTATTCATCAATGTCATACATAAATCATGGAATATCTTCCCCTACATTGTACCAAAATCCACCTGTCTAGCATCCACGCATCCCTAGTAAATATATACCAAGTGCGACATAAGTTCGTGCGAACTTTAACTCCTTAACTGCCGACGAAATCTGACGCGATCTCCAGTGCCTTATTTAACAACATAATTCTACAATTAAATAAGGCGGCGATTAGTTTTCTGAAATAACAGTAAGAAAATGCACGTTATACATGTGCGAAACACAGCTCTGTTGGTGAAAATTGTCCGCTGTATTGAAAGTTCCTCATTTTTGTAATATATGCAGGTATTCTCTGAAGCCGTATATATACGCCTGCGGCAGTTAAGGGGTTAAAAATTTATAATAAAAGAAGTAAAGCTCGGGAAAAATTTCGGCTTGCGCGAATATGATCAGAGGGACATTGGATTTTTTTACATATATAAAAAAATAATTCCAAAAGCAACCGAAAGAGGGCGCTCACACGTCATACTGAGACGTCTTATGTAAATCAGGCAAAAACAAACAGACAATGAAAACAAATCACAATAACAGACACTGTGCATTTATTTTAAGGTAAAAGATGTTAAACATGACCACCACCAACAGGTATTAGGCAAATGAGGCGTGACCACGTCTTTTGCGTGACCACGTTGTGCCTATCGTCACCTTCGTGCAGGATGGTGCCCCGCCTCACTTTGCACGTGAAGTCAAGACGTTCCTGTTGGGCACTTTCACTGAAGACCGGGTGATAAGTCGAGGTTGTAAGTTTGAGTGGCATCAAGATTTCCAGACTTGGCCCCGGTAGATTTTTGGTTGTGGGGGCACCAAAGACACTTTGGTGGAAACGAAAGATGCCATTCGACGGACCCCTGTGGCACCCCATGCTACACTCAGTTGTAATAGGCGTATTGACGCACCTCACTTGCCTAATATATAATTACTTGCCTTGGGCGGTGGTCATGGTGAAAAATATTTTACTTTAAAACAAATGCACAGTGTCATGCTATTTTGATTTGTTGTATTGTCAGTTTGTGTTTTTCTGATTTCCATAAAACGTCTCAGTATGACATGTGAGAGCCTTCTTTCGGTAACTTTTGGAATCATTTTTTGGGACATGGAAAAAAAAAATCCAATGTCCTTCTGATCATATTCACGCAAACCAAACTTTTTTCTGGGCATTGCTTTTTTTTATTGTGAATTTTTTAAGTTTGCACGAACTTATGACGCACCCTGTACGTTTCTATGCACCAAATGTATTCAAGCGATAAAAATCCAAGTAAAAATTCTATTCAATGTGGTATCGACGGTACTCAAAAGTACCGCTTTGAAAAGTACTTTGTAAAGTAAACTAACTGAAAATTATTATTTTTTTTAGCATAACATATTGTTAAGTGATCTATTTAAAACAAGAAAAAAATATGATAGCCTTAACCTTTAAAATGTAAGATGTTTACAAGCAAAAGTTAGGGATACCATGTCAGAGAAGAAAATGGAAGCAAAATTGACACTCACACGCGCTAAAATAGCTTCGTGAACAATTTTCAGCTAACTGGAACTGCTATTGCTATCTAGTGATAGTCAAGGGAAGTATTTACTATTATTTCCTAAAAGTAACATTGCGAATCAATGAGTGTGTTTTAATTGGGATAGAAAACTGTGGTACTTTAACCTCATCGGTCCCTGGGTCCCCGTACGGGGACCTCTGTTCTTTTCCTTATAAAAACTAAAATGTCCGATTTTTTTATATTTTCATATCACTTCTTAATAGCTGACTGTTTTTTGCGTTCAAAGCAAACGAATAAATGGCAGCATCTGAGCTGATTCCCACATAAAATAAATGTTATTTTCATCTGAGTTTGCAAAATGTCCAAAAATGCCCAAAAGACATTATATGACCAAGAAAATGAGACATTTTTATAAGTATTTAACTTAAATCTTTTTCAATAAAAATTTTTGAGGATTTGTAGATTATTTACTTGTTTAAAGCTCTTAAATTTGTGATTGCGTTAATTTAGGTTAATGGTTATTAAATTGGTGTTTTTAAGGGGGTTTGTAGTTTTAGATCCACATTTTTTAACTTAAATTACTGAGCGCCTAAAGGATCAATTTCAGAGAAGATATATTTTCAGTCATTTACGATGTCATTTTGTTTGGAAAAAAACAATGAATAAGCATTTGTATTATTATTTTAGCTTCGTTAACTGAAGAGGTTATAGTACCGTCAGGGCATAAAGGGTTAAAACAGAGAAAATGAACGTGTTTTAGAGGTTACGGGGATTAAAGAGCGTAGCTGGTAGTAGGAGGGCCTTGTAAAAGAAAAATGCCAATTCTCAATGAGATTCTTTTCGTAGGAAATTAGCGCTGAACTGGTTTTCGAGGATTTCTTCAGTCAAAAATCTATAGAAATCGTATTATTGCAAAAGATGCGTTGCATATAAATGAAAGAAAAGATACAAAGCCAGAGTTACTAGTTTATAATATTTAATACAAATAATCAACTGTCTTTTATGTTTTACATGGGAACTAATAGTTATTTCGTCGTTAAGTATTTATGGAATTTATTTGTGGAATAGTAAGGGGACTAACCCTATGTGAGACCCTGTTGCCAAGATGCAGTTTCCCAGATAGGATTTTTAATTGTCAGAAAATTTGCAGCAGTCTTGCTTTGAAAACCTGCAAAGTTGCAGCAAGCTCAGCATGACACGACTGAAAGTTCATAACAAGACTACAGCAAGATAACGCAAACGCCGAAGTCACCAGACTTTGAACTTGTATAGCTAACTTGTCGTGCAAGTTAAATTCATGCAGTATCAGATTTATTGCAAATTAACCACAAACAAGTAATCAAAAATACTGCAAAGTAGTAATCTTTCCACGCCCCTCTGTCTGTTTACAACTGTTGCACTATAAGTTTAAACCTTTCGGAGGGGTTCATAGACCTGATTAGGCCTATTGATGCGAACACACCGTCAGAAGGTGCATGCATCGTTTTCATTACCATAAACAAGTTAAGGTAATATTTGTACTTTTTCAATACGAGCCATTTTTTGGTATTTCATAATTATAGCGTTTAGAAAAAGCGGTGCCAACCGAATAAAATTTCTGCGTATGTGCTGATTGTCTATTCTTCAACAGAGGGACTTTTTTCTTTCGTCACTTTCGTGAATTAAAGACAGTCTTGCCATCTTTCACAACAAACTACTCATGCAAGAGGGGGATGGTATACCTTGCAGGAAATTTGCTGCGTATTTCTCAATTCAAATTTGTCACGGCAAGATAATGTAAGAAAAAATCGAACTTGCTGCTAATGTTCATGCTATCTGGGTTAGGACATTCCTAACGTTCTTGTAGCCAACATTTGTAGTCATTTTAATGAAAAGCACAGGGTTCGGTGACACCATAATGTATATCCGATATTTATTTTCAAAATACCATTGTATATGTTATATTTGATAATTTTGTTCAAAACAAGTGTAAATGAATTGGCTGATAGTGACTTGAGTCGTTCTGCAGATAAAGAACTTTTGCTCTGGCAAAAACTCTTTTAACAGCCAAAAAAAAAAAAAAAAAAAAAAGCAGGAATTCAGAATTTAGTGTCGCCCGCGGTGAAGAAAAAGGAAGTTATTATTATTATTACGGCGTGGAACGCGCCAAATTTCGACGAAAGAAAATGTTTAATAAAAAATGCATCTTGCTCGTAATATTGGTCAGTCTAACTTTCAAACAAATATTATCTTAACCTAAAGGTCACTGCTCTTCTATGAAGAAACTCTAAATTTTTGTAAAACTTTGCGTTTTATCAGTATGTGATTTCAAATGCGTTATTTTCAAAAGTGAAGCATTTCCACATGTGAAAAATTTCAAAGCCGTTGGAATGAAAATAATGCACTTCTACAAAACTTATTTCAGTTTTAAGACTTAAAATACACCCTTTTATATAATAAAAAATGCACGTCATTTGCATCCGCTAAAGAATTTCATTAAGGGGACCCTACACTCACTTGGAAACACACGTTCCGTAATGTTAATCCTATGGGCAGGTTATTTTCGAATTTCTCGTTTCAATTTTAATATTTTTAAACGATTTTTTTTGCATAGGATAGCTGAGGTCGATCTCTAATATGGCTGTTTTATACTTTTTCGATTTTGGCTGCAGAATTTTTAAATAAAAGTACTTTCACTTTCCAAACCGGTTCCGAAAGCTGATCTTTAATTTTCTTATGTAAGTGAGAGAAAAAAGACATTTAGAATATTGTTTTATTAAGTTTTCATTCTAATTGAAATACGATTTAATTTCTAATTTATATTAAGTCTGGAAATATTTATAATCGGCAGCTAGTTGATTATTTTTAAAATATCTCTTATAAATAAAAAATTTCGATATATATATATCAAAACATTGGATATTTTTGAAAATATCGCGATATTTACGAACCCTGAAAGCACCCGATTTTCAGCCTTTGGGGACCGCCCATTCGTGAGCCCCGTTTGCCTGTACGGTAATCAGAGTCTAGTTGTAATCAGTGTTGAATTCGGGGGATTCATGAAGATTTGAAATTTTATGCTTTTAATGGTTAAAAAGTGCAATCCCCCCCCCCCCCCGGAACCACAGAAATCCCTCCCGGAGAAAATGTCTGAATTTAACACTGGTTGTAATACAGGACAGGGTTTAGACTCTGTAACAGAATTAACCTAACTGTACTTACTCTAAAACATGGGTGCATTCCAAATATATTTCAGAACCGATTAATTAATTTTTTCCCCTCGATAAATGCAAATTTTAATACAACTTTACTTGAACAACTCTTTAGATGATTTGATAATGTCCTTAATTACTAAAAACTGTAATTAATCAAACCTTAATCTAGTCCCGTTATCAAGGTCTCTCTGAAATACTGTTTTCATTCGCGACATGATTTATTAAAGAAGGTAGGAGGGAGTACTCATCCTTGAAATTCTCTTCCTGCCTTGAAATTATTAAATAAGTTCGTTGATCAAATCCATCTGTCCCAATTTCAAAAGTTAAGAGACGCGAAAAGCAGGTCACACAAATTATCACGTTACTCAAATGTGGTTCAAAACTATGAAGATTTACATATGTTTATGTTAAAAATTCTAAACTTTATCATTATCACCCCATTCGAAGAGCAAGCAGAAAAGACGAATGGCTTTCCAGCAAACCCCTCTTTCTCTGACTTCTTCGTTTATTAAGGACAAAGGAAGACAGTGATTTTTTTTCTTTCTTTCTTTGTTTTCACGTCTTCAAAAAGATACATATCACGAGCTATGCTATGTATTTTTTACGTTTTACTTGACTGCGGGCTCTGTGTTTATTCACCCATCTGTTCTGTTCCCGTAAATGTTGATGCATGATGTTCTGATATAGCACAGTGATTCCCTAACTTTTATACCGCGAGCAGTGTTGAATTCAGGGTGTGGCACGGGGCCCGGAAGATTTGAGATTTTATGTTCTCAATGGTTAAAAAGTATAATGTTCCCCCCGGAGAAAAGTATCTGAATTCAACACTGGCCTCGCGTACCTCTTGAAAAATGTGCGTATGTTTCGTGTACTCCCAATTCTATAACCTGTAAGAACCACGGATAGAAAGATGGAAACAAACAAAACAATGATTACATTTAGTTTAATGTAAAAGTGCTACTTGCACGTTCATTAACAACTCATGGTTTAATTAATTATTACTTTATTTAACACTAGCTGACCCGCCCGGCGTTGCCCGGGCACGTGATAATAATATTAAATGACCCTGAAATTTGTATGATTTTATCGCTAACCTGTTTTTGTCTGAAGTACGTGCCCGCTGACTGTGTGAAAAATCGGTTTAAAAAAAATCTGATATTTAGCGGTAAAAAGGCTGAAAAAACTGAAACGGGAAACAGGGGATGTGTCCGACGACTGATGTTGACATTTTTTTTACTTTCTTCCATCTTGACAAGAAGAAAGTATTGGTTTCATGAAAATTTTCGAATTCCAGTTTTCGACGGATTTACACGTTTTATGGGTCAGAGATTCCAAAAAACATGTTTTTACAAAATGTCTGTCTGTGAGTCTGTATGTGACACAAATTTTGTGGGCGCTCTATCTCAAGAACTAATGCACGGAATTTAATAAAAATTCATATTCAGGTAGTCCCTGATATAGATTGGTGCTGAATAGTTTTTGGTGTAAATCGCCCTGCAGGTGGCGCTGCTATGTAGCATTTTGCAGGATTTCCGCAAAAGCTCTGTCTCAAGAACTAATGCACGGATTTTTATAAAACTTCAGATTCCGTTAATCCTTGATATGAATTGGTGCTGGTAACGTTTTGGTGCAAATCGCCCAACAGATGGCGCTGCTATGCTGCATTTTGCAGCATTTACACGATTTTCGTAATAGCTCAATCTCAAGAAATAATGCACGGATTTCCATCAAACTTCAGATTCAGTTACTGCTTGACATGAATTGACGTTTTGCCCCTTGTGGTGTAAATCGCTCAACAGGTGGCGCTGCTATGCTGCATTTTTTGAGATTTCCGCAATAGCTCTATCTCAAGAACTAATGCTTGGGTTTTCAACAAACTTCAGATTCAGGTATACCTGGATATGAATTAGTGCTGTTTATGTTTTGGTGTAAATCGCTCAACAGGTGGCGCTGCTATGCAGCATTTTTCACGATTTCCACAATAGCTCAATGTCCAGAACTAATGCACGGATTTTCATCAAACTTCAGATTCAGTTAGTCCTTGACATGAATTGATGTTTTGTACCTTTTCGTGTAAATCGCTCAACAGGTGGCGCTGCTGCGCTGCATTTTTTGTGATTTCCACAATAGCTCTAGCTCCAGAACTAATGCACCGATTTTCATCAAACTTCAGATTCCGGTATACCTTAATATGAATTAGTGCTGTTTGTGTTTGGGTGCAAATCACTCAACAGGTGGCGCTGCTCTGCTGCATTTTTCAGAATTTCCCCTACAGCTCTATCTCAATAAGTAGTGGACGAATTTTCATCAAACTTCAAATTCAGGTATACTTTGATACGAATTGGTTCTAAATTGATGTAATTTCTTTTACTATTTAAATGATTTAATTGACGTGATTTATATAGAAGAAAGTTTTGTGATGGCCACAACATACTAGTTTTTTTTTTTTTTCACATCGTAATCCTGAGTGAAATATTTCGATTTTTAAGCTAATTATATCACCCTTAAATCCGATTATACGTCAGTGAAATCGATATTCGATCATTAGCTAAAAGGTTAGTATATAATATTTTAATTTCAGAGCTATTGTACAAAATTAAGTATATATATATTTTAAACAAAACATGCGTAAATGTTCACCCCTATTGATAAAATCCTAACCGTAAACTAATTGTGACGTAACGGCAACTTATCTGTAACTTAACCGTAACCAAACCGTAACTTAAATATAACATATATGTAACCTAACCATAACCTAACTGCAACTTAACCGTAATCTAACTGTAACTTAAATATAACCTAACCGTAACATAACTGTAACCTAACCGCATCTTAAATGTAACCTAACATTAACCTAATTAATCAAATTCTAAATGTAACCTGGCTTTAACCAAACTGTAACTTAACACTAACGATAACCTAACAGTCCAAACCGGGCACGTGTTGCAAAGTACTTTAGTTCCACTTTGCACCGCTACGGGGCACAATATGTTTTATACGAACAACCGACACGGGACATCGCCGCTGCAACCGGGTATAGCAGGCGTGCTACACACGCTTTGCAAAATCTTTTAGTTTCACTTTCCACCACCAGGATGCACACTCTTATCTACCTATATCAAACAAAACCTATATCCGAACGAAACTCCGATTTTCAACCTATCCGTAGTTATGTTACTCGATGGGGTGGGGACACAAATAAGAATTTAAGTAATTTGCTGAAATTTTTATTCGGAAATAATGGTAACCACCACTCATTTCACGCTCGTATTCATGAATAACTTCGACCGAGGGTTAAACCGCGGTTTCAGTAACCCCAGGTTGGTATTTTCAACCGGGAGTTGAAAACTCGTATTCACCGTTTACTTCGGATGAAAAGTTACCCAACTCGGGGTTTCTCGACCTAGGTTGAACGAAATGTGTTTATTGGTTAAAAAAATCACATGCCTTGTTCGGTTTCGCGTCGAGACTTCGTTTGTTTATGTTTTGGAAGAAAAACGCCAATTAAAAAAAAAAGAAAAAGAAAGAAAGATTCAATGTAGTGTTTTTTTTTTTTTTTTTTTTATTCCCACAAAATGTGTGGACAAAATAAAAACCTGTAATCCCTAAATATGGATCAACTTAATTTTTCTTGAAAGTTTTAATATTTTTTAAACAATTATTTTTTTTAAATTTATTAATGAGTTAGGTTAATGATAGGAAACGTGTCAACTGCTAAAATAAATGTTAAAAAGGTTCTTTTTCAAAATAAATTTTCGCATAGTTGCTAAAAAATGGAACTTGATTTGGGCCAAAACTAATGAAACTTGATTTGAATAAAAACTAAAATTTTATTTCAACAGCAATTATGATGATTTCTATTATTAATAGCTCTAGTTAGCAATTAAACAATTTCTGATAATAAAAATATTAAAATGGAGAAAAAAGGAAAAAAATTAAGAAAGTAGTCTGTTGTAATTTATATATACTATTTCTTTTATTAGTATAGATGGTATCCCAGATGTATTAATTTTATTGTTTGGATTTTCAGCGAGCTAATTAAAATGTTTAATTCTAATTAAATTAGATAGTAATTAATATTCCAGGTTGACAGGAAAAAGTAGTGAAATAATATTAACAGAACTGCAGAAAAAGCGGAACAGGTGATCCTAGCGGTGCCCTGGCACCAGGTACCAAGCCGCAGAGGCGTTCCATAGGCGCACTTATCACTTCCAAGCGATTGATAAACATTTTTCATTTAACTAGTCGCTAAATAAAATTCTATACTTCCTTTAAGTTTAAACTGTGTGCAGTGGAGATATTTTATAAGATATTATTTTAAGGAACACAAATATTTTTTAAACTTTTTAAGACTACTAGTGTATAGTGTATGAATTTCCATTCAACACATATAATCGAATAAGGCCTTTCCTAAATCATGAAAAATGTATTCTGAATACTATCTGGACAAATAAATGTGAAATATTACAGAAAGTTGAATTTTTATCGACCAGCTTTTAGGACCTATCCCCACCCTTTCCCCTCCAGCCATTTGTATGAGAATTTTTCTATTATCACATTTACAAGATCAAAGCTATTCACTTGATTATCTTTGACTATTTTTTGATAAATTAGCCTAATAATTACGAAATATTATTACATGCACGAAGACACTTGTTTTTGGTTGCAGCGTTGCATTTGAAAAAATGTATTTATTTAGAAAATGTTATTTTATTTTCTATATTTTTTCCAGCTTCTTAATTTCATATTTTTAACTCATTTAGATATCACTTCATTAGATGTAATAAGAATCTCATTTAGAATAGAAATTAAAAGTGGGATTCCTTTTTTTTTTATGACTGATTAATGACAGATTTCTAGACTAAATAGGCAGAGTAATGATAGTTTGTAATCTAACAAAACAACTCAAATTAATTATTAATAATTTCATATAATTTTACATTATCTAATAAATAAAATAGCTGTCTCTTGTTTGTGAATCAGTGGAGAAAAACAAGTTCCCATTTGTACCACCCTACCCATTCCCTCTATTTTTTTCTCTTTTTTGGTGTCATTCTTTAATTTAAGTAAATTAAACATTTCTCGAGATGCTGTGTAAGATATAGAAATAAAAAGAAAGTTTAAAGTACATATTACCAAAAATAGACAAATATATGTAATCTCATACATACACATAAATTAGAGATCTGCACGGGCCGGCCCGTGGCCCGAAGCCCGAGCCGGCCCGACCCGGCCCGCGGGCCGATTTTCATTCACGGCCTTCGGGCCGGGCCCGGGCCATACTTTTTTCTGAAGGCTCGGGCCGGGCCGGGCCGGGCCTAACTTAATTTTTCTGTACAGAGCCGGGCCTTGTTTCATTCCTAGTCTTCATGGCCCAAAATTTTCAGTCCTAGTTTTGAGCCAGCCCGTATGAAAATCATTGTCTCAGCGTGGCCTGGTCCATTTAAAGGTCAGTTAAATTAACCCTGACCCAAACGTTTTTGCGAAAAATGCATACATTTTTGAATCGCTATTAACACGTTCACGCCGGCGCGGTGGGTCACACCAAAGCCGCCTCAAGACTACAAGCCAAACACAAGGTTTCATGACGTCACGACGCGGGGCTTAGATCAGCCGTGGACAGCACATGCGTTATTTAAAACATTAATTCTTTCCTCCATATTTCAACTTATTATAACAGCATATGGGAAAAAAATAAAAACTTATAGTTTAAAGACGCTAATTAAGTGCTTTTTAATCAATTTCGATCACTCGAAACAATAATAACGATAACACAAAAACAATATTTATGAAACAATATCACTGTGTCAATGAAAATGTGCATCAGAATTAAAGATACATTAAAGAAAATTCGTTCGTTAATGAAAAAAAAAAAATCCCGAGTATTAAATTTATTTTAGTAGACAGTTTTTATTATTTATTCTACTTTGAAATTTAGAAACAATATCAATTATCTATTTGGCATATATTCAAAAACAAGACATTATACATTATTACATATATATATATATATATATATAAATTTGCAGTTTAAACACATAAATTGAATTATTTTGCTTTCAATTATTTCAAAATAAATAAATAACAATAAGTGTGCCAATCAAAACCCACATTTAAAAATTAAATTAAAGTGGAAGAAAAGTGAATGTTAAATGAAAACAAATTCAAGTTGTGTTCTATTTTTATTTTTAATTGGGCTTGAAATTATACAGTAAATATCCTATTAAATATTAAGTGATTTGAAACCTGCATATAATAAATAGTAAAATTAAAGTATACATGAAATTAAGTATTCTTATAAATAAATTTTCGTACTGTAAACTTTACTTATCAGAAATAGGTAATTTTCACATAAAATCTATTAAATTAAAAAACATAAAACTGTCATAATACTAAAACAACACAAGTTCATGAAACAGAAAATTATTATTTAGTTTTGTATTCGTTTGATATATTATGCAAGGTACAAGTAATAGTTTTTTTTTTTTTAATGTATTGACATGTGAAGAGAAAAGTAAAAGAAAGAAAGAAAAGACTTTCATCAATTGGAATTAAAATATTCCTAATTTATGTTCATTTTCCTCGAATGTTTAGGTAATAGCTGATAAAAAAAAAACATCGAAAAACACAAAAACCTTCCACGAAAATATTTCATTTCCAAAATAATGTTGTGTGGGTTCTCAAATGTTTGTTCACATCTTTTAAGCTTAAAATAATCAATTTTTATGAGATGAAAAGTATTTCCTGACTAGATCTAAAAGTAAATTTATAATTATAGAATAATAATTTTAATTATTGTTATTTTTAATTAAACATTAAAATGTATATGAAAACACATAGGATTTTTGCGAAGAAGGTGTGTGTGGGGGGGGGGGGGAGGGAGGAACTACTGTTTTGCATAAGGGTACTAACAACCCTTCCTCTAGTCTTGTAAATAAATTGTTTACAGTTGTGGCAAAAATAGAGAGATTCAAAAATCCCCATAGCTCTATTTACACAGTACATAAGCATTTATAATTTAACAAAAAATTACAAAAAGAATTTTTATTAAGATAGCAAACGTTTAAGATTAAAAAACAACAATAAATTGATACAAGTATATCGATCGGGGTTTGCTTTAAAAGAAGTAAACAAGATAAAAATGCTATGTATTCACAGCGACTTTTATGAAAATTTCTAGAATATTTAAATTTTTAAGTATGAATATATATATATATATGTAAGAAAATTATAAAGATTGGACCTATTGATTAGTTTTTGTAATGAATCGTCCCTCAATTTGGATACGGGCCCAATGACTGATAATCACGGGTTTGGCGGGGTAGCCAACTAATCCATTTTATCGTTAAATTAATAGAAACACATGGCCCTTTTTAACTGGTAACACTAGGAGATGAGCAATTTCAGAGATATACCTCTACGCCACTTGGTATCTGAAGTCTAACCTGTAAGCAGCTATGGAAATTGATTGCCACCTTTTTGATTATTTAAATAAAACTTAATAAAGTTAATTTCAGTGAATACTGTCATTTCGTTAAAATGTGACAGTATTATGAGTCGGCTGGATAATACTACCTGCTCAGCGGGAAAACATGAGAAGTAAAGAAAAGAAAGAAAAAAAGAATTCTTGGTGCTACACGATACGGATAAGCTCCGATTGAACATTCAAAGAGGCCCCAATTGGGTGCTGGGAAAGTGTTCACTATGCCCCTTCAAGTAGTGTAAATACAAGAAGTTCGCCTCATCAAAGAATCTGGAAGCAGTGATATGAGTATTCGTATGAAATGTGCTTTTAACTCTCCAGTTCCATTATAGAAAGTGTCTTCCCATTTCTTCTACTATATTTTGAAGAATATCATCTTAATTAAAATCGATCAAAATGTAGATCATTTTCAACATATTCTGCGTTTTAAAAGCCAAGTATTGCAGCAGTGATATCCGCATTTTGTTTCAACGGTGCAGTGAAAGTTTCACAACATGAAAACTGCAATCTCTAAGTGGAATTCATCTTCTTCAGTTGTGTTGATGATTTTATAGTGATTTTCTTCAGAGCATCTCTTAAAGTAAATTTCATGCAGTGAAAGCTTGTCATCGTTGCTGTCATTGCTTTTTATTTCATGATAAGTGCGCACTACAGTTCTTTAATACAGAGATATATATTTTTTTTTCCTTCTCCGTTTTTGCGGAATGTTTTTTCCTTTTATTTTGTGTGTGTCTGTATGAGCTCATGGGGTACCCTAGTGTTATTTATTTTTATATAATATTATTATCCATATTATTTTTTATTTTTATTCTGATTACATAATTTAAGGTAAGTGATTTAATAAGTAGTATATCTCCAGTGATGTTTTCATTTTTGGTATTTATGAAAACCATGGTTTTAAAGCATTGCAATCTTTTGAAAAAAAAAAAAATGATTCATGTTTTCTATATTTATTTCCTTACGCCTTAACTATTTTAACTATTATGATTAACTATTTTATTCTTTTTATCAATTTTATGCACATGCTTATATTATGTTGAGAATGTTTAAACATTTTGACGGATATTAAGAGTGTTATAATATTTAGATTATTAAAAAGTTATCTTAAAATTAATTTAAAATGGAAAATATTAAGAAACAAAAAACTGTTCTCAAAGCAAAAATTACCCGTATAAAAAATATCATAAATCCCAAAATTGATGATCAGACGATAACTCTAGAAGAGTTAGATTTGTATCATGGTCAGGTGCAAGATATTGGTACAGAATTAAGTAAAAATCAGGAAAACGCCGTTCTTGAGAGCGATACAACAGAAACGGAAGCTATAATTGAGGAATACAATGAAATTGCCCTTAAATTGGATGCGTTAACTATCGCAATAAATACATCACGTAATAAATTAACTAAGAGTTTAAGCATTAACGAGGGTGGTTCAGAGAATAACAATAAAAATACAAGTAATGTTTTTGAAAAAACAGTCAATCTTCCCAAATTTGAATTAAAACCCTTTTACGGAGAAGCTGATCAGTGGCTCTCTTTTAAGGAGATTTTTACCACAACTATAGATCGAAATCCAGATTTGGGAGCCGTTTCTAAATTGCAATATCTCTTAGCTAGTGTAAAGGGTCCTGCCCATAAATTGATTTCCGGATTTCCTCTTTTGGAGGTCAATTATAAAAATGCATGGGACACCCTTTGCGCTCGCTACGATAAGGTTAGGGATTTGGCCATAGCACAAATAGGCAAGTTATACAATTTAAAAAATATGAAAAATTGTTCCACTTCCTCTAAAGCTATTTTCGATATAATAGATACCTGCAATGAATCACTTCGAATTCTAGATTCTTTAAAACTTACTCAAAATGCTTTAGTGGATAACATGATAATTTATACCATAGTTCAAAAATTAAGCGATAATCTCAAAGAGCGATGGGAACTATCCCTTACCCACAATAATATGCCTAATCTCACGGAATTTCTAAAATTTTTAGAGATTCAAGCTAAAAGCTTGTTAACTTTAGAGAACCCAACTAAAACAGATGTAAGAAATATAACTTATGTCAGAGATTCTTCCGATAGATCGAAAGGCCACAAAAATTTAAAAAATAGTAAATGCGGTGTTTGCTTTGATTCGCATGCCACCCACACTTGCAGAAAATTAATAACTATGCCTGTAGATAGCAGATGGAGAACCATCCAACCAGGGGCGTAGCTACAGATATTTTTTCGGGGGGGAGAGTTCGAAAATTTCCCAACTTGAAACAAATTCCTCCAACATTCAACTAAAGTGATATGCACAAAGTGTGTAATAATGATAATGAAGCTTATGCATAAAAAATTCCTTTCCAAAGAAAATATTTGAAACTAGAAATATAAAAATTCTAATTATTGATTTGTTTAGTAAAAAACCAAACACGCATTTTACTTTCTTCTGTCTTTACAAGACGAAAGTGTTGAATTCGTAAAAAAATTCTACAACTGGTTTTCGACGGTTTGATACGTTTTAGAAGGTCCTGAATATGATTTTACTGTTTTTAGAAAATGTCTGTCTGTGTGAATGTGACACAAATTTTATGGGTGCTCTATCTCAAGAACTAATTCGCGGAATTTTATAAAACTTTAGATTCAGTTATACCTTGATAAAAATTAATGCTGATTAGTTTTTGGTGTAAATTACCCAAAAGGTGGCACTGCTATGCTGTATTTTTCACGATTTACATGATTTTAGTGATAGTTATATCTCAAAAACTGTTGCACAGAATTTGATGAAATTTCATATTCTGTTAAACCTTGACATAATTTAGTGCTTATTAGGTTTTTGCATATATCTGTGGCACTGCTGTGCAGCATTTTTCACGATTTTCATTTGAAAAACTAATGCACAGAAATTTAGTCAAACTTCATATTAAGTTACACTTCCTTATTGAGCTTGGGTGTATGCTGTCCAAAGGTATCGCTTTTGAGCTCTTTGGGTTTGGAATTTTGGTTGCAGACATCTAAGAGCATGGGTGTCGAAATTCAATGATTTGTTTGAAAAATGCGATGCTTCTATCTCCTTTTTAAATGCACACAATTAAACAAATTATAAATTAAATGCACACAATTAAACCTTTAAAATTCATTATTATGGGCATAGAATTGTTGTTTAATTTTAACATTGTGATTGCAAATTTTGAAGTATTAACATGTATGGTATGGAATAAGGTTTTGGGATTGGCACATCCAAATAGTTTTCATTTAACATGAATTCTTTTGGTCTTCAAAGAAGCTAACCCTGATGAAGCTAACCTAACATCGTCCAGTTTAATAAAATCCACTATTTCACTTTTACATTTTAAAAGCATTTGGCTGTCAAGTCTGTCAGGCCTCATTGTAGCTTGCAATATATATATTTTTTAATTTTTATTTGACTAAAGATTCTTTCATTAGATGCAACGCCAAAAAGATAAGCTGCTGTGAATGTTAAGGTATGAGTATATAGTTTGACAGTGTGATCCAAATAGTTTTTGAATTTCATGGCATGAGTAAAAGGTTTGTTAAGTGAGTTGGGATTTGGTTTATTTCTATTTGACTCTGCAAGTCATGTACATCCGGTTTCTCATATCCAGGTGGAAACATTATTAACTTTTCTAAGTTAGTGATACTCAAATTTGCCTTGCACAATTGTAATTTAAATAGGGAATGTATTGGTGCAATATTCTCCTGATATAGGGAACATTGTCATTTAAGCCCATTACTAAATATATTTAAACTTATATTTTAATTATAAATATTTCTTATAACACTTCCCTGTAAAACTTATGTGTATCAATGTCCATTGCTATGCTATTATTTTTATCTATTCCATTTGGTGAAACCGTTTTCCCACGCTGCTTTCAGAAGTCAGCTTCTTCAATCACATCCTAATATTCATAATTGTTTATGAACTTGTTTATAAGGAAATCTTTATTTCTTCAAAATTTTATTCAAGTGCAACCTGTCAGTGTTTATGCCAACCTGTATGTCGATTTTTTTCTTCAATTGATGGACTGCTTTCATGATCATATTTCTGTTCCAAATTCAAATCATCCACTTTTTTACCTTTTTCATTCTCGAATGGATTTTTAGATGCTCCAAAATCTTGCACGAAAACTCTTTTCCTATTATGAAGGGTTCTTTCGTGCTAAGATTTATAGTCATATTTTAGAACAGCTTTAAACACATAACACTGAAATATTGTCCAAAAATCGCAAAATTAGTGCAATTTGTGAAAACTCGTCAAATCTTCTTGCCCAGCTGTGTTTCAAGTAGGTGACTACATTCCTTTCTGTTGTGCTACAAGTGATATCCAATTTTCAAAAGAAGCTGCAATCCCTTTGGATTAAAATAGCTGGATTCTCTTTTGGGAGGGGAAAGAGAGAAAGGGTGAAATTTTTGAGAAAGGAACAAAGTTTTTAAGGAAATAAAAGAACTGGATAGTCAGCTATTGGTGGATAGGAGTAGAGAAATTTAGGTCTGGTAGATGTATAATATTTTTGTAGAGCTGAAAATTACAATGATAGATTGAGTGTGGCTGATTTCTTTTTGTATTTCTTTTGATAATTTAACTTGCTTACTGTTACAGTACTCAGTCAGAAACATAATCACCAAAACAATAAAAATTTCATAATGTCTCAAAAATACAGAATTTCTCAACTCTAAGCTCAAATTTCCCAACTTCACAAATATTGGGGGGGGAGGCTCCCCCCCCATACCCCCCCTTGGCGACGCCCCTGCATCCAACTGAATAAGTTGTGTGTAAATTGTTTGCGTAGTGGCCATTTTGCAAGTAAATGTGCATCCAAGATGAGTTGTAAAAATTGCCACCGAAAGCATCATACTTTACTACATAAATATGATGTTCAGGGAAATGCAGGAACAACAATTTCATCCAACTTAGCAACCCACAGTAATGAGACCCAACCCCAAAACGCCCATGGGTATTCCCCTGATCAAGGAATACACATGAATTCTTTATGACGGTTTATTGTGCCCGGGTACCTCAAATGTAAAAATTACGAAAACCGTAGAAACCCAAAAACTTATCATAATGAGGTTCAAATACCCTTTTTATTGGATAGTGGAAGTACTCTGTCCCTCATTCCAGAAAATCTAGCTACAGCTTTGGATATGACGTCTATTCAAAGTTGCCATCCTCTTAATGTTAACCAAACCCAGGGACAGGTCCAGATTTCCGAAAAAGTTCAAGTACCCCTCCAAATAGGGAATATCAGGCAAAATAGCACCTTATATCTAGTAAGGTCATACTTGCCATATGCGATACTGGGAACCCCAGAATTACAAAAATTCCATATCTCGATGGATTTTTGCTCAAATACTCTGACTCAAGATGGAGTCATCATTATGAATGACCAAAACGTTTCCGGTCAAATTTCTCATGAAAGTTCATTCAACCACACCTTAACTTTAACGGGTGATATGAATTGCCAGCAGCCGCTTAGTTTTCCTTCCAAATCAAATCAAGCAAGTTTGTCTCAAGAGGGACATTGTTGCCTTGATACTCAAACTCTCTCGGATTATGATGATATAACTTTTAATCATTATACTACTGAAGAGAACCTACAATTGGAAGGGCTTCTGAGCGACTTCAAAGATATTTTTGCACGCAATCGGTACGACGTAGGTAGAGTCAGATGGGAACCGCAGCGAGTAACTCTCACCTCGGAACTTCCTATCTCGCTTAGGCCTTACCGTACATCACCTAAAGATAATGCAGAAATTCAAAAACAAGCACAGGAGTTGCTGGATGCTAAACTCATTAAGGAGTCCTGTAGCCCCTATTCCTCTCCCGTGACAATGGCACATAAAAAAGGAGAAGGTAAAACGCGTCTCTGTATTGATTACAGGAAAATCAATGCCATTACGAAGACAGATTCAGAGCCTTTGCCGCGAATAGACTGGCTTTTAGACAGACTTGTCAATGCCAAATATTTTTCCACGCTAGATTTAGCCTCTGGCTACTGGCACGTCCCCCTCCATCCTTCAGACACAGAAAAACTTGCCTTTGTAACCAATCAGGGACTTTACGAGTGGTTGGTCCTCCCATTCGGATACAAAAATGCTCCGGCTCAATTCGCAAGAGCTCTCAGAAGGATCCTAAATAAACATAGGGTCAACTTCGTTACCAATTATTTCGATGACTTTATAGTTTATTCGGACTCCTATGCCGAGCATTTGGTTCACCTTAAAACTATATTCAATATTTGCCGTCAAGAAAATCTAAAACTAAAACTTTCCAAATGTAATTTTGCCAAATCTCAAATTGACTTCCTTGGCTATGAAATTAGTAATGGCCGAATAAAACCAGACAATGCTAATACCGAAACCATTAAAAATTTAATTCCTCCAAAAAATGTTAAAGAATTACAAAGATTCCTCGGATCCATAAACGTATACCATAAATTCATTGACAAGTATGCTAAAATTAGAGCCCCTCTAAATAAATTATTAAAGAAAGACACTCCGTGGGAATGGTCAGAAATCTGTCAGCAATCATTTGAACTACTTAAAAATGCATTAATTTCTAGACCTATTTTGAGATTATTTAATCCTAATCTCCCATGCCATGTTTTTACTGATGCCTCGAAGGAAGCTTTAGGTGCTGTATTGAAACAAATGGATGAAAATGGAGATTTACATCCCATTGCATTCCACTCAAGGCAACTAAGGCCCTACGAAATTACGCTATCACAGAATTGGAGTGTCTGGCCATAATCGATGCTCTTGACAAATTCCATTATTATCTTCATGGAAAATCTTTCACAATACATACCGATCATGCTGCTTTAGTATGGCTTAAAAAGATAAAACATTTAACCGGTAGATTATTCAGATGGTCACTAAAATTAAGCATGTACGATTATACCGTAAAATACAATAAAGGGTCCACAAATTTTGAAGCCGACATGCTCTCAAGAAATCCCATTTTATCAAACGTAAATCCCCACATTCATTTATTAACCTTAGATGAAATTAAAGAACACCAAGAGTTAGATAATGTAACAGGACCTAAATTTCAAAAAATTAATGACATTTTGGTAATTCACAAAAAGGGTTTTCAAAAAATTGTCGTACCTTTCTCCTTAAGAGAAAAATTATTAATAACAACCCATAATCAATTTGGCCATCCAGGAATTCAAAAAATGCTAAATTTAATTTCACCACAGTACTACTGGAGCAGCATGACACAAGATATTACGCAATTTGTCAAACATTGTGAAGTCTACCAACTAAACAAGAAATCCCACCAACCTAAATTTGGCCTTCTTGAAGCCTTACCTCCTGCAGAACAACCCTTTGATATAATATCATTAGACACAGTAGGGGGCTTCAATTATTACAATTCAACAAAAAAATACATGCACTTAGCTATTGATCACGCTACTCGTTATGTTTGGGGTTTTACCTCTAAAAATGTTACAACAGAAGTTTATATTAATATTCTAAAACAGATTTTTAGCATTCAACTTCCCAAGAAAATTTTAACGGACAGAAACCCTGCTTTTACAGCGTCTAAACTGCGTAAATGGGTACATAAACATAATGTAAAAAAATTACTTACTTCATCTCACAGGCCCCAGTGTAATGGGAAAAATGAACGCGTAAATCAGTCCATTTGCACTCGACTAAGACTTAAAATCAATGCTACACCTTCAAACATTCCATGGCCCAAAATTCTGGAGGATGTGATTAACGAGTACAATAATACACCGCATTCAGTAACCAAATACCCGCCGGCATACTTAATGTTTGGCCAATTTCCTTATCCATCAGTATTAGACAATGAAAACTATTACCCTACGGTTGAGGAAGCCAGGAAAGAGGCTTTCCAAAGAACTGGTGAGCACCATTTAAAAAACAAAGTCAGATATGACCTAAAATTTGTGGAAGCACCTTTCAAACCTGGTGATCTCGTAATTGCAGAAGAATTTCATTATCCGAACACCAGGAAGTTAAGCCCGCCTTTTTCTGGTCCATATCAAATTATTGAAAAGTTGTCTAATGTAAGTTTTAAAATAAATAAACCTAACTGGTTGACAAAGAAGGACTATGAAGTAATACATGCCTCCAAACTAAGGTACTTTTTGCCCAACGATCAATTTAAGTTAACACCATCTATGTAAAGTATCAGATATCATATGAACTGTTATTGGATGATATTTGATAGTTGAATTTACATCTTTATGAGTATAGTATAATTGTATTTTGAGAGTCTACACTCTACTGAATGAAGTCAAGACATTTTCATTCAAGTTTGTATTTTATATGTAATGTTGGACTTAGCAATTCTAGAATATATTTCCTATTTTGATTATTTTATTTGGCATACAATATTACCAGTGTCTTGCATTTATTAATATAACTAGTTTTTATCATGTTCAATTGTTTATGGTATTGAAAATTTTAGTGGTATTATTCTTATTATTTGTATTATTTTTATTATTTTTAATATTTTTATTATTGTTGTGATATCACATGTTAACTATACGAAAGAAATAACTCATCTCCAGGCAGCTCGATTAAAAGTAATTCACTTCCAAAATTTTAACATCCCTTTAATAAAAAAATGCTTTATACTTTCCAGGCGACCCTCGTGTATGGAAGCCGGCCCATCCCCGGGGACTTGTCTGGAAAGGGGGGAAATTGTAAGAAAATTATAAAGATTGGACCTATTGATTAGTTTTTGTAATGAATCGTCCCTCAATTTGGATACGGGCCCAATGACTGATAATCACGGGTTTGGCGGGGTAGCCAACTAATCCATTTTATCGTTAAATTAATAGAAACACATGGCCCTTTTTAACTGGTAACACTAGGAGATGAGCAATTTCAGAGATATACCTCTACGCCACTTGGTATCTGAAGTCTAACCTGTAAGCAGCTATGGAAATTGATTGCCACCTTTTTGATTATTTAAATAAAACTTAATAAAGTTAATTTCAGTGAATACTGTCATTTCGTTAAAATGTGACATATATATATATAAATACATAAATTTGTTGTCAAATTAAAGTCCAACTAATTCTGCATACAAAATAACCCGAGTTACTATTCACACGACAAGTGTCTTTTAATAAATGGGCGTTAATTAAATGTCACTCTAATGAATTAGAGAAAACAGAACAAATTATAAAGAGAGAATGGTGTGACAAGATACAAATTAAATGATATAAGTCTTGAAACGATTTAGGGATGTTTGCCATTTTAAATTATTGCTCTATGTGGAAAGAAACAGAACTACAATAATATCGTTTCGTTTTGACATACGGTATTATTGATAGAATCGCACTAGGATTTGCTAGTTAATTTATTTCAAAGAAATTAAAAATAAAAGATTTTGAACACAAGAAATAAAACTTGTGCTGATAGCATATAAATATGATTTGAAAATAAAACCTAGCTTGAAAAAAAATATGTTGTTAGGCTAAGTAAAACGCACGGGCACGAAAATAGTAAGATACAAAATTCAAATGTTTGGGGCTGGCGCGTTGGCAGTTAGCCAGCCCCGGGCTGTGACGTCACATGTGGGGGGATGAAGGGCGTGTCTGGCTTGTAGTCTTGAGGCGGCTTTGGTCACACTCGGCTGTCTTAGATCTGCAAAGTATCCGGCTGTTTGGATACCAGTATTTTAATACAGAAAATATTGTTTTATTTAATTAGAACAATTGGGCGATTTAAAGAAACAAAATTTTCTCTAAAATAATATTGGTGTACAAAAAGCCGGAGACTTGACAACTCGGAGATAGTCAAGTGTGACCCACCGCGCCGGCGTGAACGTGTTAATCTACATTAAACTTTATTACATTATAATATAACATATATTTATAACATTAAACTAACATTAAAATTTATTATTTTTAAAGAATAGTAGATTTCTACGCATATTAAAATATAACTAAATTAAAATACAGTAAAATGTGTGAAAAGGAACCTGCCTATGACGGAACCTTGTTTTAAACTGAAAAACGTGTTGATCCATGCAAAATTAATATACTAATAAGTAAGAAAAGAATATATAATACATTTACACTTGCTAAGAAGAGAATTCGTCTATAACGCATTTTTTTTTTCTTTTCTATGCTATTCCATCTTAGAAGATTTTACTGTATAGCATTTTTCCGATTTTTAACACTTCTATACAAGGAATATGAATTAACAATATTAATGATAACTGAAACATTTACATACAAGAAATAGACATTCATTAAAAAATAAATACCGCAGCCTGCTGCACGTCTATAAAAATAAAGATTATAAACATGAAAAAAAAGTTAAGATAAATATTTTTGGTCAGAACTCCTCGTACGAGACAAATTTTTAACCAATTCGACGTAAAAATCAATGTTTTGTAGAAGTTCACTCGGGCCGGGATTTTAACTTTTTTCTGGGCCGGGCCGAACTTTTAATTTTTTTATCGGGCTGGGCCGGGCCAATATTTTTTGTACGGGCCGGGCCGATTTTTTTTCTCTATGAGTCGGGCCGTTCCCGGGCCTGGAAATGTTGGCCCGTGCAGACCTCTAACACACACATATATATATTATCTATACATTTTTTGACTGGTTTGTTTATATTTATACATTATATCTCCTTCATTACATGTTGAATTGCTTGCTTTCATAAATACTCATGATCACGAAGAATTTATTTACCTTAAAAATAGTCATCATTACTGCAAGAACTGATAAAAATATTTTTGGTGTGGGGTTATTTTAAAAAAAGGAAAGTTTTTTTTTTTTTTTTTTTTTTTTTACCAGCGTATTTCAACCCTTTAGTAATTTATTTTAATTTAGCTGCCAATTAAGAAGCAAAAATTATAAGTGATCTCTAAAAAATGTCACAATTTCAGGAGGTAACATTGAAAAGTTATTCATTTTAGGATTTATTATTACTATTATTATTTTCGTATAAAATAGTACTAATGCAATATTTTATATTATGTATAATTTTGAAATTAAAATACAGTTGAAAAATAAATGCAATAAAAATAAATATTTCAAATTCCACAAAAATTGGTAAACATGCGTAGAAGCTTACAAGCAATCGTAAAAAAAATCAATGAAGTAATAAAACTCAAATTGTTTAAATTTTAAGTTAAAATATCTAATTTATAGATATGATTTATATTTATCTCAGTTTGTACATAAACAATAATATATCTTTTACACAATAGACCCAAAATTTAATTTTAAAACATTCTATAAGTACTGATCAAAAATCTACAGAGAATCTATGGATATTCTAAGATAATCTGTGTATTTCTTTACTTAAACAGAAATGCAAATTAGCCCGAGTCTCACATTTTAATTAGAACTTATGCAAGTATGGCGTTTATTTCGGTCCTGTTAAAATACATTTGTGACAGGGGCGTAGCTACCATGGAGCAGTTGGAGCAACCTGCTCCAGGCGCACGAATTCTAAGGGCGCAAAATTAGGAAGAGCAAAATGAAATTTTTTAAAAATATTTACATATTTTTATCATTATTAATCATATGTAATGGAGGAATCTTGTTACAATCAGCATATTCCTATATGATATTTTACTTAGTGTTTAAGCTATGCTATTTCTGTTTAAAATATGTTTTTATACATAGTAAAAAGAAATTATTTTTATTCGCGAAGTTTTAATTCATTCCATATTTCAACCTCAAGTAACTTCCCCAACACCGTTTCAGCATGTCTGATTTTTTTTTCTGCAACTTTTAAGTAGGCGACAGTTGAAGATTTTCAAATCTTAAAGTAATTGAAGCTTATTTATAGGGCTATCCCCGGTCACCTTATTGGCTACCACTATTTCTGAACCATAATCTTCCTGGTACATTTATATTGAAAATGATTTAGAAATTTATCTTGATGATTACTGTACGGGAAAAAATGGTAGCCAAAGAAGTCACTGCTGCTAAACCTATATTTACGATTGCAACAGCAATGCCTTAGCTATTTTAAGATTTAATTAGATATTATTATTTTAAGATTTCACAAAAAAGACAAACAATAGTTTGACAAGTTAAAGAAAATTATTGGACATTTTACAAACAAAAAACAAAATTAACTTTTGAAGGTTTTTCTTTGTGTGTGTGTGTGTGGAAACTAAACATGCATCAATACAGATTACAAAACAATAAGAGCGCGATTTAGGCATATTTCGCATCAGTCTACAGCGACAAAATTTAAAGGGGGGGGGGGGAGGGGGCAGCGGCCAAATTATTTTTTAGATTTTGAAAAAAAAAGTAAATCTCAAACGTGGAATTGATAAGCATCTTCTTTTAAAGAGGGGGAGAAAGTTAAGTGTCAAATTCAGTGTTCCTTAGGACCTGATTATCGGCCATGCAAATTTACACCACTTTTTTCTAAATGTATTTTCCCGCATTAAATCTTATTTAATTGTAGAATTTTAGGATTAAATAAGCCAAAGGGTATTTTTCAAAGATAGTAATATGAGTTTTGCTTAGGCCGTAATCACAGGCTCTGATCCATCCGATATCGCATATTAGTGGACAATGAATTTTTGAATTATAAAATGAAAAAAAAAATCTTGAGTAACGCCATTCAACTTTCCGAACAGTTGACAAAATACTGTGTGTTCAAAACAGTATGATAATGAATAAAAACTTAGACCTTAGTTTTATAGATAGGTGAAATATTTCCATTGGTGATAAAGACCTCGTGTCTTAAAGAAAATGTGCACTTCCAAGAGATAATTTTCAACAACTTTTCATTTCGCCCGTACTGAAACAAGGCCCATAAATAAATAAAAAGAAGGATTTATTTTACATTTCACAGTGTGGTTGGCTCAGGCTGGCCCGCTAGACAATTGATCTGCGGGTCGGTATGACCTAAATCAGGTAAAGTTGCGCACTCTCTTAGGGGAAGTTAATAGTTACAAAATATGCTACAAGCATTAGATTTAAACAGCCTTAAGTTATTTAATAAGTTTAAAAAATTCACTTTGTAGAAGCATTTTATTATTGATGTTTTTTTTTCCCTTGCAAAGCAGAAGAATTTAATTTTTTTTTCTTGAAAGTTTCTTTGTTTCAGAATTCAGAGGACCATTTAAATATTTTAAAACCTAATGTATATTCTGTAATTCTGTCCGTTTCCAATGGAGGCATGATCTGTCTCAACAATTTTCAACCTGTCTAGCACCAAAGAGCTCTATTTCAAAAAAACTTTTTATTAGTTTTTTGTAAAATCATTTATTAAGTATTTGTTTGATATGTTTAGGCTTCGTGTATTCGTACACTGCTGTGATTGTAATTTTCCCCTAAATGTTTATTATGCTGATTCTTGTTCTCCTTGAACAAAAAAATATTTATAATGAATATTTTCTGCAAGGAAAAGATAAGTCAAACGTATTTTTTGTTAAGAATTACATTTTAACATGAAAATGAGACTGTTTGAATATTATATATAAATGTGATAATCAGAACGGCAGTCAGCTGTTTTCTTACGTTAAAACAGGACTTCTCAACGTGGTGCCTTTTCAAGGTTCTGTTTGCGCCCCTGTTGTTAGGGGTATTTTTTTACGTTCTGCCTAAAGCGGATTCTGCATAAGATGGAAATATGTCTAACACAGAGCTTTAGACAGAGTTTACTGTATAAAAATCCATTTTAAAGATACTTTGCTTTAAAATCAAATTAATAATATTTACACGTTTTATTAGCATCATTAAGAGATTTTATCCTGGCCGCTCCAGAAAAGGTTTAAAATAGATTTTATTAATAAAAACATTCCTAATTAATACTAAAATTCTGTACACTTAGAATCCTAACCAGCCTCTCGCAAGCTAATGTTAAAGAATGACAGCGCTCATTACGAATTTCTCATTTACATTTCAATATTTTTTAAAGATATTTTTCAATAGAAAGTTGAGGTTGACGTTTAAATGATTATGTGTATACTGTTTCGATTTTTTTCTAAGGGCAATTTCGGATTCAATTCAGAAGATGAAAAAGCATCCCCCCCCCGCCCCCCCCACCCCCGCAAAAAAACTGGAATGATAATGGGTATTATTGGATTCTACTAGCAAGGTGATAAAACAATGAGTTTCTAAAATGTTGCGCCTCCAAAAATCCAACATCTGGGTATTTGACAATGACCTAGTCCGACTCTACGTGCACTATCGGCTTAAAAGTGGTTCACAATCACTTTTATACCAGAATTTGTAAATAAAATTTGTTTTGTTTTCAATCAGGGAATTTTCAACGATTATTATTTTTTTTTTTTCTGAAATAGCTGGTAGTAAGGTGATTGTGAACCCGTTGTCGAGCTATCACTGTCTGTGTGGTGAAACGTTGCCTGTATAGATATAAGATGAACGTGAGCAATAAAAATAATTTAATTGAGGTATAAGAGAAAGTGTCCATCAGTTATCGTCACTCAATGGTTCAAAAATAGTTTAGATACCAAAACCATCCGCCGATTTTTTCGAAAATATTACAGTTCATACAGATTTATAACATAACCGCTCACATCTTTAAAAACACACCAAATCAAGCTCTGGGAATCTAAAAACGTGAGGAAATTTTAACATACATGCATACATACACACATACATCTTGAATGGTTATAAAAATTGTGAGAACAGATTCAAGTATTTGAAAATGCAAAAATATACCACTATTTTCATTTATTTTTATTATGATTACAATACTTTTCTATTTCCTTCTTTACATTGTATACACTTTACTATTTCCTTCTTTGCATTGTATGTGTATAGAAAGTAAAAACTGCAGTCGTGAATAATTGGTGTCAATCAGGGTTCTCGCTGCCGATCGCCACTGCGCCAAAATGATTCATTTGGCGAGAAAACTAAAGACTGAATTCGCCAAATTACAAGATATGTCTTTTTTTCTTTCGGTGGCAATCTCAATGATGTTATTATACGATTAAACTTTTTCTGTGTTATTTGGATTTAGCTGGTTCAAAAGACAGTGAGAAGCCCGGTGTCAACTTTTACCGTTGCCCATTGGCTAATTTTCTAAACCATTAGTTGTAGAAATATAGTTCTAATAGTAAAATAGTTTCAACGTTGTTCTCAGTGCTGAATTCCGGGATGGCTCGGGAGAGGGGACACTCCTCTCGGAGCAATGAGATGGTCCTAGGAAGATTGAGATTTTGTGTTTCCAATGGTCAAAAAGTGCAATTCCTCCCCCTCCCCCTTCGGAGCCACAGAAATCCTTCCTGGAGAAAAGTGTCTTCATCCTTTTAAAAGTAATTTATGTCAAAATAGTTATTTTCAAAAAGTTACGAGATTTACTTTTATTCGGTCCCTTGGTTCCATACGTTATATCTAAAAAATCTTCTCCGTACTTTAGCAGATAAAATAATAAAGAATTCTCTTTTGTACGACCAAAACTTACTGAGCTATTATATTTTGAATTTTATGAAATTTTAGTATTTTCTGGCACTAAAAATAGAAAACGTACTTTATCTATATGTAAAAAGTAAAAAAATATACATATATAAATCGTGACAATAGTGTGTTTTCATATTATTCAACAATGCTTCGAAACTTTTGAAAAGAAAAACATATTAAGGGCAGTAGATTGTACAGGCCCATTGGCGCATTTAAAATAAAAAATCCCCCCTCCCCCCCCCGCCCCCCCTGATTCGCACAAAATATTGCTAGGTACTCCGGACTTAAACATTTCATTTTTTTTACTTTTAATTATTTGTATTTAATACGTTGTTAAAATACTTTGACTTTCAAATAAAAGTAAGTTTTTTAATCGAATTAAGAATAGTAAATGAATTTTAAATTTCAAAACAAAATTACGCAGAACTTTTTTAAGTGACAAAAGGGCGCACAAAGTTAACTTGCTCCAGGGCGCTGAATCTGTAACTACGCCACTGATTTGTGAATTTTTTAACAGCAAAATTGCAAAAAATAAATTACCTTAAACCCGACAGTTGTTACTTTAGAAGCAATTATTCGGCTGTTTAAGTAATATTGGCTATTTTTAAGGCAAATAAATTTTTCGCGACCACGCGTATTTATGTAAACAAACAATTCAACATGCATTCAACATATAGAGGCTATATACATAAATATAAACAAATCAGATAAAAATATTGAAGATAATTACATATATATGAGATTACATACCTTTGCATAATGTTATTCCGTTTTATTTAATAGTAGAACTTCTATATTTTACACAGCACCTTCTATCAGCACTAAGGTCCTCTCCCTCTCCTCACTCTCACCGCTTGTTTTTCGTTAAATACGCATGCTCGGTTGAAAAATCCTGGGCTGAACCTGATGTAGACCAGGGGGGTGCCATTTCCCTCTAGTTTCGGTATCAAGGTTTCCGTACGTATGACGTCACTGTGCGTGCTAAGGAGAATTCCCGCAACAGAAAAGATACTATTTTTGCATTTAAAATTGAATTTCTGCTCAAAACTTTTTTTGTTTTTGTTCAAAGGAGAGCATATTTCTTCAAGACAGAACATTTTTTACTAGCGAAAATATTTTTTTCGAAGAATAAAGCGATTATAGAGGATTTTTTCCCTTCAAATGAAACAGTTGTGTGTTATTATCATCATTATTATTATTGTGCTAAGGTGGAGTTTCTATTGTTTTTTATCTTTAGTCGATCATTGGAATTGGATGTGTGTGTGTGTGTGTGTAGGGGGGGGGGATAAACATGTATTGTGATTTCCTTTGACACTCAGGACAGTTTGCCCACACACGAAGCTCCGAAAGAGCTATTTCCAATCACTTTTCCTAAATATTACGCGGTAGCTATTTCTCAGATTTCGTTGATGAAACATAAGTTGGAAAAGTTTTAAAATAACGTATTATTTTTAGTGCTTTGCTTAAAATGCCTAGTACTTATGCTATTTCAGCATGGACTAATATTTCGGATAAAACAAAAAATGTTTCGCCTCATACATTAATGAAGAAATCTGATTTTTTTTTTTTAATGGATTATTTTATGCAAACGTACGTGTACAATGCTGAAATTTCTGAATTTGTTCCGATCACTTTCAATCGAGTGAATATTGTAAATAAAGTCATTGAAAATAGTAGCGATGTAGATAATTTAAAAATAAATAATAACATGTATATAACACTAGTGAAAATAATAAATACCATGCATCTAAAAATTCGGGAAATCTCAAGCACTGTGAAAATAACATTGAAGGTGAAGAATTTTCATTCACCATATCTTCCGTAAATTGATCTTTTCAAAAAATTAGGCATATTGCTGGTTATACAGAGAAACAAAATTTTATAAATTGCATGACTGTTTGACAATTCATTAGGTGAATCAAATATGTTACAACCAACTCCTTCGGACGAATCGGTATACTTTCAATGTGATAAATGCATCGAAGATGTAAAACTGTTAAAAAAAATTCTTAATGAAATTGACAGCAGTTCATCTTCGAAAGAATTTAATATTTTTGAAAATGCTTGCAAAAAAGTTAAATTGGTTTTCCAAACAGGCACAGAAATATAATAAAATCATTTGTGAAAATCAGAACTTTCATTCGATTGAGACAGATTAAGAGGCTACTTCCCTCACGTGAAAAATCGCATCCTATGGGAGAAATTTTTAAAAATATCTCGTTTGCATTTCCATATATATATATATATATATATATATATATTTGCATTGGGCAGCTTAGGACGAACTCTACAAAGGCTGTTTTTTTTTATTTTGTGTGCAGTTTTTTTTCATTATGAAATTTTTACTTTCGGAACCGGTTTCGAAAGTGAAGTATCCTCATTAAAAAAAACTGCAAAGAAAATCGAAAAGTAAAAAACGGCCTTTGTACAGATCGACCTCGACTATCCAATGCAGGAAAAAAATGAAAACATTCGAATTCAAACAAAATATTTAAAAAAAATTCTCCCATAGGTTTAACATTAGCGAGCAGGTGTTTTCATGTGAGTGAAATAGCTCCTTACCGAAACATATTCATCAGAAATAAAAAAGAGATACTCTGCCAAAAAAGGAAAAAAACTGAAGTAAATCAGCTGTGATTGCACGATAAAATATCAAATAATGAAGCGCATATCTGAAGTATATACAAAACGCATCTTGTGATGAAATAATATGCTTGAAATTAAAGCATATTCTGAGGGTAAAAACCTAAAAAACCTTAATTATTAAATATTTTGTATAATTTTATGATAATACATCATTAAACTATAATTAAATTTTAATAACCTTTTCGGAAGGTATTTATATTCTTCTTAATTTAAAATTCAAATTTTTATAGCATATAAATCTTTGTTTTAAGAAGTCGGCAATTTAATAATTAAAGTTTTTATTTTTATTTGTATTTTAAATCTCTTTTATAAATACTGCTTGCCTTGTTTTTTTTTTCTATAAAAAATTTCAGTGTGGTATTCAATGATATCAAACGCATAAATGGAATCTGAAAGAAACAACAATAAATTCTAAAAAGCTGGAAAGATATATAATTTTAAAATTTAAATATGGCACTTTATTTGGATGTGAAAAATATTGTTTAAATGTTAAACTCTCTTTCGCGCTAAAATTTACTTTAATTTCTCTCACTTATGGATGTACATGTACATTAATTATTATTATGCAACATTAAAGTATTATTCTAAATAACCTTTTCGAAATGTGTTTATAAAATATATTACTCTGAATTTCACATTTATTTTCAACAAATGATATAATTATATAGTATAAATATTTTAGTTTAATAATATTAAATATTCAGCTATTTACTTATGAAAATTTCTATTTAATTTGCTTGTGTAATCACGCAAAACTCAAACTGGGGTATGAGGGAGGATGAAACCTAAGTTATTATTACTTTTTTAAACATTTTTTATGAAATAGCTCTTTACTAAAAACATCGCGAAATAATAACATATTATCTTAGTTTTCAAATTGATTACCGATGAAATATTATAAATATACTATATTAAAAAGTATTAACAAAACATTAACTGCAGTCATATAAAAATCAAATTTGCTTCTTTTGTAGGTCTTTTTACTTATAAAAATTACTATTTTACTTTCTTTTAATGTAAATTACCGTTTTTATATTGAGTAGTAAACGAAACTTAATAAAAAAAGACAGCAGATTTAACAATTAAATTTCAAAGAGTTAAAAAGAGATAATAGTTTAAATTTTAGATGTGATGTTTGTCCAATGTATAAAGAATATTTTTTAACCGTTAAAATTCTTTTCACACGAAAATTTCTACTGATATTTTTCAATTAAAAATAGTCTATTTCTAATGCAAAGTCAATTGGAACACCGATCTGAGCACGCGGGGTGACGTCAAGCAGCGATTCGCTCCCTATTGGCTACGGGGTGAAATGGCGCAACCTTTAGATATAGTAACCTTGATGTAGACCAAGGTTGGGTTACTGAACCCGGCGTTAGATTTCAACCTCGAACCGGTTCAGCGGGGTTGACGGTGAATGCCATTAGAGTTTTCAACCCGGGTTTTCTGCATAACTCCGGGTCGAAGTTATTCGTGAATACGAATGTAAGAGACCAATATGATTTATAAAAACCTTCGACACGGCTCGCTGCTGCGTGCTTCACCGTATAGCAGGTGTGGCAACATGCAATAGCCGTTTTTGGCTGAATCTGAAATGAACTGATATCATCACAAGAACTTTTCTCTTTGTAATTTGGCAACAGTCCACGGGTGTTATTGTGGCTTGCCTTTCCGTGCATGTCGTTTGCGCGTATTTTCCAAGATGTTAATAAATATTATTAGTTGTTATTAACCTCCTGATTTTATAATTTAAAGTAAGTAAGTTACATTCTCACCATAATGTACAGTGGTGACCACGGATTCTGAACGTGTTTCATCGATAAATAAAAAAACAGCGTGATCGATCAGCCTGATGGCTACTTAGACCTAACCTCAAGCAACGTGCTTTCAAGATCTCCAATTCGATGATAAGTTCGCAACATATCATTATGCCTCGTATCTGCTTAATTATAAAACGCTAACAGTGTAAATAAATACGCTGTCTCCAGATATGGTTAGAGGTTTTTTTTTTATAATTTTTTTTTTCTCGTAATGGCTGTTCCCCGTTTTGTGTCAATCGCAAGTATTACTTCTACTAAGAAATTAATTGTCACCTAATATCTGTTAGATGATTTTTATTTTTTTTTGTTTTGCACTTGCACCTTGATATGTAAATATATTTTTTTCTTTTTCCCTTCTCGTGTTGCAAATCGTATCGTAATCGGAACAACTTTATTGTGTAATGTATATTAATTTTAATCATTCTCATCACACCTAGTAATTTTTATTTCCTTATTTTGTTGGCCTTCAAAAGTAAAATAAAGATATGTATGTCGATCAAGAGACAGGAGTTCTTGCCGTGCAGGCAAAAATGCCAACGTTTTCTAAGCACAATATCAAACTATTTTTCGCGCAACTTGATTCGGCATTCACACTTAATAAAATCGCTGATGAAAAAACTAAATATAATTATCTAATCAACATTTTAGATACTGATATCCTGTCCTGTGTTAGTGATCTTATATTCACACCGCTCGATGTAAACCCTTTTACTACTCTAAAAGACAAGTTGCTAGCAATTTTTGAAAACTCTACTGCCCAAAAAACGAAGGCACTCCTGCAAGAGCTCACACTTGGGGACCAGAAACCAAGTGTGTTGCTCAGAAAGATGAAGGACCTTGCCTCCGGTCAAGTTACAGACGATTTTCTAAGAACTCTTTAGCTACAACGCCTGCCAAGTAACATTCAAGCCGTTTTGGCAGTAGGGGGTGATGAATTGGACAAACTTGCCGTCCTGGCAGATAAAGTGTCCGAAATCAGCACCCCCCACAATGATCATGTAATAGCTGCAATGTCAGAGTCCAACGAGATAAAAATTCTGCGTCTTCAGGTTTCTGAATTGTCAAAAAAGGTCGAAGCATTAACAGTATCTTTGTCCGAGAATCGCTCTCGTTCTCCACATTGTAACAGAGGAGGTAATTTTTATAGAAACCGCAGTTTCTCAAACGGCCGGAGACATAATGCCGATATTTGTTACAATCATACACGTTTTGGCCCTCAAGCTAGAAAATGTACAAAGCCATGTTCTTTTTCCCAAACGGGAAACGACACGAGTGCATCACAGTAGCGGCATGTGATCGCACACAACCTCCACACAATAGTCGCTTATGTATTTATGATCCAGCCACTAAGACAAATTATTTAATTGATTCAGGGGCAGATGTCTCTGTAATTCCCAACACCACCAAATCAAACCCATCAACTTTTTGTCTTTTTGCTGCCAACAATACGAAGATACCCACTTATGGGCAAAAACTTGTTGAAATTGAGCTAAACCTTAGACGTAGCTTCAAGTGGGAATTTACGTTGGCAGATGTTAAGCGTCCTATTATTGGATCAGATTTTTTAGCTCATTTTGGGTTATTAATTGATCTTAAAAACCACTGTCTTATCGATCCACTAACGAAATTAACTAGCAAAGGCCAATTTATAAAGGGTATATTTACATCTGTCAAAAGTATCTGTAAGGATTCAACCGTTCATAAAATTCTAAACCAATTTCCTAACCTCACACGTCCCCGCCCTTTTAACAGCAAAATTCCTCATAATACTTACTATTTCATTGAAACTTCTGGCCCACCTGTTTTTAGCAAACCGCGAAGACTCCACCCTGCAAAACTTGCTGCAGCTAAACGGGAGTTCCAATTTATGTTAGAACAGGGTATCTGTCGGCCATCTAAATCTAATTGGGCATCTCCTTTGCACCTTGTTCGTAAGAGTTCAGGTGACTGGCGCCCCACCGGGGATTACAGAGCACTTAACAAGATAACACGTCCTGATAAACATCCTATACCCCACATTCAAGATTTTACTCATAATTTGCATGGTGCTAAAATTTTCTCAAAAGTAGATATTGTGCGGGCTTTTCACCATATCCCTGTAAATCCTACTGACATTCCCAAAACAGCCATTACTACCCCATTTGGTTTATTCGAATTTGTTTTTATGCCATTTGGGCTGTCGAATGCTGCCCAAACATTTCAGAGGCACATTCATGAAGTTCTCTGTGATCTTGATTTCTGTTTTCCATACCTGGATGACATTTTGATAGCCAGTAAATCTCCAGCTGAGCATGAAGCACACCTTCAGCAAGTGTTAACCCCTTGGGGACGAGCGACACGTATACGTGCCGGAAATAGGCCTAAGAATCCTCGTTTATCCTCGCCAGTAAAATTTTACTGTAAAATTTGCCTTATTTAATCCGAGCATTTTCCCGATTTGAATAGGCACAAACTTCTGTTTCTTAAAACTGGTAGCAAAGTAATAAACATTTCATAAAAGGCTCCCGTCGCGAAGGGGTTAAGTCGTCTTGACAAATATAATTTGACTATCAATCCATCTAAATGTGAATTTTTCCAGGATGAAATTCAGTTCCTTGGACACCTTGTCTCTGAGCATGGTTGTAAACCTCTTCCAGATAAAGTTAAGGCAATTATAGACTTTCCCCAACTAAAAGTAGTGAAAGAACTCCGCATATTCTTAGGTGCCTTAAATTTTTACAGACGTTTTCTTCCTGAGATGGCTTCCATTCAAATGCCACTAAATCACTTGCTGCAAAATTATCAAAAGAATGACAAACGAGAAATTTCTTGGACTGATGCTACGACAAAAGCTTTTGAAACTTGTAAGGAAAAACTTTCTCAGGCCACAATGCTATGTCATCCTGATCCAACTGCTACATTAGTGTTGCATGCAGATGCATCTGATACAGCTATTGGTGCAGAGTTACACCAAAAAACGGAACAATGTCTTCAGCCACTTGCATTCTTAAAAAAAAAACTTTCTCCTGCACAGCAAAGCTATTCGGCTTATGATAGAGAGCTGTTAGCTATTTACGAGGCAATTAAGTACTTCAGATACATGGTTGAAGCTAGATAATTTACTATATACACTGAACACAAACCTCTCTGTTTTGCGTTTGCACAGAAACCTGATAAGTGTACTCCTCGACAACTTAGGCATCTTGATTTCATAGCTCACTTTTCGACGGATATTCAACATGTCAGCGGGCAAGATAACAGTGTTGCTGATGCACTCTCCCGCATAAATGCAATATCCCTGGATCTCGGTCTACAAACAATGGCTGAAGCACAACTGAGTGACAGTGAACTGTGTGAGCTACTGCAAAACCCTACTTCATCCAATCTAGTTCTTAAGAAGTTTCCAGTAGAAAGTGGTTCCTCATCTGAACTGTATTGTGATGTCTCGACTGACAAAATCAGACCTTTTGTACCCCTAGTGATGCGTCACCAGATCTTTGACAGTCTTCATGGACTCTCCCATAATGGTGTCAAGTCAACCGTGCAGCTGATAAAACGTTTCTGTTGGCCGTCTATGCAAACTGACATTACCAAGTGGAGTCGTTCCTGCATTCCGTGTCAGCGCAGCAAGGTCCACAAGCACACATTCAGTCGCCCTGGTCAGTTCGCCACTCCAAGTTCTCGCTTTGAGCATGTCCATTTAGATTTAGTGGGTCCTCTCCCTCAAACGAAAAGCTGCCAGTATCTTCTAACACTAGTGGACAGATTTACACGTTGGCCAGAGGCCTTTCCAATAGAGGACATAACTGCTGACACTATTGCCTTCAAATTCTATTCTGAGTGGATTTGCAGGTTTGGTGTACCTCACCGGATCACCACAGACCGTGGACGACAATTTGAATCTCAGCTGTTTGAAAGTTTGTCTAAAATCATTGGCACCCACCATATATACACGACTCCATACCACCCAGCATCGAATGGACTTGTTGAACGATTTCACAGAAGTCTTAAGGCTGCCATTCGCTGCTATGCCACAGAACGCTGGGTTGAGATACTTTACATTATTCTCCTGGGTCTCCGCTCATCCATCAAAGAAGACCTACAAGCTAGTGTTGCTAAACTCGTCTATGGTGAAACTCTTCGCTTACCTGGTGAATTTTTTTCTGCATCCAAGGATTATATAGATCCAGCTACATTTGTTGGTCGCTTGAAAGACCACATATCCACAATCCGTCCTGTTCCAACCAGCCTGCGCACTGGTAGTTCCATTTTTGTGCATAATGCACTTTCTTCGTGTAGTCATGTCTTTTTACGACAGGATGCTACTCGTAGAAGTCTTCAACCATTTTACACTAGACCATTTCGGGTGATATCCCGCAGTGATAAAACCTTCACCAGCTACACAACAAAACCTCAACTGTGAACATTGATCGGTTGAAGCCAGCATTTATCAATGTAGTTCCTGATGCTGTACCTCCAGAACAGACTGTGTTTTTCCCTTCAGCAATGCCTGACCTACCACAGTCTCCTTCTGGCCTGACAACCAACCGCTGTCTTCTGACCCGTCTACCAGTCAACAGCCATATGTTACCAAATCTGGTCGCCGAGTTAAATTCAACCCCCGTTATCTTGACGCCACTTCGTCACTGGGAAGGGGGTGATGTGGCAACATGCAATAGCCGTTTTTGGATGAATCTGAAATGAACTGATATCATCACAAGAACTTTTCTCTTTGTAATTTGGCAAAAGTCCACGGGTGTTATTGTGGCTTGCCTTTCCGTGCATGTCGTTTGCGCGTATTTTCCAAGATGTTAATAAATATTATTAGTTGTTATTAACCTTCTGATTTTATAATTTAAAGTAAGTAAGTTACATTCTCACCATAATGTATAGCAGGCGTTCTGTGCAGGCTCCGTAAAATATGTTAATTCCACTTTCTGCCTCCAGGGGGCACACTCTGTTCTTAACAAACCTACATCAGAACGAAACTCCGTCATGATACCTATTTGTAGATATATTAGTCGAGGGGATAGGGGGATGATATAAAAATTTAAGAAATTTGCGGAAAATTACTATTCGGAAATAACCACTAATCATAAATTAAGGGTGCAAATAGTTCTGTACGAACATCCGACATGGGTTCCCACTGCCTGCGGCACTGTATAGCAGGCGGGGATAAATTCGGAACATTTTGCTGTATTTAAAAAACAAAAAACAGCAATTAAAAAATGCGTTTAAAAATGTCTTTAACTCCTTGAGTGGCACTGGTATATATTATATACCACCTACGATTAATGAAGTTTTACACCAGAAAATTTTTATTAAATTTTACTTTTCTAACTTTGGTGGAAAAAAGCCGTAAAATTGCTTGTACTTATTTTGAAATAGAATTTTTCAAAGATTCCGGTGGGAATTCAGCATTACACAAACGTAATTGCTTGCTCCTCAAGGGGTTAAAAAACACTTCAAAAAATATATTATTAACAGTATCAAAAATGAGAATTTATATTCTATTAAAATTGTTGCTTCTCGCTACAGCAGCAGGAAACATTAGAATGCAAGGACTTATTGTTGCCAATTTCTAGTGGTAAAAGAGCCAGTAAGGAGTATTCTAATCTTTTATTTAACGTTTAAAAATCACATTTCTAGCTATCTAAATGAATCAGTATCAAACAGGCACCTCCAATTTTCTGTGAACAAACCAAAATCGCCGATTTTTTAGCAGATGTTATCGCTCAACCAATCAAAGTAGAGAAAAAACAGAAAACAGTGTGGCAAACAAAAAGCCTGCCATGTTGAAAAGTTGGTTGCTAGGTTGTGACGTCATTTGAAATTAATCTATTCTCTTAAACGTTCATTATTATTAAATATGTTTTCAAATCATGGGTTTCACCTTCATGCTAAAATTTAATGTTTAGTTTAAAAAACAGTCACTCTTGAAACATTAATCACTCAAATTGGTTTATTTAATTTTACCCCGGTTTACTTAATTATTTCTTCGAAAGCTTTATACAACCAACCAACCGAAAGCAAGCGGAAAGAAAGAACGTATTTTGGATGAGCGATGATTTATAAACCAACCAACCGAAAGTAAGCGGAAGGGAAAAAAGGCGTATTTTTGATGAGAGTGATGTCCGAAATAAATTAATTACTCAGCTAATAATTAGATTATTAAAATTCTGAGGGCCAGGTGCATTAGGAGAGGCCTTGGACTCTCTTCACAAAAATTTTGAAACTCGTACGTGCCGTAGATTTTGCTACCCATCGCCAACAGACACACACACACACACACAGAGCGATCTGTTCTTTTATTAGTATAGAAATCAAATATTTAAATACAGCCAGGCATGAAAGAAAAGAGATGGAGTACCCAGAAGTACCATAATGTGCGTGTGTGTTGGGGCGCGGGTCTGCAGAACTAAAATTGATCACATTCGATATTTCTTCTCTCGTCTTTTCTCTTTGGAATCCCGTATATATCGCCAGTAAAGGGCTTGCAGCTTAATTTTTAATTGGCCTCTGATTATTACCTCAGACTAAAACTCGCATGATTTTTGTTAATTCGAATTTACACGTACTCCATTATCGAATGATAAAGGAATTGTTTCCTTATTCTTAAGATGTAGATAAACTTTATAGCTCTATATGGTATTTGAATAATAGTTAGAATTTTCACATGTTGGAAAACATTATATGATTCCAATTTATGTGACTTCGTCACAGTAATCTTTACAGATTACTTTTTCATCCTTGCATATTTTGCTGCTGTACACACGCAAACCTTTTTCAACATTTAGAATGTTTTAGATTTTTTTTTTTTTTTAAGAGTCACATGAGATGAAAAAATATTTTCACTGAATCCTACATTCATCCCCACATCGTATGCAGAATTTGAACACAGACTCGTGTCACGCACTCTATTGAACCTCTTCGCGTAATCACATACGCGGGATACGCGTAACCACACTTTGGAAGCCCTGCTCAAAAACATCAGTGCATTAACCGATCTGAACAAATGAGATATCGTTAAATTATGTACATACACCGAATGATTCGGAATTCTCAAATGAAATGAAAATCCAAAAGTATAATACGATGAGGTTTTCACTTAAATACACCAGGAAGACATGAGGGAATTTTTAATAAAGTAAACTTTATTGGCAGAATATTTACATTTATCACCAAGTGACATCTCAGTCGTGTCAGCCGTTTATAATGCCAATATTAGTGTGAATGTGAGTAGCTGTCAGACGTGGTAACCTACTCTTTCTCTGCAAAGCATCAAAAAGGATTTTTGCTGTAATTTTTGCACATGATGGCTTAAATAGCGATACGCATAAACTTTGGTACCACCGCAGTGATAACTGCCGGTGACAAATAGAGCTATTCTGGTAGTAATTTTTTTTCTATTAAAAAGTATTGTGTTACTGTTTATATTTTTTGAAATATTGAATTTATATTCCTTTTGTGACTTCGAGAATCGATATTCTAATTCTGTTGTACTGTTACTGTTATTTAAAATGAATTGGGAAGAAAAAAAAATTATATATATATATATATAAGATTCAGGAGTAGCTTACTTGCTTGAATATGAGACACGTTACATTCGATTTTCTTAAAATTTCGAAACAGTAGGGCTGTATAACGTCATAAGCAGAAAATTTTCAAAACTGCTCTTAAAGCTCATTCACACTAGTGCTCAGAAATGTAAAAATCGACGTAAATTCCGTTGACACCCTTTCAACGTCAACGGAAGTTACAGCGATTTTTCCATTTCTAAACACTAGTATGAATTTATTCGATCATTTTTAAAGATGTTCAAGTGACAGATGGAGGGAAATACCGCTTGTAAGCCCCTCGCATTAACATCTCAAAGATAACTTTTCTCAAGTTATGTCACTTTACAAATGAAAATACGATATATCGCATTTTTCTTGTCATTAAATAATGATTTTTTTAAAAATAGTTGTTGTAGTTTTATTTTAAAAGACTAGGGGGCTCGGCCCCCTACGAGCTACGCTCGCCAACCCCCCGTTCAGACACTGCAGTCTCTAAAAGCACGCTAATTTGATCGACTTTAATTGAATTTTTTTGGAAGATTGAATTATAATTAAAAAAACAAAGGCGATCTCCCTATAAACGGGTTTCTATTCATTTCTCTTTGATTGGGGAATTTTACGGAAAAATCAACTGCTGTTAAAAGATACAATGGGATTTCAAAATCATCTAATATAAAAGGAATTAAGTAAACAGAGTCTTTGTCTCCCGGTATTTTTTAACAAAGCGATAAGAAAGTCCTTTTAAATAAAACATTTTAAATATATCGTTTTTAATCTGACGTAATTTTCACCAAACTTTTCTTTCCCTTTTTAATATTCACGTGAAAATGCTTTTATTAGAAATGAAATATTATTTGCGCTGTCCAAAAAAAAATAGTTGAAAAGTTCATCTCAAAATATCAAGTAAATGTCTCGCGCTATTTTTAAATTTAAACTACTATTTTGCAATATTATTTTTTGTTCATTTTCCGTAAAAAGTGTAATGTGACGTAAATGTGATGTAATTTCTCCTATTTAAGACTTCTAACGCATGTTAATGAATTTATTACTTTACAATATCCTTTCTCTGTTAAAATTCACGTGTAATTATAGATGAAGTAATTTTCAATAAGTTCCTGCTTTTTATACGTAATTATTTAATTCTAATTTGAAAGTTTTTCTTTTCTGTTTATAATAGTCACGAGTAAATAAATTTTTAATTTAAAACAAACATTATTGTTTCCGTTGTTTATACAGTTTGGCAACAGGTTAAATTAGTACAATTTTCTGAAATAAGTAAAAAAATATCTCTCGAAATGCTGAAAATTTGAATTTAAAATAGAAATGAAACCTCGAAAAATGAGTCAAATTAAAAAAATTAATTAATTCTGCACACCGGGAAATTATAACGTATAAAATGATCTAAAAAGTATTAAATTCCGATGTATAGTTTTTGCTCCTATAAAACTTTTTTAATGGGACGATTTTGTCCAACTTTAGCATTAAATATCTCTTAAAATAATTCTTCGATTTGAAAACTGTCTACATCAGCGTGTTTATCAAACATTTCTGTATAATACTACCAATTTTCATATTTTTGTATGCATTATTTTTCTTAATATTAACGAAGAAAGACCTCCGGTCACAAAAAATTCAAAACCGGCGGCGGCGGCGGCGGCGGCGGCGGTGACAGCGGGAGTTACTTTTTTTTAGAATAGAGAGATATATTTTGCATACGACTCCATAGAACGGAAATAAACCCATATAAGGCGGTCACAGTATAGATGTTTTAATTGTGGACATCCGATATATTACAAAAAGATATTGTCAAAATAAAAAAAAACAAAAATCTGCTTCATTTGGGCATTTTCCTTACTCGCTAGCGAGAGGGCAAAATTGGCTTTTAAAACGAAAATTGAAAAGTACTTATCAACCGTAGCCCATTCTGCATGTAAATAAATTCTTCCAATAAAACTTTTTTTTCTACATTTAATCACAGTGCTTTATACTCTACATTAAACAATCGACTCAAACTCTTGACTTGCCTCTTGTGAAAAAGTCTTATCACGCTTTGCGTGACTGATTGTACATTATATCATATTTTGTGACGGATAACAATTCAGAGCAGGATCGGCGAACCTTTTTACGTGCGCGTGCCAAAATTTCACAAACAATATCTATCAACAATGTAACGTGCCAAACTTTCACATAAAATAGTTTTGCAGTGTGCGATGTTTATACAAAACACTAGTTAAAAAATCAGTTGTTTTCATGCATTAATAATTAATAATTAAAAAGTATTAAAAATTAAAATACGATGTCTGTATTTTGGAATAAGCTATTAAACTAATGAAATTTTAATTCGTAAATATGATTTATGCGTAACTGTAACAAGGAAATGAAGATAAAAAATTTTATTTTAGTAATTTTTTAGTTTATTATTAATGCAACATCTGGTTAAAATTATCAAAGTCACATTAAACAATGTTATTGATGAGTAAACTTGCTGATGAGATTTTTGCTGATTTTCGATGGAGATTTCTTTATAACTGATTCATATTTTATAGTTTTATAAATATGCATAGAAATTGGACCCATTTTCAATCTGATTGCAGTGACTGTCGAACAAAATTAGTCTGAAAAATGCAACTTTATAAATTCGTATAGAAAAGCAAAATACATGTTAAAAACCCTTCATAATATAACAGGAAAAAAAATTCTTTTGATGTGTTGATCATGGTAAAATAGTTGCATTTTTTGTGATAGTCTGTGGAACAAAATTTTATTGATTATAATAGAAAAAAAAGAATCTGGTATCTGTATAATGATTATAAAATTTATTTTTTCGCGTGCCAGAGAAATTTTCTTACGTGCCAAATCTGGCACGCGTGCCATAGGTTCGCCAACCCTGATTCAGAGTCACTGAAATTTCTTTCAGATGTAATACCCATCAACTGCATGGATGCCTATTCGTACGACTGTTCATGTATTGTTACAGGTTGTTTTGTTTATTTTCGCCAGTCTAAATATAAACAAGTGCATTTATTTCACTTTTCTAAGAAAAGAGAAAAACATTAGAAATTGTTCCAAAGTCAACAAAGCAGCCGTAAATACCTCCCGAGTAACACTGAACTGTTGGGTAGTGGTGGTATCATTGAGTTCAACCACCGTTTTCAAAGGTTGAGTTTGGTTTGGCCGTGGTCTCCGCTGGCGTTTACGGCATATTGAGCCAACGACTCTGTGTTAATTGGGCCAACGTCCGCCCAGTGCCAAAACTATGGGGGGGGGGGGGGGGGGGCAGAGGGGGGCATATGCCCCGGGCGTCAGAACGAAGAGGTGCCAAATGAAGGATTATACCTTTGGAATGGATACTTTTCTTCTGATGGGCCGATGGCTTCCATTATTATGAAACAGCCATTATAAATGAAGTGTTAGGTGAAGATGAAAAAACAGCCGTAAAAAGTTAGAACTCTGATTTTCTGGTCAGAATGGGAAAAAAAATGGCCATAATTTTTTTCTATTCTGACCAGAAAATCAGAGTTCTAACTTTTTACGGCTGTTTTTTCATCTTCACCTAACACTTCATTTATAATGGCTGTTTCATAATAATAGAAGTCACCAGTCCATCAGAAAAAAATAACTCGGTTAAAGCGGAAACTCGATTAAGCGGAACTCTACTGTATATTTCATTTTAAAAACGTCCCCCGTGGATCCGCCATTGTAGATTACAGTATTACATATTTTATGATTACATATTTTGAATTTTAAAATAAGTCGGCTATTAGAAAATTAGTAAAATTCTCTTTCTAAATATACTTTGCGGAAAAGGGGGGGGGGGCGCCAAAATCCACGTTTGCCCCGGGTGCAAAAAAGGTTAGTTTCGGTCCTGCGCCCGGCTGTTGTTGATTTTTCTCAAGTTGATTGGACCCAAGATAGATAGAAGAGGTTATATTCTAGAAGCCTATTCTACGTATCTTGGATTGGACCTACGACCCACTCCACTGTTGTTCATTCAACCTACGATCCGCTATTGTGGCTAACGACCGGATCACAGCGGATATTTGAAGCAAAATCCTGGCCAAAACTATTTTTTCATGTATTTTATAGTTAAAATCATTGCTGTTGACTTATTATTAGTAAATACACTTAATTATTGTTATGTACACATAAAAGTATGCATTTACTTAAAAAAAATAAATATAAAATACAAAGTTTACTTAACGTTTTACTGTTTATAAGAGAAAAGTAATTGTTGATAGAGTTGTTTTACTTACAAATAATCTACCGGTAATTAATTTTACTATATGTAAACTTTTAATTATTTATATAAACCAATGTATTAATGTATATGTTATTTGCATTTAGTATTTAGTAAAGTTGAGTTGTAGTATATAGATGCTGGTTTTTGAGTGTTTTTAATAGATTAACAAAACAATTTATATATATAACAAGTAAGAAAAATCATGCGTACAGCATAGATTATGAAACACGTTCCAACACCCCCTGAAAGCTTTAACGGAACTTCGTTACTTAGGGAAAAAAGGTAAATAAGATAACTAAGTAAACATTTAAAAATCTGATTTCAGTAGTTACCGCCCATAGCCAAATATGTATTCCAATTCTTTTGAACAGCCCTGTATTCGATCTGTATGTTGATATATATACTATATAATGGGAAAATTGAGTTTAGCAAGAAAATGCGTAACAGGTTGAAATTCATCTTTCAGCAATTTATAATAATAGATGGAAACATACTTGAATACTTTTGTACAGCCCTGTAGTTTACCTAGTATGCTACTATTTAGCTAAAATTTAATTCAAACTAAAACACGCTTAAAACTACTGAAATTACATTTCTAGAAATTATCACCCATAGACGGCCATGTATCCAACTCTTTGCGTGGCCCCGTATATCATTTTATCCATATTCCACAAATATTTCCTAGTACACTAAATTCAGTTCAGCGTAAAAATGTATAACTCCTTTAAAACCCACCTTTAAGCAATTTATGCTCATACTCAGTAACCTTTACGAATTCATTTCTGTAGCTCAGTATATATGAACTATAGCATTTATACGCACTTTATAGTATGCATAAATATAGTGAACAAGTAGGTAAGTGTGATCACAGATCGCACAGAGGGTTTCGTTTAATATTCCTTTCAAAACACTCTATCCTTTTGAAAAATCTGTTATTTCCACATTTCGCAACCAGGGGCGCACTCTATTCTAAACAAACTTCTGTCCGAACGAAATTCCGTTTTATAGGCTATCCATAGATATATTAGTCGAGGGGATTGGGCGATAGCACCCGAGATAAGTAGGCGCCTCTGGCGGTAAAAAGTGGAACTAAAATATGTAAGGCTATGGTGCATAATATGAAAGAATGGTCAAAGGGGTGTCGGCAAAAGTTGGAAAAGTGCTCCCCGGTTGAAAAGGGCGGAGGTTAGAAAAATTAATTAAAATACACAAGTTAGAGCCCGGAGGAGTAAATAATATGTCTTTTTGAAATTTTTATGATTTGCCGTGTGGTCTGAGGTATTCAGTTATACGTATACAAAAATTCATGTCTCCAACTTAATTAGGGGCTCTCTTAGAAAGAATTACTTAAAATACATATGTGGTAGCTCAAAGGGTTAAACGTAAGACTTTTTCAAGATTTTGTGATTTGTCGCCTTCGCCTCAGGTGTTCTGCTATAAGTATGCAAAATTTCATATATCCAATTTAATAAGGGGCTCAGTTAGAAAGAATGGTTTAAAATACACATGTGGGAGCTCAAAGGGTTAAATGTACGGCTTTTTCAAAATTTTATGGTTTGTCATTTGATGCGAGGTGTTCAGCTATAAGTATGCAAAATTTCACGCCTTCAACCTAATTAGGGGCTCACTTAGAAAGAATTGTTTAGAATACACATGTGGGAGCCCAAAGGGTTGAATGTACGACTTTTTCAAAATTTTATGATTTGTCGTTTGATGTGAGGTGTTCAGCTATAAATATGCCAAATTTCAAGTCTCCAACATGTAGAGTTTCTGAGAACGGGCTCTGTGACAAACGGACAGACAGACAGACAGAGGAGGGAGACAAATAGGGTTTCGTCAGATGAACGAAACCCTAAAAAAAGCACATATCATAATTAAAAATGCATTTCGAGCAATCATTACTAATATACAGTAATTCGTATACAATATAGTATCTGAAATCTTTTCAAATATACGGCAAACAATTTCCCCTATACCATTATGAACGGAATTCTTTTGTGTAGCCCTGTAAATGAACAATAACTATTCTTTGCACCGCATATTCAACAGAATGCATATTTTAGTGGAGATTTCATAAATGAATATCAATTTTACTATGTTTGAAAGAGTGTAACACCATTAAAAATCATTTGAAACGATTTTTTCCGATTGGCCGTAATGTAACGGAAAACTTTTGACTGTCCCTGTAAATGAACTAAACATGCTACAAACTTCATTTGAAATGGGGAACGTGCTATGGTGGAGGTCACTAACATCCAAAAATTTCAGAACGATCCGAGCATATTTACGAGAGTTAGAGCGTGGACAGATGGACAGACGGACAGACAAACCGAAGTCATAAACACTTTTCAACTTTGTTGGAAAGTGTTAAAAAGTGTTGATCCTTGCAAATTTAGGATACTAATATCTAAGAAAAGAATATATAACACATTTACACTTGCTAAGAAGGGAACTTGTTTATAACTCAATTTTTTTTTCTTCTTTTCTATGCAATTCTGCCTTTAGAAGATTTTACTGTATAGCATTTTTCAGATTTTTAACACTTCAATCATGGAATATGGATTAACAATATTAATGATAACTGAAACATTTACATACTAGAAATAGAGATTCATTAAAAAAATAAATATTGAACCCTCGGCACTTCTATAAAAATAAAGATTACAAACATGAAAAAAAAAAGTTAAGATAAATATTTTTGGTCAGAACTCCACGTACGAGACAAATTTTTAACAATATCGACGTAAAAATCAATGTTTTGTAGAAATTCACTCGTGCCGGGCCGAGATTTTAACTTTTTTCTCGGCCGGGCCAATATATTATTTTTTTTCTACGGGCCGGGCTCAGGCTGAACTTTTAATTTTTGTATCAGGCCGGGCCGGGCCGAATTTTTTTTTCTACGGGTCGAGCCGGGCCATGGCCTGGAAATTTCGGCCCGTGCAGACCTTTACAACAGAATAACGAAAAACTATTGATTTTAACAAATATGATGATCGAAATTAACTCGTTTTTACTGCTATTAATTGACTGATGCAGCATTTTAAGATGAAAATCAAAGTTGGTATGGTATTGAACTCATAATTGAAGTATTAACATCTGTAACTACTGTTTGAAATATTAAGATGTATGAGATAGAAGCAAGTTTTGGGATTGGCTCGTCCAACTAGTTATACGTATTGCTTTGGCTTTAATAATTTCATGTTCGTTAAAATTTATTATTTTAAATTTTCTAATAAATATTTCCTAAAAGATATCTCGAAATTCTATACAAATAATATTTACGACCTTTATAATTTTGAAACTGATATTAAAAGCAAGAATGCAAAAGCTAATGTTTAAATATAGTCTGTTTGTCAGTTTTCTGTTCCCTAACTTTTGCAAAATGAGCTCAACCCCACAAATTTTGAAAATGTTATATAAACTACAGCATACTCCACCCCCCTCCCTTTTTTGAAGCGGTCCGTGTAAGTAAATTTTTATAAGTACTTATTTTTATTAAACTAGGGGGCTCTGCCCCCTACGAGCTACGCTCGCCAACCCCCGTTCAGGCACACCAAAATCCAAAAAGCACGCTAATTTGATCAGCTTTAAAAATATTGAATTAACATTTAAAAAAAAAAAAAAAAAAAAAAAAAAAAAAACAGTAGCGATCTCTTTGTAAACGGGTTTCCATTCGTTTTCCTCGGATTGGGGATTTTTAAGACCAAATCTGCTGCTGTTAAGAGATACAATGGCTGTTTTCGTATTTAATTAAAACAATTAGTTAAACATTTGAAAATAATCTAATGTAAAATGAATTAAGTAAACAGTGTCATTGTCTCCCGGTATTATTTAACAGCGCTATATAAGATAGTTCTTTTAAATAATTCATTTTAAATGTATCGTTTCAAATCTGACGTAATTTACACCAAAGTTTTATTTCTCTTATTAATATTCATGTGAAAATACTTTTGTTGTTAGAAGGGAATACAGTGAAACCTCTCTGTAAGGGCCACCTGTTGTTCCATTGAAAACTGGCCCTTATGAGGGGTGGCCCTTGAATAGGGGTGACCAAATTTTTTATTTCTCTTTCTTTTTATCCCACGATTTTTAAAATCTGCATCAGTAAGTTCTCTTTGTTTTTAACATTATTGTTTATTTGATTCTTGCTTCAATTAAACTGTAAAGCCAACAGGGGCGCCATTTCAGAACTTTCTTGGTGGTGGTGGTGGGGGGGGAGGGGGCAAAGTTTTTTTTTAGGACAGTGGCATAGCCAAGAGTGAGGTTCGGGGGGTATCCTCTTTCCTCCGAACGAAAACCAATTCAAAATTCCGTTTTAATCAGGTTTTCATATTAGCAGGTACAATTTCAAGATACTGACCCAGGTTTACCGTTTCCGTTATAGACATATTCCATTTTTACAATAAGTATATCTGAGGCTTTTAAAACATATTTTCTATAGTAAACCTCTGAAGAGCATAGACACATTACATTTGCTGCAAAACTTGTGAAAATTAAACCTGTCAAAAAAAAAAAAAAAGAATTCTTTCGGAAACGGAAAAAAAATCACGTTTCCATGAAAAAAAAAAAAAAAAAAAAAAAACATATAATTATACCTGCTAAGACGGAAACCTGTCTAAAATGGAGCTTTTTTCCTAACCTTTCGACTTCTTTGCAGGTTTTGCTGCAGGGGGGGGGGGGGGGGGTGAACAAGTGAGATTTTGCCCAATTTACGTCTATCAAAACCATGGGATTCTTCTAGGAATATTTTTCAATTTTCGTGGAAGACTGCAGTATTTTTTTTTTCTTTTTTTGCGGAACTACGCGAAATCATTTCGCCAATCGACCGCGGGAAAAAGTCGCAAATTTTGCCCATTGAACTTTGAAAAAATAGTCAATTTAGCAAATTAGTCGCGTAAAAAATATAATTTCCTAAATGGACCGTGAAAAAATATTGCAAAGATCGTATTAGAAACAAACAGCGATTATTGTTAATCGGTTGCGGAGAAAAAAAATCGCACATTTCGACATTCGGTCACAGAAAAAAAAAATCAAATTTGCCCATCAGTCGTCCAAAAAAAATTGTGAATTTCGAATATCTATCAAGGGAAAAAAACTAGAATTTCATCAAAGGTTTCAGATAAAATCACGAATTTAGTCAAAGAATCGCGCAAAGAATTCAAGAATTTCGTCAAACGATCGCACAAAGCAATCGCAAATTTTGTCAGTCGGTTGCGGGAAAAAAAATGAATTTCAACAAATGATCATAGAAAAGAAACACTAATTTCGTCAAAATATCTCGGATAGAAATAGCGAATTTCATAAATCGGTCACAAAAAATATCGTGAATTGTGACAATGGTCACGGAAAAAATTTCTGAATTCCGTGAAACGATCACGGAAAAAAATTGCGAATTTCGTCAAACGGTCGAAGAAAAAAATGGTGAAATTCAATCGGTCACGACATAATCAGCACTCAAACATGGTCAACACGTCAAGAAGTTTGCAAATTTTGTGATCCATGGGGATAAGAAATTTTCATTTTTGATTTTCTGTCAGTAAAAAATTTCCTTAACCCCTAAACTGCGACTAAATCTTGCGCGATCTCCAATGCCTTACTTAAATCGCATATTTCTGAAATTATAGAAGGTGTATATTAGTTTTATGAAATAACAGTAAGAAAATGCACGTTTTAGTGTTATATATAATGGCTGAGGTGGGGAAAATTGCCTCGCTATAATTGGAATTCGCCATCCCTTTAATACAGGCATGTCAAACACGCGGCCCGCGGGCCACAACTGGCCCGCCGACCATTTATCTGTGGCCCGCGAAGACTTTACCATTTTACATTTATTTAATTATCCTTTGCCTAGTGCCTGTCATCAGTCGAGTTTTTCCAGAGACGCATTGTATTGAATTATTAAAAATATCATCAGAGTGGAAATTTTTAAAAAATGATTTACAAATTCATTTTTTAACGGAAAGCTATATAAAATTGGAAAGCCTGACCAAGGAAGCGGTTTGGAATCGAACTGCGTTTTCCATTTTTGGATCCATCCATTACCTATTGAGTTAGAAGCGATTCTGATCACGTGACAAACACATTTTTCAGACATTCTTGAGTAGTTTTTCTCCTTTCGCGCGGAAATTCAGTTCAAAACGCACACTTTAACACTATTTTCTGAAAGATTTATATCGTTTGCAAAAAACGAAAAAAACCCAGCTCTTTGACATAATTTCTGAACAACAACACCTACTAGTTTCATGCATTTCCGAACAAAAATAAATTAAAACTTATTTCAGAAAGTTACCCTTTTGGATTTGAGAACAGCCTTAATATAAACTTACTATGTACTTAATGTTGGAACTTTGCGTTAAAATTTCTTTAACATGGCTGTGTGCTTTAGATAATAATATTACCATTGCACAGAATAAAATTTGTATCTTTTTTTTTTTAAATATGGCCCGCGGCTTAGTATATAATGCTTAATTTGGCCCGCGGCGGTAAATGAGTTTGACATGCCTGCTTTAATAGATACATGCATTTTCTAAAGACGCACATATACGGACAGGTCTGTTAAAGTGTTAATAAAAGACGAATCTCTTCAGACTATGATACATACAATTCAGAAATTTGCAAAACATTTGGTCTTAGGTAGAGTCTGCATTGGGTTGCCCAACCCGATTTTTCTCAAAACAGACACGATCCGATCCGCGGCACACATCGAGGCGGATTGACGTTTCTTTTATTCGTTTCCGCCGAGGAGATTATTAAGAACATACTGTAGATAATATGATTTAATAAAGCAAATGATTTGATAGCGTTGTAATGACTGCAGTAAATATAATGTGACACTAATTATGCAAAATAAAAAAATCAAATAATTAAGAACTTGAATTAACCCTCTTTTTTTAAAAAAGAAAAATTCCTCTGTAAATTTCTGGCTAAAGGGGAAATTCACAGCGAAAATTCTAGCCTTCAGGAGGACGAGTTTTCATTTGATCTATTTAGTACAAACTTTTTTTTATATATAGAAGGATATAAAAAAAAGTTTTGATTTGGAAATGGACCAATGAAAATCTGCGTAGATATTCCCGGCAGATCGGCCTCCAATTTGAATGCTTAATCATGGCCTTTCTTCGTTAATATTAAAAAAAAACTGTTGCATACAAAAATATGAAAATCGGTAGTATTATTGAGAAATGTTTGATAAACACGCTGATGCAGGCAGTTTTCAAATCGAAGAATTATTTAAAGAGATATTTAATGCCAAAGTTGGACAAAATCGTTCCCTTAAAAATGTTTTATAGGAGCAAAAACTGTACATAGGAATTTAATCATTTTTAGATCATTTTATAGGTCAGAATTTCTCGGTGTGCAGACTGCATTTAGTATTTTAATTTGACTCATTTTTTGAGGTTTTATTTCTATTTTAAATTCAAATTTTCAGCATTTCGAGAGATATTTTTTACAAAATTTAGAAAATTGTATTAATTTAAACTGTTGCCAACTGTATAAACAACGCAAACAATAATGTTTGCTTCAAATTAAAAATTTATTTTACACGTGACTATTATAAACAGAAAATATAAAAAGCAGGGAACTCATTAAAAATTACGTCATAAAAACTATACTTACACGTGAATTTTAAAAGAGAAAGAATATTGTAAAATAATAAATTCATTAACATGCGTTAGAAGTCTGAAATAGGAGAATTTACGTCACATTACAACTTATTACGTAAAATGAACAAAAAATAGTATTACAGAACAGTTTAAATTTAAAAATTGCGGAGACATTTATTTCATATTTTAGAATGATCATAATATTTCATTTCTAACAAAAGTATTTTTACGTGAATATTAAAAAGAGAATGAAAAGTTTGGTGAAAATTACGTCAGATTATAATTGTCAGATTAAAATTATAATTCAATCTTACGAAATCTTTTTAAAGCCGATCAAATTAGCGTGCTGTTAGAGTCTGCGATGTCTGTACGGGGGTTGACGAGCGTAGCTCGTAGGGGCAGAGCCCCCTAGTGTTAGAAATGAAATATTATGATCATCTTAAAATATCAAATAAACGTCCCGCGCAATTTTTAAATTTAAACTGTTTTGCAATATTATTTTTTGTTCATTTTACGTAATAAGTGTAATGTGACGTAAATTCTCCTATTTAAGGCTTCTAACGCATGTTAATGAATTTATTATTTTACAATATTCTTTCTCTTTTAAAATTCACGTGTAAATATAGTTTTTATGACGTAATTTTCAATGAGTTCCCTGCTTTTTATATTTTCTGTTTATAATAGTCACGTGTAAAATAAATTTTTAATTTGAAACAAACATTATTTTTTGTGGTGTTTATACAGTTGGCAACAGTTTAAATTAATACAATTTTCTAAAACATCTAAAAAATAATCTCTCGAAATGCTGAAAATTTGAATTTAAAATAGAAATAAAACCTCAAAAAACGAGGCAATTAAAAAAACTGAATGAAATCTGCACACCGGTAAATTCTGACGCATAAAATTATCTAAAAATGATTAAATTCCTATCCTATGTACAGTTTTTGCTCCTATAAAACTTTTTTAATGGAACGATTTTGTCCAACTTTGGCATTAAATATCTCTTAAAATATTTTTTCGATTTGAAAACTGTCTGCATCAGCGTGTTTATCAAACATTTCTCTATAATACTACCGATTTTCATATTTTTGTATGCAACAGTTTTTTTAATATTAACGATGAAAGGCCATGCTTAAGCATTCAAATTGGATGCCGATCTTCTGTTAAATATCTACGCAGATTTTCATTGGTCCATTTCCAAATCAGAACTTTTTTTTATATATAGAAGGATAAGTTTTTTGTGTCTTTTACAGGAATGCAACAAAAATTACTCTCTAAAAGTTTCCACAAAAATTCTAAAATCGTTACGGAATTTGAGTATAACTTTCAAGTTAGAGGATAATATTTCTCTATTTATAAAGTGTCATCTTAATATCCCTTTAAGCCCTGACCCGCACAATTGTGCGGGTGATACTAAAGTAAAAGAGAATGACTATTTCCTGTTTTTGTGAGATTTAAATCCAAATCTGCACATTTATATGAGTTAATTGGCTTCAGATGTTTTGATAAGACACAACTAGGGGACACCAACTACAATACAGGGTTAGATCTTCTGCTTTTAAAAGACTATATCATCTGACAGCAATAGATAAAAAGTATGTACTGTCGTAATTTCTTTTAAATATGATTTTTAGATTTAAATGCTTATAGATTTAATTTTTCTTTTCATGTACTTTATTCATCATTTTAATTGATTTTGTTTTTGATAAATATAATTAGGCTTTACAAATGTTAAAAAACAAATGACCCGCACAATTGTGCGGGTCCGGCATTTACCACTTCCAAAATAGGTACAATTCCTAATACATAAAATTTTTTATTTTTAAGTGATTTTTTTAAAACTTATTGTGATAAGTTTTAAAAAAAAGTGATTTTTTTTTTGTTTTTGTCTAAACTTAAGTGATTTTTTTAAACTTTAAAATAAATTGCTAAAAAAGCAATTTTTTAGTTAGGTAGATTTCGTATGAAATAATACCTATTACATTCTCCCCTATGTTGGAATTTCTGAAAATTTTTGCAGATCTACACCGATCATGACCCCTAGAACCCAAAACCACCCTCAGTAAAAAACTTTATATCTATCTATCTATATATCATCATCATCAACCGATTTCAATCCACTGCTGGATGTAGGTCTCCCCCCAGATTTTTCCAATGTTTCCTGTCTAGTACTTTAGTCATCCAATTTACACCGGCTACTTTTCTGATTTCATCACTCCATCTTACTTGAGGTCGTCTTCTAGGCCGTTTTACATCTCTGGGATACCACTGAAGGGTGTTTGTGCTCCATCTATTGTCTTGTCTTCTTGCAATGTGCCCAGCCCATTTCCATTTTAGCCGTTTAATTTTTTCAATGATGTCAAAAACTTTCGTCTGACTTCTTATCCAGGTTATTCTTTTTCTGTCTCTTCTAGTTATACCTAGCATACATCTTTCCATACTTCTCTGTGTTGTTTGTAATCTTTATAGCATCCGGTTTGTTAGTGTCCATGTTTCAGCTTCGTAAGTTAGCACAGGCAAAACACATTGGTTAAATACATTTCTTTTCAAACAAACAAGCATGTTACTCTTCAGAATAATATTGTTCTTCCCAAAAGCACTCCATCCATTTCTTATTCTTCTATTGATTTCATTTATGATACTATTATCCGATGATATTTCCTGCCCAAGGTACACATAACTTTGCACTTCTTTAATTTCAGTGTTGTTGTAGACGATTTTCTTTTTTGATGCAAATGCAAATGAATTGAACATCTCATAAGTCTTTTCCAAGTTTATTTTTAATCCCACATTAATGTTAGCTTCGGCCAAATCTTTTAGCATATTTTCCAATTCTTCAGGACTGTTACTGAAAATTAAAATGTCGTCAGCGAATCGGAGATGACTTAAATATTCCCCATTTATTCTAATCCCTTTGTTTTCCCAATCCAGCTTCTTGAAAATATTTTCTAAGACAACAGTAAAAAAAAGCTTAGGCGAAATGATGTCTCCTTGTCTTACCCCCTTCTTCCAAGCTTGATCTTTGTTTTTCCTTTGTCCAAGCGGATGGTTGCTGTTGCTTTCTTGTAAATCTTCTTTATGATATTGATGTAAGGTTTGTCTATACCAATGTCTTTCAGCGATTCTACTACTGCTAATGTGTAGACCAAATCAAATGCTTTTTCATAATCAATAAAGGTAAGGCAGAGAGGTAAATTATATTCCTTATGTTTTTCTATGAGTTTCCTTACCGTTTGCATATGATCCCTTGTGCTGAATCCATTTCGGAATCCTGCTTGTTCTATAGGTTGAGCTGAGTCCAGAGCTGATTCAAGTCTTGTCGTTAAAACTTTGTTGAAAATTTTATAAATCACTGATGGTAAGCTGGTCGGGCGGTAGTTTTTAATGTTTCCCTTCTCTCCTTTCTTGTAAAGTAGCACCATCATAGCATTATTCCAATCTTCTGGTACATCTGACTTCTTGAGACATTTGGAAAACAATAAGGATAGCATTTTTGCAAATTCTTCTCCTGCTTCTTTGATAAGGTCGATTGTAATTCCATCTTCGCCAGGGCATTTACCTTTTTTCATAAATCTAATGGCTTGTAAAACTTCATCAGTCATCACTGGAATTATCGGTTCGGTTTCTGTTAAGTTTTCTCGTGGATCACGTAGGTTGATTTCCCTTTGATCTTCACATTTGTGTAGATCGTTATAAAATTTTTCGACAATGTTTACTATTTCTTTATTGATTTTGGTAATTGTTCCATCTACCCTCTTTAGTGCAAAAATACCTTTTCTTCCAACACATAGTTTGCGCCTAGCTGATTTTAAACTTTTGTTGTCTTCTAGAACTTTCTTGACAAGATCACAGTTAAATTTTCTGATATCTTCTGTAACACATTTTCTTACTGTTTTACATAATTCAGCATATTCAACTCTTGATTTAGGGTCGTTTTTCTTCATTTTAAATTCTCTGCGTTTCTTCATCAATGCTAGCTTCCGCCAAATCTTTTAGCACATTTTTCAATTCTTCAGGACTGTCACTGAAAATTAAAATGTCGTCAGCGAATCGGCGAAAGCTTAGGCGAGCTTAGAAAGCTTAGGCGAGCTTAGAAAGCTTAGGCGAGCTTACATCGAAAGCTTAGGCGAAATGGTGTCTCCTTGTCTTACCCCTCTTCCAAGCTTGATCTTCGCTTTTCCTTTGTCCAAGCGGATGGTTGCTGTTGCTTTCTTGTAAATCTTCTTTATGATATTGATGTAAAGTTTGTCTATACCAACCTCCTCCAGAGATTCTACTACTGCAGATGTGTAGACCGAATCAAATGCTTTTTCATAATCAATAAAGGTAAGGCAGAGAGGTAGATTATATTCCTTATATATATATATATAAGGAATATCCTTATCCTTAAGGAATATCCTTATATATATATATCATCATCATCATCATCATCAACCGTTTTCAATCCACTGCTGGATCTAGGTCTCTCCCAGATTTTTCCAATGTTTTCTGTCTAGTGCTTTAGTCATCCAATTTACACCGGCTACTTTTCTGATTTCATCACTCCATCTTACTTGAGGTCGTTTTCCTGGCCGTTTTACGTCTCTGGGATACCACTGTAGGGTGTTTGTGCTCCATCTATTGTCTTGTCTTCTTGCAATGTGCCCAGCCCATTTCCATTTTAGCCGTTTAATTCTTTCAATGATGTCAAAAACTTTCGTCTGACTTCTTATCCAGGTTATTGTTTTTCTGTCTCTTCTAGTTATACCTAGCATACATCTTTCCATACTTCTCTGTGTTGTTTCTAATCTTTGTACCATCCGTTTTGTTAGAGTCCATGTTTCTGCTCCATAAGTTAGCACAGGCAAAACACATTGGTTAAATACCTTTCTTTTCAAACAAAGGGGCATGCTACTCTTCAGAATAATATTGTTCTTCCCAAAAGCACTCCATCCATTTCTTATTCTTCTATTGATTTCATTCTTGATACTATTATCCGATGATATTTCCTGCCCAAGGTACACATAACTTTGCACTTCTTTAATTTCAGTGTTGTTGTAGACAATTTTCCTTTTTGATGCAAATGAATTGAACATCACCTTAGTCTTTTCCAAGTTTATTTTTAATCCCACATTAATGCTAGCTTCTGCCAACTCTTTTAGCATATTTTCCAATTCTTCAGGGCTGTTACTGAAAATTAAAATGTCGTCAGCGAATCGGAGATGACTTAAATATTCCCTTATTTTCTTTGTCTGCTTTACTTGTGCATCGCCGGCTATCTTCTTTGCAATATCTTGTAGAGTATTGGTTAGTTTCTTGTTCACTACTGTAACATCTTGCTCTTCTTCTAAAGTTGATTGAAGTACTTGGAAACGGTTTTTAAGTTCCAAATGGAATTCTTCTTTATGTTTTTGGAGATTTATTATATCAATTGATTTCTTTGAGTGTTGCAAAAGCTTCATTCTTTCCACTTTAGTATTTAACAGCAGTTTGTATCTAACCAACCTGTGATCACTTCCTGTATTGAAGTTATTGAGAACGCTGCTATCCTGAATAAGATGCTTTTTGTTTGTTAAGATGTAGTCGATTTCACTAGTTGAGCCATTTGCACAACGCCATGTCCATTTCCTTTGTGGCTTTTTCTTGAAAAATGAATTCATGATATACAACTGTTCACATTCTGCAAACTCAATCAATCTGTTTCCTCTTTCGTTTCGCACCCCATATCCATGATTTCCTACTGATAACTCACCTTTCTCTTTTTCTCCAATTCTAGCATTCCAGTCTCCCATTATTAATTTTATGTAGCATTTTCCTTTTTGATGCATTGAAGGTACTTCTTCATAGAAATCCTCAACTTCTTCATCAGTATAGCTTACTGTTGGTGCATAAACTTGAGTAATTTGCAGCTTGTATCTTCTGGACACCTGTATTACTAACCTTGCAACTCTATCTGATGCACTATCATATTCTACGATGTGATTCTTCCACCTTTTATGAATCAGAAATCCCACACCGCTTGTTCTTCCATCTTCTGTGCCTCTGTAGTATAATACATGTCCGCTGGCAAGATCTATCTTCTCTTCTCCTTTTCTTCTTACTTCACATAATCCTAGGATGTCCCAGTTGATTCTTTCTAATTCTTCTTCAAGTTCCTGTAAACGATTTTCCGAAGACAGGGATCGTCCATTATACGTAGCCAAGGTCATCAACTTATAGCAGCCTAGCCGAGCCCGGTTATTCTTAGCACCCTCTGTCTTCATGTCTTTCTGATCGCTGCCGTAACCAGGAACATTCAGACCGCCGGGAATTAAGGGCCGTGATTTATTTTGTGAATTCATGGTAAAATAAGGGGGGTAGGTGGCCAAATTCCTCCACGCTGGCCAAGCGGGTTGGAGGAAGCCCATCCGCGTTCGTTCCCCATGCACTAGGCAAGGGTACTAACAGGCTGCACCGGTGGAAGGTGCGGATTGGACATTAAGTCTCCGCTCCCAGTCGATTCCTTTAAGTTCTCCTATATATATATATATAAGGTCGGACACTAGGGGGTCCGACCCCCTGCTCGCTACGCTCACCAACCCCCCCATATTCGCTTCGCGATTATCCTTATTTTCTGGCCAACCCCAGACGTAATTGTTCGGAGTTTCCATTCTGGATCGCTTCGCGATCCCTTATTTTCTATGCATTCAATTTTCAGATTCCATTTGGTAAAAACGCGCTCGTCGCTAATTTGTAGTTACAGTAAATAATCTTATCGTATAAATCTCCTCTCCTCTGAGATTTTCAATTCACCGCCTTTTCTCCGCCAACATATATGTGTAAAATTATACATATAGTGTTAAGAATATTGTCAATAGTTAGTGTTTGTGCTTAAAAATAATGTAAATGGTTCAATTAAGCTCTATTCATAAACTAATATTAGTTTTTGTTGCATTGAAATATCTCAATTCATTGATTTTCTGCAAGCAAGTAAACCCATTACAAGTATTTCAATGGGAGTCTATGGAAATTTGCCGAAATATTGGAAATAGCGCCAAGTTGGCGTCACTTTTGGCGACTAATATTGGTTGCCAAATTTGGCGATATATCGCCAAGTTGGCGACAAACTTGGCGATGGGGGCCGAGCCCCCCCCCCCCCCCCCCCCCACTTATGGCGTCAGACAGCTTTCACCAATCAGATGAGTTTCGCGGTATCTACGCAGATTTTCATTGGTCCATTTCCAAAGCCTTACTTTTTACTTTCTTCTATCTTGACAAGAAGAAAGTATTGGTTTCATGAAAATTTTCGAATTCCAGTTTTCGACGGATTTACACGTTTTATGGGTCAGAGATTCCAAAAAACATGTTTTTACAAAATGTCTGTCTGTCCGTCTGTATGTGACACAAATTTTGTGGGCGCTCTATCTCAAGAACTAATGCACGGAATTAAAAAAAAATTTATATTCAGGTAGTCCCTGATATAGATTGGTGCTGATTAGTTTTTGGTGTAAATCGCCCTGCAGGTGGCGCTGCTATGTAGCATTTTGCAGGATTTCCACAAAAGCTCTATCTCAAGAACTAATGCACGGATTTTTATAAAACTTCAGATTCCGTTAATCCTTGATATGAATTGGTGCTAGTAACGTTTTGGTGCAAATCGCCCAACAGATGGCGCTGCTATGCTGCATTTTGAAGCATTTACACGATTTTCGTAATAGCTCAATCTCAAGAAATAATGCACGGATTTTCATCAAACTTCAGATTCAGTTAGTGCTTGACATGAATTGACGTTTTGCCCTTGTGGTGTAAATCGCTCAACAGGTGGCGCTGCTATGCTGCATTTTTTGAGATTTTCGCAATAGCTCTATCTCAAGAACTAATGCTTGGGATTTCAACAAACTTCAGATTCAGGTATACCTGGATATGAATTAGTGCTGTTTATGTTTTGGTGTAAATCGCTCAACAGGTGGCGCTGCCATGCAGCATTTTTCACGATTTCCACAATAGCTCAATGTCCAGCACGGATTTTCAGGAAACTTCAGATTCAGTTAGTCCTTGACATGAATTGATGTTTTGTACCTTTTCGTGTAAATCGCTCAACAGGTGGCGCTGCTGTGCTGCATTTTTGTGATTTCCACAATAGCTCTAGCTCCAGAACTAATGCGCCGATTTTCATCAAACTTCAGATTCCGGTATACCTTAATATGAGTTAGTGTTGTTTGTGTTTTGATGCAAATCGCTCAACAGGTGGCGCTGCTATGCTGCATTTTTCAGAATTTCCCCTACAGCTCTATCTCAATAAGTAATGCACGAATTTTCATCAAACTTCAAATTCAGGTATACTTTGATACGAATTGGTTCTAAATTGATGTAATTTCTTTTATATTTAAATGATTTAATTGACGTGATTTATATAGAAGAAAGTTTTGTGATGGCCACAACATACTAGTTTTTATATATAGAAGGATATATCACTTTCTTCTGGACACGATAACATCCATAATTCTGCACAAATCTCTTCCAAACTGATACATAAAATCAAGGGGCATAAAATCTCGGTCAAGTTCGTTAATGGGCAAAATCGGACGAAGGGGATGGAAATAGGGAGGGGTTTTGTGAAAACCGAAAAAAAACCCACAACTTCTTAATTTTTGTACATATCAAATCAGTTTAAAGTTTCTATTACTTCTAAAAATTAGGCCAAAATTTATGTATCATAGATTTTTGATAAAATTAAAATTGGGCTCAAGGGGCGCAAAAATAGGGTTTTAGGGAGAAAAAAAATTCATAACTTCGTCTATTCTAAAGATATCAAATCCAATTAAATATATTATAAATCTTCTTAATATTATCTACAAATTTTATACTCACAAGTTTTTGACAGGAACTATTCGTACCGCAAAAGAAATTAAAAATGAAAACAAAAAGGGTTAGCTGAAAAACAAAAAATCCATAACTTAGTCAATTCACAAGATATAAAATCCGCATGAATTTATTATATATCTTCTTAATATTATCAACAACATTTATATTCACAAGTTTTTGATAGGACCAATTCTTACAGCAAAAACAAATTAAAAATTCATAGCGATTGAAGAAAAATATCATCGTATTAAGCAGTGGCGTACCCAGGATTTTATTTCGGGGATGGGGGGCTGACTTAAATTTCCATAATGCTCTAAATCTTATGAAACACGTTGAATTGCATTGCATTGCAAACAGAAATCATTTTTGACAATAAGGCCGTAGCCAGAAGGGCGAAAGGGGGCAGGGGTGATTTTATTCCGACATTCACGAAAATTTAAGGCATGAGGTTGCGAAATTTTTAAAAATTCGGTCATCAGTCCGAAAATTTGGACTTAGAAAAACATCGCGATGATTTTTGACAAATGATCGCCGAAAAAAAAAAATTCATTAAAGGATCGAGGGAAAAAAAACGAATTTTGTCAAAGGGCCGAAGATAAAATGCGAATTTTGTCAAAAAACCGTGAAAAATAAGTCAAATTTCGTCAAATGATCGCGGAGAAAACGCGAATTACGTCAAATGATCGTGGAAGAAACGCGAGTTTTGTCAAATTATCGCGAAGCAAAAACGAATTCCATCAAATGATCCCGGAGGAAACGCGAATTTCGTCAAATGAGCACAGAAAAAACCCCGAATTTCATGAAAGGGTTGCAGAGAAAACGTGATCAAAAGTCGCGGGAAAAACGCGAATTTCGAACAACAACGCGCACTCCGTCAAAGGGCAGCGAACAACACGAATTTCGTTAAAGTATCGCAAAACAACGCGAATTTCGTCAAAGGTAAACAGAAAAAACGTGAATTTCGTTAAAAGGCTGCATAAAAAAACGCGAATTTCGTCAAAAAGATGAGAAAATTAACAAACAGAAAACAAAGTTTCAAATTTATCTCAAGCTAAAAAAATCCCTGCCGGCTCGGTCTACAGGCGCAGGTAGATTTCGAAGATAAAAGTTAGATTTTTATTTTAAATAACGAAAGAACAAATAAATTAGTATAACATCAATAAAAATACAAATAAAACGTCGAAATAAAAATCACTTGATGACGTAAACACGTGTAACTTGCTTAAAATCAAGTGAATGTGACATTTACGATCAACCATTATTGGCATTTAATCTTATAGTCTGGCGATAGAATTTTAGTCGATGGGATAACCAAGTAGTACCGTTTTAATTTACCACTCGAAAAATAAAAAAATGCTAACTGGCGAGTTAAAAAAAGTCGCACCATGGTAATGACTGCAATAGGAAATATTTCTTACGAAATCTACCTAAAAGTCAGCAATTTTGGGGGGCAATGGGGCTGCAACCACATTACCCTCTTTCCACTTCTTTGGGTATAATGTGGTGTCACTGTGCACTAATATGGAACTAAAGAGAAGAGAGATGCTAGTCTGCTGAATGATAGAAGAAAAAAATACAAATTTATTTCAAAGAGAAAGAAAAACTAGTATGTTGTGGCCATCCCAAAACTTTCTTCTATATAAATCACGTCAATTAAATCATTTAAATAGTACAGGAAATTACATTAATTTAGCACCAATTCATATCAAAGTGTATCTGAATTTGAAGTTTGATAAAAATTCGTGCCTTAGTTCTTGAGATAGAGCTATAGCGGAAATTCTGAAAAATGTAGCTTAGCAGCGCCACCAGTTGAGTGATTTACACCAATACATAAACAGGAATAATTGATATCCAAGTATACATGGATCTGAAGTTCGTTGAAAATCTAAGCATTAGTTCTTGAGATAGAGCTATTGCGGAAATCACAAAAAAGCATTGCAGCGCCACCTATTGAGCGATTTACAATAAACTGTATAAAATGTCAATTCATGTCAAGGACTAACTGATTCTAAAATTTCATGAAAATTCGTGTATTAGTTCTTGAGATACACCTATAGTGGAAATTCTGAAAAATATAGCATAGCAGCGCCACCTGTTGAGCGATTTACACCAAAATATACAATATGTCAATTCATGTCAAGGATTAACTGATTCTGAAGTTTGGTGAAAATTATTGCATTAGTTCTTGAGATACAGCTATAATGGTAATTCTGAAAAGTGCAGCATAGCAGTGCCACCTGTTGAGCGATTTGCACCAAAACACAAGCTGCACTAATTCATATCAAAGTATACTTGAATCTGAAGTTTCATGAAAATCCAAGTATTAGTTGTTGAGATAGAGCTATTGCTGCAATCGTTAAAAATGCAGTATAGCAGCGCCACCAGTTGAGCGATTTACACCAAAATCTACAAAACTTCAATTCATGTCAAGGACTAACTGAATCTGAAGTTTGATGAAAATCCGTGCATTATTTGTGGAGATTGAGCTATTGCGGAAATCGTGAAAAAGGCTGCATAGCAGCGCCACCTGTTGAGTGATGTACACCAAAAACTAATCAGCACCAATTAATATCAGGGGGTAACTGAATATAATTTTTTATTAAAATGTCAATATTTCAAAATTCACTATCTCAGTGCCAAATTAAATGGCAATCTGTGTTCATCATGATAATTCTAAAAATATGAAATTCCGTGCATTAGTTCTTCAGGTATGACTGTCACTGAAATCGTGTAAATCCAGCAAAATGCAGCATAGCAACGCCACCTATTGGGTTATTTACACCAGAACCTAATTATCACCAACTTATGTCAACGTCTAACTGAATATGAAGTTTGAGGAAAATTCGTGCATTAGTTCTTGAGATAGAGGTATTGCGCAAATTATGACAAATGCAGCATAGAAGCGCCACCTGTTGAGCGATTTGCAACAACACATAATCAGCAGCAGTATTAATCAAGTTATACTTAAATCTGAAGTTTGATGAAAATTCGTGCATTAGTTCTTAAGATAGAGCTATTGAGGAAATAGTTCAAAATGCAGCACAGCAGCGCCACCTATTGGGTGATTAACACTAACACGTAGTCAGCATCATTTCATATGAAGGACTAACTAAATCCGAAGTTTGATGAAAATGTGTGCATTAGTTCTTGAGATAGAGCTACTGCGAAAATAGTGTAAATCCTGCAAAATGCAGCATAGCAGCACCACCTGTTGGGCGATTTACACCAAAACCTAAACAGCATCTATTCATGTCAAGGACTAATGGAATCTGAAGTTTTGTAAAAATCCGTGCACTAGTTCTTGAGATAGAGCTTTTGCGGAAATCCTGCAAAATGCTGCATAGCAGCGCCACCTGTTGAGCGATTTACACCAAAAACTAATCAGCACCAATTTATATCAGGGTCTAACTGAATATCAATTTTTATTAAATTCCGTGCATTAGTTCTTGAGATAGAGCGCCCACAAAATTTGTGTCACATACAGACAGACAGACGGACGGACAGACAGACAGACAGACAGACTCACAGACAGACATTTTGTAAAAACATGTTTTTCGGAATCTCTGACCCCTAAAACGTGTAAATCCGTCGAAAACTGGAATTCGAAAATTTTCACGAAACCAATACTTTCTTCTTGTAAAGATAGAAGAAAGTAAAAAGCAATATTTTTCATTTCATTTTCAACTATTTCGTGCTGAGGGGTGGTAATCCTATCAGCCGCAATCCCCCCCCCCCCCACCTTCTTTCGGTATGCTGTGATGTCAATGTGGACTAATAAGGGGTTAACGAGAATGGTTGTTTCGCTGTATGGCAGAAGAAAAATTAGAGATTTATCTAAAAAAAATAAGGATTCCAAAAAAACAAAATTACAAATTTAGCTCAAACAAGAAAAAAAAATCAGCATTTTTTTCATTTCATTTTCGACTATTTTGGGAGGAGGAATCCTATTAGCCCCTTTCACCTCTTTGGGTATAATGTGGTGTTACTGTGTACTAGTATGGAACTAAAGAGAAGAGAGCGGATAGTCTCTTCAATGATAGGGGGGAAAATATAAATTTGTCCCAAACAAAAAGAAAAATAATCAGCACATTTTTATTTCATTTTCGACTATTTCGAGAGGAGGGGGCTGTAAATCCATCAGCCCCTTCGCCTTCTTTGGGTATGCTGTGATGTCAATGTGGGCTAATATGGGGTTAACGAGAATGGCTATTTTGCTGTATGACAGAAGAGAAAATTACAGATTTATCTAAAAAGTAAGGAATAAATACTTTTTTCATTTAATTTTTCGATTATTTTGGGAAGAGAAGGGGGGTGGTTCTATAACCCCATCCGCCCTCTTTCTCTTCTTTGGTGTCAATGTGGACTAATATGGAACTAAAGCGAAGGGAGCGGCTAGTCTGTTCAATGACAGGGGGAAAATTGCAAATTTGTCTCAAACAAAAAGAAAAAATTAGCACTATTTCTTAAATTCATTTTCGACTATTTCAAGAGGAGGGGGCTGCAATTCCATCAGCCCCCTCTCCATCTTTGGGTACGTTGTGATGTCAATGTGGACTAACATGGTGTTAACGAGAATGACTATTTTGCTGTATGACAGAAGGAAAAATTACAGATTCATCTAAAAAAAGTAAAGAAAAACATTTTATTCATTTAATTTTTCGACTATTTTGGGAGTAGTGGGGGGGGGGGGCTGTAACCCCACCAGCCCCTGTTCTCTTCTTTGGTGTCAATGTGGACTAATATGGGATTAATGAGAATGGCTAGTCCGCTGTATGATTGAAAAAATTAATTTTTTTCCAAAAAAGAAAGAAAAAATTCAGCATTTTTTCATATCACTTTCGAAAGTTTCGGAGGGGGGGGGGAGGCTGCAGCCCCATTAGCCCCCCCCCCTTGGGTACGCCCATGGTATTAAGGGTGTATTCAAATCCAAACTGCTTATTTTCTGACTCATTTTTAAATTCATTTTTGCTCTCAAACGCATCCAATTGGTAAATTCTCTTATTCAGAAACTATTTAAATGTACCGTAACGATCGATTTTTGATAGAAGCAGAATATATTTCAAAAAATGATGTCAAAGTGGGTATTTTGAACCGAATTTCCCGAAGCGATTTCGTTAGAAACGAAAAATACTGTCCTACTGAGAAAATAATTGTTTAGTTTTTGTTGGTTAAATTAATATACTTAACTTCGAAATCTACATCCGCCTGTAGGCCGAGCAGACAGGGATTTTATTAATTACATTTTTAAAGCGGATTAATTTTAAATTAATAGGCTTGCACTATTCATGATTTCTATTTAAAATTGATAGTATTACATATATAATATGCACATAGAACGAACTGTATGTTTCTGCTCTGAGTTATAGATGTCATATATGATTTATAAGTTTTACATGAATTATATGCATATCACGAGATAGATTTTTAAGTTTGATAAATTCATTCCATTTTGTCGACACAGCAAGTAAACCACCAGGAATAAATAATAAATTATGGAAATTTCAGGCAAATGCTCGACAGATTCCGTAGTGCCTGCTTGAATTTACCAAGAGATCAGGGAAAATTTTCCATAGATGAGCAGACGATTCCTTTTTTTTAGGACGTGCTTCAGTAAAGAAGTATATAAAAAACAAAACACACTCTGTTGTAACAGTATCACCTGGGATAGTTTTAAATTTTGTAGTATACTAGTGGGAAAGTACAGACTTGGTCCACAAGGATCTGGGATTAGGACCTGCTGTAGTTCTTATTCTGGTTCAGACCTAATTTTACGTACTTCGATCGGTATTTCAACAAAATACCGCTGCTGGAAAAACTAAAAAAAAAAAAAAAATTGAAGGATCAGGCACAATACAAACGGAGTGAAGGGCATACCATTTGTGAACGGCTCTTAAGAGGGGTGCGAGCATTGAGCACGTCTCAGAAAATGAAATTTTAGTGGTCTGTCCAAAAACAAAAATTGTTTCAAACATTTTCATTGTGGCTGATGAAAATTATCTCAATAAACAACAACTTTTTTTGCTTAAACTTTTATCTTTAGATATTTGCACACATAATCCCAAACTACACAATTGTGTAGATTTAGCCCAAAAACGGCTGCATTAAGTCCGAACCCGCACAACTGTGCGGGTCCTCCCTTGGCCTTGGCATAACTTGACATCGGGTATTTTTTCTATAATGTTTTTTTTCTCAATCAAATACAGTCCTATTGATAAGGGGAAACCACCCAAATTTTCAATTTCTACCAAAAAGATTCCCGGTCTTAAAGGGTTATACATTATTTATTTTATAGAAACACAAAAAGTTGGCAATATTATTATCTAACGCGGTTGTTATTTAAAAAATGCAGGTATCTTAATCCTTAAATGTGTTTGTTCTCTTTAAGAACTTTGTATTTTTAACAGTCAAATCTATTTTCGCAATTTGAGGGTAGCATTTTTCTGTAAAATAAATAATCTTTTATGGCCATTTCAGGCAACAGGGTTTATATTTGTTGATTTTTGTTTATTTATTTTAATTAATTTTAATAAACTGGACAGATATGTTGCGGATTCCTACTCCAAATCCTAAGTTCAGCGGGTTATGAGCTCTGGAAGAAAGTTCAAAGAAGAGAGCGAGCGGGGCATTGAGACCTTGGATTTTGAAATTTCATTTAAGTTTCCCTCATTTTTTTATGATTTTGAAAATAATAATTTTGTTTAAGTTGAAAAAATTGTGCCGAGGAAAGAGATATTGATTAAAGAATTAATTTTAGAATATTGAAAAGAAAAATGTATGGAATATCTGGTAGTTACCGTCCCATCATGCTCGAAGTGTTGTTAGAAATTATTTTAAAATGTTTATAGTATGGGTGAAGAATAGCGGAGAACGGAGGGGAGGGATAGACTCATAATTGACATTGGTGTAAATAATAAACAGAAATATAGAGTGTGCGCGTGCTAACTCTGGTTTCCGTACGAATCTCAAATCCTATTCGTACGTGTTTGTTACAAATTATTTTTAAATGTTTTTAGCATGAGAGAAGAAATGCGGAGAACGGGGGCAGGGCCGAAATTAGCCTTTTTTGCACCCGGGGCAAACATGGAGTTTGGTGCTCCCCCCCCCCCCACCACTTCCGCAAAGTATATTTACAAAGAGAATTTTACTAATTTTCTAATAGCCGACTTTAAAATTTAAAATATGTAATCATAAAATACGTAATGCAGAACTACATAATCTACAAAGGCGGATCCAAGGGGGAGGTCACGGGGGTCATGACCCCCCCCTTCTGAACACCAACAAAAATATTCTAAAGATCATTTTTAAAATGAAATATACAGTAGAGTCCCGATTATCCAAGTCCCGCTTAACCGAGTTATTTTCTTCTGATGGACTGATGGCTTCCATTATTATGAAAAAGCCATTATAAATGAAGTGTTAGGTGAAGATGAAAGAGCAGCCGTAAAAAGTTAGAACTCTGATTTTCTGGTCAGAATGGGGAAAAAAATGGCCATAATTTTTTTTTTCGCATTCTGAACAGAAAATGAGAGTTCTAACTTTTTACGGCTGCTCTTTCCTTTTCACCTAACACTTCATTTATAATGGCTAAAAAAATTATGGCCATTTTTCCCCCCCATTCTGACCAAAAAATCAGAGTTCTAACTTTTTACTGCTGCTCTTTCATCTTCACCTAACACTTCATTTATAATTTATAATGGCTGTTTCATAATAATGAAAGCCGTCAGTCCATCAGAAGAAAATTATCCATTCCAAAGGTATAATCCTTCATTTCGCGCCCCTTCGTTCTAGCGCCCGGGGGACACGCCCCCTATGCCCCCTCCCCCCCTCTTAGTTTCGGCCCTGAACGGGGGCGATGAGGTACAGAGTCATAATCGGCATTGGTGTAAATAATAAACAGAAATGCAGAGTGTGCACGTGCTAACTCTCGCTTCCGTAAGAACCTCAAATCCTATTCGTACCTGTTTGAAACAAATCAAAACAAACCTTACATGCTCCAGCGGCGACGTGTCACTAGGAAAATTGCCAAAACAGCTGAGGGACGCAATCAGCCCCAACCTAGACCTGAAATTCAGCATGGAAAATACTCACTTTCGGTATTTTCGGAGCTCAGAAGGAAGGAGAAGGACCTTCCAACAACTATTCTTAGTTGCCGAAGTGAATGTGAACGTTCGTTGGGAACCTCTCTTCCTGTATCGAATTCCTGAAAATTTGCTCCATTTGTTCTTTATCGTCCATTCAGCAAGGTAAGCAGCCCCTCTACTTATCTAAGCTTACATCGCATGTGCTGTCACTTCATTTGTCAAATGGAAAGCTCGCTGGTAACGTAATAGATCAGTAGCGAATAATTTCTCAAGATGCGTGACCACAGTAAGTAAAGATTAAACATTATCTATAATACAGTAATCTTTAATAGCGAAGTTGAAGAGAGCCTGAAATTCATTCGTTATAACCGATCAAAGTCTAAGGGGCCAGGGATTAAATTTTGTACACGCAAAATTTGTAGTCACATAAAAAAGAGTAATTTAAGAAAATATTAATAAGTTTAAAATAAATCACTATTTTTAAATAAAAGGAATTTTAAATTTATTTATGTATGTAATGAAACTTATTTTTAATTGAGTAATTTCAATTAATATATTTTTAATTTACATTAATTTTTAAATCATACTGACTTTTAATTACTCTAATACTGTACTATTTATGACTTCTATATAAAACAGCGTTAGAATTGATTTAAAAAAAAAAAAAAAGTCACTGGTCCCAAGGATGTGCAAGCCTGAGAATTTACTGGTCCGCAGGCATCATCACTGGTCCGCTATATAAAATTCTATTAAATCTCTTTAACCCTTTGAGTGATCCCCCCCCCCCCCCCCCCCCCCACACACACACACACTAGAATATAAACCAAACTTACTTTGCAGTTGTCCAAAATTTTTAGCATAATAAAATGTAAAATTATAATTCATTAAAAATTAAATAAACAACAGTTCATAAACAAAAACTATAAAATTATTGACTTAATATTTTATTTCCCATTATTTCAACTGACTATACGGTTTTTAAAGCAATTTAAAAAAAAAAAAATAAATAAAATTGTGTGATTTGTGCTCGGTTGCGGTTTTCTCAGGGTCAGGAAAATTTGCGTTAGCTTGTCAGGAGAGAAAAGTTACTGGTCCTGCAGTGCAGACCATTAAATTTTTCAATTTAGTGGTCCGATTGAATTTTCGGTGGTCTCGGACCAGCGGACCACCAAGGATTTTGAACGCTGTAAAATAACATTCAGATAATAATTAGGATTATGTAACAGCATATTTTGCATTATAACCGGCAGTAGCATTTTCGATATAAATGTCCACAGCACTCAGATGTATTGCATGTAACGCGTTACTTTATATATAGGGGAGATGGGGGCACATGTGAGCAGTTCGCATAAATACAGCTTTTTCTCATAACTGGATTAATTTCTATAAACAAAAACTACTCAATACAGTAAACAGAACTTTCTTTTACACGTGGTATTTTTTTAAAATCACCTGTATAGTTTTTCTTATATTTTTTAATAGTTTTATAAAATCAAGAAAATGTTCACATGTGCCCCATCAGCGGGGTAGTTGTGAACACTCGTGGGGCACATGCGAACACAAGGGAAAAATATCCTTTGGCGTGCTTTTTATTCTGTTGTTCATTTGTCAGCATAATCATTAGTTATATTACCTGTTAAGTTCACCATAAAGAATATATATATATATTTCTCTTGTTTCTGGGTGATACGTTTAAGCAAAATATTATAAAAGGAAAATAAGTAGATTAGGGGGGGGGGGGGGGGCTTAGATGATTAATTAAGTATTGTTGCAATAAAATAAAAAAAACAAAGAAGCAATTTAAAAAAAGAAATTAAAACTTTTAAATTTTTCTTAGGGTTTTTTGTTTGGGGGAAATTTTAGGGGGGGGGGGGAATTTACATACTATTTATTGGAAATCTGCCGCAATACGAAAGAGTCTCACTCCCGTATTTGCCTTATTTACTTGTAAATTATAGATACAGAAGGGTTTTTTTAGTTATTTAAAAAAATAATCTCGACAACCCCACTTCTTTGCTTTTGAAAGAGGGGGCGGTGTTACAATCGAGATTTTACGGTAGATATCAGTTTAAAAATTTTATTTTCTTAAAATAGTACTGATATCTATCTCCATTCAAAGCATCATGTACATAACTGTTTTAGAGATAGAAGTAAGCCATCATTGCAAGTTTAGAACAAATGTAAAAGAAAAATTTGCAAAGTTGTTCAAGGTAATACTTTTGTATCAACAATGCATAAAAAATATTGTTGTAAACCGTTTAGTAAAATAATATATAACACTTATTGCATTTTAGAGAACATTAAATTTATTTAAAATACAATTGAACGTAAACGAGCTTGTTGCTCTTTATGTACTTGCTGAAAGATGTGTTTGTGGAAGTTCCAAAACAAAATCAACTTTGTGTGAGGAAACATCTTCTATTTCAGGAAAATTATACATAATGGAACTGATATTATTTCTCATGAAGTTAACTGAAAGGAACATAATCGCAGAATGATTACTGGGGCACTTACGAACTGTTCATATCTGCCCCAACTAGTCTGTTCACAACTGCCCCACATGGCTGCTAGAGTTAAATTGATGAATCATTAACATTTCTCAGTTTTAGAAGAAAAAGAACTTTATCAAAAATATTTATTAGTATTCATAGTATATGTTAAAATACTCAAATTCAAATAAATGAATAAATAAATAAAGTTATTCGCTTAACAACTTGGAACAAAGATTTTACTTTTGAGATCTATAAACAGTGTTTTGCCTAGAGAGGACAAACAAAAAGTCAAAGAGCTTCAAAAAAATTTTACCATATGTCTACAGGTGTCATCATCTTTAGTAATTTTTTTCAAATAAAAGAACTTGTCATAACTATTGAAAAATTGCTATGTTCACATGTGCCCCATGTTCACATGTGCCCCCATCTCCCCTACTAAGGGATTCAACAAAGGCTTCACGAGTTACAGAACATAGGAGAAACCCTTATTTTTTTTTTAATTGAAAACCTAATAAATTTTTTACATCTACCCTATATATATATAATCCTAATGAATCGGAAATTTTTTAAACGGATATATGAAACGGATATATGAATCGACTGATTAAACAACTGATTATGTTTCAAGCGATTTCTCCTAAAATGTGGAATACTTTGCGATGAAAATAACACCAAAAATCAGCATTGATCCGCAGATCTCAAAACTGGTATTAGAATTTTTAAATTCGAATTAGTTTTCGAAATATTAATTTTTTTCTAACTTTATATACATTTTTCTAATGATGGCAACTCAAATTTTAATCAAACAGATATAGATATATATTTTCATATTTCAGAAAAGGTTGACATGGTAACCCGGCTATTGTTGTTTATTTGATAATAAATGTTTATTTACTTTTATTTCTTTTTATAAATTATATAAATTATTTTGTTCTATAATTATTATTTTTTGGCGTATATGATTTTGGCGTATTATATGGGGCATTTGTTCCAAACCTTCATATGAAAGGCGGAGGGATCAGATCGTATTTGTTTATGGCATTTGATGACTTGAACTATTATAATATAGATGAAATGATGGCGATAGAATAATATTTGGCGACTTATCACCTGTGCCTGGCTAACATTAAAGTACCAAAATGGCACCTAGAGTATAAAAAGCGAAGTAGTCCGCCTGGAATTGTTGATGATAGTCACATGACTTAGGCTATTGTTATAGAGATTGTTTTAAAATACCGGTAGACAAAGACTCTGTATACTTAATTTATTTTATTTTATCTTCTTTTCAAATGTTTAACTGATCCTCTTTAATCGAAAACGAAAACAACCATTGGATGTCTTAACAGCAACTGATTCGCCCTTAATTTTTTGCAATCAAAGGGAATTGAATGGAAACCTGTTTACAGGGAGATCTGCACAGCTTTTTTTTCAGTATAATTCAATCTTCTCTAATATTTTAAAAACCCATCAGATTAGCGTGTTTTTAGATTCTGCGGTGTCTGAACGGGGGTTGGCGACCGTAGCTTGCAGGGGCAGAGCCCCCTAGTTTAATATATTTTTTTAGATTGTCCGCTAACAACACAAAAAAACATTTTTATGTGAAAAAATATCAATTACGTATTAAAATAAAAATTAGAAATTTATTAAAACCGATGCTTCGGTATTAGCTGCATAACAGAAGTTAAAAGCCGAAGAAATCGGCAAAAATTTCGCTGCTTACAGCATGCTTTTTGATTCCGATAATTTCAGTAGTTCAAGGTCGTAGTTTAATTGTATGTGTGTTAAATTTGTGTTTTAATTAAATTATTTTATTTATCTATTCATTAAATTTTAATTTCCTTATGGAATTTTTATTGGGAAAATGCTGAACTATTTATATTGTTTTAAATGCAAATGGGTTAATCTTTCGTAATCTAACTACTCGCGATAGACATAGATTAATATAGATATACACTTTTAAAATTATTTAAAAATCATAAAAAATCAGTAAACTGAGATACAGTTTTCAAACAAATAGCATTCGACTTTTTTTTTTTTTTTATTCGACGGTGTATATATCTTTTAATTTACTAAAAACGCTATTACTTTAGTGTTAACCGCATGCCAGCGGTTAATAGTGAAGAAATTGTCAAAGATTGCACTATTTCTAGCAACTTGTTTTTTATTCTGATTATTTCAGTATTTAAGCGCGCAGCTGGATTACATATTTGTTAAACTTGTCTTTTATGTATGCATTTTAAGGATCGACCGAAACAGGGATTTAAGACCGAAACAGAAACCGAATTTCGGTAATCTTACTATTTTCGGCCGAAGACGAAAATGCCCAAAACTTTTTAAAAGTAATTAATGCATATATAAATATACATAATTATTAATTAATTACACGCGCAATTAAAGTGCGTGTGGCCCAAGTTGGCTCTCTGATCAAAACCTTTTATTTTCATATAAAATAAAATGTAATTAATTCATATGCGGCATAGAATGATTTTCTAATTATACGATCACCATTCATCTGTGCTTTAGGTATACATACCTCGATTTATCTTTTATAAAGATTTTTGTAACTGAATATCTGTTATACTAGAACTTTCTCAAGGTGTACTCGAAACACTTCTGCGGTGTTAAACTAAAAATTTTTCTATTGCTGTTAAGTCTGCAGCTTTTAAAGAGCATCTGAAAAGCGACTTCAAAGTTTAGTCATATATGCATTGCTTGCTTTATAATTTGCACTCATGTCTTGAGTCAGTCATGATTGTGAAGTTCATAGCAATGAATAAAAAGTGTCGAGCCGATACAGCTCAAATCAATGAGTAATGTTGAAAATTTCCGCAGGAAGAAATGAGATTTTTGGAGTACAGATAGTTTCGGTCCGGCTGAATTTTTGGCAGCATTTTGTTTTCGGCGAAACTCAGATTTTTGCGCCGAAAATGAAACCAAATTTTCGGTCAATCTCTAATGTATTTGTGTTTTTGAGAAGTTTTAATTTTGATAGGGAATAATAATCGGGAAACAAATTCTGAACTATTTACATTATTAGTGCAAACGTGTTAATCGTCTGCAATAGGGTTAATTTAATCGGATGGATTAAAAAAAAAAAAAAAAACTGAATTTGAAATCAATTTAAAAGCGAATTCGAAATAGCAGCGTTTAGTAACAGAAGATGGAATTGTTTCATTTGAGTAAACAAATTTGAACAGTGACCAAATGATGGGATCTTTCTAATGAATGAAATTGCGTCAGAGGTTAAGGCACTATTCCAAGAATCACGAAAAGTTTATTTCAAATAAACAAATAAAAATGTGCAACATATTGGTTTAAAATTTCTGTCAAGAATAGTTCCAAATAATATGTCAGTAATAAAAAATAAAATGTGCAATTAAATCTGACGAAAAATAAAAGGGACGAAACAAAAGAAAAAAATAGTTGCAAAAATTCTTTTAATTCAAAGTATTAAGATAACACTTCTGACATTATTCCAAATCTCTCAAGGCACACGTAAGTCATTCCAATTCTTAAAGTGTAAATCTGATTTAAAATCTGCCAAAGAATTCCACCAGAATAATCTTTAATACATGTTACAGCCCTTAAAAAAAGTATACCCCGGTTTTCCCAAGTCGGTTATAACTAAATCAAAAGATATTATTAGTCGTGAAATAATACTAGTAAATCTGCAGATCTGTAGCCTCAACATCAACTACGCAAGTTACATTTTTATTTTTATTTTGCTTTACATCATATACCTGATATCCTACAACCCACAGTTTAATTATTGAAAGGAACACATATTTATGAGCATATGAATTTTCTCAAAGATACAGAAAATGTAACTTTTAGAGACTTTTAAATACTAAACACTTTTTCATGCAATGGAAAACTTAAACTGCTTATTCTTGTAATTTTTTTAGAGTAAAAAATACATTTTTCGGGGAGGCAAAGCCCCCACCCTCCAAATCCTTAGTTTACCCGCTAATTTTACGTTCGCAATTTTTTATAATTGTGCGTTCTTTCTTGGTTATAAAGTCTTAAGATGCGATTTACGTTGTGGATTAATAGGATAAGACTCTCGCTGTACTGGATTTTATCTTAAATATCCTAATAGCAATACTTACTTACCTACCAACTAAGAAGCATCTGTTGCAAAAATTTAACCCCTTCACGGTCGCTTAATATTTGGAAAAACCATCAAAAAAGTACCTATTTATTTTATTACAGAAATTGAATAATTATAAGGTTTCTAAATAGAATATGCAATTAAGTTTTTTTAAGGCGAAAAAAAAAAAGATATTATAGAACAAATTCATATTTGTAGAAAAGCCATCATGCGAGAATTCTGTGTCTTAATGTTTGTTTTACACCGTACAAATTAATGCGAATAAAACCTTTATTTTTCACATCTCAGATCTTTATTTATCATCGTCACACACATTTTTACAAATAATATTTGAAATAATATATATATGCACATTAAATTTTGATTATTAATAATTTTTTGAGTGTTACATATTTCGAAACATGCAATACAAAGCCCAACATTACAGTCAGCGCAAAAGCCAAACCCAAACGGAAATATTCAAAGACTTCACACGTAAATGCCAGTTAAATTTTTCTGGTTTCAGAAGTTTTTTCCAGCAATAAATCTCCAGCCTGGAAATATGACGGGCACGAGAAATAACGAACGACACCTCAGCCCGTGATATTGACGGGAGCGAGAATTAAGGGGTTAATATGCCGCTGCTATGTCACAAAGATGCTTAAGCAAGTGTAAACTGATCTTAATACAATTATATCTAATTTAGAAATCCAGTATCATTATAGTTTTTGTTTTGAAAAAACAGTTTTGGTAGTCATTCAAAACGTTAAAAGAGAGATCTTCATAAATTTTGACGAAAGAAACATACTAAAAACAACCAAAAACAGGTCTTTTTATGAATGAAATATTGTAATTTTACTTTTATTATCCGTTTGGTGACCAGCTTATTCAACCTTAAATGCCCCCGCCAAATCAGGAGAAACCGAGCATTCCGTATATTTTTTGTGATTATGTGGTACTTCAAGAGGGGTAATTACGACCACTTTTTACATTTTCAACTTTGTTATTTTTTTCTGCTTATTTCTATTTCGAAAAGTGCTGTTTTTAGTACATAGGAAGTAACTTTGATCCTTTAAGAACATATTTTAAAAGTTTTAATTCTCATAGCTGTTTTTCTTTTAAAGTTAAAAGGGTAGTTATAATTACCCCACCAAAAACTCACTATCACATAAGTTTGGGGTAATTAAGACCACTAGTGGGGAAATTATGAATACTATATCTTCTCTTTATACTTGCCAATACACATTTGTTTGGGGTAATTATGACCACTTTGAACTCCAAAGTAACAAATCCGTTTATCAAAAATTTTATAGACTTAGTTTCAAATTGCTATTTGGATCTCAAAAAGGCTTCAGACTAGTAATAAAGAATACCTAAGATGAAATATACATTATGAGGTTAATATCTAAGCTTGAAACAAAATTTTACCATCACAGTTTTCTCCAATATGACGGCGGTCATAATTACCCCACCTGACCCTATGTACAGTCGTGGGAAAAAAAAGTAAACACCCCCTACTAACTTCTCAACAAATTATCGTAGAAGAAAGTTACAGGTACCGAACGATTGGAAATAAAGTCTACTTTTAAATGATGTATATAAAATTTGCTTAGGGGGCCATCTACAGATTAAAACGAACCGTAACTTTGTTTTTTTTTCAATAGCAGTACACAATTCTGACAGCATAAATGAACTCTACACCTTTCAATTAGCCTATAAACAAATTTTTATGCAATTCGTGCCATAAGTTTCCGAGAAATTAATTATTTTAAAACGAGCGTATTTTAAGGGTTGTATCCAAATTGAAGTTCCGAACTCGATTGTTAACCGAGAGAGCCGCCTTCTTGATCAAGGCACGTTTAAGCCTCAATGAAACCTGTTTGATTACAGGATAGCAGAATAAATTTCAAAAATTTACTCACTGCTATCATAGACGGCCCCTTAAACCATCATTTTGCCGTTTTTTAAGCATAATTTAAAAACTACTACGAAGAAAAATGTGAAATTTGGGATTTCCACTAAGCAGAACTTAATAAATCTAAATCCATCAAAAAAATTGTAGGTTGCAATTCATAATTTTTTCGAATATTAATTTCATAATTCATATCATAAAATTATAAAAATTGCAAATTCAACGTATTTATGTTTGGGTATATTAGTATTATTGCTACACAAAAAATTAGCTCATTAGGAACATAATTTCAGGAGATATAAATAAAAATATGAAAATGTAATTTAACATTAGAAGTACTAAATTTTGAATGTCTATAATTCAAAAACTTATCATATGAATGACTTGAAATTTGGTTTCTAGGCATATTTTGAACCGAAGATTTGAAATACATACTAATACGTAAGAAAAGAATATATAATACATTTACACTTTCTAAGAAGAGAACTTGTCTATAACGTATATTCTTTTTTCTTGTCTATGCAATTCCGTCTTAGAAGATTTTACTGTATAGCATTTTTCAGATTTTTAAAACTTCAATACATGGAATATGGATTAACAATATTAATGATAACTAAAACATTTACATACAAGAAATAGAGATAGATTAATTAAAAAATAAATATCGCAGCCTGCGGCATTTCTATAAAAATGAAGATTATAAACATGAAAAAAAAAATTAAGATAAATATTTATTAATGTTTTGTAGAAATTCACTCGGGCCGGGCAGAAATTTTAACTTTTTTCTGGTACGGGCTGAACTTTTAGCTTTTATACCAGGACGGGCCGAACTTTTAATTTGTTTACCGGGCCGAGCGAATATTTTTTTATACGGGTCAGGCCGGGCTCGGGTCAAATTTTTAATTTTTGTATAGGGTCATGCGGGAGGAGTTTTTTTTTCTATGAGTCGGACCGGTCCTAGAAATTTCGGCCCTCTAATATGCGCTACGCGATGAGACCGCTTACAGCGCCACCTAGTGGCAAACTGCGATGTTAGCTTTTCTATTTCGGAAGCGGTATCATATACCGGAAAAAATCAATTACAAAGTTGTGCATCTTCCTCGATTTAGTATGAAATGATGTCTTACGTGTAAAAATACTTTATTAAAAGCCCTGCCTGAATTGTATATTTTTTAAATGTCCAATCACCAGATTAAACATGCCATGCCACTAATTGCACGCAGATGTGTGGCATTATAGGGAAGATACACATTTTTACTAATAAAACTAACAGGCTTAATCAAGGTTGTAACTTAGTCCAGGCATACACTTGGTAATATTTAGTATTTCTCCTCGATGGAATACAAGCAGGACTTGACAAATGCGGTCGCCACTTTCGACCAAATCATTTGATCTGGCGGGTGTTTTTTTCTTTTGTTTGTTTAAGAATAACTATTTTTGTGTGTGTGTGGGGGGGGGGGGGGGTACAAAAATTGAAATAAGAAATGAGCACAAATATTTCCTCCCTCCTCCACCACTACTAGTGCGCGGCAAGCAAGTGATATTCAGCCAAGCGATCCCTGGTCAAATCCTGGTCTGGACCTGTTTCGCCCAGTTGAAAAATTACAACTCAGTAATATTCTTATTCTGCTGAAATTTTAAATGGAATAACCAAGTTCAAAAAACATTTTCCATTTCATGCCCACAAAACGCCACTCTTTTCCGCTCTACCCAGCTGGAATGTCATGTAATTAGAATGTTGGGGGAGGGGGAGGGCATATTTCAATAAAACAGTAAAAAATAGCGTTAATCCAGCCTTTGTGCACCTAAAATTGGATACAATGCGAAAAAATGCACATCATCAGATCTCAACTAACCAGGCATTTGAAGCAACCGACAATAAGCACCATTTCCCGAAAATGACGGTTAATTCAGCCGTTATATTATCTATTTTTCCCCGCTCCAGAGATATATAATTTTGACAATTTTCAATGCAAAACTTAATTTCTATTATCTTTTTAAATTATCAACTATTCTAAACTATGTTTATTATTTTTTCCTCAATTAATTCATAAAAAACTTTTGTGCTTTTTGAAAATCGATAACGGCGAGGAGGGGTAAATATTTTTACTGGCGACTAGAATTTTTTGCTGACTATCAGATTTTATGAAATTTGTAAAGCCCTGGTTACAAACATCATCGAGATACATGAAGAATGTATGATGCATTGCTGCAGTGGCTGCTTTAGTAGCTGCAGTGCCCTAAGGGAAATTTTTTCTGCACCGCCGCCGTTACAAATGATAGTTTCGAAAGAAACTATTAAGTTTTAATCAAATATTTTGCTTATTCCCAGCTCCTTATTGTTAGCGACCCGCGCGGTCGTCTGATCTGGCCCCTCTCTAAAGCCGGCCCTGTATTGCTACCGATGGTGGACACAGTATGAGCATACTTAATTTGTTTTTTATGACAATTAACTGTGCTTTGCTTAAGGGGTCAGGTACCCTTTGATCCAATAAAGTACATGGAAAAGTGACCTCTGTAAGATTTGCAGTCACTCTTTAACTAATTAACTTTTAATTAAAAAAATCAAAACACATGTTAGGAACGATTTATTTTATCAATTAAAGTTGTTAGAAAAGATATACACATATATAGTTTTTTTTTTAATTTATTTTTAAAGATAATACAATTTTTACGAAAGAATTATTCTTGCATGCATTGCGCGCATGATTTTTCCCATTTGAATGGCTGAAACAAGCCACGATATTTTTTAATGAATACAGATATAAATTGTTTTCAAAATGAGCTACAATGAAAAAAATAAAGCTTGTAGATCCCGAGAAAAAAAATTGTTTTTTTTTAAGAAATTCAAAATATCGAGATTTTTTTTATACAAAAGTAGTCGTGAATTCTAAACTTCTTACTTGAGAAACATAATAATAGGTCATTTTGTGCTTCTGTACGTTAACGTGTATATCCAACAAAAATTTCGTGAAATTTTAGGTAACCATTTTTCAGAAATCGTGCGCGCAATTATCAAAATCGCTGTTTTGAGAAAATTGGCTTTAAAGATTGAATCACCCGTTGATCATATAGCAAAAGCTCAAAGTGTTTTAGACATAACTTCTCTTCTAATGCGAATTTTTGTATGGGGTTTGCTTTTAAATGTTCCTAAAAAATCATATTTAAATATAAGCTATTTAAAAAAAATTCGATTTTTGGACGCTTCAAATGTTTCCTTAAAACATAACCACACTTTTTTGACGCCTATATACTCGTATAATATGAAGATTATGACAATAAATATAATTAATTCTTTTAGCACCATAATAATTAAGTTTATATTTATATCCAAGAGGGAAGAAGAAGGTTTTTTTTTAGGTGCGTTCGCAATTATATAAATACGTAGCAGCTATTATCGTCGTCTGTCTGTCTGTCCGCATATAACAGCGCAAAAACTACCCAACCGAATGGTTTGAAATTTAAAATATATAATTTTTGTATAATTTTGTCGAGTTATTTCAAATTTTATGAAAATCGGATGTATAGTTCAATTACAGAGACAGTCAAAAGTATTCCGTTACATTACGGCCAATGGGAAAAAATAGTTTCAAGTGCATTTTAATGATGTTTTAGCCTTTCGAACAGAATGAAATTGATATGCATTTATGAACTGCACTAAAATATACATTCTGTAGAATATGCGGTGCAAAGAATATTTATTATTCATTTACAGGGCCACACAAAATAGTTCAGTTACATAATGGTATAGGTATACAACGGTTCCAACATAGTTGAAAAGTGTGAATTCGGTTTGTCTGTCCATCTGTCCGAACTCGAACTTGCGTTAATATAGTTGGATTGCTCAGTAATTGATACATGTTATTGAGATTTACTATGCCATCTTCGGTATTGAAAAGTATGTAGCGTTCATAGTTCAATTACAGAGACACTCAAAAGTATTCCATTACATTATGGTCAACGGGAAAATGTATTATATAAATACGCAGCTCCTATAGTCGTCATCTAGTTCGTCCGTCTGTCCGCATATAACAGCGAAAAAACTACCCAGCCGAATTGTTTGAAATTTAATATATATAATGATTGCAGAATTTTGTCAAGTCATTTCAAATTTTATGAAAATTGAGTCAAAACTTAAAAAGATATTAATATAAGTTTTCTTTATTCTATTAAATTATATCATACACAAATAATTCAATGATATCACATGATAGGCAATGATTCTAGGTTGCCATGGTGATTACGTCCTTCAGTGTTGAATTCAGGGGATGCCGCGGGGGGGAGGGGGGGGATCCCCCCCCCCCTTACGGAGAAAAGTAACTGAATTTAACACTGCGTCCTATTTAAGATGGAGTCATATCATTTTCGTATAACTGAATTTAATATATATATATATATATATATATATATATATAGAACCATTAACTAAACATCATCGACCATGATTGACTACACGCCATAAACCAACAATATAGAACTGCATGTATAAAATAAAGTACCTTATACCTAATTACAAGAATTAACATGGAAGAAAAAAAGAAGAATATGGATTCCGAAAAAATTGAAAAACTTATATATTGAATTACGTTTTCAAGAGTACAGAATTCAATGATATAAGCAAATCGGTTGTTTTCTGTGGGAAAAAAGCTATAAGCTGAATTTTTTTTTTTTTTCCCCTGTACTCAAACAACCAATATAACCAAAAAAATAGTTTCAACATGAATACTGAACATTATCAATATATATATATACCGGGTGTACCAAAAAGGACTGACTGATTTTAAAATTCAATAACTTGCAAACGGTGACAGATATTAAAAAAATTCTTGCAGGAGGGTTATGCATAAGGTCAAAAGTTTTATTACAGTGATTTTCAATTTTAGTTCGAATTACAAACAATAGATGGCGCTGCGATCAATAGACGCTAAATTCAGGCTCGATTTTTCGTACTTCGTGGCCCGGATAATACATTTCCACAGGGGCGCGCCAGCAGTGTCCGGCGCCTGTGTGCAGAACTTCACTTAGCGCCCTTTATCCGTAACCCCCCCCCCCCAAACCGCAGCATTATTGTCTATGAGGTTTATAAAAACTATAGTTTGTACCGAGTAGGTTCACCCAGCGCGGGTCACGGGACCCCCATTAAAATTCCCCCCCCCAACTCAGAACTAAGATGGGGGTTACTGCTCTGTGAGTTACTGTGTTAGGAATTTTGTCGCTCGTTTGGCTAAATGAATTTAGTATTTACATAGAAAATAAGCACCTTTTTCTACACGGTACTCCAATTGAACACGAAAAAAAGCGTCGTGCAGAAAATAAGTGTTTATTTTTAAAGTTGTACTTTCTCTCTCCTAATAAATATTTTATCTTTAATAACGTAGAAATTTACTCAGCAAGAACAGGTTCCAAAAAAGTTTTATTTAAAGTAATCTGTAGTTAAAAATTACTATTGTTTAGATGTGGTAATCTGAATTGGAGTTGCGTGATATAGAAATATATGCAACAAGTAAAAATACTTATTGATTGTTATGTTATTAAAACTAAATGTTACAGTTTTCTGTTTTCTAAATTTAATACACTTCAGATTTACAACATATATATCTATATGCATTTACAATTGATAAGCGAGTAAAAAAGAGACTTAAATAATTTAGAAAACATAATAATTTTTTGTTAGTTTTGTTTTTGAGAAAAAATTTCAACGTCTAATTTTTATAACATATAATTATAGACTTTTTACATATAATTGATAAGAGAATGATGCATAAAAACTGAATGTGTTAAATCAAAAAATTCAGCTATACTAATAAAAGAAAAGATTTTGTCGCTCTGTTTGTTGGCGACGGCTAGAAAAATCTACAAACGTAGACGTCTGAAATTGTAGGTGAGAGTAGTCCAGGGCGGATCCTATTGCACCCGAAGCTCAGATTTTGATTTTTTTTATAATTAGCAGATATATTAATTGAAACTCGCAATTAAAATGTGTCTGTCTCTGCCCGAAAAACATCAAGGCGGTTGCATGTTACATTTTTTAAGCTTTCTAACGGAGCAATCCATAAAAAAAAAAAAAGAAAGAAAAATGAAACCTCGAATTCGTTTTTTTTTTTTGTTTTGTTTTGTTTTTCCTCGATTTTCGAAGCCCGTTTAACTAACTAAAACACGGAAAAACTGATTACATCAAATTAATGATCGCACTTTTTCGTTTAAAACATAAATAACGCTCGAAAAAATATAAATGTTAAAACTTTCAAAATAAAAAGAAATTGCCGAGAGCCGTTTTTGAGATTTCCGCTACCTTTAAAAATCTGCATCCGCGCTTCTGATCAAAATACGAAAACATTAAAAGTACCAGACCTTATCTACGTTCATTCTCCATTCGAATGCCGCAATCCCTTTCAAAAAGTACGAATATTTACCTATTTTTAAAACGTTCATTTACGAAACTCACGTTCGAAAATTCCGCTTTTTCTGTGATTTTTAAAATTCTGCGTCGGCTTTGTAAATCAAAATAGAAAAAAACTTACAATGCCACACTATATCGTTGTTAGTTTTTTTTCGAATGCCGCAATTTAAAAAATATATATACAGTGTGTCCGTTAAGCCATGGTGTACTTTTGACCGGTCACAGGAAATCAACGAAACAAGATGGAAATGTGAAATCTTCCCCAAATAGAAGAAAAACTCCAAGTTTCATACATGTTCAGTGCAGTTCGATGTAGCCTCCATTTGTTGCCCTACACCACATCTAAACGATATTCACGTTCTTCCCACACACAGTTAAAGACGTCTGGTGTAACAGAGTTAATAACGTCTGTGATTCTGTGTTTCAAATGGAGGCCACATCGAACTGCATTGAACAGGTATGAAACTTGGAGGATTTTTTTCTTTTATTTGGTGAAGATTTCACATTTCTATCTTCTTTCGTTGATTCCCTGTGACCGGTCAAAGAGGTACCATGATTTTACGGACACACTGTATTAATATTAACTTTTTCCAAATCGCTTGTTTCCAAAAGTCACATGCAATTTTTTTAATGCTATGTTTAAAAATCGACTTCAGAAATAAAAATAGGAAAACGAAAAATACCAAGCCATATCTACCTCCATTTTCCTTTCGAAAGCCGCAATTTGTTAAAAAATATATTAATACTAACCCTTACAAAACAAATATTTTCCGAAACTCGCTCTCGCAATTTTCGTCTTTATTCACAATTTTTAACTTTCTGCACGTGGAATTTTTAATCGAAATGCGGAAAAAAAAACCACACACTCTTAACGAGTGTGCATTCATATTTAAGAAGACATCTTCTGTTGAAAAAAATATTAATATTAACTCTTTCAAAAAAATCGTTTCTGAAAATCACTTCAGGATTTTGTCTTTTCGTTGAATACGCACGTGGCTTTTGTTCTTGATCAGCAGTTCTTTTAAAACTAAGTATCAATATTTTAGCACGAATTCACCCAACTAACCTTTCAACGACCACAGCATCTGGCCTGATATCTGAATCAGCTCAACAGAATAAATCGAAGGTTATTTATTTATTTATTTATTTTGAACTGAAGTAAACGCTGCATGCGTAATTACATTCGATTAATTTTTAACACAATTATTAAATTGGTAAATAAATCATAATAGTAAAATTCCAAATGGGTGAATTAGTATTCCAGATTCGCCCGGGATGGCTCAGTTGGTAGAGCATTGACGGCTCTAGTAACGATGTCCCTGGTTTGAATCCCGGCCCGGACTTTTTTCACCTACTTGGAAATTTGCTACTGTTATGAATTATTTACCAATTTAATAATTGTGTTAAAAATTAATATAATTGAATTGTAGCCTAAAAATATAAATAAAATTTAGATTTTACATCTATATATAAAAGTTAAATGAATTAATTTAGGGGAGCAATTAATTTTAAATATTTTATATTCTTAACGTAAGATCTTATCATTAGCCCCAATATCAGGATCGTTTGGAATTAATTTAATTTAAAAATATAAAGTCAGTCAACATTTGTATTTAGGTATATTTAAGGTTATTATCACGGGACCGGGTAGGACATAAAGCGCACGGGAATTTAAAACTGTCTCTCTCTCTTTTTAAAACAAATCTCTATTTTTCCGTGTATATATTACAACCATTCATTGTAGCTCCTAAGTTATTTATGTCTAAATTGATTTTTTTTCTGCTAAAACAATCTCTAGCGTCTAATGCTATATATAATGCTAGTGTTCATGTATTTCAATTTTATGCTTTGAATTGAAATGAACAAATCTTACAATCATCACACTTATTTATCCAGACTCTGATTGGTATTGACGTACACATACAGGAAAGCCACCCCTTCTAAACCTTTGGGAAAATAAGAATTTCTGGATTTTTTTTTTTTTTTTTTTTTTTTTTTTTTTGCCAAATTTAGCCTATTTTCATCATTCTCCACTCCCGGCACCCCCTTAAGAAAAATCTTGCGTACACCATGAATGATACGTTTAGAGTACAATATAGAATAGATAAAAAAATATATATATTTGCTTTTCTCATAGGTCTAAACTCTAATGATCTAAAAAAAAAAAAAAAAACGCAATTTTTGTTCAATACATAATAGTTTCTACAGAAGTGATCATTCTGATCACGTTATTCGACGACGTTGAAAAAAAATCGCTCTTCTGCCGCCTAAAATAGACTTTATATAATGAATGAGAAAATGACAGCTTTAAACCTACTCTATGGAATTCCAAAAACCTTCGCATGCTGCTTCATTTTTATCAATTAAACAATTAAAAGTATTCCTATGGTCACGCCAGTCTCTCCAATTTAAAATATCTCCATTGAACAGAATGTTCAGTTTAGAAGTTCTATGTTTTACATTGTTTCTCTAATTTACTAATTAGAAGACTCAGAAGTAGAGTTAAAAAAATGGATAAAAAAGAATTAAATGATTGAGTAGGTTTGTTTCAGGTAAATCTACAAAACATAGTTAAGCTGTCAGGAAAATGTATTATATTTTAATATATAATTAAACTGAGAATTTTTTTTTGAAGTATTTTCTCCTCAACTGAAATTTTTGGCGCTTTTACCACTTCGGCGCCTGTGTGCGCCGCACACTTTGCACACTGGGTCGGCGCGCCTCTGCATTTCCATCTCCTTTTTCTGCATGGAACAAGATAAAGGACCAAAAATCGAGCCTGTATTTAGCGACTATTGCTTACAGCGCCATCTATTGTTTGTAAATCGAACTAAAATTGAAAATCACTGTAATAAAACTTTTGACCTTATGCATAACCCTCCTGCAAGAATTTTTTAAATATCTGTCACCGTTTGCAAGTTATTGAATTTTAAAATCAGTCAGTCCTTTTTGGGACACCCGGTATATATATATATATACATATATAATCGTAATAAATTTTGTATTCATGCATTTTTGCATAAGAGTGCAACAGCTATTGCACCAAGATCTGAATATTTATAAAACTTCGTCTCAACGACTTTAAGATAAGATATTTTTTACAAAAGGCAACGTCAACTATAGCCTATATTTATAAAAGTTATTTAAAGTGCAAATTCTCAAACGAAGCATACTATCTTTTGCTCAAGTAATTATCTTCTCTGGGGGGACATAAAGTACTTGAGAAGGTACTTAATGCTTAAAAAGTCTGTTTACTCCACAAAGAACTTCTACATTGTTTCGGGAAAGGGAAAGCTAACCTGTGTTGTAAACAGCGTATATGTATGTTTTTATTCTTCCTCTCAAATAATATGGTAATTACTTTGTTTATTCACATATCTTTTAAACAGTAAATGAAATGCTCTGAGGTTAGCTTTTCCAAACACTCCAATAAAAGCATTTAGAAATAGTTTAAGAATATTTAGTTATTTTAGCTATTGTAACAAATACTATTAAAATTTTATTGAAATTAGGTCAGTTAATAAGTTTTGTTTGGAGACATTTTTGAATCATCCACGTGGGGAATGGATAAGTTTAAGAATTTTTCTGCTTCATATGGAACGCTGATGAAAAGTAACTGATTTCACCTATTTTGTTAATCAAAAAAGTTCTTCAATAACATTTTGTGAGTTAGATTTTACAGTTCTTTGAAAAAATGAAAATAAAAACATATAAACAAATAATTTTCACAAATTAATATTATTTTTATGCAACTCCTACATTGAAAAAATATATTAAAAGAAATCTTTAGTCTACAAAATAATTTTTAAATAAACAACTTCTCTCACTGTTTTTCATGATTTTAGTTGAATCCAGGAATCTAATTATTTTTCCTCCCTTAATGATTATCAATGAAAATAACTTATAAAATAAAAGTATAAACCATAGGAGAACATCAAAAGTAATGCAAATATTTATTTAAAGGCCAAAATGTGACTCTTTCCTTAATTTTACTGTAACCCATTATGTGTGTAAGTAATATAACACAGCTTTAAGCTAGAGGTCTGCACGGGCCGGAATTTCCAGGCCCGGGCCCGGCCCGGCCCGAAGGAAAGCTATTTTGGCCCGGCCCGGCACGGTGTAAAAATTGAAAGTTCGGCCCGAGCCCGGCCCGGCCCGTACAAAAATCAGTGAAAACAGGCCCGGCCCGGCCCGACTAAATTTCTACAAAAAATTCCGTTTTTTCTCGACATACAATTAAGGTTCTTTTAATGAATACTACATGCATATTTATGGGAACATTTTACAGTATATTTTAAATTACTATGTGTTCGCAAAATAGAAAAAATACAATAGTAAACATTAACGATTACTTACAGTGTATTAGTCAACGTCTCTACAGACGTTTCGAAATATAAATAAGGGTTTATTAAAAGATTATTGTAGTTTAGAATAAAGGGTTAAAAAAACATGATAACTTCTGAAGCTTATAATAAAAAGTAGATTTGTGAAATTATTTCTGTCATTTTTAAGGCTTTTCTCAAATCCAAAGGAGCTACATTTTGATACATTTGTGAATTCATTTCTTTTCGGAAACGCATGAGATTGGCAGGTATTCTTATTCAGAAACCATGTAAATGCCGTTTTTTTCTTAGATAAAAGTAATATATCTTTCAGAAAATGCTGCCAAAGTTAACGTTTTGAATCGAATTTCCGGAAGCGATAGCACAGGCACAGGAAAGGAGAAAAACGTACAGTCACGTGACAAGAGTCTCTGTTATCTCTGTACGTAATTTATGAAAAATGGAAACGCTATTCGATCCCAAATGCCTTCAATACTCAGGCCTGTCAATTTTACGCCTTTATAGTTAAAAATGAGTCAGAAAATGTGTCTGAAAGTTTCGCATTGTTGAGCAGTAAATATGAGAACCATCTTAAGGTACATTTCCAAAGATGCTGTTAACAGAAGTTCATTATCTCTATTAATACTTTTACAAAACACAATGCCTGTCCTACAGATCCTGAGAACGATTAAGACCAGTTCCGTCCCGGCACAAGTCTGCCAAAAAAATTAAACCCGGGATCAGGCATCATGTAACTGTACGATGCCGATTTCTACGATGGACATGTTACATTTCTGTATTGATATTGTTAAACTCGCATCGGCTCGTAACGCACATTTATACTTCTCGAAAAAGTCATATTCATTGGAAATGGCCTCGTATTTTATCTGCTACTCTCAAATTCTTATATCGGGCCGATAGGCCCGATTAATTTTTTTTATCGGCCCGCCCCGGCCCTGCAGGCCCGTTCAATTTTTTTGCCGGCCCGGCCCGTTGAAAAAATTGTCCTAATTCTGCCGGCCCGGCCCGTTTGAAAATTCTCCTCCATTCCCCCGGCCCGGCCCGCGGCGGGTACGGGCCTCGGGCCAAGCCCGGGCCCGTGCAGACCTCTACTTTAAGCTCCCAGACTCGACAGTGTGAACGAAGCGGAATTTTATATAATTGTGAGTGTTTAGTTTTTAGTACCTGGTCGACCAAGCTTCACACGGGATAAATGGGGAAAACTCCTTCTGCAGTTGTTTTTCTCGACTTTCGTAATTGGATCCAAAGCCAATTGGCACATTTAATATCATTATTATAATTCTCATACAGTTAAAACAATATTGTTGCTAGCATCACCACTCTTTGACGCCAAACTTACAATTGCATTCGATTACGAAATGTAAACTATTTTCCCTGTGCGAAGAGAGGGCAGGGCCGAAACTAGCCTTTTTTGCACCCGGGGCAAACATGGATTTTGGCGCACCCCCCCCCCCCCCCCCTCTTCCGCAAAGTATATTTACAAAGAGAATTTTACTCATTTTCTAATAGTCGACTTATTATAAATTTAAAATATGTAATCATAAAATATGTATAACAGTGAAGGATGGTGGAAGGTTACAATGGAGGATCCAAGGGGGAGGTCACGGGGATCATGACCCCCCCCCCCCCGGGTTTGAACACCAACAAAAATATTCTAAAGATCATTTTTTAAATGAAATATAAAGCAGAGTCCCGATTATCTGAGTCCCGCTTAACCAAGTTTCCGCTTTAACCGAGTTATTTTCTTCTGATGGACTGAGGTCTTCCATTATTATGAATCAGCCATTATAAATGAAGTGTTAGGTGAAGATGAAAGAGCAGCCGTAAAAAGTTAGAACTCTGATTTTCTGGTCAGAATAGGAAAAAAAAAATGGCCATAATTTTTTTTTAGGTGAAGATAAAAGAGCAGCCGTAAAAAGTTAGAACTCTGATTTTCTAGGTCAGAATGGAAAATATATATATATATTACTAGCAGGCTATGCCCGCTGCGCTGGTCAATATTTCCAAATGGACTTTGGATTAAACTAAATGGTGAATTTGAACTTGTATTTTAAACAATATGGATCTTCAGCTTGACCTTGCTCATCACTGAAAACGATGCGAACGCCATTGCGATATAATGTTATCTTAAGCGTTGGACAAAAGTTAGCAATTAAGAAGTAATTGTTTTAGTTGATTATAAACAGCGCACTTATGGTCGGGTAATGAGACCGTTATGACAACAGGAATTAATACCTCTGTAACTAATCAACATATAATGAAATCGTATATACTAACACCATTCCTAAAAGTCATGCAACAGGGCCACTTGTAACAAAATATGGTCTGTAGATTTTTTTAAAAAGGCTAAACTTTCATAATCAGGTTCACTTAATTTTTGAACTTTTACTGTTGCTCTATAACTAAGTACCCTTGAACAATATGTATACACTAAAACCTTTCCAAAATTATTACCTAACTAATTGTGGTATATCCTACCATAGTATTATAAACAATCGGAATGAAATACAAATTTCCGTTGTAAATATATAGTAGATGATGATGATGCGATTTTGTGTAATAGTAAAGTTTTCGCTTCAAACATAAACGATGCTTTCAACATTAAAGCTAATACACCAATATGTTAAGTATCCGAATACGGAAGGTTAACTTAAATTCTCATGAGCAACTACTCGAAGAAAAGTGAATATGTGGCTTTTGTGATATTTTTATGTCAGCCGGGCGCAGATAATAAATCAATAAAGATTGTTTTCATAGCATATTCTTATTTTATTATTTTCATTTAAAACACAAACCTTTCACTCATTTCATTTAAAATGCATGCCTTATACTAATTTCATTTAAAAAACTGAAAAGATAAACAATAACAGGAAATAATGCCATAATTAAAAACAAAAAAATATTTTTAATTTACATACGCAAAATGTAACTACTGCTACTGGGAATTTTAAAAATGCTATCAGCGAAATGTGCGCACGGTTGTTATAAATAAATGTAACCATTTTTTCTTCTTATCGAGGAGCAATTTATAAATCGCACAATATTATTCCAATTCCAATTTCTTTCATTGAGGAACCTATGACCGGAAAAAATGGAAAAAGACTTTTGTAGATTCTTCGGATGACGGCATCTGACGCCATAAACCGAGTTTATATATGTGAAAATAATTTTTAAGTCGTTACAAACATTGCTTTCATACTTAAATATTTTCATTGGTACTACTTGTTATCCCGTCGACCAATTTCGCCAAATTATATAAATCGCCAAACCATTCGCCAAATTATATAAATTGACATAATCTTTATTTTAAATAACGAAATAACAAATAAATTAGTATAACATTAATAAAAATATAAATAAAACGTCGAAATTAAAATCACTTGATGACGTAAACACGTGTAGCTTGTTTAAATTCAAGTGAATTTGATATTTACGATCAACCATTATTGGCATTTAATCTTATAGTTTGACGATAAATTTTTGGTCGACGGAATATCTAAGTAGTGCATTTTCCATTTTTGTTTTATAACGCTAAATTCTCAGTAATTTTTTTCCTTTTATTTTACATAAAATCACTATTTTTTTTTTTTTAAATTAAGATGCTTGCATTTTTATTTCAAACTCATAGAGCCGTTTTTATTTTTTAGCCAAAAGGGTTGATTTGAATTTTTTCCGTTGCAAGAGTAACGGATGTAATGATAGATATTTTGAGGTTTAGATACCAAAGACACCGCCAAATTAGAAAAATATGAAATGTGCCATGAACTGTTGGCTTATAAAAATTTATTTGGTAGCATTCGATTCAGCATACAAAACTACATTAAAATATGCTATCATTTGACGCATAATTTTTATATTCGATTTTTTCCCCTCCACGTGCAAAAACCATTAGGGGTGACACTTTAGAAAGTCCTTTCTTAGCAGAAGTCTGTGTCATAAGAAGTATTTTTACCACGATTTTCAAGATTTTAGGTTCAGTAGTTTGCGCTGTGCGTTAATTAGTCACCTAATCCAGACTTTATTTTATATACTATATTAGATATTCCATTTTGCGGTGAATCGATGATCGAAAATTAGTCCAATATCATTTGAAATATTACATAACAGAGGAGAAAGTACGAAGAAAGACGAAGAAGAACTGACGAATTACAAAAGACTTGTATTTTTTTTTTTCAAAATGTTGAATTTTTCGATAGTAATAACGTATTAAAACATAAATTTCCTTAAAAATTATCTTTATTTCCTAGATTTCGAATCTGTGAATTTTCCTATAAATGAAATTGGCGATATGACTTGAGAAAAAATGAAATAAACAATAGATAATATTTGCTTATATAAAATGGGTAATATTCGTTGATCTGAGTTCGAGTTTATAAATATCACATGCTTTCGGAATTACGGCGAAAAACATTTTAAAAAGTATGAAAGTATTTTACAATATGTATGTGTGGCAGAGATTCACACTGAAATTTAAGCATTCGATTCCATTTTTAAAATATTAACTGATATCTATATAAGTTACAATTGAATATGAAAATGTACCCAAAAAATGATCTCTTTCACCTAAAAAAACACCATTTGTGAGAACATCCTCAAGCTAATGTCACGCTTATGCATTTTTGGCTTAAAATCACATCGTTTGGCGACAAAAGAAAAATAAAAAATTGTAAAGAAACAAATAGTAATTACACATGTGACTCACAATTACATCTGCTTGTTTCTTCTTTAAGTCACGTGATGGGACAATTAGATATAAAAAAAAAAAGAAAAGAGCAGAACAGAAAGAAAATGTCGTTAAAATTTCATCTAATCAAATTTTCTGATTCGTTTCCATATCTAACGCAAGCGATAAAGAGCCAAATATTGCGTATCAAGTGTAATATTTCTTATTAAATTAATTTTTAAGCATTACAAATATTTCTTTCAGGTTTTGATTAAATGTTTCCGTTTTTTAATATTATCACTCATTGAAACGGATTTTCTTTTTCTTTTTTTTTTCATTTAAATAAAATTAGTAACAGTTTTTCTTTTATTTTTCGAGGTTTAATAGCCGTTTCAATTTTTTTTTATCAACGATGAATTTCGCCAAGAAATAAAATGGTAACCTTATCGCCCAAAATAACAGAATTTTCCGTCATAATTCTAAAACTAATATAGGTAGAATAATGTGTTATAGCTTAAAACCTTCACTGAAACAATACCTATCTAACGGTATAAGTTCCGTAAAAATCCATGCAGTAGAACTCGAAATCTAGACGTTCGGAACGAAATTTCCGTTTGGATTTTATATATATAATAGATAATAGAATAGATAATAGATTTTATATATATATATAATAGAATAGATAATAGATTATGTGTTATGAACTATCTCAAAGTTTAAAACAGATCGCATTGTTAGATTTCCCAATTTTAACAATATTGCGTTATGTTAGTTCCACATTCCACCACCAGGGAGCGCACTCTATTCTTAACGAAAGCGTATCCAAACGAAACTCCTTCGTGCAACCTTTCCGTAGATACATGAATCGGGAGGGTGGCGGTCTTAACGAATAATGTAAGATAATTGCTGAAATTACTACGAAAAATATGTTAAAGGGGCCCTACGCGGGCCCCTAATAGAGTTAGAGGAAATCGGAAGACGGCAAAATAATCGCGGGGAAAAGTTTGCTTGGGTGCTTCGGAGCTACTTTTGGCGCGAGATCTAAGCTCTACGACCAATAGGAGCCCAGATATTTAAGGAAATATGAAGTTACAAAGTTCAATATAAAAGAATTTTCCGTAATAATTCTATAACTAATCTAGGTAGAATGATGTGTTATAGCTTAAAACCTTCCCTGAAACGATACCTATCTAACGGTATAAGTTCCGTCAAAATCCATGCGGTAGAACTCGAAATCTCGGCGTTCGGAACGAAATTTCCGTTTGGATTATATATATATAATAGATGGCCATTTTTTTTTTCCTATTCTGACCAGAGAAAATCAGAGTTCTAAATTTTTACGGCTGCTCTTTCATCTTCACCTAACACTTCATTTATAATGGCTGTTTCATAATAATGGAAGACATCAGTCCATCAGAAAAAAATGATCCATTCCAAAGGTATAATCCTTCATTTGGCGCCCCTTCGTTCTGGCGCCCGGGGCACATGCCCCCTCTGCCCCCCCCCCCCCTAGTTTCGGCCCTGAGAGAGGGTATAACATAATAAATAGTTTCTTTTCCATTTTTGACAGTTCTTGTCCTTTTTTTATGCTTTTTGTAGTGTTTTTAAGTGTTTATGAATTGGTTTTGTCAGCCCGTGCTCTAACCCACGTCCACCACATACTCGGATTGCCATGTAATCGATATACGTACGTTATTGAGGTTCACAATGGCATGTTCGGTATTGAAAATGAAGTGTGTACCATTCACAATGATGTGGGAAGGGTAAGTACTAAGTGGGTAGGTATTTATTTTTTGGGTATATACCCTAAAATTGGGTATTTCATATAATGTTGTAAAATATGAAATATTGAAAAAATTCTTGAAATCATAGATTAGAATGCTTCAAATATGATAACAGTTTTCAGTTTAGTTAAAGAAAATGCATGTTGTCCGATTGAGTGGCTTTCCAAATCTTTTCCATTTACTATGTTTTGATATTTTAATATGGTAATCAATTAAAGGGGGGAGATCACCATAAAACTTTTTAAAAAGTCTTTTTTTTTTTTTTTATCTATTATGAAAGAATAACATGCTACCGAACTACGACAAAAAATTACGGCATACTCCAATTAAAACTGGCTTTATGATAAAATATGTGGAGCCGATACCTATCGAAATCAAGGTAAATTTTAACTTTAAAGCCATTTTACTCAAATCAGACATTTTTGACATTGCGCGCATTCTATTTCCAAAATTAAGTAACATAGAAACTTAAAATTGTGAATTATATTGTATTTCATATATCTTGATAACCTCTACCTATATTTAAATAAGTACCTTTAATATATTTATTTCTTTTTAAATTTTTATTGAAATTTTATCATATATTTTGCGTTTTATGGTTTAATTGCTTGAAAAGAATATTTTCATCTATAAACTTGATTATTAATTTAGGTTGAAGTTAAAGTACGATATTGTAAGAATATATATATGTAATATTAAGTGGATATATCGAAATAATTATATTATTATATATATAATAAATATTAAATAAGTGGATATATCGAATATATTTTTATAGTCCTGTGCGCAACAGATGTATGTCGTTGAAAATCCTTAATTAGTCTGTCTTAATTAAACTAAATTCTAATTATATATCATTAAAATTATTTAAAGGAATACATAAACAAAGAATTGTACAATTTAGTCTAAAAAAATTATTTAATTCGAAGAAATATTTATTTACATCTCCAAATTTTTTTTAAATATTGTGTTAAAATCTAGCAATATCGAGCTGCTGTAGGTGATCTCCTCCCTTAAGCATTTTCTTAACCCCTTCAAGAGCGGTGGTTCATTTTCGGGCCACTTAATTTTAATTCCTAAATGCCACATTGGCACCAGAATATTGGAATGAAAAATTTCCCGTTATTAAGTAAGTGAACAAAAACTTCTGCTTATTCTGAAATAAATTTGTTTATAAATTCTGGTGTTATTCACTCATTTCAATATTTTACGAATAAAAGTACCTTGCCCTTGAAAGGGTTAAACAAATCTGTACCTGGGAGCCAAACTATCGTAAGTCGCATTTCACTTATTTTTCAGGAGAAGTAAAAGAAGCATTACCTTGCTAGACAACGCTATTTTCATAAATTATATCATATTTATTTTATAATACAAGTATATAATCAGTGGCGCCAACTTTTGAAAAGTATTGGGTGGGCTCAATCATATTTTAGGGTAAACTTACACGGCATTTTGTTTTGCTTGAAAGCATGCGAAAATGTGATATTTCAAGTTATGATAAGTCAAATTTAAAAATTTTAGAGCAGAAAATAAAGTTGCAATTTTATTAAATTATATTTTGATATGAGGATTTATAAGGTCTTCTTTTTATTAACTCTTATGGAATATTTCCTATTATAGCATGAATATGACTACAAATTAAAACGAAAATGATTTGAAAAATAATAAAATGGACATTCAATGCAAATACACTGAAATTCTTGTATTAATTTTACTATTTACTTACATTATACCGGAGGATATCTCTTTAACCGCTGATGATATAAATATGCTTCAAATTGCAAAAATTATATAAATGGAGTATGATAGTTTCAGATTTGGAATTTGTTTAACAAAGGGCTGCCATTACATACTAAAATATGAAATTTCATTTTTATACGGTCTCTTTTTTGTACAAGTTATATTTAGAAAAAGTAGGCAGATATGCCAATCCCAAAACATTCTTCTATCTGATACATGTTAATACTTCAAAATTTGCTATCACAGTGCTAAATTTAATTGACAATCTATGCCCATCATGAGGATTAATAAAGATACAGGTTTATTGAATTGTGTGCATTTTAAAAGAAGATATAAGCATTGCATTTTTCAAACAAATCGTTGAATTTTGGCATCCACAATCTTAGATGTCTGCAACGAAAATTCCCAACCCAAAGACTATAAAAGCGACACCTGTTGGATAGTATACTCCCAAGCCTAATAAGTATCTATTGATGTGAAAGTGTAACAGAATATGATTAAATTCCGTGCATTAATTCTGAGATAGAGGGCCCACAAAATTCGTGTCACAAGCAGACAGACATTTTCTAAAAACAGCCAAATCGTGTTCAGAACCTTCTAAAACATATAAATCCGTCGAAAACCGGAAGTCGAATTTTTTCCCGAATCCAATAATTTCTTCTAGTAAATATAGAAGAAAATAATAAGGGACATTAGAAGAAAGTCCCAAGAAGGACATTAAAAAAAATTATTTTATGATCAAAGCATATGGAGTTATGATACTTTAAATCTTATGCATTTTCAATGTTTTCTAAAACTAAAAACACGCCTTTCCGTATTTCTAAGTATTTAATGATTTTTTTAATAAAATGAACTCACTTATCTTTATTTAGAAAGGGCAGATTTAAATAAGATCGCCTAACTGCATCTATTATATGCATGATCAGCATCTCCTACAACAAATTTTCAGCACTGTCCATATTCACGTTTGAAATATCGTAATTTCATTATGCCTTTTCTGTGACATAGTGGAATGCCCCCCCCCCCCCCCCAAGAAAAAAAAAGTTTTCAGACTTTTCCAATTTCTATGCTGAAACCGATGCACCCTGGGATTCTGTGCAAGTCTCACTGAAGAACTGAGTTCTTCATACATGCATTCGCTTTACCTTTATAAGTCGAACTGGCCACTTAAAACTGTCCTAAAAAGAAACATTTCTCTTCACTTAACAACGCGAATTGTCTGACTCATTCACAAACAACCTAAAAAGCATGAAATTTGTAGGCAAAGACTTCTGAAGCGATTTGAAATCGAACAACATTTTTCATTTTAAAAAATGTATTACATTTACACGCTTTGATAGCATTTTTTGAATGATTCTTTAACACAAAAATGGAAAACACTAGAAAATAAAAACTGCCCATTTAATTCATTTATGAAAAATGAATTGCGAATGTCTCAGAAAGTAGCCAGTCTATACTTGAGAACAGCCCGACAATATTTCTTTTGCAAGCGTTTATTCGCTAATTTAGATTATAAAATGTAAAAAGGACGAGTTTTGAAAGTATTCTGAGAATTTTTCTGTACACTACATCTATATAAAATCGTTACCATATCTATATGATAGAGACTGTAATATTTAAACTGAATTATGACGGATCAGATTAAAGGAATACTGACACTTCCTAACATACTGCCCGGAATGTACAGTCGTGGAAAAAAAAAAGTAAACACCCCCTACTAACTCCGCAACAAATTATCATAGAAGAAAGTTACTGGTACCGAACGATTTTAAATAAAGTCTACTTTTAAATGATGTATATAAAATTTACTTAGGGGGCTATTTACATATTAAAACGAACCATAACTTCATTTTTTTCAATGGCAATACCCAATTCTGACAGCATAAATGAACTCTACACCCTTCAATTAGCCTAAAAACAAATTTTTATGCAATTCGTACCATAAGTTTCCGAGGCATTAATTATTTTAAAACGAGCGTATTTTAAGGGCTGTATCCAAATTGAAGTTGGGTTCTCGATTGCGCACCGAGAGATCCGCCTTCTTGATCAAGGCACCTTAAGCAGTCAATGCAGTCTGTTAGATAACAAGACAGCAGAAGAAATTTCAAAATATCTACTCATTTCAATCATAGAAGGCCCCTTAAACCATCATTTTGCCGTTTTTTAAGCATAATTTGAAAACTACTTGGAAGAAAAATGTGAAATTTGGGATTTTCATAAAGCAGGACTTAATAAATCTAAATCCACCAAAAAAAAATTGTAGGTTGCAATTCATAATTTTTTCGAATATTAATTTCATAATTCATATCATAAAATTATAAAAATTGCAAATTCAGCGTATTTATGTTTGGGCACATTAGTTTTATTTCTAAACAAAAAATTAGCACATTAGGAGCATAATTTCAGAAGATATAAATAAAAATATGAAAATGTAATTTAACATTAGAAGCACTAAATTTTGAATGTTTATAATTCAAAAACTTATCATTCAAATGACTTGAAATTTGGTGTCTAGGCATATTTTGAACCGAAGATTTGAAATATCTCATTAAAATTGGGTATTGCCATTGAAAAAAATGAGGTTTGGGTTCGTTTTAATATGTAGGTGACCCCTAAGCAAATTTTATATACGTCATTTAAAAGTAGACTTTATTTCAAATCGTTCGGTACCAGTAACTTCCGTCTACGATAATTTGTTGAAGAGTTAGTAGGGGGTGTTTACTTTTTCTTTCCCACGACTGTACATATTGCGCCCCAGTTTTGTTCCCTGATTCTTTGTCACCTTATTTTGAGTGTATTTTATTTGAACTATTTTTGTCCAGTCAAGCTTAAGGACGTGGAATATAGCGCATACTTTTGTATGCAGAAAACCCTATTCTCCCCCCCCCCCCCCCAAAAAAAGGCCTCTGTTTACAATTATAAATATGAAGGAACACTTTGAACAGTTCACATAATCCAAAAATACAGCCTTTCAGCAACACATTTCACATTTCAGTCACCTATATGCTTTATGGATGTCAAAAAGCATTAACATAAATTGACACATATTCGCTAAGGAATTTACCAAACTAATGTAATATGAGGAAATTTCTTTTTTGAGAGAAAATTATATATTTTTTTAAAATGGAAACGGGGAGGGGGGGGCTGGTGTAGGTTGCTGTTATTGCTATCCTTACTGTACTTAAAAAAAAAAGAATTTGAGAACATCGACGTTTTTTTTTTTTGAGAGATATAAATAAGTAACGAAAGAGAATGAGAATTAGAGGTATAGGCTGGAACCTGGAAGAACAAATTATTGGGTGGGCTCAAGTCCCATATAAGTTGGTGCCACTGGTTAATTAAGATAGTTTTCAAACAAACTGCATTTGAAAGTAGATTTTTTTCCCCTATATGACGGTGTAAAAATTGAAAATGTGCAATGTTTAGAAATTTAAAAAATTGCAGTAGCAAAAATTGCAAAACTGAAATTTCATTATCAAGTGTTGTCATTCGCAAAATGCCATCAGAGTTACGCATGGACATGTTTGTCTTTTATAATATAGATAGATTGCCATAAGAAAGATGATTAAAAGGCCAGTATTTTGAAGTAAAACTGGTAAAACTTGTCTGTGTTGGAATCATTTTTTAAATCAAAAAAATGTGGTGCATGGAAGGAAATCCATACAAATCTACCTGCAAAAACGGAATCCTGTCTAAGTCGAAATATTTTACTCGTCCCCAATCATTCCTTTTTTCATAGGCTTTGCTGTATTAAGCATATGTTGCAAGCTTAAGACAACAATGCAATAAAATAAAATAAAACTTTTTGATGTGCTTCAGCTGTACAATGTGCCAAAAGGATTAACACGTTAAGCAACACGTCAGCAGGGATGTAGTGGAGGGTATATGGGGGTATATGCCGTATACCTTCTGGATTTTTTTAAGGAACACTGTATACCCTCTGTTTTTCAAGAAAGCTATAGTATATACACTCTAGGGGATATGCTCTGCCTTGAGCGTATAACCTCTGTGTTTTTTACGACTACACCACTGCACGTCAGTCACCGGTGAGTGACACTGAACTTTCCGTTTAGAAAGCATCATTCACCAATGACTGATGGTCTAAAATATCATATAAAACGAAAATATATACATTGTTTTAAGTAATTATTGAAAATTTATTTACATTTTATTTATTACATGATTATACTTTCTTAAAAATTACTTAAAACATTGTAAATTTTTCAGCTTCAGCGTCAGTCACCATGGCAGTCAATGTGTTAAAGATAATATTTGAATCACATTTTTTTTTTTTTTTTTCGGTAATACAGATGTTGCTGCTTAAATTTTCCCTTTCAATAACTTAAAGAGTTTTCAAGATGTACTTTATTTATTTTAGGCTGTTCTCAAATCCAAAGGAGCTACTTTCTGGCATTTTGAACTGCATTTCTGACGCGATGCAGCGAGAAATGAGAAAATCTGTTCATCACATAATTACAATTTATAACTCGATAAGTAATTATCAAAAAATGGAAAACTCATTTCGAATAGGGGAGACCGGGGATAGTAGGCACAGTTTTTACTTATTAATTTTTTGTTTAAGTTTTTTAACAAACTTTAACTGCACTTTTAAAGAACAGGCATTTGGCTATAAATACCCCAGAGTTTTGAGTTTGTAGCTTTTGTAGTTTATGTGTAGCGGAAGCCTAAAGTAAAAGAAAAATTGTGCACCAGCCTACCCCGTCATGTGGCAAGTTGCCTATACCTATGGGGTAAGTTGGCACACGCTTTATAAAAATTTAAATAAAACTCAAATAAGACACGCAGTTAAAAGAAATCAATTTTATTATTACCAGTAAGTTTTAAAAAAATGCGTTACCGCCGTACAATGTAAATTCTAAATTATACAGACATAAAAATAATGAATAAAACATTCACATTGAGTAACTTCTATCCTACTCGATATCATCATCAGAGTTGCAGTTGTTACAAATAAAAATTTGACTGTCTCTGTTTGGGCAAGTCTCATTGTGCCCAAAATCTTGCATTGCAACCACTTTTCTCGGTGTTTGCAGTTTTTCAAGCTACCAGCATACACCAGACACTGAGCCAACTTGCCCCGTGTTCAATGCACCTACTAGCCCCATAATAAATTTCTTCACAAAAGGGACATGTAACCTTCTAAACATAAATAATCCAAGTAAATCAGAAATGGGGTAGGTACAGTTAATCATACACTAAAAAAAACTGCACAAGTTAAATCGCAATTATTAAGATAACTATTAGAAATTAGAAAAAGAATGAAGCAACAAAAAATTACTTATGAGTACTAAAAACAGAAAAATCATAATAAATGTCCACTGCACATAGGTAACACTGCAAAACTACAATGAGGATTGTAAAAAGCAAGAAGAAAGGTACTCTATGACTGATTGTGCAATCTATCCACAAACAGGCGATTTATGAGGACTGCGCCTACTTGCCCCTGTAGCCAACTAGCCCCGGTCTCCCCTACAAAACGGTTCATTAGTCCGGCCTGCCAATTTTATGGTTTTATGTTTAAAAATATGGCAAAGTTTTGCGTTGTTGAGCTGGGGATTTGAGAATTGCCTTAAGAAGTATTAAGCATCCTGAAAACTGTTTTGGTGTATAATGAATTCTTAAGGAGTCTAAGATGTCTATATGCACCCTGCATCAATTATATGATGCATAATTTTATTTTATTTTATGTAAGCTATTTAGACAAAAAAAAAAAAAAAGTTTTCCACAAACTATATAAATTATAAATATATGCATGCATCCCATTCTCCCCAGTCTAGTTATGCCCAAAGTAAAAAAAAAAAAAAAAAGAAATCTAAATGTTTACTTTTTATCACTTTAGCTTTATTTTATTACAAAGTAATAAAATTTAAATGCATGTATTTATATAAAAATATTTAATGCTTACATAGTTGATTTTATTCATAGGTGTACCATCAATAATGTCAGAGAAAAACATACCACGATACATAACAGTTGAAGGACTACGATTTGCAGAAGGATTCGATCCAGAGTCTATCAGATCAGCATTATCTTATCAACCTCAACCCTATGATGTTTTTGTAGTCACATACCCAAAATGTGGCACAACATGGATGATGCAGATTGTACTACTTATATTACATGAAGGACAATTACCAGAAAGTACCGAGGAATATTTTGCTTGCACACCCTATCTAGAAATGTTAGGAGCAGAAGCTGTTGACAAAATGCCAAGACCATCTCCAATACGTTCACATTTACCTTTTGAGATGATTCCTTTTGCTAATCATGCAAAATACATATATGTTGCAAGAAACCCAAAAGACTGTTGTATATCACTGTATCATCACACTAAAATGTTCCCATCATATGGCTTCAATAATGGGTCATTTGATGACTTTTTCAAAGTCTTCATAAAAGGAGAAACAGATTATAATGATTATTTCGATCATCTTCTATCTTGGTATGAACATAAAGATGATGAAAACGTTTTTTTCATAACTTATGAGCAACTGAAAGATGACACAAAAGGAGCTGTTTTGCAAATAGCTGATTTCTTAGGTGAACGTTATGGTAAGCTTTTGCGGCAGAAGCCTAAACTACTAGAAAAAATACTTCATTATAGCAGTTATGATTTTATGCAACAGGATACATTTGACTTATGGAAAGAAGCTCTGAAAATAACACCTGAGGCTTTATCTGATGCAAATTTACCACCAGGACTCTTATCATGGGCAGAAAGTGCAGTGGATTCTCATTATGGTCAACAGAGTCAATGTCACTTTGGCAAACATCACTTTGGTCAACATTTAGATATACCACAAGTTAATGTTCGAGATCTAATGAGAAGAACAAGCTTGTTTGATTGGGACACAACTCTCAAGCCAGTACAAGAGCAAAAACTGAAAAAGAAAATTTTAGAGAAAACAAAAAATTCACAAGTGATGGAACTGTGGAGAGAGGATGAGTTTATGAGTTCTCTAACAGTATAAATTGTGGGTTCCATATTAAATGTTGTTTCTACACAGTTTGGTGCCAAAGACTATTTAAAGTTAAAATATTTAGAATATTTATTTACTTATTTAAATTATTTTTTATGAGCTGTTGTTTCTGTATAGTTGAATGAAAATAAATGTCTAATAAAGATTTAAAAAAATAGATTACTAACTAATTTTATTTTTAGAAAAGATACTCTTTTGACAAACAGAAATGTAAACCAATGCAAAAATCATTAATTGCTGACACTAAAAATGAGACCTAACCTTTTTTTATTTGAATAAATACAACTAAAATTAAAATAACCACTAAATATTTACAGGGGTGATTGTAAGTTCATGCAAAAATACTTGAAACATTTGAAACAGGGATTTGTGGATTTACCTCTCCTATAAGAAAATTATGTTATACATAGGATCAACAGTTTCTTTAACCGATATGATCTAATTGGATGGATTTCTTGCCAATATATATTTTCAGGAGTTGTATCACTATTTTGAAAAGAAATATTTGTGTTATTTAACGACAGAAATGTACAATTAAATATAGAGAAGACTGTTAGTTTAAAAGAGTGGTTTTGAAAAGTTAAAACAAAACTATACAAATCTTGCGTTTTGCAATCATTGCAAATAAAAAGAATGATACAATGAAAAACTATATCGATTCACTTTATTACTAATCTATAACTATCCATTATTACATTTAGTCTTTGTTTTATGCATAAGTCTAATTACTAATTTTTTTTTTTTTAATATCCCATGAACTTCCATGTCATTTGACCATGCTATTTCTCAGAGGCAAGTTTTCCTGCCAGGCAAAAGCAATCTATATATTAACAGTAAACGCCGAATTACACCAGACATTAATAATAGATCACACACAAAAAAGAGTTGTAAGTTAAGCAAAAAAAAAAAAAAATCTTTTAGTCTTATCAAGGGCTCTTATAAGTATATTAACCAGGTGCAAAACTTTTTGGGAACCTAACTTTTATGTAGAAAAAGGGGCAATAAAAGTTTTTAGTCATATTACGGATCCCTATAAATATGGGGCCTGGTTCATTGCAATTTCTTTATAGACATTTTACATTATAATTAATAATTGCATTAGAAGAAAAGAAATGCTAAAATGATGTTGCACTATATTACTTACAAGAAAAGTATAGTCAGTTTACAGTATAACGTAAAATGTAATAATTCTAATATTAGACAGTATAAAATATTTTAATATACTTTCTAAATTTCTGATTTTTCTTTTCACCCTTTTAGCTTCTTTTTAGCATTAAAATATATGGATGAATAATCCAGATTTACACTTTTAAAATGTTAGAAATTCTTTATGAAATAAGAATTATTGTTTTGAAACTAATCATAATTTAAAAATTCAATTCCAAAGAAACATGTATAAAATTAATATAAACATCAAAGATTGTCTACTACCTATCAATGAATGTTCTCTCAGAATAAATTAATTTCAGTTTAGAATCAGAACAATATACCGGAGTTTCGGTATGTAATACAATCACATCCTGTACTTAACATTTTGAAACACAACAGAAATCGTTGATTCAATACAGGATGCCAAATCTACAATTTATTTTAAGAAATAACCAACTAAAATTAAAAAAAATATAAACTTGACTTTAAAGTCAGACACAAAAACATTGAACTAAAATAGACAATTGATAAACTACTATAAATTAAATAATTCATATTTACAATGAAGTTTACATTCTACCTCTTGCTAAAAGTTCCTTTTCATAATTTCAGTTCAAAACTTCCAAAAATAAGCAAAGAAAATTTAAAGCATCAAATCAGAAATGTATATTAATTTAGAGGTATATTCTGTATTTTTTGTGTATGCTGCACATTTTTTAAATAAAAAATTCAATTTAAAAATTGAAGTGTAATGTGATACTGGAGGATTTGAGATAAGACTACCCGCTGCTGCATTTAAAGTGAAGTGATACCGCATGAAATCCTTCGGTGAACATTTTACATTTAAATTTA